>CM072887.1:7331710-7931710 GCA_037013685.1 Acridotheres tristis
TTGTATTGCCATTGCAAATGGCAGGAAGGCGCTGCTAAGAGGATCTGACAACAAAGCAGATGTGTTATGCTTGCTCCCTGGGATCCTTTGATCCCACAGAAGCACACTCACAGTTTCAGAGTTAAATGGTATTTTTCTGTTGCCTCACGTTCTCCTCTTGCCTCTTCTGTTCAGCTGACAGCACTGCAGAGTGACAAGTAGTGGTAAAGCTCTCTCTTTGCTGAGTAGGTAATGCCTTCTCATGCAAGGATTGCACCTGATGAGTTTAAGGCATCAGCCTCTTCTGCTAACAGTCTCCCTTTCTTTGTTCACTTTTCTTTCTTTTCCTTCCTGCCTTCCTGCCTTCCTTTCCTTCTTTCCATAGGCATTATGGACAGGAGATGGTGAAGATGTTGCTGAATGACCAAAACTGTAAAATGCTTTTGGAACGATCCATTCCCCCCTGTGACCTGGAAGATATTCTGAGAAGAATGAAGAAGAAAGTAAGTGCTTGGCAGGAGAAATGTCTCCTTTGTGCAGGTGTTGCCACTGCTAATAGGAGATCAAACACACCTAGTCTGTCTATCTCATTCCTCTTCTGCTGAATCATTTTGCGCCTGGGAATGAGCTGTTAATCCCCACCCTGTTCATCTGCAGTCCACAAAGGAACTGATATTATTAGGGAAAACGTGGGGTTTTGAATATTTTGAATAATGGTCACAAACAGGAAAGGGGAAGAGGAGAAAATGAGTTTACATTTGGGTGTAACTCCCCCACTGTGCTCTCCCTACTCTGCCCCCAGTAAAGCAATTAAATGAGAATAGTGCTTCTGAAGAGAACAGAGTCTTTGCAAAAGACACTGGAAGTAGTAGTGCCAAGACAATTTCCAAAAACGCAAAAGTTGTCCAAGTCAATCCTAATTACGACAATTACTGTCTATCTTTGGGAATACTGCCTTGCTTTCAAGCCCTGTGGAGCTTGAAGAAGCTTGGTGAATTCAGCAGCATCCAGTGGAAAATAATTTATTTGTTTGAGGGGATTTTTTATTTTTTTTTATCTACAAAATAGAAGGGATTGTGCCTTTGAGTGGGAAAAGGGAGAGCCAGGTTGAACCAAATCACCATCCAACATAATGGGACCACTCCCCAAAGAGTCCAAATTTTTCTGCTGCTTCCTTTATGAACATTCGTTGCCTACCAGTTTGCATTCTTCCCATTTATACTCAAGACTCATGAATTTGGGTTTTAGACTGCTGCTCAGTATTTCATCACCCATAACCTGCCTTGAGCTATTGCAAAGAGTTGGCATCACTGATTCTCTGCTCTGTTTCCTTCTGTCAGTTAGGAAATGTTTCCCTAAGCCTTGCTAGAAGTGATCCTGGTTCTAACTTGTGTTTTAAACAGGCAATTTCCTATTTAATATTCTAAAGATTGATGGGGCTTTCTCTATGTCTTTGTAGGGGATGGAAGAGCAGAAGGGTGAACGCCCATCTGTCAAGAGCCCTGTGAAGAAGAGGAGCGATGGCTCCAAGAAGCCCCAGGCCACATTGCCTTCTAGTCAAAGGTACTGAGCACTTTTGTTAGATGAGACAAAGCACATGACAAGCTGGACATGTCTCTTCCTCAGGAAAATCTTTCTGGCAGTGATGGCCTGTGCCAGAGATTGTTTCCTTTCCCTACAAATGCTCTATGGCACAAAATGTCTATTTCTGCATTGCACTGAACAAACTTCTCTGGAGAGGTTTCCACAAAAATTAGGCGACAAAAAGCCACCCATTGGTTGCAGCTCAGACAATTCAGTGCAGTGCTGAGGGCAGTGTTGTTGTGGTTAGGAGAGGGCTATATTTTGCCTGCCTGACTTGGGACAAGTCAATTCAACCAGGGTTTTTTTGCATCTGAGTGGAGATTTTTCAGATGAGTGTTTTGATGAGAACTCCCAGCCTAGAAGCATGATGCCATTCCCTAAACCAGCCATTCCCGGGCAAGTGGTTTGGCCTGGCTGAATCATGGTTTTCTTACCCTCCAACAGTACCAAGTCTGAGTAGTAAGTAGCAAGGTAAATCCTGAGCAACTTTGGTCAACAGGTGTCTCAATGGGGACTTTTTGTCTTGATAATTCTGTCCTTCATATAGTTTGCTTGATGGACAGCATGCTTGGTTGATTTCCGCCTGTGCTGCAATCTGCATTGGAGTAAGGAATTTGGTCCTTGCTGTGTCTTCATGACAGTGGCAGAGCTACTTGTACCTGTTCTCCCCTGATTAGAGAGGGGATTTATTTAGCTCTGTCATGCTCAGCGGTGGCAGGAAAGGACCACATGCCTCAGTAGCAGAGCTAGGACCTTTCTATGCTCATGGAAGAGACAGGTTGATCCAGGAGAATTGTTCCCAGTGGGTTTATTAAGCTGTGGATCTAGTCTCTAGGAACGCAAACTTAATGTGAGTGTAGTGCTGGGATGTCTGTCTTCTGTTTTTATCTGTGTTACTGATTTTCTGGATGCTTCAGATATGCTCCTGTTCATCTGCTCAGATGCATGTGAGCTCCAGTTCCAGTTTGTAATGCCTGGTGTAGAGACATTTCTCCAGAGTGATGAGTTTACTTATTAGAAGACTCACAGCTCCCATACGAGGAGGCATTTAAACTTGGCAGTAGAGTTTCTCTTTCCCCACAAAGCAATGTGTGCCTGGGAAGCCATCTGAAGATAGATGAAATGCATCTCATCCTTGGTTTTGCTGAGTGAGCAGTGGCGAGGATGTTACTTACAGATTGTCACCTGTAATGATTGTCATGAGGTCCATGTGGTTTTTCAGAGCCTCATGATTTTCTAGCTTGAAATCACATCATTAGGAAAGCTCCCCTAGATGTTTTGCTCACATTTATCTGCAGGTATTGTCACCAACAAATTGTAATTTCGTTTTATTTTCCAGGGTGAAGTCGACCTCTGATGGACGCCTCCTCCACCGTCCAAAAGCCCAGGTCACGTTACCTCCAGCTAGGGATGAAATGGAGACGCTCCAGAATCTTTACGATCTCCTGGAAGCCAAGGGGTTTGAGGCACGGCTGGAAGGAGTGGCACTCCTCCTAGAGCTGTGCAAAAACAGCCCCAAGCTCGTCACCACTCACATTGTCCAAGTATGTAGGGTATCTTCACTGTTCCTTCCCTTTAGCTCCTCTCCCAAGCCCCTAGCAGTAAAGTTAATTCAGTGTGTCTTGGCACCGCAACCTGGCTGCTTGGGACAGGCTGGTCCCTCTGACCCAGACCAATTTAATTGAGGTCCAGGCTTCAGGACAAGTTTTTTCAGTCCAGCTGCATTTGTCTGGCAGGTGCCTATTGATGCTGTTCATCAGATGATGCCAGAATTTTCCATTGGTGTAACTTCTGCTGTCTCCTACTCCCAGCTGGGTTAAGTGAAGGGAATCCAGCCACTGAAAGCATGGCAATTATTCTCTAGACAAAAAATGGGATTGGATGGGGAAGACAAGTATTAGGCTGGGTTGGTTTAAACCAAATGTTTTTAAAAGGATACTTCTGTAATGTCCATCCTGTTTGCAGAGGCAAAACACGGGCTACTTCTTTCAATCCTTGTCTCTATTCCACTTGGTAAAGATGGTGTTTACCCTTCTTGGATACTGAATGCTCATTTCTACATCCCTTCTTCAAACAAGAACATTTTAATCCAGCTTTCATGCTGTTTGTTCTCTTCACAGATTTTTGATTATTTTCTTCTGAGAATATGTGACACACACAAGAAAGTGAAGCAGATGGCGCTGGACGTGCTGGCAGAAATCATTGCCATCCTGGAAGATGCCTTGAACCCAGTGATGGTCCTTTTGGTGGAAGGAATACTAAAGAACCTGAACTCAAAGGACCCCGGGGTTCATGCCACAGCTGTGAACGCTCTGGAAGCATCCATTGCTCATTTAGGTAAGGCTGAGCCCTGACATGGACTCTCGCCAACTGTGTCTCTGCCTCTCTGCCACAAGAGAACACTGAGTGCCTTGAGAGCTCTTGATGCCTGTGGAACGCTCCAGCTGACATCCACCAGAAGCTGTGGAGGTGCAGTCCTTATGCACCAGTCCCCAACAGGCTTGAATGTGCATCAGCATTTGCCAAAAGTGCCAGGAGCCCTTGGGTGTGTGTTGCTTGTCTGGAGAGGAGGTCCTGGACTACAGCTTTGCTACAATTCAGAGGCAAAGGAGGTTTTGGAGTTTGCTTGGATCCCATTTGTTTTCCCAAATGAAGAGCTTTGCTGTTGGCATGAAGGGACACTGAGCCATCAGAGCTTCTGCAGAGCAGCCTCCTGGAAGGCTCCACATTATAGGCATGAGCTGCCTATTTTCCACCTTTCTTCTTTGTCTTCTTTTTTCAGCGGGGAAGTTATGATTCACCAATTTCATTTCTTTGAAACTAACAGATAGAAATCCAGCTGTCAGTGATACATTCTTCCACATGTTGTTTTCCATGGGGCAGGATGGCTGCAGCAAATACGTACACAGGCAAGGGCTGGTCTAAATTCCTTTGCTGCAGAGATTTATGTCAGCTCTGAAAATGCTGCACTGGGGAAATATGCCTGAAAAATGGAGTGTTGAAGAGGCAGATCTTCAAGGGCAGTTTCTACTTTCTCCACCTCAGCTGTTCTGTGACCTCATGAACTGCCTGATTCAGTGCCTTCCTGTATCCCAAGTCTGGGCTTCTTCCTGTTTACTCTGTAATGCAAAACCTTTTCACTGCTTACTTGTGATTGTACTCTTGAGATCCCTAATGTGAAATGTTTAACATAGCTCCTGGTACAGCAGAGAACTTCGCATTTACAAATGTGAAAGGAGAGATTTTCTTTGGGAATTTAAACCCCTCCCAGGTAGGCTGGAAGGAAAGAAGAAAAGGATTCAAACATCAACAGAAATTTACTTGATTTTATAAACTGAGGCTGCCCTTGCCCTTTCCCTCCCCACTCTCCTTTCTCCTGTGACCTCAGAAGAGTGAGCAGAAATGTGTGTTTCTCTTGTAGATAAAGTATTACTGATGAAAGAGTTCAGCCACCAATGGAGTCAACTGAGTGGCCAAGCTCTGCTGGAGGTCACAGTGCGTATCACAGGTATGGCCTCCCCTTATAAGCCAAGAGGTCTTCCCAGGGAATATTTACAGGGAATTCCTGTGAATAGACAGTAGAATAGCTGCTCCAATTGGGGAGGTGCTGAGCTTGTCCCTGCTGCCCAATCCCCATGGCAGGTGTGTTTGGCAGGTTTTCCCTGGCTGCTGCAGAGGTGTGCAGCACCTGAGATGGGGGCGGCGCTCGGCCTGGGGGCTGAGCTCTCCCTGGGACATCTCAGAACCCACCTGCAGGGCAGGGAAGGGCTAAAAATACCCGAACTGGCTCCTCTCTTGGAAGGTCAGGGACATGTGTGATCCTTTAGGGAAAATGGTGGCAAGTGCTGTTGCAGGGGATCCGTTTGTTTTGTCCTCACAGGATTCTCGTTTTGCTCTTGGAAAGTTTTGAGGCTGAACCCTGCAGTGCCTGGGGTCACAGCTGAGGTCAAAACTCAACACACATATTAGAGGCACGGATTTGGTGCAAGGCAGCCTTTGGGGTAGAGGGGCAGAATCAGAGTGCTGAGGCTCCCTGCCTGTGCTGTCCAAGTGGCATTGGACTGAGCATTTCAGGCTGTGCAAACAGTGTCTTCCTGTGTCAGTGCTGTCCAAAATGCTACAATTGCAGCTGATAATTGATCCCTCAGAGGAGCTTGCTATGTCAGCAACAGGCAAGGAATGGGAAAATTATAATATATAGTAAAGAACAAGATTTATAGCCTTGCTTGAACTGGGGCTAAATCCACTGCCAAGTGAGGCAGCATCTTGAAATGCAAGGTTTGATACACTTTGTGTCTTCATTTGGAATCTCAAAAGGGCAATGTTCAGTGATTAGGAATGTCAAAGGCCCGTTAAAGAGCATTTGAATTGAGCAGATCTCCAAGAAGAGGGAATTTAGTTTTGGAGTTATTTTGATCTCCTTTTCAAATAAAGGAATTAAACATAAATTAGGACGACTTTAGAAAGAGCAGATGTTCTCTCTGAGATTTAGTAGGAACAGACAGTGGTTTCTCAAGTACCCTATTGACCAATGTCTTTAATTTCATTTAAACTGAAATTGACTCCCATTTTGAAATGGGGACCATAACCCTTTTTCTACTTAGCAGAATTGGTTTGGGGTACTTTCAGGAGCTGTTTAAATGTTGATGACTGCTGGTGGATTAACAGCATAGAAAAAGTAAAGTCTCTTCCACTACAGAATAAGAAGTGGCTGCTATAAAACTTTTTGCCTGTGCATAAAATAAGAATGTACTGCCGAGCATTTAAGGGCTTGATCTCTCAGCCAAATCTGCCATGCAAGGAGCCAGTTGGTAGGAAATTGTAGTGTGTGTTTGATATTGTTCAGTTCAGAAAATGAGCAGGGAACAGGCCTCAGAGAGAACGTAAGAAAACCCTCGTGCTTTGGTTAAATTGTAGTCCACTGTGTAGCATTTTTTTTTCTCTCTATTCTGCTATTTCAGTGCACATTATAAGAAAAAATGTGATTAACAATGGAAGGGGAAATGCCATTAACATATGGAGATGGACAAATGCCACGACAATGGGGTCTGGGTACTTATCTAAGACACCCTGAGGTTTGAACAGATGTTTGTTGGAAGCCACAAAAGCATTTTGCTAAAGACACCAGCTGGTCACTGATGTTTCTAATCCAACTGTCAAGCAGCACTCATCTCTGGTGGGCTGGAGTTTGGAAGTGTGGTCCAATACTGTCCTTTGGTATTTGCCACTGAGCAAAGGGAAGAGCCAGATTAGACTTTGGCACTTGATAGCAAGGGTCACAAAAATGGTATCATCCATTTTATTAGAAATCTCTCAATTGTCTCTCTACGATGCATTTCCAAATCGTCAGTGTAGGTTTAGACAACTTCCTAATGGAAATAACAGGCAAGTTGACATTTCAGTCATTAATCTGCTCACTGCATTAGTCTGTTGATGCAGAAACAGATTATGAAGTGATCTGGTAAAGTTACAAATTCTGCCACAGCTACAAGGCTCTGTTTGGAGAAATTAGTCCTGAGAGGTTGGTGGTTCTGTTTTAGGGAGGCTCAGCTGCTTTGGCCATTTCTGGATCGTGGGGCTCTGTGTGCTATTTTGTTGCTCTTAGGCAGAGAGGCTTCCAAGAAGCACAACCAGAGGTAGGTCCTTGTTTGCCTTGAGGTTGGTGGTTAAGGAGCTTGTGTCTCTGTCCCGGCAGTGCTTGTGGAAGGGGTTTATGGCAGGAGCCCTGAAGTCGTCCAGCGCTACGCCCTGCCCGTGCTCTGGTCCTTGCTGGAGAACAAGGCGCTGCCTGTCCGAAGCGCCAATGTCCGCACTGTGGTCGCCAGGCTTGCCTCTGCCCTCCACGAGGTGATGGGCACCCAGCTGCAGAAGCGTGCTGCCAGCCAGCCTCCACATGTGCGGAAAAACCTCTCCAGCATTTTGGGCTGGTGAAGGATGGATGTTCTCCAGAAAGTCGACCAAGAGCTGAGATGGACACCTCCGGATGTGACATTTTAGCTGTGCCAGAAATGACAAAATACAAAGAAAGGCGTGCATCAGCCCCTGCTCTCTCCACTGCCCTTCAAAGTCATGGCATGCTCAGGGGGCTGAAGCAACTGCAGACTGAGGACAAGCTGAAGGCCGAGCATGGCTCAGCCTCACACAGAGGTAAGGTGGGAGCTGGGCCGCTCTCTGGCAGGAGGAAGGGTCTTGTGGCAGCCTGGAGAGCCTGTGCACATTGCCAGGGAACAGTTCTGCCCTGCAGGTGACCCTGCCCTGAGCTCTGCTGCTCCCAGTGCCCCGTGGAGCTGTAGGGCTGCTGAGCTGTGGGGCAGGGAGAGGAGCAGGAGGCTGCATGTGCAGCTGAGCCATTGCTGGAAAGCACAGGGCTCTGGGCTCCCTGCTGTCCCAGGGCATCCCAGAGGCCAGGGTGTTCCCCTGGGAGCTCTGTGCAAGTGGCTCAGGGTGTGCCCCTGTCCTGCCTCAAGTGGCTGCTGGCAGGAGCATGTTTCCCTGTGCAGCTATTTAGAAGTTTCCAGGATATGTGTTCCATGAAATATGGAGCTTCAGATGCTTTAGGTTTCACTGCAGCCTCTGTGTTACATTTTGTGTCTCCATTTTGCAGACCTCACTGGCTCCACTCTTGCACAGAAGTTTTCCCTGGACACTTCCTTTCTTCCCTGAGCCGCTAAGTCCTTGTCTCTCATCCAGAAGGGCTCGATTTCCTCTGGGTACAGAAAGAAGCTGCTGCCTCTCCAAAGAGTGATTGAAGAGGGGGATTTATGCATTACTCTTTATACTTACAGATGTACATATAACTAGGTCTAGGTTTGAATGAATGTGTTTTTAGTGTATCTATTAAATTTTCATGTTCTATTTTTAATTGTAAAGAGTTTGATTATTTTTTCTTAATAGTTTAAATAAAATAAATTTTTAAAAAACAAGAAGACATTGTGTGTCCATGACCTACTAGTGTAGAGGTTATCAGAGTGCAGCTCACTCGATGTGCCCATGTGTCATCATATTCTTTCTTCACTTGGCTTCTCCTCTTCCTCTTTGGCCTTGTTATCTTTGTGTCATTTGTTTCTTACTGCTGTTTATTACCTGGAATTACAAGGGGGGCATCTATTGACATGTTTGAGGGACAACGGACCCAAAATATCCTCTATAGTCTAAAGTTTGCTAGTTAGATTTATTCTGTGCTCACAGAAGACCTGAGGAAAGAAACAAATAGAAGTGTGCCCAAATCTCAAAGCTTTGCTCCTTTGCAATCTCCCTCAGATCTGGCCCAGAGGTGTCTTCAACCACAATTTCATAGGTAAGAAGAGGACATGGGAAAAGATGCACTGCTTTGGAAAAGACGTTTGTATCTATATTTATCCAGCACAGCAGACCAACAGTGCTGTTTGGAACATGTATGCAGAAGGATGAATGGGCTGTGAGGTCAAAAACATTTGTCAACTGTTCCTCAAATCTATCCCACAGCCTGGAATCCATTCAGCCCAGGGGTATTGGATCATTTCTTGCCATGGATCAGTGCTAAGCAGGGTAATGAATTCCTGAATAGCTGGAACAAGCACTTCTGGATTCAGCTCCAGCTTTTGGTGGGCTGCATGACCATTCAGAATGCTGCCTTTCCAGTAATTATTTTGCAGTTTCCTGTCATCGTCATTTGAAGCTTTTAAACTTTTAAACATTTCAATTTGCTTTGCCTTTGGGAAAAACAGTTTTGAGCCCAGTGCAAACTGTAACCTTTTTGACAGCAAGTCCTCACTGTTGCCAGCTTCAGATGTTACAGAAGAAAATGAGTGTGACTGTGTTAATTAGTTTTTCTGAAGGAAAAACTCTCTGTCAAACTCTTATGTCTTTGCTTAGCTATGGGTCTAGTCCTGGCCTAGTAAAACCCAGGCAGGGTGGCAGGTGTCAGGGAAAACTAGTCTGTGAGCTTATAGGATTGCCATCACCAGCAGGGGGATTCCTCTGGAGACAAAATTAGGGATCTACTCCACGCCCCAATATTCTCTTTGAACTTTCCCAAATATCTTAGAAAAGACAGTGCAAATTCACATCTTATTGCACACCCACTGTTTGAATGGGGGCGTTTTTGTCCCTCCTCAAAGTCATTGCTCTTGCACACCAGAAAGATGAACATCCACAAAGGGGAATGATGCCTGGTCCTCCTGCTGGTGCTTCAGAGTACTGGTACGTGAAGATCTGAGTAGCTTCCAATATTAACACTTAACAGGCATTTCATTCTCCTTCAAGATATCCAGATGTCAGGGCTTTTTGTTTCAAAGCAGCAGCTGTACCATCACTCTCTGGGGAAAAACAGTAAATAGGAAACAGCCATTGCCAGCGTTGGAAGAGTGGGGAAAAACCTCAAGTGTCTTTGTCAAAAGAAAAAAGGGAAGAGTGTAATTGCCAAAGTCAAAGATTCATTGGATCACTTCTTTACTGCATGCTTGCAAGAAGATCATTTGGGACCTTCTTTTTGAATCTCATGCAGGAAAGGAGTTCTTAAAAATACCATGCTTAAACTTAAACCCACATTGGGATGTAGCTCTGTAGTGGCTCACAATGAATCAGATTGCCTGCTTTGTCACTGCCAGCCCTGCTGACCCTGAAAGTCACCATAGCGTATCCCATGCCTGTTTTGCCTCCAAGAAAATCTTGACATCCCTTATTAGTGTGTGAAATAAATAAGGAGTAATAAAATGGACAATTAAACTGGTCACTTTGGAGGATATAATCATGCTTTCACATGTCAGCCCTGTACCTCATGCTCCCAAGGTGTTACTCATCATGAAATATTTTAATAATAACTCTCAGCTTTCATGTTCCATCTGAATAAAGTTGCATCAGATCATGGAGAATTCTGCTGGCAGGAACAGGACAAAAACCCTTCCAAGACTCACTTGCCGTTGTCCTGGATTTCTGCAGCCCTGTGTGGAAAGCTGCTGTAGGCAGAGTGTTTGGAGTTGGTTGGATGGCCTTTATGAAAGATGTGTGGAACAGCATGCAGGGCTCTCCTGGCAGAAAACTGTTTGTCCAAGAGCAGGGACATGGTGCTGGCAGAAGTGGAGCGGCCCCGCTCCCAGCACAAGAGTCTGTGAGCTGAGCTGTGCTGGGGAGAAAAGACACCGAGGGGCTCCAGCCCAGCTGCTTCACCTGCCGGGACCGTTCCATGGAGCTGTGCCATTGGGAGAAAGTCGGCGCCGGACGAGCCACCGAGCTTTCATCTGCTGCTAGAACTGCTCCGTGACAGCTCCTGATTTTCCTGAGAGAGAACCCGGAGCATCTTGTAACTCATGTCATGGGGGATTTTCCTCTGGCATTTTGGGTCTTTGTTCCAGTGGGGAGGACAGTGATGTCTGACTGTTTGATGTCCAGGAGTTACTGACTTGTTTTTCCTTGCTTTGTAGGCATTCTGTTTGTTAATAATCTGTTGGTTTTTTTCCTACTTTCATCTGTTAGTTTTGATTTCCTATTGCTGGAAAAGAATTTTTGGAACATGATGGATGAGACAACTTATTCCATAGTGTCCTGTTTTAAGGTGTTTCAAACTGTGTTAGATAGATGGCTTCACATAGGAACATCCCCAAGGCTGCTGAGGGGAAGGCAGAGAGGAAGACAAACCTGGTATTTCTGAGGGAAATTCCTTGACACCAAACCCACCTGAGTCATCTAACAGCTGATCTGACATCTTTAGAAATGGGCCAAAAGGGAAACCTTTCAGTGTGTTTGGTCAAGGCCAGGCTGTGCTGAAGGCAAAGGTGTGTCAGTGCACTTGGCTCCTTCTCTCCTCATTGTGTCTGGCACACACAGGAGCCCACAGCTCCTGCAGAAACCATCACAGCACTCAGTGGGAGCAAACTTGTGTCCAGTCCTCACACAGAGCTGGGGTATCCAGCACTCCACCTCATTGGAATGAAGAACTGTTCCAACTCTCTTGGTAGGAGCTGAGGAGGTTTGGCCTTCAGATCAGCTTCTTGCCAGCTCTTGATTTGCTGCCTTGGCTGAGCTGCTGCTTGTACCAACATTTGTTCCACGGCTGACAGCCCTGCTCTGCTGGCCAGAGGCCACTGCAGGAGCTTGTGCTGGTCACATTGAACCTTTCAGATCTTCCAAAGGAAAGCTCAGGGCAGAACTTGTCAAAAGAGCTTTGCCAGGTCGATGCTTTTAACATTAAATCTTTCCTCTGTACTCCATGTCATGCTCAGTAAATATTTGAGGAAGCAATTTTGCTGCTCCAGAAATTTCACAAATCATGCAGTTAAACCTTAACAGAACATGATTTGGGACATGTAATCTCACTTGAATTCATTGTGCAGAAAACTACAGGAGCACTTCTTGTGAGCTCTGTGTCTAAGCTAAGTGACCTTGCCACCGAGAACTTGGAAAAGTGGGGAGAGATGGAATCAGTAGCACATGGTGATTCTCCCACAGGCCTGAGTGACACAACGACCAGAGCTGTGCTCACTTTGCCACTACGGTCCCGTGCCCAGAGTGGGTCACACTGTGGGAACAGGAGGCCTTAGATGTGGCTCGAGCTATGGCTCCATGGCCTTTGGGCTGTCAGATTGCATTTGAAGGAGGCAAGGAAGATGGGGAGGACTTTTGCACAAGATAAAAAGGATTTATTACTTTGGGCAATCCATGGGGCAAAAGACAAAAATGGCAAAGCTGCAACAACTTAAATATGGGGAAGGTTCAAGGGGAAGGTACAATTTCTTAGCAAATTGGAGAAATTCTGAGGAGGGGATAAAGGGTAGAGTTTACAAAGGCATCGTCCAGTGAGAGAGGTAGGGGGAAACCTGGGCCACATGGTCTAATTTGACATCGAGTTTTAAGGGATTTCCAAAGAGGAATTCTAAGCAGGAGGCAGGCACAAAGCAGGATTGACAGGTAGTTGAGGATAGATTGACAAGGTGGGTGAGAGGGTATAATTTTGGACTAAACCACAAGCTTAGACAATGACAAAACATACCATTAACAAGAAACACACCGCAACACATGAGGAATTGGCTGACTTCCACTGGGGCAAGGCCTTTTTACCCTCCCTCAAACCTTCATGCTTCAGATCGTGGTGGTGAATCCCCCGTGGCCTTGTCAGGCCACACCGTGATCTCAGAAACGCTTGTTAGGCCTCGGCCTTGCTGAACAGCGCCTGGGCTCAGCTCCTCTGGAGCTGATCACAAACACGGAGTGCTCCCAGGAACTTGTGCTGTCTATCGAGCTCCTGGGCTTTCCCATGAACAGCCTTGGAAACTGCTTTGCTTGCCTGGATGGCATAACATCCTTCCCCTCACGCTTTCAAAGGCAGGCTGCTGCCCCAAAGTGCGGCCATGACAAAGCATTTTATGGCTGAGGCCACTCTCTTGTGGCCCATCAACAGCGCTCCAAAAGGAGCCCTTGGAGCTCTCCTGGACCACAGCGGCTGCCAGCAGCAACCTCCCTCGCAGTGGGGCCTCTCGGAGCCAGCGAGCTCTCCAGTTTGCTGCACTCGCAGGATCGCCCATCAACAATGGATCCTGGGCCCATCCCCCCTCTCCTGGAGGCTCCAGTTTAACTTCTGTTAAGCTTGTGTGCTGCTAAGCTTTTAGGCCGTATTCCTTTTTATCCTTGTCCTTTCTGTCCCTTTGTCAAATGTACCTAAAAACACACACACACACACACACACACACACACACACTCACACACACACAGTTCTCAGTTCATTTCTGGTTTGATTGACTCCAATTTGTTTGTTGCTTTTTTTCCTTGTTTGTGCCTCAACTGACTAGCAAGTACTAAAGTGAATGTTGTCAACAAATTCTGTAGAGCTGTTGATTAATATTCAATCTGTTTTTTCCTGATAAAGCTGCCTGTGAATTTTTAAGCAATATCAAACACTTGTAACAAAGCTTGGGAGTATGAGGTAGAGGCTTGACACTGGAAAGCAGAGGAGTAACTCTAAAGCGATGAGTTTAATTCTCCATTTGATTACTCTTCTATTCATTTCACTCTAAGAAGCCAAGCCTAGCTTTTCTTGGAGGCAGAATGTGTGTGGGATGCACTAGGGTATTATCCCATCGCTCTGAGCTGATGGCCACTCAGGAGTATAAATAGATTTGAAGAACTCTTGTCACTTGTTGTTGGCCTCACAGTCCACTCATCCTTCTGCAATCAAGTTGCCAACAACACTGTTGAACTGCTGTGCTGGGTAAATGTTCATACAAATGTCTTTTCCCACGACATCTTCTAACCTATGAAATAGGATTGAAGACACATCTGAGCCAGATCTGGGTGAGATTGCAAAGGAGCAAAGCTTTGGGATTTTGGAACACTTCTCTTTGTTTCTTTGCTCAGGTCTTTTGTGAGCACAGAATACATCTAAGTGGAAAACTTTTGAATACACAGAATCTCTTGGATCCAGTGTCCCCAAAACATGTCAATATGTGGCCCCATTGTGATGCCAAGTCACAAATGGCAGCCGAAATGCCACAAAGAAAACATGGCAAAAGAGGAAGAGGAGAGGCCCAGTGAGGAAATGTATAGTGAGACATGGCACAGCAGGCTGCAGTCCCATGACCACAATGCATCTCCTCTAGGCTAGCAGGTGCTGGTCATGGATTCCCTGCTTGTTTTCTAACAATTTTATTTTATTTAAAATTAAAAAAAAACCCCATAAGCATTTAATCAAAATACAATATATACAATTTAAAATATATCATAAAAATTCTGAAGATAAAATCAAATGTTGAGATTGTCATGGGTTTCAGTCTTCGAAAGAGAACAGCAGTTGTAGGTTGCTGTAAAGTTGTTTATTGTAAAGGCACATCAGTTTCAAAAGATCAAGAGTCCCAAGTGTTAAAGTCCATCCTCAAATTAGAAGCAGAAGCTGCAGCCTGGTACAGAGTCCTGAGCAGAGGTAGAAGCTGTGGCCTGGCACAGACTCTCGAGCAGAGACAGAAGTTGCAGCAGCAGCTCCAATCTTCTTCCAGACAGTGATGATGGTGGTGAGGAGACCGGGGGAGAGAGAGTCTCTCCCTAGTGCATGGATTCTTATTTACAAATTACCCAATGAGCTAAAAACATACATCTGAAGCATTTCTACTAAACCTATTAGAATTCTTGTTCTATAATACTGAAGTTTACACATAAGTTGCACATAGAGCCCATCTGTTCTATCTGAAGAATGTAAGTAGTACTCTGTCTGTATTTTTATTATGTCTAGAACTGTTCTTGAGCTCTTATTAAAGCTTTTTTTAGAAGCTTGCTTTTCACACGAAATCCTAAGGCTTTTGCTCTTTAGGGCACGTAAAACATATTCTCACTTATTTACTTACTAACTTACTCAAAAGTTAAGCTTACACCTCTATTTCATGTACCAGTGGCTTAATATATTTCATATAAATATCTAAAGGTTTTAATTCAATTCCCGCATTCTAATCTCTCTCTGAGAGTGACCCCTGTTTAACACATTCCAACAATCTAAACCTGTTTATTCAAACCTACAATTAATATGAGAACATATGTACATCTATAACTCTAAAGGCTAATGTATGAATCCTGTCTTTCAATCAGTCCACAGGCATGTGGCAGCTTCTTCCTGATCTTGGAGGAAAGAGCTCTTCTGGAGTGGAGGGAAGGACTCCGTGGGTTAATGCACACAGGAATGTCCAGAGAAAATGTCCTGGGAACACTGTAGCAGGTAAGGTCTGCAAAGCGGAGACACAATGTATTAACACAGGCCACAAAGCAAAACTAAAGGTTCTACAGCTCCGTATTTCATGGGATATATTTCCTGGAAACTTCTAAATAGCTGCACAGGGAAACATGCTCCTGCCAGCAGCCACTTGAGGCAGGACAGGGGCACACCCTGAGCCACTTGCACAGAGCTCCCAGGGGAACACCCTGGCCTCTTGGATGCCCTGGCACAGCAGGGAGCCCAGAGCCCTGTGCTTTCCAGCAATGGCTCAGCTGCACATGCAGCCTCCTGCTCCTCTCCCTGCCCCACAGCTCAGCAGCCCTACAGCTCCACGGGGCACTGGGAGCAGCAGAGCTCAGGGCAGGGTCACCTGCAGGGCAGAACTGTTCCCTGGCAATGTGCACAGGCTCTCCAGGCTGCCACAAGACCCTTCCTCCTGCCAGAGAGCGGCCCAGCTCCCACCTTACCTGTGTGGGAGGCTGAGCCATGCTGGGTTTTCCCCTTGTCCTCAGTCTGGAGTTACTTCAGGCCCCCCATATCATGAATAGGAAAGGCAGATGCACAGCCTTCTTTAGTATTTTGTCATTTCTGGCACAGCTAAAATGTCAAATCCGGAGGTGTCCATCTCAGCTCTTGGTCAACTTTCTGGAGAACATCCATCCTTCACCAGCCCAAAATGCTGGAGAGGTTTTTCCGCACATGTGGAGGCTGGCTGGCAGCACGCTTCTGCAGCTGGGTGCCCATCACCTCGTGGAGGGCAGAGGCAAGCCTGGCGACCACAGTGCGGACATTGGCGCTTCGGACAGGCAGCGCCTTGTTCTCCAGCAAGGACCAGAGCACGGGCAGGGCGTAGCGCTGGACGACTTCAGGGCTCCTGCCATAAACACCTTCCACAAGCACTGCCAGGACAGAGACACAAGCTCCTTAACCACCAACCTCAAGGCAAACAAGGATCTACTTCTGGTTGTGCTTCTTGGAAGACTCTCTGCCTAAGAGCAACAAAATAGCACACAGAGCCCCACGATCCAGAAATGGCCAAAGCAGCTGAGCCTCCCTAAAACAGAACCACCAACCTCTCAGGACTAATTTCTCCAAACAGAGACTTGTAGCTGTGGCAGAATTTGTACCTTTACTAGATCAATTCACAATCTGTTTCTGCATTAACATGCAATCATGATGATTCATGTGTAATGTAATGTAAACATCAAAGTGTAATCTGCATTACAGTGAAGGGGATATGATGAAGGGGTCATTGGGACCACCTTTGAAGACAGCAGATCCCCATCTTGGCAGTTCTGCAGGGTCTCTGTGCAGTTCTCTGCAGCAGGATGTCCAAGACTCCCAGGAGATGAGGTAAGCCAAGGCGACTGCTGCTCCAGTGTGCTGTTAAGCTCGCTCTTATTGTCTCGTGAGGTTCTTTTGCACAATCAACTCTCCCACGTATTTAGGCAAACCTCTGTGTATTCACTATTTTGCCCATTTCTGATGATACAGCTCCACGTCAAACCCCACACCATCTGTCCCTAGAGCAGAGGTTGTAGTGGGGAAGAGGTGGCAGGGCTAAAAAGCATCTCAAGATGTGTCCTCTGATGGACTTGTTGATTGATTCCCTCTGTAATGTTTGTGGTGCATTTAGGAACTCTGTTTCATGGGTCTGGGTCCTGAAGATGTTTGAATACTGTGATCCTTGACTGTCACCTTCAGCACCCACAAGAATATGTTTGGGCAAATATCGGCTGCTGGGAGGTGTCAACAAACTCTGGTGCTGCCTCTTTTATGGGGTACAGTTGTTCATGTATCAGCACTTCCTTTGTTGTGTAGAGAAAGAGAGACAACCAACTAGACTCACCCCAGAACTCAGCGGGAGTTACCGAAACAAAAGTAGCCATGATAACTAGCTTTGGAGAGCAAGTTCTTCCTGGGTCTATTTGTCAAATTCTGGAGACCACTGTGGGTTTCCAATTGCTTGGATGGAAAAGGATCCCCAGGTAAATGTCAGGCATAATTTCTCTGTGCCTGGGCCTCCACTGTGAATTGAGATCCCAGATCAGTTTTGGGGAATAGATATATAATCGGATGGATATTTAATTTTTAGATTTGGGATTAAAATCAAAGAGGGCAAGGTGCTAGAGACGAGTTATAGCACTGTACATGATGGAAAGATATCGGGTTGGATATGTGTGAGAAAATGTAGCTGTCAAGATTATCTGAGTGGTAACAATAAAGAAGGATTCACAGAAGTATCATTCCAATTGAAAAGCTTAGGTCGGGCTTTTAAAGTGCAATCTTGATATCCTTGCCTAGCAGCTGAGTTGAAAAAACCTCTTCTAGAAAGAGCAAGGAGGTGGAATATCCTTCTCAGGACACAGCAGTGCTCTGACCACATGCAGTACAAGACTGACACCAGTGTCAGGCACGAGCAGCCAAAGTCAAGCTTTCACAGCAGTACCAGAGAAGCTGCCCTCCATACAGACTCGTGTCTCAGCTCAGCAGCTCTTGCTGCTTCAGAGAGCCTGTAGGAGCTCCTTGGCTCCAAAAGGAGAGACAGCAGAATTGGGGAGTTGGGATGCAAGTTGAAAAATAAGTGCTGTGTTTTAGCTGGAGCTTGGCCAGCTCTGTCTGACTGCAGCAACTGAAAGCTTAAGGACAATTAATCAGCTTTGCATCTTGTTGGGTTTATGTGTTGCATTTCCTCCTTCATCAGAGTGACCAAGTAAGGAAGTTTTGTCTCCTTTCATGCTACACCTCTTGTATCACTCTCTTTCTCTTTCCTCATATGTTCTTTTGTGCTCCATTTTCTCAAGGCCAAGATCCAGCAGCAGAAGCACAGAGAACTCAGAACCTGCAGGTAGGTACAGAGCATGTCTGTCCTAAAATGACTGTTGGAATCTTGAATCAGAGGTGACATTTTCTAAAGATACCTTAAAAAACGTTCTTTCCAAAACATCTGTAAATTCATTTCAGTGCCTTGATGGACTCAGTGGACTCTCCCAGAGCCCAGTTACTGCCAGTGTGCTCCAGTGGTGCAGTAAAAATTCCTCCAGTGTGAAGTGCTGAGTGGCAGGAGCTGGAGTGTGAACTTGAGGCCTTGGAAAGGCAGCATAGGCAAAGGAAATATTTCTCTCCATCCCACACATGCCTTTTATCTCTCTGCAGCCTTTCTAGTGTCAGAATTACTATAGAATAAGAAGGCAGTTAGCATGAAATGAGAAATGTTCCCATTCCTTCCTCCTCCTTTTGACGGAGAAAATCTTTCCTTGGGGCAGCTTCTGAGCTGAACCCTTTGTGATCTGAAGGACGTTCATGGAAATTGCCTGGTTTTGCACTGGGAGAAACAGGAGAACCTCCCGTGATAGAAATTCCTTGTGAATTTTCCAGTTATGGAGAAAGAGACTTCCAAATGGATGCAGCCTATGCAGGGTCTGATTTTGTCATCCTCTGATAGCACAAGCCCAAAGCCACCTATGGCAGGTTGACCATGACTAATCTCTTGCCCGACTCTCTCTGCCTGTGTCAGTGTTGCAGGCTGAGGCTGGGGGAGGAGATGCCTTCTGCCTTGTCCCCCCATCCCTGCCTTGGCTGATCCCTGTCAAGTAGAATTGTGCCAGACAAAATGGGGTCTCTGGTGCATCTGTGTCAGCCAATGCTTGCGAGTTGAAAGCCTCCATGAAATTTTGTTGTCATTCCTTTGCCATCTCTTGGCAAGTAATGATTGGAGATATGAAATTTGAAGAAATATTTTTGCTGATACAGACAAAGGAATCAATTCCCCTGATCGCTTTGCTCAGGGTTACTTCTATCAAATCCTATGTACAGCCCCTTTGGGATGACTCCTTAATTGCTGATATGGAGGTGGAATACTTAATGCAGCTGGGGAGAAGTATTTCTCAGTAAGTAAGGTGATATTTTTGCTGGAGTCCTTCTGGACTAGAAATTTCCTGTCACACTAGACCTTCCTTTCTATTTTTTATTACTAACTCTTTTTTATTACTAATCTTTTTTATTACTACAGGAGAAAATTACCCAGTTTTACGACCGTTATTCCTCTCTTACTGCTTGGCTGCATTGCGGTTTTATCCTTTGGAATACCATGTAAACAACAAGTAATTCTCTTATTTTTAATACCTCTGTTGAAGAGTATTTCAAAATGACCTGCCCTCTGCTATTTCCATTAAGAAAATTTGGTATTTTAGGTATTCGCCAAGATCAGAAAGCTTTTGAGGCAGGTGATGTTTGTCTTGGGTTTGAATGTCCCTGTAGAAAAGGAAGCAGGCAGTAAAGGGATGGAAGAATGAAGCAGGGCAAAAGTGGCAATTTGCAATTGGATGGTCAATTTGTTCCCTGCAGATTTGGGCTCCTTGAATACTGGGGATTTGTATTGGGCAGTGCAAAGATTCTTTTCCTTCTAACAAGGAATGCCACTGTTTATGTGTCAGCAACTCCGTGGTAAGGTGACCAACTAAAGGCAACCCAGAACTAAGTGGGAGTTAGAGATAGAAAGGCCATGAAAACTAGCATTGGAAAGCAACTCCTTCCTAGTTGTAATTGTCAAATTTAGGAGACCACTGTGGTTGCCAATTGCTTGGTAGGAAAGGGATCCCAAAGTAGTGGATGGGTAATGAGCAACACATAAGCAAATAAGTAGAAGCTCTCTCTCCTGGCTTGCCAGCTCCAGACTCTTCAGAGGAATTCGAGTGGTGCTAGTTTCATGAAAAATAAAAACAAAGCGATTTTCTGAATAATTCAAAACCCCCTTGGATTCCTCACCCATTAGATGGGTTGATTTTAAAGGTTTGAGTTCATCTAACTCACTTGTTCCCTTATGGGCATGGCTCAGCCTCACACAGAGGTAAGGTGGGAGCTGGGCTGCTCTCTGGCAGGAAGAAGGGTCTTGTGGCAGCCTGGAGAGCCTGTGCACATTGCCAGGGAACAGTCCTGCCCTGCAGGTGACCCTGCCCTGAGCTCTGCTGCTCCCAGTGCCCCGTGGAGCTGTAGGGCTGCTGAGCTGTGGGGCAGGGAGAGGAGCAGGAGGCTGCATGTGCAGCTGATCCATTGCTGGAAAGCACAGGGCTCTGGGCTCCCTGCTGTGCCAGGGCATCCCAGAGGCCAGGGTGTTCCCCTGGGAGCTCTGTGCAAGTGGCTCAGGGTGTGCCCCTGTCCTGCCTCAAGTGGCTGCTGGCAGGAGCATGTTTCCCTGTGCAGCTATTTAGAAGTTTCTAGGAAATGTCTTCCATGAAATATGGGGCTTCATATGCTTTACATTTACATTGCAACCTTTCCTACATTGTGTGTCTCCACTATTCAGGCCTGACTGGCAACAGGATTGCCAAGAATCTTTCTGGGTCAGCTCAGCTCCTCTATGCTCCTAACATCCAAGCACTTGCCTCCCATCCCGAAGAGCTCTCCTTCCAGCAAGCCAAGCACGATGTACAATGGAGAGAAAGGGAAAAATGGCATGGGCTACAAAGATACCAGTTGAAACAGCCAGGTGCTGCTGCATTCAGATGGAAAAGGGAGTAAGGTAAGGAGACCAAGTTAAAGCCTGTGTGATAGATTGTCCGGCTACGCATTCTAGTGATTCCTAGAGAGGTTGATCTGGAACAGAGACTAGACAGAATTAAAAGAATAAGGTAGGTATTTATTACGATGGTGTGGATGGTTAGGGTCCTTTTTTTAGTGAGGTCGGATGTTAAGAAGGTGCCAGTGCATCGGCCGCTCTTACGAGCAGAGCTCCACTACAGGAGGGGAAGACAGCAGGAGACGGAATCCCGCAGTGGTGGCGAAGCCTCTCTTTCCATCCTATGCCGACGAGCGAGAGAGCGCGAAGAGCTCTTCCCAGCCCCTTCACCCAGCCCAAATCTCATGGTGTCTCTGTCCTCCAAGGGAAAACCCCCCGAGGTAAAGAGACAGTAGCCAGCTGCACCCTTCGTCTGAGCTGTGGCAACTCCTTTTGTCTTTCCTAAGTACTGGTCGTTATTGTCTCTTAGCAACGTAGTGGGAGAAAATTTCCCTAAAGAGAGAAACAAAAGAAAAATCCTAAACCCCAACAACAAAATGCTGCTAGCGACCTTTTAGGAGAAAAGTTTTCTCTAGAAAAACTATAACCAGCTGTATGTGAAATAATTGCCTTTCAGTCTGAAACCAGGAAAATTTTATTTGATTTTGGACATTGAATGTTTAATACCGTAACCAAAATTGTGGTGGAAAGGATTAAATTAATGCACCTGCACATTTCATTTGAAGCCAGCAGCTTTCATATGCTCATCTATCCAAGCATCTGTTCTCACTTCGCTCTTTGAAGGTGGGGAATTGATACATTCAGAGGTAAGGTCTCATCTCACAGAGCTGACATTTATTTTACATTCCTGAAGGTACCATGGCCATCATGAATCCTTTGAGAAAGCTGATGCATGTGCAGCTGCTCCACATGATACTCTGGTGGGAGAAGCTGAAGCCATGTTTGATGTTCACCTCGACATACACTATTTTTTTGATGTAGTGTTTTTTTCAAGAGCACGGCACACTGCCCCACTGCGGTTAAATGAGTAATAAGCTCCGAAAAGCTCTCTGACTCCTAGCACCACTCCAAACATAAGGCAGCACAACACCTGCAGACTTTTCCAAAGCCTGACAAGCATTAGGACCACTAAAAGTATTTATAGCCAGCTCAATTGCAACAAATTTGGTAAATTTGCAGCTATCTAAAGTACCAGAGTTGGTATGACTTACCATTAGCTCCCCAATGTTTGCTGTGTCAGGAAAATTAATCCACAAACACCAGAGGTTTACGTCCAAAAAGGAGACAGAGGAGTCCTTTTTGCTTTATTCGAATAAAGGGAGAGGCCATGGGACATTCCCCTGGGATCTTTCAAATTTTTGGAGGACGCAGCCTCCTTTATATCCTATTTTCCCGGCCGCATTTTCCTCTCTTTCCCCTGGCTGAGATACTTGAGAGGCACAGACTTCCCGGAACGCCTGATACCTGAAATTCCCCTCTAATGTATAACCCTCCCTTTCAATTTTTAGTTCTTATAGAATTCATAGTTTTCCCCCCCGTTGCTTCTTTCATCTTTCGATATCCAATTTCATTATCAGCAGCCCTACAGTTTGTCTGTAAAGGCAAATATCTTTTTCCATTCATCAATCAGTGGAATCCATCCCATTTTTTCTTTTATCTCTCAGTGCTAGCCTTATCTACAAGCAGATCCACAGCTCATTTGTAAAGACAAATTCAACATTCCTTCAGCTGTGACTAAAAACTAAATTATTTAACTCAATAAATGTTTGAAAGAATGAGACAACTGAAATAGCTCATGAGCTTTATTAGTATCTGTACGGGGACCTGGCAGAAACTTAACATAAGCCTAGGCAGAACTTGTTAATGGGGCTTACTACTGCTGTATGCCCAAACTGTAGCAACTATTAACCATAAGATTTGTAATTAAATAAGCTTATTTATGGGTTTGTAGCTCGATGCCGATTGATGCTCAATGCATGGGTCTTAGCAATTTCGAAGCTGAGCTGGCTTAAGAAAGTAGCATTTGGAAATCTAAGAGCTTCTTGATAGCCTCTTATTGTTCATAGAGCTGATGGTGAGCTGCCAGTAAGTGCTGCAGACATCCTCAGTGGGCAGACCTCCCTCCTCAGGTAGCATTGGTGTCGCCATATCTCTTCTCTTGACATCCTCCTGCTGGGAAAACTTGTCTCTGTTTTCCTATCAGTCTGTGTTTTCAAGGGCATGTTTGCTCTTTCATCCAGTACGTAGTGTATTCCTTCCCCATCCAGAGAGTGGGTTCCTCAGATCCTCAGTGATGTCATGAGCTATTTCAGTCTACTATGCCCACCCATTTCCCTGACTTCCAGCCCAGCAATGCTGCTTTAAGCAAGCTAAGCTTCCTACCCACCTCTATGCCAAAGTTTACCAAGGCTGTAGCAGACATCAGCTCCAGCCTCCTACTGAGCTCACAGATATAGAACCATTCCAAGCACCCATCTCCACCTCAGCAACACCCCCAGATGTCTGTGGTTTTCATCAGGGACCCCAGCACATCATTTCAAGATTTTCACAATGGAGGACTGGTCTTAGTGAGATTTTTTCACAAAGAAGGGAAGGAAACAACTAGGCAGTTTCATACAGCTAAGCAGGTAAGTCTTGGTTTCATTATACTGCAACGTATCACATGCATGAGAATTCAGAAGTATTGAATTCAAATGCACAGTGTAAATCACATCACTTACACTGCATTAGTATAGTGATTCCAATAAAACTATGCAAAAACTAACCCATTTTGAAAGAAACAGGAAAGGAATGCAAGTGTTCTTGCACAACAATAAATCAAAGCAGTTCTCTGCTATTCTTCCCAGCAGAGTTGCAGTGTGGACAGATGCTACTGCCATCATTTTATTCTAATAAAAGAACAACACCAGCACCCTAAACTAATTTTGAACTGTTGTAAATGAAGACACAGACCCTCTTGCTTCTAAAGAGAATCAAGTCTATTACCATCATGCAAGGCCTTGTATACTATACGACTATGCTAGGCTTTTATATGTGCAAAAAATACTCCGGCTAAAATTACTCTTGTTAGCATTCTTTGTTAACTAAACAAACACACATTGGCCACGTGCCGCCTCGTGTGTCACTGTCCACACATTCCTCTGACCAGCCAACACCCTGATGAAGTGTTGTCCACAGGAAGCTTACATGACTTGTTTTTGTCTTCATGTCAGCTGTACATTTCCCACAGGGCTTTTCATGAATTGTCAGAGAGGAAAGGGCAACAAAGTGAGCAAAGCCTTCTACTTATTCTATGAGACTTTTCTTGTCTCCAGTATTAAGGCATCTGTATGAAACTAAGAGTGCTAACCATATTTTAACTCTTTCAGTATATTAGCAAACCCAAAGTAATTTTGAGCATGATGATAAATATAATAAATATGAAGAGTTGCATACTTGCACCCTGAAATTTCAAATGAGCTTTTGCCACAGGGGACTGAGGCAGCAGAGATGCCTTGCAGAGATGCAAGGTCCTGAAATTGTCAGCAGCAAAAACCTGGTCTGAGAGGGAACAAGCTCCACCATAAAGGAAAGGATAGTCTAGAAGCCTAGATAGTCTAAAATTTAATTCTGGTTCACTTAAAATTGGTGATTTATTTATTTTAAACAATGCAACAGTCTTCTGTTTCCATACACTAGAAGTACGTCTAAAGAAATAAAAGGTTGTGCTTATTGTTTTCCTCAGTAAAGGAGAAAGGCGACTTGGTCAAGAGCACAAGCAACAGCTGTATTAGCCGTGATATAATGATCTTCCTCTGAAACAGCAGTAACAAATAACTTCTCATGCTAGTGTATTCTTCCCCTGCTTAGTGAAGCTCTTTTGAATAAATTACAGTCTGTCAAGCAGTGTATTAAATAATCAAGAATATAAACTGCCAGTAATAAATGTCAGAGGTTCTTTTCTTTCAGATCAAGGAGCAATACACTCAAATATCTTTTTAGTGATTATGAAGCAGCCTTATTGAATGAAGTGCAGTACATTTTCCCTCTTCCGTATGGGGTTTTTGTTTGCCTCCCTGTCTACTACTGGGTGTTTTAGTGTCCCCCAAATGGGGTCAGCCAGGTTCTTTTTCTGAGTGGTTACAATTAATTCAGGTGGTTCTAGTGAAGTTTTGCCAAGCACATTGCCAAGCTCTTATCAATACTAAATTTGTCCTGCTATTACATTGTCCATTCTCTCTGCTTTATTAGTTTGCAGAGATCACATATGAAGAGCCTGCGAACAATGATTTGTAAATCCCTGTGGACTCCTCAGCTTTGGGCAACAGCAGCTAGTCCAGCTGCTCAGCAAATCCTGATTTATAGGAAGCAATTCCTTCCCTTTCACATCTTTCAACTGAATATATAGGTCACGAAGTTGTTCACCCATCAAGGAACATTTTCTGTCTTCAATGAGAGGCTTCATGTATACTGACTTTGCAAGTGCTCACAGCGCCAGTTTGCACTTGCTAGGGAATTTCTTTATTTCCTGTCACTTTGTTCCTTGTCTTTGTCTGTGCTCCAATGTTTAGTGATTTTGTATTACCTTCTCCCTGACACAGCAGAACAAAGCAGTCAAAGGCCAGAGCAAAAATACTGGAGACAAATCCAGCCATATCACAAGACATTTGCACTGTGTTCCTTTCTAGCGTGTGGGTTTAAGTGCGATGAAAATATTTCTATACTGATAAATTAGAGTAACTTTGCTTGTCCCACAGTCTTCTTACAGGACATAACAGCTGTGAAAACTGAAGCATCACTATATATGGATCCAGTCAAGGCCATGAGGAGGGCATGAAGCTAAGAAGCTTCCACCATACACATCTCTTGGTTATTTATACCTCAGGGAATTTTGTTGAATTTAGAAAAGGAAGATGAGGAAAAAAAAAACCCTTGATCTTTATGATAGGTTTCATAATAAACAGTAGCAATAACAATGAAATTCTGGGTTTCCTTGACCTTAAGCAAAGGGCAGGAGAGGAGAAGTGGTGCAAAGATATCTTAAGTAACCCTGTACCTCTTGTTTTGTTTCTCCAGAGCTGTTTGGCAACCTCTGATGAAGCAGGTACCTGTCTAAGCTGAAAGTGTGTTCCCAGCCCATTATATTGGTGATGAATCATAATTGGTTATTAACGTGCTGCAGGTACTCTTCCTAGGAAATTTGAAGTAATTTTTACAATACTTCAAGCATTCAGAGACTTTTGATCAAACAACAGAAATGACCATTTTAGTGAATATGAGAGCGCTGTACCTTAGTTTGGGGATCAAGGATACAGAAGGAATTCAAATAAACCTTAGGGAAGTGAGGAGGAAACCAACCTGAGGTATGGACATAACTTTTATTGAACTAGCAGGCAGACTGAAAATCCATCTGAGGAGCTGGAAAGATGCATTTTTTTTGCCTTACGGCACTCAAGTTCTACAAGAGTATATCAGCTGTCCTTAAAGTGACTCTGAGCAAGTATAAGTGTGGCATGCTGTGCTGGATGAAATATAGGAGCCATGAATTCTTCCTTACTTTGTGTCAGGTTGGCAGGGGTTTCTTGTATTTATTTTTTAGAGTGTCTTCTCTATGGGCAGTTGAAGGACTTTGTTTCAAAAATAATTTATAAAATGTCGAGATTTTTGATTCTGTGAGACTAATTCCTTTATCTGCATTGACTCAATAACAAATAAGCAGTTTTGAACATTGATACTAAATTATAAAGTTACATGGATTGTACTGCTGATGGAAGTATAAAACAGTACAGCCAGCCTTTCTGAAAAAGAATTTTAATGTATTGTATAGGCTTGCATTTCAAAGTTGTACTTTATCTTATCAACTAATTCTAAGAAAATAAACAAAGGAAAATAAATAGAACTCTAACACTTGACCAGAACTGCTGCCTGTCATGTTCTGAATTTGTCACATGTATGCATTGCATAAGGCATCCACCGGCACACCATTTCCTGCACCATGCTCTGCTGTAAACAACTGCAGAACACACTGTTTTCTTCCACCAGTGAATGACACCTCAGTCAACAGCTTATTTGCCTTTGGCTTTTATTTTTGACACCCTTTAATCCATGGGGTTTTTTTTATATACGTCCTACATGCTCTGGAATCTGTAGTAATGTTTTTTTTCCTGAAATATTACTGAACCAAGAACTTTACCTAATACTGTTGTTCTTTACAAAGAGATGGCCTGCCCCAATATAATTTATATCTTAAGCAAAAACTACTTCATTGATTATGAAGTAGCACCCCTGCAATAACTCCTTTTTTTATATGTAAACCTTTGCAACCTCAAATTGTTTCTGAAAAAAGCCTGCCTAATAATTCATAGAAATGAAGGCATGCAGCCTGCAAAATTATTCCAAAAATTCGAGGGCTGCAACCTCAATCTCTGCTCTGTTTATTTGTTCTGAGACAACACTGCCACAGGGATTTTCAAAGTACCTTCAAAAAATTACATTCAAAAAAATACACTGCCTTTTCAATATTGGAACTAAAACCAAATACTACGTACTGAATGTTTACAGACTTTTTGAAGTTTCTGCATTCTCCCACCTGCAGCACTGCATCCAGCTCTGGGATCCCCAGCACGGGAAGGTCATGGACTTGTGGGGAAGGACATGGACAGAGAAGGGACACAACGGGACACAAAAGTGGTTTGCAGGATGGTGGTCCTCTGCTATGAGGAGAGGCTAAGGGAATTTGGGATTGTTTAGCCTGGAGAGGAGGCTCTAGTGCGACATAATTGTGGCCTTTCAGAAAGGGCCTAATTTATAAGGAGAAGTCTAATAAATAAGGCCTTATAAATACGGAGAAATCTGGAGAATAATGTTTACAAGGCTATGGAGCGCAGGACAAGGGGGGATGGATTCAAACTGAAAGAGGGAAGCTTGAGAGCAGATATTCGGGAGAAATACTTTACTGTGAGGGTGGTGAGGCTCTGGCACGAGTTGCCCAGATAAGCTGTGGCTTAGCCATGGGTGTCCGTGGCTAGGTTGGACAGGGCTGGGAGCAAGCCAGTCTAGTCGAAAGTGTCCATGTCCACGGCAGGGTGGTTTTACTAGACGGCTTTTAAGGTCCTTCCAACCCGAACCATCCATGCTTTCCCGAGCTGCTGCTCTAGGTGCTGAGAAGAGACAAAAACAAACAAACAAACAAACAAACCGAAAAATAAAAGAAAAAAATAACAAAAAACCAGAACAACCAAAAACCACTAAACAACCAAAAACCACGTATCTTTATTTATTGCTCCATTAGTACAGGACAGAGCCAAACCCAAGAACGAGGTAAGAAATTCCTATTTCGGCCGCCAACAAACTTTTATCCCTTTTTATCCCTGCCTCGCTTTTATCCCGTTTTATCCTCCCACCCCGCTGCCCCCGGGCCGTGCGCTGCCCCCGCCCCCGCTCCCCATCGGCGCTATCGGCGTTCGGCGCATCGAGAGCTCTGGGAGCGGCTGTGCCGCCTGCGCTGCGCCCCGGCGGGGCGGGACGGGCAGGCCGCCATCGGGGCAGGCCGCCATCGGGACCGGAGTGCGCCCAGCAGAGGGGAGGTGAGGGCGTCTGGCATCCGGGGTCCAGGATTTAGGATCCAGGCGGGCGCAAGGAGGGGCTGGCTCGGGGTTCCCTCTCTGGAGTTCCTGTCCCGCCGTCGCAGCCCTCGGGAGCGGGGCCGGTGTGTGGCCTTCTGCGGGCGGGCGGACGGACGGACATACAGACAATCAAGGCGCCCCCCTGGCTCGCGGTGCCGCTGCCTGGGGCTGTGAGGTGTCGCCGGCGTTGGCTGACGCCTCCCCTGTGTGCTCTGTCCGCAGGCAGGTTCGCAGGTGACGCCGAGGATGGACATCAGGCCGAACCACACCATCTACATCAACAACATCAATGACAAGATCAAGAAGGAAGGTACGAGTGGCTGCCCTCTGGAATGGGGAGGTTGTCCAGTGAGGCCTGGTGATGCACTTGCACACGGCATTTGCCTTACAAAGGGGCTTTTAGGAGCTCCCGGAGGTCTCTCAAGTGGCGAGCAGGAGGTGATCATGAGCCCAGCTTTAGGCGAACGCCTTCTTGTAATGAAAGAGTAGCTAAAGCAAACAAATGCACCTCCCACTAGATCAGGTTGCTCAGATCGCCCTACAGCCCTGTCTTGAACGCTTTCAGGGATGGGAAATCCAGAGTCTCTCTGGACAACCTGTTCCAGCGCCTCACCACCCTGACAGTAAAGAATATTTTCCCGATAAACCTCCTCTCAGTTTGAAGCTATTACCCCTTGTCCTGTCACTCCAAGCCCTTGTAAATAGTCCCTCTCCATCTTGTAGGCTCACTTCAGGTACTGGAAGGCCATAGTAAGATCACTCCTAAGCCTTCTTTTTTCCAGGCTGAACAACCCCAAATCTCTCAGCCTTTCCTCATACGAGAGGTGCCCCATCCTTCTAATCGACTTGGTGGCCTCCTGGACTTGCACCAGCAGGTCCATGTCTTTCCTGTGCTGGGCACTCCAGATCTGGGTGCAGCACTGCAGATGGGATCTCACCTGAGCATCCCATCCCTCGCAGGGTGTTGCCCAGCCTGCTTTGGATACAGCCCAGGACATGGTTGGTTTCTGGGCTGTGAGTACACGTGTCCAGCCCCTTTTCCACCATCACCTCAAGTCTTTCTCTCCAGTGCTGCTTTGAATCTGTGCATCCCCCAGCCTGGATTGATTGATACTGAGGGGTTGCCCTCACCTGGGTTTAGCACCTTGCACTTGGTCTTGTTAAATCTCGTAGGATTGCCATGTGTTAAATATAGGGTGTTAAATTACCTGTTAAGATTAAAAATTACTTTCTATTTTAATACAGGTCTTAGAATAATTTATAGGGAAAGTGTTTTGCTAGAAAACCTTTTTTTAATAAGAAAATACCACACTATGGTTAGTCAGGAGCAGGTGGAAAAAGTGACAGTGGACTGGTATTACCAAGTCTCAACAGCGGTAAAGAGGAGGCAGCATTCTTACATTGCTAAAATAGTTCAAATGTAAGGGGTTTTGTGTTAGAATGATTACACTGTACAGATGACTTATTTAGCTTGATTTGCATAGTACTAAGGTTTAATTTGGCATGTATTCAGGTGATTGTAAATAAGTAAAGTAAATCCAATGCAGCTGTAAGCTGCAGTAGTCTCATACAAAAATCATTCTGATCCAGAATATGAAAAAATACTTCATGTGAGTGAGAAAATTGATTAAACAGTTACAACCAAAATTTCCAACTTTAATTAGCCTTTAGGCAGTTATTATTTTGCTGCATTCTGTTTTTACATCATATTTCTTTACTGCTGCTTGTTTCAGTTTTGATTTTCAGATCAGTCTGAGATGGCTGAGATGTGCATCATACTTGATTGTGTGACAGAGTGTATGTGTGTGAAAATGTATGTATGTACTTGTATGAAAATATGTGTTTGCATACCCTTATGTAATTGTTACTCCCTCAGAATGGTAGAATGGATGGCACTACAACTTCACTACCTGAATCCTTGAGGTATGGAAACAAATGTTGCACACCAGCTTACAAAACCTGGACAAATAAACTTGTACTGATGCAACAGTTTTGACAAACTCATGTACTCACTGTGTGAGCTAAAGCTTGTAAAAAACATTGTTCCCAAAGGACAATAGACTCCATAGAAGTGGAAGTTTGCATGTAACCTGTTATAATCGGTTTTCTTCTTTGATCCCCAGAGCTGAAGAGGTCCCTGTATGCATTATTCTCACAGTTTGGTCATGTGGTCGACATTGTGGCCTTAAAGACCATGAAGATGAGAGGACAGGCATTTGTTATATTTAAAGAACTTGGATCATCTACCAATGCTTTGAGACAGCTACAAGGCTTTCCATTTTATGGGAAACCAATGGTAAGTTATTTTATTACCTTTGTAAAGAAGAAAAATACCGTTATGGTGTGATGCAGTGTTTTGGTACTTGCAGCTTGGGAATGAACTATCATATGTAGTTGTTGTCAGATGATTACTCAGTCAGGTCACATCCTGATGAGTATCTGCATTTGTGCAAGCTGGAGGGATGCTGAAGAGACTGCAGTTACAACATACACTTTGGACTTAGCATTTGGATTTCTTAATAGGAGGGCTTTTTGTTTTTCTGTGACAGATTAAAGTTTTTAAGATCTTAAATACTTTCATTTTACTCATCATGTCTTCCACTGAACCAGTTAAATTAATTCTGTAATATAATTGAAATTAGATTAGTTTTCAGTTACTTTATGTAGACTTACATTAACTATGGTTAGATCTGTAATGAATAGCTGGAATGTGATGCTTCCTTTCTGAGGTAACAGTGGGGAGGGTGAAGATCTCCAGTTTGCTTTCCAGATGTGACCAGTGATTTGTTTTTTTTAAGTTACTGGCTAATTATGCTTGACTGTAGATCAGTATAACTTCAGTGAAACAAATATAGTGCTGATTGATAGAACATGGTTCAGTAATGTACTTCATAACATGCAGAATAGCACAGTTGACCTGCTTTGTTCTTCCCTGCTTGGATAATTAGGCATCTCTTAATTCTGCAGCTGTTGGTGAGGTGTAGTGATACATGCAAATGGGCCACGACTTCAGCAGTGGATGGGTACATTGCTTCTGGCTCTCAGCTCATGGCTTTGACCACTGAAGAGAGCAGTTGTGCCACTGAGCCACAAACTATTAGCCTTAACATCTTCAGATTCTCTAATTAAATCTTTAACACGGAATTTTGCAAGCTCAGTCCGCCATTTATCTTTAAGGAGTTTTGTGTTCAGTAGAACTCAAAAAGAAACAAAAAGTTGAAGGCATCATAAGCTTTCAGATATACTTCCCTCTTCAAACGTTCCCTGCAGCCTGTGTGCTCTAAGCACTAAACCAAAGCATTACAGGAAGTCTTAAGCTGCTGTGTAGTTTTGTATTGAGGTAGTCTCTGATAGGAAAAACAATAGGATTGTGTGCATAAATAATAATGGTGCACGCTGGTATAGTTATACCTGCATCTGCTTAAACTTCAGCTGTGGGGGACCTCTGTCAAAGGAACAGCAGCATTTATGCAGTCCTGTTGGGATTAAGGTGGATACTTGCCTTTTCTGTTAAAGAAATTTGAGTTTTGCTGAATTTACATTTCTGCAGAGATCTTAGAAATGACTGTCAAATTTTAACTACCTTTAAAATGGGATTGAAAATTCACAGTTTTAATAGAAGCTAGTGCCAGTTTTCTGAAATGTGTTCTGTGTAGCTCAGATGTATCTCTCTGTAGGTGCTACCTTGACACATTTTAAAAAGAGGTTGGTAGAGAAGTGGAGTTCTGATTTCAATGAGCTAAAGTTAGTAATTTCCATATTAGGGTTTTTTTAGACTTCTGTAATTGTGTTCAGAAATAACTATGAAAATTGGTTACTCTGTAAGTGTACCTACACTTTATAGCAATGTTTTTAATATAAAAGGTTCCTGCCAAAAAAAAAAAAAAAAGTAAATACACAGTCAATAAAAGTGGTGCAAAATGTTCAGTATTATTAACTGCAGAATATGCTCTATTTTATTTTTTCCTTTAAAAAAGCGTATTCAATATGCAAAAACAGACTCCGATATCATATCTAAAATGCGTGGGACTTTTGCTGATAAGGAGAAAAGAAAGGAAAAGAAGAAAGCCAAAACTCTGGAGCAGTCAGCAAACACACCAAATAAAAAGGTTATCCAGGTAAGCTGCTTTGCTGTTTAGAAAAATCAGAGCAAAACTAAACAAAAAAACAACAACAAAATGAAACCACACAAAAACTATTCTAAATAATTTTTTTAGGACTTGATGTTGTGCTTTGTTACTTTTCAGTTCCCTAAATTGGAGTATGTTGGTCATCTAGAGCTCTTGAGCATTTACTAGAAGTTGAAGGAGAAGGGAATGGTTATTTAGTCCTTGCTGTTCCTTTTTTTCCCTCCTCCGCTACTACCAGATGAAAAAAGGATATAGGTACAACAAACCAAAGTAGAAACTAGCCTCTTTTAAGAAAAGGAATGAAAGGAGAGTGTGTTTTTCTTTAGCACTGGCTTCAAGTGCTCAACCAGCTTTTCTCTTCAGTGTTTTAATGCCATGTTGCCCAATAAGGACAGATGATAAATGAGAAGTAGACAGTTCATTTATTTTATGTATTAGATGTTCGATGTTAGATTAACAGGAGTTAGGCTGGAATTTATCTCTACTAAGGATTGGCCTTAGTAGTACATTCAGTAGTTTTTGTGCTGAAGTATAGCAGAAAACATCAAGACACTTGACCAGATCCCCCCAGTTTATATATTGGACATGATGTTCTCTACTATGGAATATCTCTTTGGCCAGTTCTGGTCAGCTCTTCTTGCTCCCTCCTGGTTTCTTGTGTACCTGCTCACTAGGAGAGCATGGGAAACTGACAAGTCCTTGATGTAAACAAGCACTGCTTATCAACAACTCAAGCATCAGTTTGTTATCAGTGTTATTCTTATTCTAAACTGAAAACACACTGTACTAAGAAGAAAATTAATTCTATCCCAAGTGAAACCAGGATACTTGTCTAGGCCTTCCATTTTCAAAACTGCTTCCTCCTTGTCTATTAAATTAAATCATATAATGTGGAGAAACACTTGACTCGGCCATTAGATTGATCAGATAGTACTGATGTTATTTCTTTTGATTTCCTGGTTTCGGAGCTAAGCAAAGTTCACATGCTTTGTTCCCTTTGGGAAGTATCTCATAAGCATCAAATGTTCCTTGGATTGCAGCTCAAAAAAACACCTTAACACACGTTTTGAATTGTAGAGAAACATGGTGATATGTGCCTATGTTCCATTTATTTCTAATGGAACATCTTTGTAAAACTATTTTGTACTTATTTGCTAGGGCGCAACACAGAATTCAGCCAATGCCCCAGGGACTACACCACAGAATCAGGTAATGTTTTTTATTTTTATCGCTGAAAGCACTAATGTTTATAATTATTCTCTATGAATAATAATTTGTAACACATGGAAACTTGAGGATATATGTTACAGGTTTGTTTTTGTCCTATGAGACTTTTGTCTAACAGCTACATGACAGTAAACAAACAAAATAAATCCCTTTTTTACTATATCTGCCTGGTTGACAGGAAATGAGAATCTGCAGTTTCTCATTGCTATACAGGAAACAGCACTATTACCAAATCATACTGGATTCTTAAATTTGGACTGTGCTTACTGTCAGCTGAGGGATTCTTAATCTTTTTTCATTGCTAATAAGTTCCCTTTAACTTACTTTGTCCTAGCAGCAGATTAGAAGGACAACACAGGATGCCAAAATATCTGCCTAAAAGCTTTATTTCAGGAGTTGAGAGGTTCTCTGCTCAATTTTTTCTCACAAGTGTCTTATTTTCCAAAGGACTGTGTGGAGGTGTAGGAACAACTCCCTACACTTCATATATCTTGTCTGCTCAGTGACTTTCTAAATTTTTCATCTTAGAAGTAAAAGTGGTAAAGAGCCAGGATTTGCAGGAGAGCAAGTACCATAGAAGAATATCTTTGCCTGGCCTGCCCTGCATCTTTCTTGAGTACTGCCACTGCATACACAATCAACAGGGGAAAAGGTCTTGCTCCCTGGATTTTCAGGCACAATATGTGTATGTCAGTTTGCATCAAAGCACTGAGTGTTTGGGTATTTCTTTGAACTTCAGAAGTTTATTTTCTAATGGCACTACCTGGAATATTTCCATCAGTAGAAGGAGATTGTGCTCCTGAGGCTTTTTATTGGCACTGCTTTGAGGATGTTTGAAGTTGGGGTGTCCAGTTTATTTTTATTTTTATAATGTACTCAATGACTTGAAGATTCTAGTACCAGCAAATTCAGTATTAGTACTCAGCCTTGTCTATGGTGGGTGGCTACAAATTCATATTAGCGGACAAATCTGTTAAAAGACTAAAGCTCTAAATCAAAAGGGGCTTCTAATTAAGAAATTTTAATTGAGGTCTGTAATAAAACCATGTGGGTTTTGTGAGTTTGCCCAAAGATATTCAGTATTTTGGTAGTACTGCAGTAAACAGGGCTTGGCTTCCCACTGGAAAGCCCAGGGCTTTCCAAAAGGATGTGAGTCTTTCATACACATACAGGTGTCTTGGATAACACTGCAGCCACTGCTTTGGCACCTGAGTGCAGAGAGTTCTGCAGTGTCAGCTCTTGACTAGTTGAGTTCAAATGTGACATCTAAGACAGTATGTGATTGTATTGTGATTTTCGTGGAAGTAAGAACCTCTCCAAATTAATATATCCGTGTAAAAGAGTGAAGGGGCTCTGTCTGCATATTGATAAAGATGTGGTGAAGCCCAGATAGAATGTTATGAGCAAAACTAAAGAAATGTGAGTCTTGGTTCAAATAATCATGCAGACAGATGGAAAGGAACTGTATGCAACTATGTATAGTCTTCTGAGCTTTGATCTTCTGTGATTGCAGGTGCCTGATAACCCACCAAACTTTATCCTTTTCCTTAATAATTTGCCTGAGGAAACAAATGAGATGATGCTGTCCATGTTATTTAATCAGTAAGTTTTGAATATAAATTATTTCTCCTTTGAATTCTGTAAGCTGTGTGTGTTTTCTCAGTTGGCAAGCTCACTTTTTAGATATAAGAGTTGCTTCTGAAAGTATTTCAGTTGTTTGTCTTACTGCCAGGGTTACAGATGTCAGTTCTGATGACATGGTTCAGAAAGCAAATCTGACCTTTTTCATAGCTGGTTTTGATTGTAATTTATCTGCTATCAATTTGCACTGGATTTAAGCTGGTGCCTGTAATACTGAAGTCTTTAGGACAACAGGAGCAGTTTTAAAACTAGTTAGATTGCTTCTGTATGTGTACAGCACCGATTAAATTACTTCCACATAATATTCCTTAACTGAGGCATAGTTCTAAGGATAGAACATGTGAAACCCTTCAAATTAAATCTTTCATTAGTAATAACTATTGCACTAGTAGATACTTCTGACAAGAAGCTACTGAAGAGACATGTATTATCGAGCTAAGAAGTGTTTTTTGACTCTCACCTTATTTTAAAGGTTCCCTGGATTCAAAGAAGTACGCTTAGTGCCAGGGCGCCATGACATCGCATTCGTGGAGTTTGAAAATGAGAATCAAGCAGGGGCTGCTCGAGATGCTCTCCAAGGATTCAAGATCACTCCATCTCATGCCATGAAAATCACTTATGCGAAGAAATAACTATGTGCTCCTGTAAAGGAGTTCTGTGGATAGGTGTTTTGTTTTTTAAACACTGATACTCTGGTCAGCTAGCACGTTTGCTGTTCTCTGCAGAAAACATAAGACTCGACTAGAATTGCCACAGTGACCAGGCACATGTAGGATTTCCACAGATCACATGCATAGTAACTTTTTCTGTTGAAATACTAATTTTTATAAAATAAAATATAAATGTGTGTTTTCAAGACATGTTTTTCCTCAAGTCTGTCTCATTACTGATTAACCTTGCAGGGCTTTATTCAGTTGAAGACCTTTTAAGGTGATCCTTATTTCTCAGAAGAGAGTGCTAAAAATAGCTGTCTTTCCAGAGCAAAAAGTATGATCAGGAATGCTGAATGCCAGCATATTCAGAATAAATACGGCATTCAACCTCATTGTCAAGGGGACAGCTGTTTTTCACTTAGGAAATACAGCTTATTATTAGTGGTTTTTTTCCCCAGGTGTAGTTAGAAACTGATTACAGTTTGGCAGTAATGTGATTTGACTTGGTTTTGTGTTGGTGCCTGGCAGTAGAAGCAAGTCCCGAGAGGAAACATCGAAGTTTTCGGTTTTTAGCCAGGCTTTTCCAAAATACATGTCCTAATGCTTCTGGGTTTCTCAGGTTTTATATACTTTATTTTTTCTCATTTGTTAAAAACCTTATAGTTTTGTGTGACATGAAATACACTGGATGCAGTAATCAGATGTAGTATTGTGAGTTGTAAGTGTTGGGGAAAAAAATCTCTTTAAACAGTTGCAGTGTTTTATAGCTGCAACATAAGCCACCTTTTTTTGCACAAGACCTGGAAAATTGGGAGTTTCACCTGCTCCCAGAGTACATTGCAAAATTACGCCTCTTTCACACTCATCTCAATTACCGTCCTATCTCAATTTATGTTTTTTTCATTCTTTTTGGTTATTTCATGTATATGCACTTCATAAGTATTCAGTACTTGCAAATATAAATTATTTCAGTGTGCCTGTGAGAGCAAAAACATTTATTCAATCATAACCTTGGATTTTTCCTCCTGCAGTCATAAATTTATAGGTAGTACTTACACTGTCACTTCATCCCACTAGTTTGTGTGCACATGACTACCATTACTTTTCACCTTTATTTACTTCAAGAGTTTGAAGCTGTCTATGAAGGAAATAGGACTCAACCTACGAGAGGCTGAAGGAAAGAGTAATGGGCTGGAAGGCTAGAGGAGAATGTGGTGAAGTCAGCTGTGATGGGAAGGTGATGCTAGAAGTTGCAGGATGCACTTTCTTTTAAAACAGTGTGGGATTTTTGATGACAACTGGCAAATTCTGCTGTTCTGTCTGGGAACTGAAAGCTGGTACATCCAGCAGCTCTTCAGGCCTCCTCATGAATCAGGAAACACTGGAGTGCAATTTGAGAATTTCCAAACTTGCCCTTGGTTATTTTTGAGTGCTATTCCAGACCAGCCTGCTTGTAGCTGTTCTTTTGTAAAGAGGTTGTAAAGAGGACCTTTTAAGTCAGCCTGTGGCACTGTTTAGTGTCTTGGACCTGTAAACCCTCAAGAGAGTTCAGCTAGGTAAAGAAAACTGAAGTGGCTGCTGTCCTGGCATGACCCTTGCGTTTTGCTCTGACTGCATCTCCCTGTGGAAGGGATCTTGCCTGTACAAGTATGCAGTGCTTGAATTCTTAGATTTCAAATTTTAATTGCTGACTTGACAAGCCTTTTTACTGCCTTGCAGCTCCCTAATTATTTGTTTACATTGCATCCATCTGCTATTGTCCCAGTAGGTCCTTTCTGTAGACAGGAACAGGAGAATCTTTGCCACTGAGGGTTTTTGGTCCAGGGAAGATTGTGCTTGTCAGTGAGCATTTATGAAAATTAAGGACAGGAGGATAAAGAAAGCTGTAATTTTATTTGCTTCTTACCAGGGTCTGACTTAATTTTCATTTTCAGACTTTGTTTGAAGTACAGTTAAGGCTATGGACAACTCTTAAGAGGGCTTAGCATGTTTAAATGCTGATTAAAATGTTAATACAGAATGGCATTGGGAGGGGATTCAGCTTTATGAGTCAGTCCTGAGGTTTTCCCTCTGCCTATGGCTCCTCTGGTGGGATGGACTGTTGCCACAGCCCCTTCCTATTAGCCTGGTGTGTTTGTCCAGGTGTCTGCCTCTGGGGATTGCTGGGGATTGCTGGACCTGGCACACACTCAGAAAGTGCTGAAGCAAAGAAAAATTACACAAAGTGTTTATTTGATGATTTTACTTTTGTGTCTCAGATTAGTGTGTTCTCTTGCAACTGGAATTTTTATGGAGAAGCTTACCAGCAAGAAGCTGGGTACTGATGACGACTGTAAGTAAATTTACTTTAAATTTGAGGACAAAATATGGACATTTTAAAAATAATGGTGGGGGTGAAGGGAAAACCACTTTGCTTGTTTAGAGCTGTCATATATATGTCTTGTCAACTGTATATGTAGGATGTCACATGCAGTTTCACCAAAAAATGCGTTTTGCAAAGGGACATTTTTCACTAAAGTGAAAAGTACAGAGAAAAATTCTAACTTTCAGTGCAGAAATTGCTTCTAAAGCTGTTATTTTGGTTACTGGAGAACAGAAAAATGCACAGAACAAATTCTTGAAGACTTTAACTGTTTCAAGATAACCTATTTTATATGTAGGAAGAGCTTTACTACAATGTCATGTGTATTTATATTTCTGTAAAAGTATGTATGGATTTGAATTCATCTACCTCATTGTTTTGCTGCCTTTTTTTTTTTCCCCAGACACCAATTTCCATGCCAGAGCAGAAAAGGATTATAATGCTTCAGACTGCAGATTCATTAATATTAAGAAGGGGCACTTGATTTAAAAACTAATTTAAAAACTAATGAATGAAAAAGACTCTGGAGAATTCTGGGCTGCAAGTAGAAGAGTCGATTCTCATGTATATGAACAAACTAGAAGTAGTTTGACACACATTGCTGTCAAGAAATGGATGCAAATGCTGAACTATTGTGAAACTTTAAGCAGCAACTTAGGTTTAAAAGTGAAAGTTTAAACTGGTTAAGGAGACTTGAAGGGCTTTAATATATTTTCTTTTTTTAAAATGAAATATTTTCAATAGCTATATGGTAATTATGAACTGAACCTTTACAGAATGGCTCAACAGTTTATTTCTGTAGCTGTTTATGAAAATGGTGGCAGAGAAAGCTTTTATCACATGGACCTATAAAGTCTTAAATTTAAGGGAAGCAAATATAAAGATTAGCTGTGTTTACAAAAAATATCCAGATAAACTATAAGCAGTATTCATTTACTCAAAAAATATATGCCTAGATCAAAACTTCTGTCAAGGGTTTGTTTCATGTGCCAGCTGATTGGAACCTAGGAAATGTAAAACCAGATTAAGAACACTACTGGTAACTCCTTTTGACTAAGTGATAAACCAGCTCAAAGCAGATGAGGATTGTTTTAAGGTAACTAATTATACACCTCCTTGCTTGAAGGTTTTTAGAAAGCAGTATGAAGAGCATATGGGGACAGTTGGTTATTTCCCTAGCAGTTTAGTGTCAGAACAACATGTCTATCAAGAAACAAATAAGACTGTTCCTAAAGGGTAAAGAATCTACAAAAGCCCAGCTGGCTACATAATTATACTTGGCTATGTAATGCTAATTTGCTGTGAAATTAAATCATTATTGTGGCAGTTGATTGTAGCATATCACAGATGCTTAGGAATCCAATCTTTGGGCCTTTATACAGGCAAATAACCTCGATAAAATCCCTAACATAACCTCTGATAGAGCAGACATTGTGAATGTTGCAATAAAGGCTTAATCCTTTTTATTTGAATAGTATTCCTTTAAGGTCACATAAGTTTTACCCAAAGCTTTCTTTTTTAGATACTACAGCCTGGGTATTGTGCTGTAAACTTTGGTAACATGTACGAGTGCACCTTCTATTAATTGTATATATAGATAGACACTGTCATACAGAACTGATGACTGTGAGACCATGCTTGCTTTTTTTATTACAAAGCTTATGGTGCGTCAAAAAACTAAGTTAAAAGGGTTTTGGAAACACGTTAGCATTCTGTGAGTAAGTATGCTGCATTTCTGAAAGAATGGTTGTCCCTGATAATGCACAATTGTGCATTTTACTCCAAAAAATCATATTTTTACTAAATATCTGAAACACTTCACAGAGGAGAGGAAGAGGAGGGTCTCAGAAGCCAGCATGGTTTGTCTTACAACTAACAGTACTGGTACTTACTGGTAGCTTATTTCTGTGCTTAAAACCAAATTGAGTGTTAGGTTTAAAATACTTGCCTTCATCCATCCTCAATATTTTTAGCTACATGCTGTTTTGCAGTGTATGGCAAAATGCAACTGGCATTTCAATCTTGAAATCATATCTAGGTCCAGATTATTAGATGGGTTTCATTAACACAGAGGAAATAAGTAAAAGGAAGAATATTGTGTCATATTAATAGTCGCAAGCATTTGCACCAGACAAGCTTTATTTGAGGAAATATGCATCTTAGTTAAGTGATTGCTTTTCTTGACATTACATTAGGTTATTCTGAATATGGCCCAGAAGCATTGCAGCAATTAATTAGTCAAAGAGCATGAAAGAATCACTACAATACATTTTAAGCTCTTTTCTCAGTGATATGACAAGTTATCTGCTGCATGACAAGCTGAACTGGAAGTAGAGGTCGGTTAAAGCCATGTCTTAGCACAAAGGCTTACTCAGTGTCCAGAATGGGACATTGTCAGGCTGCAACACTGAGCTTTAATTGGAAAGTCAGTGACATAGACTTCCAGTGCTTTCACCCTTCCTTCACATTCTTGCTATGCAGGAACATTTCGATGAAAACAAAGGGTGATACAGAGACATCTACCGATCTCAGCTTATTTTGCAAATGTGACTTTAAGGATCAGGTTCTTTGTTCACATTTAAAATAGTCTATAGCACATCTTGACCCAATCTGTGTGCTGCCTGCTCCAGAAATATCCCTTAAAGAAGTTGTTTCAAATAGAGCTAGTGTTGCATTGCCAGCTTTCCATATGCAAATCAAAATCCAGTTTCTTGCTCACAGCTCTGTAACCTTCTCCCAAACCATTGGCAATGTTTTTGCCTTGCTTTCATGGCCTTGCACCTGGCAAAGCCCAATACTGGTGTAAGATGGGCTCTCTTTGGAATGGGTTGCCATTTAAATGAGGAGATCTGATGATGCCCAAAGTTGAACAATGAATCAGCATGGAGCACAAATGACATTGTGTGAAGGAATGTCTGATAGGGAACTCGATGGGGCAAAGCTTTAAGGGGGACACCTGCTACATAGGAGAGAAGCCTGAAAGAGAACAATAACCTGGGGGCCTCTTTGTTTCCAACCCTCCTTTTATTTCAGGTTTTTCTTTCCTCCCAAAAGCATAACTTTCACTGTTGGAATCAATGTATGCCATTAGCTACAGACTTTACTATAATAAACCTTTCTGCCTGTGGACCTCTCTCAGCATCCTTTTGAGCAGCACTTGGGCTAATCCATGTCTGTTGGTTGGTATTTGAGCAATAAATCTCAAGGGGTTGTTTTTGTTTTTTTCTCAGTGCTGCTACTTCTGAACCATTGAATCAAACTGAATACAACAGGCTGGACACAATATGCTGTGTGTACATCAGAGTGGTGGTGTTGGATTGCCTGCCTTCCCTCGGGCACTTAAAATTGGCCATTTGCTGGCTGAGTACTCTAGTTACCCAGAAGCAAGTGTTCTGCAGCAGCTCCTTGTCTCCTGCTTGCAATGGGCAGCTGTGTGGAATACCCTGGATATGCCATATACTTCTCTGATGTAAATGAAGAACACAGTGCGATAATTCCCTGCAGCAAAATCCAGATCTCTGTAGGCAGATAAGGTAAGATAATGGCAGGAAGGAAGCAACATGCTCTGGACGACTTTCCCCTGCCAGAAGTTTTCCAGCAGAATACTGGCATTGTAGTAGACAGCAGTTCTCTAAGTACTGCATAGCCTCAGTCTAAGTCATCCTTTTTATGTGGGATTAGGAATTGTTTAAGGATGACTAATCAATCCACGTATATGATTGTAGGAATACGAAACAAAAAACAAACAAACAAAAAAAAAACCAAAAGGAAGATAAAGGAATTGTTTGAAATTAAGAGAGAAGGAGGTATTGTCTAATTAATTTCAAGAATTCAAGGCAGGAACAAATGATCTGAGCTATGCAAAATGAGTCAAAAGTCAAAAGACCTTTTTCTTTTCTAGAATCCTTTAAATGCATTATGGTGTACTTTGTGTATATTATAGCATGTTCTGTGTATTGCATATTCATTTACCTATGGAGGGCAAGAAAAGAATGTTAATCCCTCAGTATTCTCAAGACATTTTTCCTCTTACCTCTCTTCTTCAAGACATTAATTTCTTTTGTGACTGGCACTGGGCGTAGGCAATCTCTTGGCTGCTACCAGGGAAAGTTGACAGGAGGAAACCTGGACACCCTCTCTGAACACACAGAACTTCCTAGATATTTGTAACAGATATTTGTGAAACAAGTAACCTTTCTTCAAAGCAAGAAAATTTTTATTTATAGGGAGTGATTCGGGATGAGGCCAGGAAAGAAAGAGCTGCTGGATAACCCCTTGTCCTTGCAGCTTTTCAACTGCACACCTCAGGATTAGTCTATGTGTATTCCTTCTCAGCTATTTGTACAGCCACATTTTGAGACCAGGGACAGAACTGCAAGAGTCCAGCAGAAAGCTTGTGCCAGCTGAGAATGCTCTGGCTGCAACAACATGTAACTCACACCCGCTTGAACTCTGTCACATAGCCTAGGCACTGACCTACACCTCCAGTGTTGCACAGCCCAAGCAGCTATACCTCACAAGGAGTCAAAACAGAAGGCTTTCCTCAATTCCTCCTGTTTTCTTGGCAGCCTTCAAACTGTGCGCCATGCACTGTGGCTCTGTACCTTCCTTCTCACATATACGTGCCGTCACATTTTTCACTCTCCCACGTCCCTTTCAAATGTCCGGCAGCTGCTTCCATAAAGAAGGCTCTAGATTGGAAAGCTAGTGCTGCCTTACCCTTACCACATGTGAGCCAAAACAAACTTCTCTGCACTATGTACTTACGTCTTCAGCATCTTATGCCATCGTATTTATTTTCCAAATGTCGAGGTCTAAAAGGAATCGATTCCACAGAGGACTTGGATAGGAATACACGCCAGCACGGGTAACTGTTGGTAGCTTATATATGATTGATAACTTGAATCCAGCAGGCAATCAAGCAGCAACCACACTCCTCTTGCAGCCTGTACACTGCACACAGAGCCAGCACAGTGCTCCACGGGTTCATTCCCTGCCTTAGGTAACATCATGTGCTTGCATTCTCTTAGTGTTCCAAAACGTCCACCTGTTTCTCACCTGGAGCTAGGTACTGGCACAGAAAGGCCAGTGTGCTGCTTCTGCTGGAACATTCTGGTGTCACGCACTTCCCTACTCAGCTCTCCGTACCATCACAGTCTATCGACCTTGTAGTCTGACTCGAAAGCAGAAAACTTCCAGTCATGTCTTGCACAGCTAACTCTGCCGCGACGTGAAGCTTCGCTCCTTGTCAAAAGGAACTCAAAAGGCGAAGAACGAAGCTGCAGAGCACCAGGCTTGTGTGTGCAGTGTTCAGATCCCTGGAGGAGTGTGGCTGCCATTCGCCTGTCTGCCAAATTCACGTTAGCAGTTGTATGGAGGAAGCTCATGGACAACTTACTTGTGCTGCTACCTAGTCCTCTTCCAGCCCTCTGTGGAAACTATTGTGCATTCCTTTAGGCTCCGAGATGCAGGGTATCTATGGTAGATAGAGCAGGGAAGGGTAGTACAGAGTGCACCGGTGAGTTGGATGTGGCTTACGTGCGGCAAGGGGCAGGTGCAGCCCAGCACTGGATTTTACTTCTACAGCCTTTTCCCGTGGGCTGCTGGGCGTTTTCCACCGAGCTGCGAGAGTGAGCAAAGTCACGGGACGTCTATCTCAGAAAGAAGATACCGTATGTAGTGCGTTGTGCACAATTTAAATGCTTCAAAAGAAGGGGATATTGTAGGAATGTCTTCTGCCCTGACACATCCATCTGTATGTGCTCTACGTGCTTGGACTCGACAACACTGAAGGGGTGTTAAAATGACTGCACTGCAAAAATCAGGTTTACACAGGAAAGAAGGAAGGTCAGCAAATGCTTTCTGTTCTGGCACTCCTCTTAGTCTGAACTGCAGCTGCAAATGCTTCTCTTTAGCCATGAACTCTGACCACCTAGAGAGAATGTGATGATGCTATATATAGTTGAGAAGGAGAGTGTGAATCACTAGGGTGTTTCATCTAATTAGCAGACTGCAAAGTGACTATGAAGGCCAACACTGGCTTTTTGTTGTGAGACTTCTTTGAGAGCAGCTGCTGGGCGTTTTGAGGGGGTTTGGGATCTGCGAGAGTGAGAGGGTAGGATGGTACCTAGGGCTTGAGGGAAAGTGCATATCTCCAGGGAGTTTGATGCAGTTCAGTGGGTGTGAATTACGTGTTGAGCAGCTGATCGCACAGAGAAAGTTCTAAAAGAAAGGGGTTGTGCTGCAAATGCCTTTTCTTTTGCAGCCTATAAACGGCACAGCTAACAATGAAACGATTCCTCTTCCTTCCCCGTTCCATGCTGGGTCCCATTCTGCCAGTCTCCAAGAGGCGGGATGCATAGCGGAGCTCTTCTAAGAACTGCTCCCACAAGAAGAGCAGGAAAAGCGCTTGGCTTTGTCCTGAGCACTGTCGGCGCTCATCCAAACAACCACACGATGGCACTGGCGACTCGCAAATGAAGGAAACGCACGGCTCCCGACCGCAGAGCCAAGTTGGAAACATCCTGTTCTGAAATCCCCTGTCAGGACAAAAAGGTTTCCATGATCTGCGACTTCCAAGTGCAAGCTCTTCTTTGCATCACACTCAAAGGTCATAACAAACTCCTTTGCTCTAAGAAAGCTTTTCACTCTCGCCGAGTCCGGCCACAAACTTGAAACCATGTGGCACAAACAGAGCTCACAAAAGCGCCAGCTGAGAAAGCTCTTGCTGTCTTACAACTTCAACTGCACCCATCGGACTCCCAGCACATACCCTGCTACCGGCACTTGCCTTCTGTGCTCTAAGTACCTCCTCAGCCTTCAGTCTCACAGAGCCACGATCCTAACGGAATGGACCATTTACGCACTAGACCAACCAGGACAAAAAGCTCAAGAGCTTGGCATTTGCATTCCCACGGACAGTTCAAGAGCTCTAACCCAGAGAACTGCCTATTGGGAAAAGCCTTTAAATTCACTAAGACCACCCAGAAGCGTGCAACCAAACTTGCTTTCTTTGCCAAAGAGAGGAACTAGGACCCCATCTGAAAAGAAATGGCATCCCCTCCTCCAAAATACAAAACATTCAGGGACTGATCCCACGCAAAGATGCCTGTAGAACACTGGTACTGGACATTACCTGCCCGGGGCACTAAATCATCTGCACACCAAGACTCAGAGAAGATGTTTACCTTGGCCAAAAGCCTCGTGCTTCCAAAATTTCAAGAAGGCTACCTCTGAGAAGTAGAAACCACATGCTAAATTAAATCTTTCAGGAGACCACTTTCTTCTTCAGCAAATACACTAGGACAGAAAGTTGCTGTTGCCCTTGGCCTTCACGAGGCAGCTTCCTATCTTTATATGAAACATTGAGGCTACATTTTTCCTTCCCATGAAAAAGCATTGCCAATAGACGTGCCCTAACAGGAGCAGTTGTTAGGTCGGTCTTTGTGGTGGCAGCTTCCCAACGACACACAACTTACACCACAGCAACGCACCTTCTGTCTCAGCTACACGTTTTTCACTCAGCTCTCACATTTTTTCACTCTTGCTGAGTCTAAACTGTATAGAACGAAAACATCCAAGAGCTGCTGCCTTGGGAATGGGCTAAGACAGAAGCCTCAGAGCTGGCCTTTTGCAGCCTGTGAACCACACCAAACACACTGCTGATCTGGAGTTTTCTTACCAGCAATCACACCACATTCAGTTGAGCAGATTCTGCAGACAAACCAAATATCTTCCAGCTAGAGAGCTCACACAGGAAATCCTTTCTCTCTCCTGGAACCTTTGTCCAGGAAGCTTTCACTGGCTTTGTATGGTACAGTTGCTAACTTGTGCTTGGACTGCAGTCAAGTGGTATTCACAGCTTTTACATGGTGTCTGTAAACTGCACACACCCAGTGGTGTTCTGTGCCTTAAAGGTCAGCACTTTCAGGTTCACAAAATGCCCATTTTGCACAGAGAAAAATAGATCAGCCTTGCTGGATCGTGTCTTCTCCTGCCAGTCTTTCAAGTACACGCCGTGCACTGGGGCTATGCGCTTTCCTTCTAAGCCATATGGAACGTCACGTTCTTCACGCTCACAGATCCCAGTTGCTGACCTCAAAAACAGCCCACAAGGGGCTGTGTCCATGCAGGAGAACTGAAGCCCAGCAGCATTCAGTTTTACCTTCTTCAGAGCCTGTACTGCACGCAGCAGAGTGTGCTTGTGGAGCTTTTTCCTAATTTATAGATAAAATCATACTCTTTCTGTTTTGTTAAGTCCCCAGCATCCATCTACCTGTACCTCAGGGAAAGGCGCCAGAAGAGAAACTGTTGCTGGATCAGTCTTTCTAAATCCAAGGTTTTCAATAAACCACCACACTCTGGGTATCGAGGAGGTGTAATGTGACACTCTGCTGTGCTTGCTCAAGCTGGCACTTTTGCAAACAAACGTTTTTGCTGCATGTTTTCAAGTTAGTAGCTGGACTCTGCGGGAGTGGAAGAATTTATTAGCTCCAGGGAGCTCGTGCTGTCCTTTGAGTCTGGTCCAAATAAGAGCTTGTACCTACCCGGATGGGGAAGATCAGTGAAATCTTTTTGCCCTGACGTAGTTGATTTGAGAGCAATGGCGTTTTCAACTTCGAGAGGCTCTGCACTTTGGGAAGTTTCGAGCTAAGCAAGAGGCCCTTCCTTCTTCTGCAAGCCTACCACACCATGCTGCGGTTGTTTTTCTGAGCACTGACAAGAGAAAGCCAGGAAACAAGGGATCAGGAAGTGAAGGTGGGAGATGGGTGAGCAAGGCCATGGAATGGAGGTAGGAAGGGCAAGGGAAGTACACAGAGGTGTCTGTAAGGCAATGCAAGGCTGAGCTCTGCACAGCAAGGGATGATCAGGTGTGGCAAGGGAAGGCAAGGTTGGGTAGGCAATTACCCACCACTGTAGGGAAGGCAAGGCAAGACCAGTGGGGAGAAAGCAAAGCAAGGAAATGGAATGTTAGGCAAGAGGAGGCTCAGAAGCTGTAGGCATGGCAGGGCCTAGGAATACATGTCCAGTGAAAGGTAAGTCAGTGAAACAAAGGGATTAAATAAATGGTTTAACATTCCTAGTAACAATTCTGGCCAGCAATTGTGGACAAATGGTTATTTATTTGCCAAGAATGTCCCAAGAAACAGAAACTTTCCAAGGCTGATAAACATTGCCACACAAAAGCTTCCCATTGCTCCCCACCTCACGTCCCCCCAGTATGCTACATCACAAAATAGGTATCTAATTTCTTCTTGCTTCTTTGTTATGAAGCAAGACCACCACCTAGCTTCCCTTTCTGGCAACTCTGAGGAGAAGTCTCTTCATCACATTAATTTTCATTATGCTGCCCTCCAGACAACATATTCAGACTGACTGCTTATGGTGCCTGCTCAGTCTTCCTCTGTTGAGTCCTAAATTTTTATCTAACTGCAACTAGAACATCTCGTCTATCTCTAGTTATAGAATAACTTAGAGCTTTGCTACTTTAACAATATTATACTAATTTAATTTCTTATTTAAACAACTGTCTAATGATTAATTTTGCAAGTGGGTTACATTTGTTAAAACTTGTGGAGTGCATAAGCTCCAAGTTACTCCCTGGTTTTCTCAGGATATTCACTGAGGTAAAATCAGACACTAGCTTAAACTAAAAACACTTTAAGTCACAAAAATAGAGATTTCTTAGCTAACTACAACACAGCTTCTCATAAATGCAGGGGACCATTGAATTTCTGCCTAAATATGATACATTCCATTTTCATCAGGCAAGTACTGTGAGGGCTAGGCAAGGAAAGGCCAGGCCAAGAAAGGGCCAGGCAAGTAAAGGCAGAGAACAGGTATATAAGGAAGTGCAAGACAAGGGAGGTGTAGGAAATATTAGGGAAATCAAAGAGAAGGAGGGCAAGGCATGGCAAAGCCTGGGAAGAATGGAATAAACAGGTCAAGGCAGGGGATGTGTATGAAAGGCAATGCAAGAAAAGGGAGGGCTAGGCAGGACTAGGCAAGTCAAGGGATGGCTTTTCAAGGTAAGGCGACTGAGAAATGGGCAAGCCAAGGTAGGGGTAGGCAAGGCAAAGGAAGGAAATGAATGGAAAGGCAAGGCAAAGAAATGGCACGGGAGGGGGCAAGGGAGGTAAGGCAAGGCAAGAGAGGGATAAGAAAGGCAAGTCAAGTCAAAGAAGAACATAAAGTGAGATAAGATCTGGAAAGAGAGGGCTAGGGAGTAAAAGAAGAAGGGTGGGTATGAAAGGAAATATGTGCATAGACAAGGCAAAGGATGGACAGGAATTGCAAGGAAAACCTAGTTTTTGGTAGGAATGGCAAGACAAAACAATAGAGTGGTAGGCAAGAGAAAGCCCAGGAGTTGTAGGCAAGGAAGGGCAGAATCAGGCAATTCCAGTTGATGGATCAGCCAGGCAATTCAATGGCAGGGCAGTAAAGGCAAAGCAAGGAAAGGGAAGGAAGGGGTTTGCAAGTCAAGGCAGAGAATGAGTAGTAAGGAAAGGAAAGGTAGTCAGGGCAAGGCCTGGGGTGTGTAATACAAGGTTCAGGGAGGAAAGGGAAGGCCATTCAAGTGAGAGGCTTACAAGGCAAGGCAAGACAGTTTTTAAAAAGTAGGAATATTTAGGTGGGTGCAAGGCAATGTAAGGCAAAGGAGTGATTGGAGGGGCAAGAGAAGGACACGTGAATGTTGGTAAGGCAATGCAAGTTTGGGGCAGGCAAGCTAAGGCAAGTCAAAGAAGGAGCAAGCAAGGTAAAGCAGGGCCAAGAAAAAAGGGGTAGGGAAGTCAAGGTGGGGGATGAACAAGAAAACCAATGGAGTGATAGGAAAAGCAAGGGAAGGGGACAGAGGCTCTGCTGAGGGAATGCAAGGTTTGGCTAAGCAATGCTAGGCAAGGCAGTGCAAGGCCAGGAGAAAAGGGATAGGGAGGTCAAGGTGGGGGATGGGCAGGGAGGGCAAGACTAGGTATTAGTCTTTTCTAACCTTGTCCTTTTTATGTTTTCTTTGTCTGACTACTTTCATGGTAATCCCCATCCTTTTCTTGCCTTTCTCCTCCTTCTCCTTCTCCTTCTCCTTCTCCTTCTCCTTCTCCTTCTCCTTCTCCTTCTCCTTCTCCTTCTCCTTCTCCTTCTCCTTCTCCTTCTCCTTCTCCTTCTCCTTCTCCTTCTCCTTCTCCTTCTCCTTCTCCTTCTCCTTCTCCTTCTCCTTCTCCTTCTCCTTCTCCTTCTCCTTCTCCTTCTCCACTTGCATTGCCTTACTGACCCCTATGTGTCATTCTCTTGCTCTTCCTTACACTCCATCGTCTTTTATTGCCTTGCTCATGGATCCCCCACCCTATACTACCCCTTTGTTCCTGCCCTTGCCTTACCTTGACTGTTCCTCCAATGACACACATTGCTTTGCCTATCTAGTACTTCCCTTGCCTTGCACATCTATCCCTTGCCTTGTGCTGCCTAACTCTCCTAGCTTGCATTGCTTTGCATGCCCATACCTGGCTGTGCTGTGCCTAATGATTTCTTCCTTGGCCTGGAATATTGCCTTCACTGCCCTTCTTTCAATTTGTTTTGCCTTGCCTACCCACACCTCTCATTGCCCTATTGACTAGTCTGTGTCCTTGCTTTGCCCTTCCTTCCACTCTATTGCCTTGCACTGCCCTGCTAACCTAATATTTTTTGCCTGCGACTGTCATTGGCTTGCCTATCCCCCCCCCATGTTTCCTTGCCTCTCCTGCTCAACCTCGCATTTCCTTGTCATTCCTGCCCACACTTTGTCTTGCTTTCCATACCCCAACCTTCCATTGCCTTCTGCAGGTTTCCATGTCCTTTGCCCATACTTTCTACCACTGCATTGCCTTGCATTGCCTTGATAACCCATCTCCCACCTTGATTTCCCCACCACCTTTTCCAGTTCTTGCTTTGTTACCTGCTTCTCACATTGCTTTTCATACATCTCTCATGCCTTGTCTTTCAAAGCCAGCACTTTACTTGGAATGCCCTGCTAACCCTCCCTTGCCCAGCGTTACTTGCATGTCCAACCTCTGCCTAGATCTGCCCACTGTTTTCTTCCCTGGCCTTGCCAGGCATGTACCTCCTTTGACTTGCCTTGCCTTACCTTCACTTTCCTAAACTTGGAGTGCCTCAATGTAAGGCTCCAAACCACTCACTTGATGAGACTTTTGAAAGGGGCTATAATGGTTCTTGTATTCCAAGTTGGTTGCATGGGAGAAAAACCAAGGAGATATTCTCAAAAGGTAAAACCAAAACAAAAGTTTACTGGAAAAATTTTGAAACTTTGGCAAAAATTTTACTACAACAACCAATCAACATAAATACTTCTCAGACCATTAACTTAAGTCATTCAAATTTGTAGACTTTAAATTTTTCAATGTTAAGTAACTCAAAATATTCCTGGAAAAGAAACTTCGAAGAAGATGAAAAAGAGAAAGAGAGAAATACAAAAAAGATATAGAAAAGCAAAAATATGATTATCTATAAAAACAAAAGCTACTATGCTATCCCTGCCTTGATGTTCTGACCTCTTTATGTCCTTTACATTGTCTTCCTGGAATTCTTCCTTCCTTCCTTCCTTCCTGGAATCCTTCCTGGAATCCTTCCTGGAATCCTTCCTGGAATCCTTCCTTCCTTCCTGGAATCCTTCCTTCCTTCCTGATCCTTCCTTCCTTCCTTCCTTCCTTCCTTCCTTCCTTCCTTCCTTCCTTCCTTCCTTCCTTCCTTCCTTCCTTCCTTCCTTCCTTCCTTCCTTCCTTCCTTCCTTCCTTCCTTCCTTCCTTCCTTCCTTCCTTCCTTCCTTCCTTCCTTCCTTCCTTCCTTCCTTCCTTCCTTCCTGGAATCCTTCCTTCCTTCCTTCCTTCCTTCCTTCCTTCCTTCCTTCCTGGAATCCTTCCTTCCTGGAATCCTTCCTTCCTGGAATCCTTCCTGGAATCCTTCCTTCCTTCCTTCCTTCCTTCCTTCCTTCCTTCCTGGAATCCTTCCTGGAATCCTTCCTGGAATCCTTCCTGGAATCCTTCCTGGAATCCTTCCTGGAATCCTTCCTGGAATCCTTCCTTCTTTCCTGGAATCCTTCCTTCTTTCCTGGAATCCTTCCTTCTTTCCTGGAATCCTTCCTTCCTCAATAAACTAAGTTTTCTCCTCCTCTATTCCTGGTCATGTTTTGCCTTTCCTTCTCTTCCAATGATTCTGATTTCCTTTATGCACCCCCAGGTTTTCAGGAGCAGATGAGACGCAATCCATGCAAGATGAAGGACTGCCAGACCTGTTGGTCCTGGCAGCTTTCATGTGTGTCTAATTGGCCCTTGCATTGCCTCATTAACACGACTTTTTCCTTGCCTTGCTATACTATCCTTCCCTTCCCATGCATTACCTTGCATATCTATGCCCCCACCTTGGACTATGTACGGCTTTATTCCTTGGTCTTGCCTTGCCAGGCCTATCCCTTCATTACCTGCCTTTCCTTGCCTACCCCAAACTTGCTTTCCCTTATCAAGCCCTTGTTATGGAAACAAGAGCTTAGACAAGTCTTGCCTTTGACTCAGATTTCTGGCAGTAGATCTGTTTGAGGTGGTCTGCACCCTAAATGTCTCTCTTTCATAACTTCTTAAGAATGGGCAATTAGGTCTATTACAAAACTAATTCTTTAATGAATGGACACAAGGCTAACAAAAATAAAACTTAAAACAAGACTACTGACTACTTACTACACAGGATAAAACAAAAAGAACTACTAGTAGATAAAAAATATGGTGAATGATAAAAGGTACTCATATTACAAGTAGTGAAGAATTAGTACAGATTAGGAGTCAAGGTAACTTACCACCAGATTCACAATGGGCTACACATGAAGTCCTTCCCCTCAATTTCTGGAAAAGTAACCTCAAAATTTGCATCTAGACTTTGGGGAGAAGCCCTACACATTTCCAGGGGATGTGTAGGAGACTTTTGCCTCTATGAAAGTTTGCGTAGCTTTTATAGTTTGTAAAGTGAAATGTCTGTGAGTCAGAAATTCCATCTTATCTCCCCACATCTTTTTCTCAAGTCAAGTATTTTCTAATCAGCAGGGATTGTTTATTGCATCCCATCTCTCTGGTGTCAGAGATAACTCCTTTTCCACAGCCCTCCAAGTCAATACCTTTCTATTCCTACCACTCCACTGCATTACATTGATTTGCTCAGCCATCTTCTACCTTGACTTCTCTGCCCCATATTTCTTAGCTTTTTCTTTGCCTTCTATTGCCTGCTTCTATTGCCCTGTTAACTGTCTCTTGCCTTGTATTGCCTTCCATGCCCATCCCCAATCTTGATTAACCTACTGTTTCTGTCCTGGCCTTGCCTTCTCAAGCCTATGACTCATTTACATTTCCTTTCCATTCCTAACCAACCTTCCATTTCCTTGCCAATCCTGACCTTCATTTGCCTTGCTTTCCCACAACTTGCATTGCCTTATCCATCTGTGTTCTTCTCTTGCCTTTCCTTCCATCCTTTTCCTTCCCTTGCTTGCTCCTTCTATGACCCTCAGTGCCTTCATGTACCCCACTGTTTCAGGAGTAGATGAGAGGTGGCCAAGGAATGGTGAAAGCCAGCAAGACCCATCTGTACTGGCAGTTCTCCCCTGGGAGCAATCCTTGGCTGCACTGGATATGGGACATGCAGTCCACATTTTAGCCATAGACTCCTGGATGAAAATGACAGTTCTTTTCAATGGGAAGGAAAGCACGTAGACCCACAGTTTCAGGTGCAGATGAAAGGCAGAACAAGGAGGGACAAGGCCAGTGAGGCTTGTCTGTGCTGGCAGCTTTTTCCGGGACCAATCCTTGCATGTACCAAATTTTGGACGTTCAATCTAAATTTCACCCTTGGGTTCCTGGACTAGAATGACAGACTTTTCCATAGGAAGAAAAGCATGTAGACTCAACTGTTCCAGGTGCAGATGACAGTAGCCCCAGGAGAGGTCACATCCAGCTAGACCTGTCTGTGCTAATGTCTTTTGTCTGGGTCCAATCCTTTGAAGTACTGAAAATTTTGTACATGCAATCCAAATTTCACCCTTGGGCTCTGGGATGAGAATGACATCTGTAGGATGGATAGCCCATACCCCCAGTATTTTAGGTGCAGATTAGGGGTGACCCAGGGGAGATCAAGGCAAGCCAGACCAATCTGTCCTGGCAGCTTTCATCGGGGAGCAATCTTTGAGTGTACCTCTCACTTACCTTGCCTTGAAAACCCAGCAGTTTACTTGTCTTGTCCTGCTAACACTCCCTTGCTTTGCATTATCTTCCATGACCATGTCCCCCTTGAACTCACATGTCTACTGCTTTCTTCTATGGCCTTGCATTGCCAGGCCCATACCTCATTTGCATTTCCTTGCCATGACTACCCCATTTGTAATTTCCTTGCTATTCCTGACTAGCCTTTCCTTTGCCTTCCTGACCCACCCATGTCCTTCCCTTGCCCTTCCTACCACTCCATTGGTTTGCATTGCCTTTCTCACTCACACCCCACCTTGACTTCCCTGCTGCTTTTCTCTTGGCCTTACTTGCATTGCCTCTTCCTCTTATGACACTCATTGCCTTGCCTAGTTGGGCCCTCTAAAGACCCTTACTGCTTTATCAATCACTCCTTTGCATTGCTTTGCCTTTCCTACCCAATCTTGCATTTCCTTGCCATTCCTGACCATTCCTTTGCTTTCCTTGCTTCCTCCACCTCACATTGCCTTACTGCCTGCTCTGTATGCTTCCCTTGCCCACCCTTCCTTCCACTGCCTTGAACTGAATTGTTCACCCATACCCTACCCAGTTTTCCAGGTCTTGCCTTGCTTTTTGTTCTCCTTCTAGGACTCTCATGGCCTTGCCTAAATCTCACTTGCCTTGTGAACCCTTCACTTGCCTTGGCCTTGAACCTCTTTCTTGCCTTGCATTACCTTGTTCAGCCCTCCACCCCCTCATCCCCCCACCTTGAATTCAATGGCCCTTTTTCCTGGCAGCTCCTGGCCATGCCTTGCCCTTCCTGCTCCTCCTATGACTCTCAAGGCTAGTGACACTAAGGGTACCAGGACAAAAACTCAACAACTTGGCTTTTCATTCCCACTGTAACAATTCAACAGCTGACAGAACTGTGTACTGGGAAAAGCTAGTTCCTGACAAATCACGGATAATTTTTGAGAAGACTCCTTTTGTTTTAATCCTGCCAGGCAGCTTTAAAAGTGAATTTCTCTTTCTCTGGTTTCTGATTTTAAGAGATGAATGAGGAAGAACTTCTTGAACATAAAAATTATTAATCTTTTCAGAGCAAAACATCTGCTTAAACCATTTTTAAATAGCTCAATTTTCTATGTATCAGCCAGCAAGCTCAAACAGAGGATTTAGAAAACCACCTCTGAGAGGAAGATATGGAACAGGTTGTTCCCCTTTCTGGAGGCAGGGCTTGTTCATGATCATCTAACTGAGACTGCAATGTGAACTGTTATTCCAGCCCTTCAGAGACTTATCCTGTCTCCACCTCCTACTCAGTCTCTCTTTTCCCATAAAATGTTATGAGTAATATAAAATAGTGAGTTTTCTGGCTGCTGATGATTAAAGTGGTCTGTTTTGGAGGCTTCAGTTTTGAGGAAAACTTAATTGATTAACTATATTATTAAAAAATCTTGCAATCTGTTCTGTGATGCATGCTGCACAGCTAGGTGCTGCATTATCCAGCTGTGAAGTAGCTTAAGGAATTCTTCAAGGCACTAAATTAGCTGTTAGATTAATTAAGTTCTGTCTTGCACATCTAGTGCTGCAGCATCACATTTGTTAAACAGGCTTTGTGTTTCTCTGGATTGTATGTGATGTGAGATATGATAAAGATGTGTTTTATGGTCTCTTTTTTCTTTCTATTGTTTTTAATCTGCAGCTGATAGATTTCTGCCTGGTGCTGCTGCTGTAGGAGGCTGCAGAGGTTGCTGCACGACTTTTGTAAGCCCACTCTCAGTAGCAGAACACAGAAATGTGTTGGATTTCCCACTGTCACAAGCTACCTACCTACAGAGACGATAATACTTCATTTTGCCCAACTAAACCAAAGATGCCTTGGACATGCTCCCTTTGCTCGGACCTCTAGGGAGTAATAGAAAGTTTTGAAGTCACCTTTGGATATCAGATCAGCTATAGAGTGGGTTTAGAGGCTGAACTATCTTTTCTGGTGCACATGTAGGCCTGGGTGCAGTAATTATCATCTTAGTGTATGTGACTGACTCAAATGCTTTTGGATAATGCTAACAGTACTCTGCTTTTTTTTTTCTGTAAATCCAAGTGGTTTTTACTGACCTAGCTGCAGCCTTGAACCCTTTGAATTATTTGGGAGCCAGAGTTAATTGCATCAACCCTTGAAACTGCAGTATATGCATTTGCCTGAACATGAGGAAGAAGCCTGCAACCACAACCAGTCTTCTACTTGGAATGTTGACTCATGGATTTCTAATTGCAGAGACTGGGAATCTGCAGATTCAGTGCAACTGGTCATGTTTGGTTTTTTTGTGTATTAGAAAAGGCCAGACCCACCACACCTAAACGTTGTCTCTCTCTTCATCATTGTTGAGATTGTTCTGTTTGAAACCTCTGTTAAAGGCAACTGCAGGGTTGCTGGTAAGAGCTGCCACAGAAGGGTCTGCAGCAGCATCACGGTGCTGAGTTCATCTGAATTCCACAGTGGTTTCTTGATATATGGAGCTTAAAATACCTTCCTGGATCCCCATAGATTGCTTCCCACTAGACTTACATAGTGTCACTGTTCAGTAAAATTTCATGAAGCTGAAGAGATAGATTTCTCTGACAAATCAAAAGTGGTGGTTGCTCAAGCCTTATGGGATAATAGAACAGATTTTTGTTTGTACTGGTATTTGAGAACAGAGGCACAGTCTCTCTGGACACAACACCCTGGGTGGTTTTATGCTCACATTAGGCAGGTCGCTGAAGATTTTTAGCTACTATACTTTAACCTGTGGATGCTCAAGATAAAAAAAAAAACACCAAAAAATCATTTTGCAGGCTATTGTAATATTAATCGTCCATAATTCCTAGGAGCTGATGCAGTAGTTTACTGCATGTAAAACTGAGAATCTGTTTCATTATTGTGCAGGTCTGCTGCCTCAAGCATAATAAGAGGGTATTTTGTGTGTGTTGCTGGAAATCTTCAGTTTGAAGGAGTTCAGCCGTTCAGCCTGTGGTATAGGAAACTTACTTTTATATTCTTGGCTACACTTTTGTGGGTTTTTTCTCTTTAGCCTATGATTCCCTTTCAGACTGTGTCTGTGATTTCATAGCAGTAGTCTTGGCAGCAGTATTGATTTAATCCAAGGAGATTGATTTAGGATCTGCAGTATTAAAATGTGACAAGCTTCTTATAAATGAAAAGATCTCTTAAGAGCCTTTCAATCAAATACAGAGGAAGGGAGTTTGTTTGGTGATACAATGAAATAATAGGGATCCATTTGGACACACCCTTACATGGGATAATGAATTTGCACATGGTTGTCCCTGTTCAGTGCCACTCCTTGATCATCTGGAGAAGTGTGAGATAGACTGAGGTTAGACCTCAGGACAAGGGAAATAGCTGTTTAGGTGTAAAAAGTTTTTTTTCTGTAAAAGGGAATGGGAAGAGGGGACTGAAAACTATGAATGCTTCATTGACTGGCTGGAGTAGCTCGGGATGTTGCTGGGCAGAGCGGAGAATGCTGAAAAATTGTGATGAAGCACTCTGGTCTTGTAAGGCTGGTGTGAAGCTAAGCATTTATTTTGGTTTTATTATCCTAAATTAATGAAATTTTACTACTTTATTTATCTAGTCCATACTCTTCTCTCTGCCTATGCAACAAATAGAGATTAAAGAAATTGTTGTTAGAGGGCATTTCCATTTGATTTAACAATGAGAAACTGCTGGAGGATGAATATTTTTTATAGGTATCATCTTATGAAATCATTCTTTCCAATGATACGCAGTTGTGTCCTGCTTTTATCAAGTATCTTTTCTTTCAATGAGGTTTCTATTTGAGAGTTGGTGGTCATATACATACATCAAAATAGTTTTCTGTTTAGTCTGTTGTTGTTTGAGATTCTGCATACATAAGCAATGTTGTTTTTTGTTGCTTTTGAAATCCAGTATATGAAAGTTTTCTCAAAGGGACAAAAAGAAGAAAAATCACTGAAGGAATTTTAGAAATTCCTTTCATTTTGTTTTTAGAAGATTCTAATTTAAAATTCAACAAAGAGCAGTTTATACTTACAGATCTTCATGTGTATATTTAATCCTATATTAGGTTGTATTCAGTTTTAAAAACCCCACTATTTTAATGCATTATTGTATACCAGCTATAATTATTGAGAGGTGTGTCTCTACCTGCCCTTCCTGTTTGAATTGAGCCAGGGTAATAGCAGATTAAAAGTCTCAGTTAATAGTTCTAAGGTAAAAGTAATTGCTTATAAGAAAAAAACAATTATGCCTGGCTCAGGGGAAAAGCAAGTAAAAGAAACACAGAAGCAAGTTTCTGGGACCAGAGAAATGCAAAGAGACAAAACTGAAGATTGTAAAAGGAGACCAACATACAGAAAAGGAGTAGATTCTTCTGAATTTTTCATGAAGTAAAAGAAGTTACAAATAGAAAACCCTTTCTGAGCTTTTTATAACTCTTCAAAAGGCTTTTTAAGACTGGAGTTTGAAATACCTAGAAATGATTGAAAGTTGTGCTTTTCAAAGCCCCTAGCAATTGCATCTGGAGAAGTAATGCTGCACTGTGGCTTTGGAGAAAAATAGAATAATCTTGGTGTTATCAAAGCCCTATGAATGTAGGCAGACCAGACAGTATTTCTTTCATAGTAGTTATAGGGTTTGTTTGTAAACCAAGCCATGATTTGAATAACACATTATTGAGAAGGTTGCTTTTTAATTACTTAGTGCAAAACATTTACAGTTAACAAGTGGAAGGAGAAAATATAGATTTGGTGGCTGTATGCTTGCTTTTCTGAGACTATATCAACCTGAATATGAGAATAGAGTGAAAATAGTTTTGCTGCTGGCCAGCCTGAGGATCTTGTGTCAAGCATAAGCTGTGCAAGCACAACTAGCACTTGGTATTTTCCAGTATCACTTTGACACACTATTTTCAAGCAGTAAAAAGCTTACAATTAATTTTTCCTTCTGTGGCAAAGGTTTTTTGGTTTTGTTTTGGGTTTTTGTTTGTTTGTTTTGTTTTGCTTTGTTCTTTTTGGTAGGTTGGTTTGAGATCTAGGTTTTGGGTTGCATTTTTTGGTTTTTTTTAATCTAAAGCTAGGTTTTAAGTTGTTTTTGCTTGATGGGCATTGTGAAGTCCTGGCAGCTGTGGAAGATAGGCACTGGTTTTCATGGGGGAACTGCTATAGTGTATTCATGCTACAAGTTTTGGTTTTCAATAGGCAGTGCATGTGCTCCCTTCACTATTTGTAGATAACAGAAGAGTGAAATGATGACTCCTATATTTGAAGGCTTCCAGGGCCTGTCATCCTTATTTTTTTCTGCTGCACAGCCTGAGATGCAGCTAATCCCTATGCAGCTTCCTTGATGTTGCTTGACTGCTTTTATGGACACCACTGGGGGAAGTTTTCTTGATTTATTTACAGAACAAAATATCATTGTGAATGTGCAAATGTAGTATGTTGTGTTTGCCACTTAAGGAGCACTGGATAAAGTGACTTATTTTTCTATACAGTGCTTTTAAAAGCTTTCTTTTTGTTTGTTTTTTGTGAAGTTAGCTGTTTCCATGTTGTTGCACGAGTGGACTACATGCATTCCTATAAACAAAGGCATTTTTTTAACCAAAGAAAATCTTCTGTGTTCGCCCAACGTATGGGGATTTAGCTCAGGAAGGAGCTCCCATAATAATCTTTTCCACGTCCTCTCCCACAACAGATACTCTGTTTGGGTTAGGAGACATGCAAACAAATCCTTGATATCATGGGGGAACTAGTATATTTGAGGAAAAGGTGGCCTTTAGAAGGCCTTTAAAATATTCACTTTTCCTCCCAAACTCCTTCTGAGCCTTGCAAAGTTCTTTTTTACATTGATAATCAAAAGATTGCCACCTAGGTGTTCCTCCTGCTCATGTATAGATAACAGGTGCAGCAGAGGGAATGGTCTCCTGTGCCAGGTTTTGCTCTTTGGGCTCATTGCTTCTGGTTCCCATAACACTGGGGGAGCCAGAAGCCAGAAAAGTAGGAGAGCTGCCAGAGAAAGAGGAGGGAACAGGGACAGGACAACAAATGGAAGGGGAAGTGTTGTTTACCGGTGACATCGTGGGAACAGATGATGTCATGGGAATGGGAGATGGAGCCAGTGGAAAGGAAGGGGAGGCACCTGGGGGAGGGGAGGAGTTTAGGGATAGGGGGAGGAGGAGGGGGAGGGCTGTGGGCAGGGGCAGGGTCAGGGAATAAGAAGGGGTTGGGAGGGACAGGGTGAAAGGGATTTTGGGAAGAAGAAACACAAGGGAGGGGCTGAGCCAATTGGGTTCCGCTGTCTTGTGTCTCTCGGGGACCATTTTGAATGGCAAGGGAGGATTCAGGGAAAACTTGGGAATCTTCTTTGGGAATATTAACTTGAACTGGAGGTTTAACAGCTGGGAAAGACGGGTTTAGGGAAAGGTCCTTGATAGCCTGGCCATCACAATCAAGGCAAGGGTTCCTAGAAGTCTGTGGAAGGCCAGGGAGTCAGTGGCTCTTCTGCGCTGCATTGCGGCTTGCCTGGCACAGACTTTCTGGTGCAGGGGAGACAAGAATTTCAATCAGGGGACGGGGGAGCTGAGGGGGTTAGTTCAAGCTTTTCCTCCACTTTCCTTTCCTTAACTAGCACAGACCGAATTAGCACAAATAATGAGAAGAATTTATCAAGCTAGGCATCCCCTTTTTTTGTCAACTCTGTTAATTGATCCCAACTGCATCCCAAAAGGGGATGGTTGGTATTTCTTCGTGGGATACCCTTGGAAAGCAGAGGAAAAGCCATTGAACAAACTGTTCCAACAACCCCTTTGAAACCTTTCTTCTCCCACCCTCCAGGGTACTGACAATTAGGAAATAAATCCCCCTCTACTGTGCTGACAGTTTAGGACCCATATTCCTTGATCTTAAGCTACGTCGGCACAACAAAAGTCCGCCCTCCACTGCAGCAAAATAAGCAACAAACTAAAGATACGAGTCCAGGGCCAGTTTCAGGGAGAGGAAGCTGTCTCTGCAGCCAACTATCATGGCCTGTAGGTTCATGGGCCCTCCCTCCACCCCCAGGGGACAATGCACCTTTGACTTTACTTGGAGCACCCTCAGCCTAACTTGGGGGTACTCACCCTCCTTTCAGTCCCCTGGACAAGTGCTGCAGCGAAAATCCTCCTTCAGGGAAGTGTTCCTCGGGTGCCAGAGGGCTATTCCTCCCCCCGAAAGAGCTGCCGGACAAAGCCTTCCAGTTGGCTCCAATTGGAGGCAGCTGACAGCCAGAACTTTCTTGGATTTTAATTCACAGCTCGTCCATGGTGTCTGCTCACTGAGGCCCCTACGTTGGGCGCCAGCTGATGCATCGGCCGGAGCTGCACTGGCTCTGCCACTACAGCCAGTGTCCAGAGTGGGTCACACCCTGGAGCAGATGACCTGAGGTGTGGCTAGAGCAATTACTCTACAGCCCTCTTGGCTGTCACTCTGCGCTCTAGGAGGCAAGGAGGAGGAAGAGGTCTTTTGCATAGGATAAAAGAGGATTTTATTACCCTGGGGAATTTGGGGACAAAAGACAGAAAATGCAACAGTGCAGTAGCTGAAATATGGGGGAGGTTCAAGGGGATGGTACAAATCATTAGCAAATTGGAGAAATCCTGGGGAGGGGAAAAAGGCAGGGTTTACAAAAGCATTGTCCAATGGGGGAGGTAGGAGGGGAAATTGGGCCACATGACTAATGAGACATGGAGTTTTAGGGGATTTCCGAAGGGGAATTCCAAGCCGGGGGTTGCCACAGGGTAGATTCAGGGTGGGTGGGAGGGTATAATTTGGACCAAACCATTAACTTGGGCAATAACAGAACATACTATTAAACAAAAAACACAGTGCAACATCCTTGTACCCTTTTTTTCCATTTGATAAATGTTTATTTGAACCTTTGTTCTTGATCCCTCTCCAATTTCTTGACAGTAGCATGGGAGTAGCAGCAAAGAGGATAAAGTACATGGGTATGAATTTGGTGAGTGCCTGGCTCTGACTCTTGGACCTTCGAAGGAGGTACACAGACAGGATTCCTGAGGCTGGGACCTGGAAATGTGATTTGTTGCTGCCTGCTCCCACCTGGTGACTTACTAAGGTTTTGCTCTCTGTTGACTTTGACACAACTAATTACTCTAGTTCTAGAATGCTGGACTCATTTTCAGGGAAGAGTTTGATTTGCTCAGTCTAATTTATCGTGTGTCAGTAGCATGCTAGAATAGAAGAGGCCTATGACAAAATCAAGCTCACTCCTGTAGTGACTCAGCTGAAATAGGGTAATTGTATCTGAGGGAAAATGTTCTTTTGCAGCTACAGGTATTTAATGTGATATTTGAAGAGCTTTGTCTTGTACTCGTATGGATATTTTCCATGTACAGTGCAAGCTGCTGCACTTCAAGTGTTGAAGTACTGAAGCCACGTGCTCAGAAGATTTTGTTGAAAGTGAGAGATTTATCTTGGATTTAATGTTCTAACAATCATTTGAGTTTAAGCAACAGCAACTTCAACAGTTGTGAATAAAGCTCTGTAATTTGAAGGCAGTGGTGGATTGTCTCCTTTCCTATACAAACATTCTAAATGGTCCTCATAAGAAGAAAACATGAAATTGAAACTCCCTACTGCTTAGTTCTGAGATTGTATTTTTATTTTCTGAGTTGCATCTTGTGTGTAGGAGGGGAAAATGGGCTCTTGCTTCTAGGTCTTCCCAGCATTGTTGCAGGAGACAAAGCAAAATACGTCATCATTGTGGAGCTGAGAGGGTGGCTGGTTGCTTTCCATCCAGTGCTGATGGGTCTTGGCAGCTTGTACAGTCTTATGTAAGCAAACATGACATTTAAAATCTCCTCATTGATGCAGCTGAAAGAAAAGCAGGGCAGGTCTTCTGAAGTTTAGCTTTTCTGAAATCTAAAACAAGTTTCCTTGCATGAATTCCTTTCCCAGATATGCTTCAGTGCTCTCTCTTTTGTAGCAAGAGAGCTAAAACCGTAATTATGAGGCAGAGAATTCTTACTTGCCTGAAAGCCTGGGTTAGTTCTTTTTACATCAAGACTGATAAAATTTTTGCCTCCCACCTAAGCATATACTTGCTTAGAAACTGTAGTCACAGATCTTAAGCAGCATTGTTTTAACTGTTTAACCAGTTGAACAGTTGGGAAGGGAGAAAATGGAGAGTTACTCTGTGAATGTTGCCTAAAATTGGGGATAATCTAGCTTTCAGTTGACCAGAAGAAAATTAGATCAGGTGATGCTGTAAGATATGAGTAGTCTTCAGGGAATATGGAAAATTCCTTGTACCTGGTAATACTTCACAGCTGAGAATTGAGAAGGCAAAACAAAGCATGGCAAAACACAGTATGTACCACTTAAGCAGTTTGGGAACAGGGGTGTGCCCCGGTCACAGTGTCCAACTGTAACATCTCTTACAGACGGTTTTCTGAGATTTAAAAGTGTTTTCTCAGCTATATATTGTAACTACACAAGATAAATTTCAGCCAGTAGAAGTACCTGTTTTTGAGTGACTTGGCCATGTCCAGAACAAAACTCAGAATCTTAAAGTAGGTTTCAACTTGCATGATCTCAGTGATGATGCACCTTGCATAGAAGCAGTTCAGCCAAAAAAAAAAATTAAAATAGTGTATCAGATGTGGGAAGATGTGGGAAGAAGGAAGCAAGGAAGTCAGTGGAAGGGATGCCAAGCTCAAGGTAACAAGAGTTTAAAAAACCAAGTCACTATGTGGTTGGGTTTGTTTGGTTTTTTTTGTCTCTGTGTGTTATTTCAGGGAGGGATATGGCTGTTTGGAAGCTGAGTGCAGGACTAGCTGGACTTGGATTTTGTGGTGGGGACAGAAAGTTGAAATTTTGAGAGAAATGCTAAGAATGAGAAGAATTCAGAGACAATGATGGCTTGTATCTGTATTTATCATGAAGAGAGAATAGAGGTGATAGCAGATGAGGCAAGCCATAAGTGTTGAGGGCAAAAAAGGCTGAAAATAGAGATGGTCACATCAGGGTAAAAGTGGAGGAAACTGTTCAACGGAACTATTTTTATAGAATTTAACCAGTGCAGTCTCTATAGGAACTACTTTTAACATGTTACAGAGGAGAAAAAAATTTTTCTATGTGGTCTAAATTAGTGGATTTGATTTCTGTTTTTGCTACTGTGGCCAGGAACTGGGGGAATGCATAAACCCCTATTAGAATTTGAAAATTAGGATGTCTGGGAGAATTGTCCTTGCTAACTTGCAAAAATCCTCACCATGTGTCACTGGATGACATGGCATGACCTGGAGAAGAGAGGGAGATAACTGGAGCACTGGCACAACTTAGGAAGTGAGCAGGTTGCTGAGGATGTTAGTGGTTTCAGGAAGGGATCTCTGCTCCTGTCATTGGGAAAGTGATCTCGGAAACCCGGCTGAGATGGTGGAAAAGCGGCTGGGATCTTAAATCAGCCTGAGTCTCCCTGGCCACTGTTGATGGCCACTCCTCCTCCCTGCTGGGACACTCCAGTTCCCCAGACAAGGGCCCCGGCCCTGCCCCCCTGCCAGGCCCGCAGGCCCGCGTGGAGCCAGGCCGGGCCGGTGTTACCTGCACTGCTGCTGGAAGAGAAAGAGAGCTCTTTTCCAGGTTAGCTTCTTCAAAATGTGTGTTCATGGAGTGAACTATCTTTCTCTAATTAGTTCCTCAAGCTTTCAATAGCCAAACCAGCCTTCAATTAGTTCCATCAGACTCAAAAGAGGCTTTTGCTCATAGAGAAAAACCTATGAGTCTGTCCTTCCTCAGGTGAAACTAACACAATGGGTTTTGAGGAAAGCTTTGTTTTGTGTGAAGAACACCAGAAACCTTTCAAAAGTGCTTTTTTTTTGCTTTTTGTGTCCCGAGAATACGAGACTTTGGCTTTCTGCTGTCATTGTACTCCATGGAGTTGACTTTGATGTCCTAAGATAATATGTTAACTCTGCCGAGTTTTATCTGCAGGAGGAGAAGCTGCGGCCGGGTTGAAGGATGGGCACAAAGCCACCGGGTGGCAAAGGAGACTGAGCTAACCCACAGCCCAGGAAGCAGCAGTGCCTGGGTTTGTGCTCCTTCCCGCCTGGGAAAGACACCAGATATAAGGCACCTGAGCTCTACGCTGGGATCTTCAAGTGGATTTTTCAGGAACTGGGAAAGCAGAGAGAAAGGAAGATTCTGATTCGAAGTATTCTGCTGGCCTGTTTAAATTGCTACACAAGTATTGCGTTGAGAAGGCAGTGCATAATCTAATGCACAGTTATAGGGTTGACTTGGAATAACATCCATGTCCAAAAGCAGCATGTGCTTTCAATCTTTGTCCTTTTTTTTCCTCTTTGCTTCTTAGCCTAAGTTTAAACTATTGGCTACTTTAAAGGAGGTGAAATGAAAAAAAAAGAGATCAAATTATTTCCTCTTCTCTGATGTATTGAAAACAGACGTATTGGTATTTTTTTATAAGGTACTAGACTATTCCCATCTTCCTGTTGTGTGTGAGGGGGTCTCATGCTCTGAACTCTGCTGCCTTTCCCTCCACTATCTCTGGCAAGATTATATTTACACTTCAGGATTATGGTTTTAAAAGAAACTGGAAAAAATAGATCTTCCAAATTGCAGCAGGGTTCCCTCTGACGGAACAGTTCTCATTCACTTCATGCTTAGTTTGCTGGATTTGTTTTAACTAAGTTTTTTTTTGCTTGATTTATAGTGAGAGATATTTGTGCTGGAGCTCATTAGCTGAGGTCTCTGTGTCTGTCTAGAGCCTGTAAATTAGCACTGCCCACCATGAAGCCTGGAGCTGCATGAGAGACCTAGGTGACCTGAGTAAGGGATGCAGTGGAGGAGCAGTGTTGTCCATTCTGCTCTCTCTCTGTGCCTTGGGGTGGACTGGAGTACCTGGCATATAACTTGAGAGTCATTGAAGATGCCCCATTAACTTGCAGTGAACCTATTCAGCATTCTGTCTGTGAATATTTAGCTGTTAATATGAAAACACCCACACAGCAGTGGCTGGTAAGCAAGCAGCAGACAGCTTGTTATTATGTCAGCAGTAAAGTCCAGTTATTCTTTTCTCTGCATCAATGAATAACCTAGTTTCTCACTCCATTGAAAATGTTAATTAGCTAAAACTGAGGTATGGGCATTATGTGACTGGTTAACAAGAGTTGCCTGGAGACCTGAGGCTTTGCAAGTTTGGCAGGAATAACACCTTTTTAAGACCACACAGATTCCTAGATGATAGCATAGAGAAATCAAATAGCACGGGAAACAGGCAGCACAAGTCACTGAAAGAAGAGGGTGCTAGAAAATAATTGGTTGCTTTGAATTTTGAAGCAATTTCTGGTGTAAACTACTTTTCAAACCAAGCGAGGGGAAGCGTCGGAGAGCCAATGTTTTTCTTTGCAGGTAGAGCCTGGGACATGCATCCATTCCTCTCGTTCTGGAAATGTAATTTATGGCTGAACTGTTCAATGATTCATAAAAAGCAGGGAAATCATTCATCTAGGGCCCGATGCTCTGGTTTCCATGTGAGTCCTTTCATGTTTGGAGTAAAACTTATCTGACAGGTGCTAACCCTTCTTCTCTCCAAGCTGCAAATTAAAGTAATTAGCAAACAAAGCCTGTTGAAGATTTTCCATTGAAGCTGCAAAATTACAAACAGACAGAGAAGCACCAAGGCACTTTTTGTTTCTTGTTTAAACATTATAAATGTCATTGATCATTTTACGGAATTAATCTTGTAAGGTTAAAAAGCCCTAAGAGCAGAAATGGTGTGAAAAGGGTAGGCTGAGAGAAAAAACAGGGTGGATGTTAATGCAAGTACTCTGGTTGTCAGTGATTCAAACAAACAAGACACTTAGTGGTAGGTTAGGTGAAGAATATTTCTATAATAGAGAGAAATGAAGTGTGTAGCAGAGTAAATGCAATCTGAAGAGCCATTTCCTGGGAACAATTTTTGTTTGTCTCATAGCCCACCATTAAAAAAAGTGTGGCTGTATGTTCCTGTGTTTTTGTGCTGAGACTTTCCATTCTTTGCTGTGAACTACAGCAATATGGGGGTTCCTGTGGGTAAATGAAACTTTCTAGGAAGTGTAGATGCTAAAGAAAGCAAAGGTTGTTGCTTCCTTGTATAGGCAGAGTTTGGCTTGAAATAACAGCCCAGAAAACAAACTATGAAAGTTCCTCAGTCATGATTTAAGTTAAAATTTGTCTGGGAGAGCAACTAGGTGACTGGTTTGGTTTTTTTTCCATTAGGAGTTTAGAGGTACATCCTTGGCTTTTAGTGTTGTTCAAAGATACAGGTTGTTTAAAGTTTCACAACAATTTCTTTTGCTTGCTTTACTGCATTATGGGGATACCTACCACTGCCTTTCATTTTCTGTAATTTTTAACTTATTTTATTTTGGTGTCTCTTGTTCTTGGTTGGATTTAAAGTTTCTGCTGGTCAGTCATGCTGAGCTCCTGCATTGCATTACAAGGAGCAGATGCTGCAAAACCAGGAGCTGGGTGTGTGCTCAAGTGCCTTAAATGAGTTAGTGCTGCACTCTCTCCATGTGGGTTGGAGCAGTCTGTAGGAAACAGTCTAAGGGAACAGCATGTGCTGACCCCATGTGTTCTTACACCCCTCTTTTGAATCCTCGTGTGTGGAGCTTTAAGGACAAGTCTGTGTGTGAAGGGCTTGTCCTTCAGCTCATGACAGGCTCGTGCATGGGCCCACAAGACAGGATAAATGGCAGGGTTCACAAATGTAAATCAATCATCATCAGGCCTAAAAATCTGGTGTCTTTCAAGATAGTGCTTTTTGCCATTTCCCTCAGAGCAAGCAGTGCTAACTAAGCTTTGAAAAACTGAGCATGAAAGGAATAGAATACCAGTGCTTTCTCCATAAGTAAAACATATTTCTATGCAATAACTGTTCTGATGCCTAAGCTGGTGTTTAACTTGTTTTTACAAAACAAGTCTATTGCTACATCTATTGCAGATGTAGCAAACACTGAAATTTGGGCACAATTTCTGTATAACCACATAAATAATCTAATTAGCAGTCCAGATTATTCTTGTTTTCTAATGATGTTAAAGACAGCTATGAAACACAACTTTTTTTTTATTATTATATTTGTACTTGATGTTAAATGAGTCATGAAGTGAGGCAGTGGATAAAGAAGTTTGAGGAGGGAAAGCTAGTTCTCTACAGTGTCATCTTCATGGAATTAGTCATCAGCCCCTCCCCACCATGAAACCGACTCCAGCTCTACAGCCGGAAACTTTTATTGGAAGTAAAGGTGTAAAAAGAAATCCTACACCACTGAGTTACAGTCCAAATACTGCTGTGGGTGTAAACATTTAAAAATCATCCATCTGAGATGCAGCATAAACGATCTGTGCTCTAACACTGGGTTTTCACGCTTATCTTTGCTGATGAAGCGTGCAGGATTTTGAATCTACCTGACTTCTTGTTCAAGGGTGTTTTGTTGTGATTTTTGGTTACTGAGTTATTACTATTTGATGTGAGATACTGTGAAAAAAATGTTGCTGTTATAAGAAAAGTAAAAGCCAAAATGCTCCTCAAATGAAGCGTCTTCCCTTCTTAAGGATTGCTTCAGAAACAGGCTATGTCCTAAAGATTGCAGTGTTCTAGAGGCCAAGACATGTCAAGGACAATAAATTTGTGGAGGCTAAGAGTTTGGATGATAAACCTGGCTATGAGGGGAAAAAAAGTGAGATTATTAAGATTGTGACTGGTCAAACTGTCACGGTCTGGCGAAGGCAAAAGAAAAAATAATCAGAAAAGCTTTTTATGAAATGCTCAAGGTGCTAGCTTCACTTGACAAGGAAGTTCCCTTTTTAAATTTTGCTTCAGGCGTCTCAGTGGCAGCTGGTCTGATTTCACAGGAAGATTTTTAAGTTCAGCCTCTGATCCTATTGCTCATTCTGTTATCAGTTGTCCTGAGACTGTTTTCCTCAAGTCATATTCCTCTCTTCCTCTTTCCTGCATACCTGCTGGATACCAGTGTACTGAACTATGCAGCAAGAATGGCTCTGCCCTGGGGTGTTGCTGCAGCTGTGGATGTGGAATGACATTCACGTCACTTGGTCCCAGCTCACCCTTAGTTCCAGAGAGAAATGCAAGAGGAAACCTGCTTTTGTGTTCCTGGCTTTTAGCCTAGAAAAAGTGTTGCCAATAGTTGGATTTCATAAAGGAAGTCTGCACTGTTCCAGTTGCACTGCCAGCTCTGAGATACTTGCTCCCCTTTCTTCCTCACTGCATGGTACAGCTGTTGTTAAAGAGAGGTCATTCTTCAAAAAAATATTTTGCACTAGATGGAGTGTTGGCAGCAGGGTAGTCCTGTTAAAGGATACATATTTCCTGACATACAGAGATGTTCTCTGAAACTCTCATGTAGATCCAGATCTTCTCCCTGGCCAGGATTTTTCTTGTGACCTAACAGCTCAATTTAGATGCTAAAACAAGCATCCTAATTTTTAGAAATCTAATTTCCCTTGGGCATGGTTTGAAGCCATCTCCTGTTTAGATGGTAAATAGAACCATGAATGAAGTGATGATTAACATTTATCTTGGCAACAAACAAATAGCCCATTTTGGGAAAAAAAAAAAAGTTACTTATTTTCCTGGATCAGAGTGCATTTGGGTGGGAAGGTTTGTAAAGGAGGTAAAATTGTGAGATGCAGTCCTCATTTTATAAATTTCATCTTACAAGACAGATTTTCTTCATACTTACAAAGCCTGTTGATTTATATGATAGATAGATGTGCCTGTATGAGTAATATCAGTAACCCATTAACTGCTGCTGCCACAATGAGAGCTGAGTTGGTCACGGCTTTGTGCAGTCAAGGTGAAACTTGGGGGATGTGAGAGCAGAATGGCACATTAATATATAGAGGTGTAAACATAGTCTGGACTATGAAAGTGAGGTGGTTCCAGAAAACACTGGCACTTCTTTTTATGCTTGAATGATGCTCACATTTGTCTGGATGTCACTTAGATTTGTATGGTGTCACATGAGAAAGGAAATATAGAAATTTATCACAGGTCTTTGCAAGGGTCAGGAAGTGATGACAAAGAAGCAGGCAAGAGATAACCATTCAGAACTGTTTGCTAACGATTGTTATAAGAAATATATTTCAGTAGGAGAAATACTGCAAGAAGACTGACTGTACAAATTAAATCTGTTAGTGACAAAGTTAAACTAAAAAGATATTATTGCAGAAAAGTATGGGAAAGTCATGGAATGGGTCTTGGATTGCTCAAAAACCTTGAATACAAATCTGCCTAGTCCAGGGCCAAGAACCTGGCAATACATGGTAGAAGTTCCTCCCTGGGGCGAATATTATAATTTTTTCAGAGCTGGCCATAGCTAAAGAAGAGCAAAAACAATTTTAATTAAAGAGAGATGAACTTGGTCTTCTACTAAACACAAATAGCAACCAGTTCATGGGAATGGAAGACATTGGAGACCATGAGCAAGTTCCCCTTGGACTATGAGTAGCTTGCTTTTAAAAAGCCCTGACCTAATGTGCAGCAAAATTTATCAAATCCAGAGAAGGCTAATACATAAATATTTTGCAGGTCGAGGGAGGAAACTGGCAACTGCATATTGGCACAAACCTCTGAAGGGGTGATGGACAATGTGTTTCAATCACTAACAGTGGCAGGTGGGACAACTTCAAGTCTTGTTTCTTTCTTCCTAATGACATTTTTGCTGAAACATATTGCTCTAAGTGCCTGGATATGTTTGTGGCTTACAGGTATGGTGGACTCTGCCTGAATGTTTAAGGTTTGAGTTTTTTGAGAGGGTTAGCTCACCTTTTCAGCATGGCCAAAGAATAATGATGTAAATGGTCTTTCTGAATATTTTGTAAAAATCTTCTTTTGGTAGAGTATTTAAGTAGCACAAAATATTGCATGATTTAGTGTGCAACAATGAACAGCTTTTCAAAAATCTGGTCATTTGCAATCCTCACTTGTGGAGGTTATGCAACATCAGAATACAAATAATTTAAAGATTTCCAGGTATATCCTTGCAAGCTGATGAGCTGATGAGCAACAATTCACTTAGAGGTGATGGTTTGCCATCAGAAAGCAATAGTGCAGAAATACAGAATGGGTAAATGTTTGCAGGAGGACAGGAGCAAAGTAAATGTGTTTGTGATGACTGCTTATCATGAGCTGGCTGATGAGGGCAGCCAGCAGATGTCATGGAATATATTATTTTTGTTCTTTCCGCAGTCTATTTACATAAATTAGCTAAGTGCATTAAAGCTTTAATTCAGATACAGTAACTCTGCCTTGCATAGCTTCATGCTGGAAAAATAGACCTTTTCCAGTGAACTAGAATGAACAGATGCAGTTTCAAATAGCTAGCAGATGTTAGAAGCAAGTGAGCAGGAATCAGTTTGAGAGGCCTGTCTGAGGGAGCCAGGTTTCCCTAGAATTAAGAGAAAGGGAGGGAACTGAGGAGGATTTTCCCGAAGAAATGGCAAACAATGCTGTACCGACTTTTTTTTTTATTTAGGTGAACAAGGACCTAATAAATTCCAGAAATCTCTTCTCTTACACCTACCTTTGGGTTTTTTGGTTTATGTTTTTTGCTTGTTTGTTTTGCAGCCCAGGTGAGACTGCTAGCTTGGATATGCTTTTAGGGCATAAGAATGATCAGTAATAAGTCTCCAGAAGGTATCTAAGAACAAACTAGGTTTTCTGTTACCTCTTTGCAGAAGTAGAATGAGAGAAAATAAATGGAAATAAGGGCCACGTGAAAAAGACAGCAGAAAGAAAAAATGTAATTAGTATAACTTATATTTTTTGCAGCTCTACAAGACCTGGTTCTTCCCACTCAGCAGTTTCACATAAGTTTTTAGCAATCTCTGGATTGCTCCTGGATTAAAAGTTGAAAATTACTGTTGTGGAGCAAGGTGCTTGCAATGATTACCTGGCTTATTATCTTTTGTAAGGTATTATATGTAGATCATTAAGAAACTCAGTAGTTTATAGAAATCGATTTTCAGTCTGCTTATGAGACCATGCTGTACTGTTGTTCTGCTCTATTTCTTTGAGAAAGGATGTCACAAAGAATGCTATTCTTCTTGAAGAAAAAGGAAAGCCCAAGATCATAGACCAGCAGTATTAATTAGGCAAATTTGACTGTGTAAGGTGGGAGTACAGAATGGACTTTAAAAAAAGTACTTTGGTTTTTGTTATTACACACTGATGGAAAAAGGCATAGTCATAGGCATAGCTCATCATAGGAGCTAAGGTTCCTGACATTAAAGGTGAAGGTGGTAAAACATGGGAGTTTTAATTCCTCACTGATTACAGCAGGAATCATTGAAGAGGTGAGGCTGGAAGGCAGCTCTGGAGACCATTTGATCCAGCCTCCTCCTTCCGAGCAAAATCAATTAGAGGTTTTCATGGCAGTGTCTGGTTGGATATTGTCTCTTTCCAAGGATGGATATTCCACAGCTCCACTGGGCAACCTGTTCTAGACTTCTGTCACCCCTGAACCTTTTTTTTTCACCATTTCTTGTTTAATATAGAATTTACTGGGCTTCAGTTTATGGCCATTTTGTGCAGTCACTGGGCACCTCTGAGAAGTGTCTGGCTCCCTCCTTACTGGCTGTGCTCTGTCCTTCTGCCCTGCTTTTATATTCTCACCGATACTCCTAAGCCTCCTTTTCTCCAGCTTTTCCCATTCTCTCCTTGCATGTCTGATGCTTCTGGCCTCACTCATTTGTAGCTCTCTGCTGGCCTCACTCCAGGATATCTGTGTCTCTCAGAACTACACCTGGCAGTGAAGATGTGAGTGAGCACTCTTCTAAATGGTATTGAGTTGGAGGTTGGCTATTGTAAATGGAGAGGGAAAGAGAGACTAGGGATCAATATGATGCTTGCCATCAGTTAAAACACAGTCAGTAGAAACAGAGTAGAAAACTCTCTCATGGCAGCCTTACCTTATTTTTGAAATAGAAATGCTAAGTCTAGAGAGTATGCTGATTGTGTTAATACTTTCATTATTGAGAAGGTGGGGGAATTTTTTTGCAGCAGGACCTAAGATGAGGCTAGCTTCAGTAGTGGTGGTAAATAATAAACAATGGCAAAGTGAAGGGAGCAAGCCAGGAGGATGGGACTTTATGATCTGAAGCTGTAATTGGACAATTAACCCCAGTTTGGTAATGGACCAAAACTTACAGAAGTGTAAAAACTAATGACCAAGATCCATCTTGGATCCATCCTGGCTTTAGCCATGACCAGGCTCTTGTACTGCCCAAGGTGTATCCTTTAAAGGCCTCTTAATAAATACCTTCTTTATTAGTTTAACTCCATCTAGTCTCTGTTTCAGGTCAGCCTCACACAGGCATCAGAACTGCTCTGTGAGGCTCCTGCCTTCCCAAGAGGAATCTGGGACCTTCTGCAAGCCTGGGCCCAAATGGGTATTACTGGCATTTTAGTCTCTCATGGTTTCAGTGGAGTTTTGAGTGTTAGCAGTTTGATATGTAGCAGTTACTTACTTTTTTCCCTCCCCTGCCTGGTGGTGTTCTGTGTATTACTTAACTGTTGTTTTTTCACTTTTATCTATTAGTAATCATTCCTTATTGGTGAAAAGGGATTATTGGAATCCTTAAAGGGAGACAGCTAATTCCAGAGTGCTCTCCTTTAAATTGTCTCATACCAAGACAACTGTGTGTTCAGCTAAGAGTGTACCTAGTCTCTGTGCAAATTGATTAACACAAACTGTGGAAAGAGAGAATGATTTGATCTCTAATTGCATGTAGTAATACACCTGAAATTCCTCATAACATAGATTTGTCTTGTGTAAAACTGCCAAATTTTCTCATTATAGACTTCTTCATCTTGACAGAGCATTGTTAAGGGATTGTAAACAATTGAATAAAAATTCACAGGAAATCCAGGTTTAGTATTTGTCTGATTTTAACCATGTTATTACAAGATTTGTGAATGTTCATTCTGTGTGTCTGTGTGTATAATTCAAGTCTCCAGATCCAGCTATATCCCTGGCTAAAAACCAAATATTCAAAGTACAGTGTTAATTTTTCATATTATCTAGTATCTGTTGGTGAATATTGTTGATATGGAAAATGTATGACAGTGCTGTCATCATTGTCTTGCTGCAGTAATAACTTGTGTTTTCTCAACAACATACATGCAAGTGCATGATGAAGTGTGTTTTTGAAAAGCACAGATGCTGTGAAACTGGGGAAAAATTAATTTTGTTTATATAAGACTGCTCTGTCTACAACATATCTGAGTAATGCTAATCACTCTTTTTGTCTTCACAAAGTTTGCCATTTTCTGGCTTACAGTTATTCAAATATGAACCCTTCCTGAAACACAATTTATGAAATGATCAGGCTTTAAAAACTTATCAAAATTAAGCCAAGTAAATGTTCCTCCCCCATTGTCAAAGAAAAGCTACTCAGACACTATTCATTTTTCATAGAAAAATTCCACATATGTAGCTATTCTTGTTCATGTAATTTAAAAATTATTGTATATTTGTGATGGCAGGTTTGATAATGGTAGGATATGAGAATGATGCTGGGAAAAGGTCTATCAGCTGATGTTGGTGATAATTCACAGTGGTTTCCCTGCTGGCAAAACGATTTGTGTAACTGATGTCCCTGGTACCTATAAAGCTGGAAAAAAAACAAATCAAGACCCACACATATACCAACTCCCTAAAAAACATACACACACATACACACATGCACCCTCCTCTACTCTCACTCCCCACAAAATAACCCCACAAACCCCAAAACTCAAAAAAACCTGACAAACAAAACATCTTGCACGGTTGACCAGCTGAAAATTTTCCTTCAGATACAAAGATCTTTTGTGTGCTCATTATCCCCAATATCTTCAAAAGAGTGAAGTCTTTCCATGTAGGAAAGAAAAGATCAAGAGCATTGATTTAATGTAGAATAACAGAAGCGGTCTTTAATGTTCTGCTGGGACAAAAGTATCTCTTAAGGATTTTGGGTGTCAGGAAACTATAGAAGTTCTTGCCTTTAATCTTCCCCTGTTTCAGCCTCACACCGAAGAGATTAGGCTGAGGACAAAAGTTTCTAACATAGTTTTCACATTGTCCTCAGGACAACTGGCTTCCTGAGATAGACAGGGATGGGGAGCAGAATAGTTCCCCCGTAATCCAGGAGGAAGCAGTTACTGATATTTATATCACTATATTATATTGAGATATTTAGATGCTCACAAGTCTATGGGACCAGAGAAGATCCATCCTAGGGTGTTGAAGGAGCTGGTGGAAGAGCTTGATGAGCCACTGTCCTTCATTTGCCATCAGTCCTGGCTGGCTGGAGAGGTCCCAAATGGCTGGAGATGCCAGTGTGCTGCCCACCTATAAGAAGGATAAAAGGAGGATCCAGGAACTCCAGGCCTGTCAGCCTGACCTCAGTTCCCAGCAAGGTTATGGAATAGATTATATTGACTGTGATCACTCAGCACCTACAGGACAGCTGAGGGATCAGACCCAGCCAGCATGAATTTAGGAGGGCAGGTCCTACCTGACCATCCTGATTTCCTTTTATGACCAGGTGACCCTCCTGGTGGATGAGGGGAATGCTGTGAATGTTGTCTACCTGGATTTCATCAAAGTCATTGACAAAACCTCCCATGGCACAATCCTGGAAAAGGTGGCAGCCCACGGCTTGGACAGGTGCTCCTGGACAGACTCTTGCTTTAAGACCTGGCTGGATGGCCAGGCCCAAGAGTGGTGGTAACTGGTGCTGCATCCAGTTGGTGGCCAATCACCAGTGGTGTCCCCCAGAAATCTGTGTTGGGCTCAGTCCTGTTTAATATCTTTATTGTGATCTGGATGAGGGGATTGAGTCCACCATCAGCAAATTTGCAGACAGCACCAAGCTGGGTGCAAGTGTTGATCTGCTGGAGGGCAGGAAGGCTCTGCAGAGGGACCTGGACAGGCTGGATAGATGGGCTGAATCCAACAATATGAGGTTTAACAAGACCAGGCGCTGCGTCCTTCACTTTGCTACCACAGCCCCCTGCAGTGCCACAGGCTGGGGGCAGAATGGCTGGACAGCACAGGCAGAAAGGGACCTGGAGGTACTGATTGATGGCAGAATGAACATTAGCTAGCAGTGTCCTCACGTGGCCAAAAAAGCCAATGGCATCTTGGCCTCTATCAGGAATAGTGTGGCCAGCAGGACCAGGGAAGTCATTCTTCCCCTGTACTTGGCACTGGTTAAGCCACAACTTTAGTACTGGGCCCAGTTCTGGACACCCCAATTTGGGAAGGATGTCGAGATGCTGCAGCATGTCCAGAGAAGGGCAAGAAGGCTGATGAAGGGTCTGGAACACAAGGGTCTGGAACATGAAGGGAGGTCGTGCTCCTATGAGGAACTCCAAGTTAGGAACTCCAAGAGAAACTCATCCATATATTTCAGCCAAAATGCCACCTTGGTGCTTTGTTTAGCACTCTGAACGTGCTCTGTTCAGACAAAGGATTGGACTGATGCTCCTGGGGAGTTTGAGTGACAAAGTAAACTGGCAATTTTTCTCAAGAGCCAGTATTTACAGAGCTAGTCTTATTTTATAATACTGTATTTACAGATTTAGTCCTACTTTGGATTTTTGAAGCCATTAATACTGTATAGCTGTGGCAGAGGGAAAAGCCAATTCAGTGTTGCTGCTTTAGTCTTCTTTCAATGCTTTAAATTTCTTTCTCTGATTATATTTTCACATTCAGAAAAGCTGCCTTCTCCTTGAAGATTTTATCTTGTGCTTTTCTTTTTCACTGTGACTTCATTGAGACAAATGGAAACAAGGCAAAAATATCTTTTGGATGTCATCAAATTATTCTCTGGGGAGATGAGTCTAAATCCGTAACGCTGGAATTCTGTAGATGTAGATTTTCTAGCACAAGCTTCAAGGTAGGCTGAAATTCAAATGTTTATTGAGACTGCTTTTTTCTTGCCTTATTGAATTTTTGGCAACATGTGAGCTTTTAACAAGAGCTAGAAGGCCTTGTCTTTTCTACTTTGAGTGATGCCACCCTTGGTAAAAACTGTTTTTAAATTTAACTTTGACCAGTCATTCTGACAAAATTTCCCTGAAACATTAATTTCTATAAAAGTAGTTAACCAGAAGAGTGGATTTTTTTTTTTCAGATGAAGATTATAGTGTGTATAGTAGTAAATTGTAGAAATAATAATATGATTTAGTCATCACTACAGGGACACTTTGAGAATGTTATCATGATATTTAGTGCTTTGGACTGGAAAGTCTGATTTTAAGTTTCAGTACCAGCAGTTTCTGGCTTGCTGCCATGAGCAGCAGGCTCTGAGGAGGATACAACCAACTTTTAAGGAGTGTATTTTTGTTTTCTTGGCAACAAGTTTTATATTTTAACAATACTAGAAATTATTCAAATTGAGGTCTCAGATGCGGGCTATATAAGAAGAAATGATGGGTGAGAATCTGGTTAAATATCAAATCAGTATCAAAGATAGCTGAGAATAAAAGAAAAAACTAACCCCATGTGTGTTTCTACACATGGCCACCTGTAAAAGAACCCTGGAACAGGAAAAGACGAGGAGGTTCAGTAGAAAATTATATGTCAAACTGCATTAAATGTAGTTCCCTGGAGGAGTATGGAGACATATAGGTTGATACAGCAATGAAGAAATAGCAGGATGTTTCATGGCAGCTTTCTTCATTTAGATTAATTTTTAGTAGATTGAAGTGTTCCTGACTTTTCTCCCATATACTGTGTAAGTCAATGTTGTATTTAGATATTGTGAACTGTTAAAATCTTTTTCTAGTGTCCCCACTTTTGCACCTTCTTTATCTAGCACATATGGTCTGAGCTGGATATTACTGGATTTTGTCTGTGATTTGTCTGGAGTTCAACTAAACCTCACTTGACACAACGAGTGCTCTGAATAAGGAAGTAGTGCTACAGGGGATTGGAAATCTCAGTGAAGGTTTTAAGAGTTGGAGTTTTTTTCTGTAAATGGAGAGCATTCATCTGCACCACGTTGCTAATTGTATTGTGATTAAAAGTATCAAGGAGAAATTGGTAAGGAAATGAAGCTTAAAAACAAAATAACAACAAAAAAGCCCATAGGTTTTCCTAGCAACTGTGATTTATAGTCTTGTATACTGAGACTGCTTTTTGAGAATTTGCCCAAACCCCAAAATCAATGCGCTGCTTTCCTCTTGAGAATGTGGGAAAAATAAGTAAAAGATTTTGCTAACCCTGGGTATGATGAGAAATGAAAGCCCAAATAAATGCTCTCTAGGGATCATTTACTTCTGACTTCAAATTTTAAATCTTCAAGCAACCCTCTGGTAAATGTGAGAATTAGTTTTGTTTCCCATGCTGAAAATGTGAAGAAAATATGTAAGTTGTATATAACTTTATTTCTATGTGATAACTGATTTCCAATTCCCTACATGCCATTCAGTTCTTTTTAGGATATTTCACTTTTATCATCTTTCATGGCTAAGGGTTCTCTAGTTTGTGGCTGTCCATCGAGTAATGTTTTTCCTTAGTCTTCTTTCAATGGTGCAATGAACAAGTAAAACCAGTAGGCAACTGGAAATACTCAACTCAAGCAAATGCCTTCTCAATACTGTTGTTAGTTGCAGGTGCTGAGCTCATATTTTCCCACAGCCCCTGTTACAACTGTCTTGAAAATATATGACAGCAGAAGTTATCCTACAGAAGTGTCAGATAAACAAAACTATTCCTTAGTATTTGCAGGATTGGGGTTTCTGATTCCTGGGATAATTTTATGCTACTGAGATTAATTTTTACTGCACAAAATACAAATTTACTTGGATCTCTAGGCTAAAAATCATCTGCTTCTCTTGAGGAGTAGAATAAGACATCTATTTTCAGGAGCATAATTCAAGGGTTTGAATTTGGTCTTTTGTTTACATGCCTAGAGAAGGATCCATGCTCTTCCAATTGTACATACATGGATGTCATTGGCATCCCTATGAGCTCGTCTATATCCTTCCTTTACAAATGGCAGCATGATTACAAGAGTTAAGAAAAAAAAAACAATCAAGAGTTTAAACTGGGAGGTATAATTAGAGTTTTTCCATCCCTGTGGCATTGCAAAAACACCTCCATTATGTAAGTTGCCTTGGTACATACTGTGCACATCTTCTTGTGCTCTAGATATGAGAGGCAGCCTGTGACTGCACTTTGTTAGCTGGTAGCTCTGAATACTGGCCTAAATTAAAACTTCATATGCATAGGGACAGTGCCATGCTCAGCTTTGGTTCATGCAATGATGTAGGATAACAAGTTGCTATGGTAAAAACTGTGGTGACAACAAGCTGCGTGATATCAAGCTAATATAAGGTGGTTTTAGCAAAATTAAGAAAATACATTGAGAGAAATATTAGGCAGATATTTTGGTGAATACTGCTCTTTATAGTTAATGAAAAGAAATACTATTCTACCTGCATTACTTCTCTTTGGATACTGACTCCAAACCAGATGGGGCTCGTGTAAATCTCTGGCCATTCATTGCGATCAGTGTGGTCAGACAAATGGGATCTAATTGATGGAGAAGCATCATCATTTCATTTTGTGCAGGCAATTTATAAATTTCCTAAGATTAATCTGAATCACAGATGCTTCTGTGAATGAAAGAATGCTGTATTTAGAGAATAACACAAGTATGTCCAGGGAGATATCCCCATTTTTGTTATCCAGCTTTCCTAAATTGCTCCTCTTTTGAGAAGTATGCAGTAGAATGTCCCTCAGTTCCCAAGATTTGTAGAAGTACAGTGACGTCTAGTGGATTCATACTAAGTATTAAGCTATATAAAGTGTCAAGTTATTAATGAGTTTAGGTCTTCAAAGAGACAAGAGCAGTTGTTGGTTGCTGTAAAGTTGTTTATTGCAGAAGCACATCAGTCTCAAAAGGCCAAGAGTCCAGATTATCAAAGTCTGTGTTCAAGCTTTGTGGCATACAGTCCTGAGCAGAGGCAGGAGCAGCAGCTCTCTGGTGTAGAGTCCTGAGCAGAGGCAGCAGATCCATGGTTCTCCTTCTGTTCTTCCTCTTCTTCTTCTATGTGGTAGTAGTGATGATGATGATGATGGAGGAAGAGAGGGAGCTCTCACCCTATTACATGGATTTTTATTTGTTAATTACCCAATGAGCTAAAACCATGAACCTAAAACGTTTGTTCTAAATCTATTAGAATTCTATTTCTGTAGTAGGAAAATGGTGTTAATTCTTTCACGTAACCTATGCATATAGCTCTATCTTTTCACACAAATGGTTCTATCTTGTTCTATCTAAAAAACATAAGCAATATTCTTACTATGTTTTCATTATGTCTGGGGCTAAGTTTCTGAACTCTCACAGAAGCCTAACACTGCTTTCTACTTTTTACTCTCTTAAGGCCCTTAAAGCATATTCTTACTTACTTAAAACTTAGACTTATACTTCTGTTTCATATCTATGTGGCTTAATATTTCTACTCAAAACTAAAGCCTACACTTCATATCTGTGTGCCTTAATACACTTTAAATTTCTCTAAAGGTTTTAATTCAATCCCTGCATTCTGCTCTCTCTCTGAGACTCAGAGAGGCTCTTGTTTTACACACTCCAACAATAAACGAGGGGCATACAGAACCTTTATCTGTTGTTCAAATGAGCTAAGACAACCCTTATTTTTATTAGTGCTTGATTGTTCATAGAATTTTTTTAATGTGTCCTATTCTAAATAGGCAATCTTCCCATTCCTCGCTTCATCATGTTTACAAATCAAGGTTTTCTGCCTATTTTTTAGCCACTTTGTCTTTTTCAATACAGTTGTGAATAAACAATGAGAGAGATAGTAGAGCAAATGAAGCAATTACTGTTTTAGTTCTGACGAACAAAAATATTGGGAGATGTTGTCATCAAATAACCAAGTCACAACATAAAACTGCTTAGAAATACACTGAGGAATTTCTAAAGCTGAGAGAACACCGTGATACTTGCATGAGGTTTTCATATTTGAGTTTGACTTGAAGTTTTTGCTTGCAGTTATTAAGCCATTTTTTTATAAAGGGGATGCTAAGATGTTCATGCTCTAGAAATGGTCAATTTATAAAGGAATAGCAGCCAAAAATGGGTATGTGGGCTGCAAAGTGAGAGCACTACTAGTTGTCTAAAGTTCTCAGCAGAAAATATGTGTAAAACTTGCTACACGCTGTTAGAATAGGAGAAACTTATTGGTGTGGATAAAGTGGTGAAAGGGCAATATAACACTTATAGGATATTTATTATAAGAGTTGTTCACCTGTTTACCCCTTATTTTTCTGACAATAGCCACACATAATCTCAAAGTTTGCTGTCCTTTTTTAGAATTTTCTTTCTAAAAGGATGAAAAATACTTATACTTTATAGGTTTTTTACAGTCTAAGACAATTTCTTCTCTTGTGAACTCTTAGCTGTGTTGAGAGAAATAGCTGCAGGTTTTCTTTAACATTTGACCTTTTGTCCTTTCAAACATCACATTTAATTGTTGGTATAATTTTGCTCCAGAAGATGTTTTTTCCAACGCTTCCTTTCAGATTTCTTCCATCTGGTTTCTAAAGTTTTTTCCCAAATGGATTTTTCTCAGCTCTGCTGCATGTTGGTTGAGGAACAAAGCTTTTAAATCCATAACAAATAGATGGCTGATGTATTGCCTTTCCTCAAAACAATATTGAAGCTGGTGGAACTGAGATCTAATGACTGCTAGGAACATTTCATTAAGGTGTCCTTGTACTTAGGCTTTCTCTGATGTGATGTCTGCCCTCCTCAAGTCTCTCTGGATCCCAAGGTTGGCTCAGGTAGGGGTGAAGATTTTACAGTGGGTTGCAACTGTCTCAAATCATCATCACTGGGAAGAACACAGTGTATTTTTTAAAACATTTTTTAAGAAGTGTTCTTACTTTGCTTTTCCTTGTCTGTCTTGCATTTCCACATTACATCTAAATTAACTGCATATATGGTAAGCATTTAATTTATTGGTTTACTATTTGTTTATTACCTCTAAAATGGTTAATACCTATTTTTCCCAGTTCTTGGCTTTTTTTCTATTTTTATATCTGCCTCTTGTTGAGTTCTTTAGATCCTTGGGCTCTCCAGTGTCATTCATATCACCTTGTGCCTGTATGCCTTGCACCAGGGGATGTTCAGGTAGGTAGTTTTGTTTGGTTGGTTTTTCTTAATTTCTGCTTTGGTTTTTAAAGAAAGAGCAGTTTGTTCTGAGATGTTTAATATGCCTTCAGCTGAAGGTGATGTGTGGCCTTTTCAGAGCAGCTGCTGGGGTGAACCAGCTAACCTTCTAGTACTTGACCTTACCTGACCCCAAATGTTCCCAGTGGATGCTTGGAGACTCTTCTGAATCATTCCATACACGAGAGATCCTATATCCCTTGGAGAAATACTGTGGCAATTACTCACACAATGGAGATAGTGATCAGCTGGTATTATTGAGGGAGGCCATAGTTAAAAAGTCTCTTTGGTGACTACCAAAACCTTTATGGATTATAACAGATCAGAGCACTGCATTTTTACTATCTCAGAAGAGGGGAACGAAGAAATCTGAGTAGCTTACTAGGAAAACTGTAGGGCAGTGCATTCTAAGGCACAAAATATACTAATCGAATAATGCTATGGTGGTGGTAGCTAAAAAAATAAAGTTATATATAATTTCTTCTCATGACTAAAAAAAATCTATCCTTTCTCTCCCTGCAAAGCCATCCCTCTCTCTACCAGCTGCAACACCAAAAATACCTTCAGTAGAATTTTAAGATAGACATTAACAGGATTGAATTAAGGGAGAATTAGGCTATCAAACAAACTGATAGATGGCTTTTCTTCCACCAAAAAAAATAAGCAAAGAAGTAAAAAATATTGTGCTAGCCTCTAGTTATTGAAATATCAGGGATGGGATCTCTCTCACTTTTCTTTCTCTACCTCCTATTTTTTCCACCCAGGTTGCCAGGTTAATTTTCTGGATATAGACATCTTGGGTTGCTGCTTTCAAAGCCAGTTGGTGCCAGCCTCTGTTCTCTGCCCAGATGCGTGGGAGTGAGGCTGGCTTTTTGATTTATGGCTTGGTGGAAGTTTCAGAGCTGCTGCAGTAGCTTGGGCTGTGGGAGTTTCTCCCTCGGCCAGCTCTCTACTGCACAGCCCTAGGCAGCGTTTGGAACAGGCCAGCACTCACTGCATCTTTCCCTGTTCTTATCCATGAGTTTTCTGCTCAGTCTCCTCCTGCTCCATCTTCCATGTTCTTCCCTTCCTGCCATCAGCTGCTCTCTTCCTAGGTCTCGTATTCACTTTCTTGTTCTCAGCCTACTCCAAGCAAGTGACATAATTTATAATACTGGGAAGAGATGAGAATGAATATCCGATGGTGTTGTCTTGCATGGTATTTCGATAGATAAATGGAAATTGGAGAAATTGAGTTAATTAGCTGTACTATGCACATTTTTCATACCTCCCACCTTGCTCCACTGTGGTGGGATGAGCTAGTGGAAAATACCACAGGCTCTGTGTTCTTTCTCAGTAAAGAAGAGTTTCTTAAGGAAGCTTGGAAGTCAAGGTGCTTTTTGGTCTATCTATTTATTTCTCATCTTCTTAAAGTTTATGTGGAACAGAAAGGCAGACTTTTGAAGTGGTGTGTGTGCTTTATCAAATAAAAACCACCACAATTCAATCTCCTTTGGAGGAGCAAAGTAAATGGATTTCTCTATTGAACCATCATCATATTGCATTTTGAGATTTTGGTAAACAGCATTTTCTGCCAAGTTTCATGTCTTAAAATTCTTGAAAACTTGAGTAGTGCTCTTAGGACTCAAATATGTGGTTTACACACATGCATCATCCAAGTGTTTTATGGGCAGCCATATATTCTTGTTTGTAGGCTGCAATGTTTCAAATTTTGTTTCACAATTTTATTTGAAAGTTACTTAAGGTCAGGTCCAAAAGTATTTCCTTATCACTCCTGTGCTTCATGTAAGCTTCCAAGACAGAATAAATCCTTGGCTTTTCTACTACGAAATGTGACAGTGTTCATGTTTTCCAAGATGTAAATCCCTAGTTTTTAGCACCTTTCCTAGTAATCTAATCAAATGGACCCCTTTAGCAGCAGTTTGAAGGAATAGGTAATTTCAGGCAAGTGGGTGTCATGGCAAGTATTAGCTCGTGTCTGTCTTTACTCTTAAAAGAAAACAAAGGAGAGAAAATGAGAGGTGCCAAGGCTTGGCCTTCTGTTTACAGAACTCCTGCAAATGACAACGTTTCAAAGCTCAGTGTCACAGCTAATCCATTCTTGTTGTTTCCTAGGAAAAGATGCGAAGGAGACACCTTGCAAAGAAGACAATTTTATTTGCAGGGTTGAGGGAAGATGTAAATGGCCCAGGGAACTTGTGAGCCAGTACCTTAAATGCAGAGAATAGCTGTTTTAAGGGGATATTTGTTTTCTGTACCAAAGTCTTCTTTTCCTCATAACCTGACATGAAACTGAATGTAAACAGTCAAAATGTTATCAACAATTATCTACCTAATCTAAATTCAGAGATATCATGCACTTTTTTTTTTCTCTGCCCAGGGCCAATAATTTAGTTCTAGATTCTACTTATTCTAATAAGACTTTTTAGTTTTTTCTTTCTCTGATGTAAAAATAAACTATTTTCAGTAAAGAAAACCGGCTATGGAAAGCTTAGATGATCTGGTGATTTATCAAGTGCTGGCTGTCAGGGAATAGGACTCAAGAATTTTTTGTCAGGTGCTTTGAAAAATGGGTTTGCTTTCATAATGGAACTGGAGCGTAGGGGAGTGCATAAGGTAGGGATCTACCTAACTCTTTACATAAAAATCATTCCTAAGAAAACATGCTGGTATGCACACAATCAAAATTAGTAATTATGGCAATTTCTGAAAGAGGTGAAGATCAAATTTATCTGAAAGGAGTGCAGTTCCTCCCACCTCTCTGCAGAAAGAGATAAACTAATAAGGAAGCTTGAGAGAGAACTACAGGCAACGTATTTTGTTCAGCACCCAAAATTACTTCCAGTTTTGGCTTGAAAAATGTTAGACCTCGGTCCATCACTAATAAAATCAATTCACCTCTGTCCTGACCTTCTCTGTGAACTGTACCAATTTTTTTTTTTACCACAGAAGAATCTGACACAATATTAAAAGTTCTGTAATTATCACTCTGGCTCTTGTGCCAGAGTCATCAAATTTAGTTTAGCAAAATTCAAATGTGGAGGTGATAAGGACCCTGTAAATTTTTTATTCGAGCTTTTGCAGAACACAAAGTTATTTTCCGAAAATGCCAGTTCTCCAACTGAAAGTGGACTTGTGATGGTACATTCAGCTCTGGGAAGGCTTGTGCTGGGTATTAGTAGGACGGTCCTCAAGTATAAAAATAAGAGGATTACACAATGTACCCTTTTTAAACCTACACAGATTAATATTGCTGTCCTTGCTGCTATTTCTCCCCTGTAACTCATATTCCACCTTATGTGGAGCTTTGGTCTTGCAAACAGTAGTTTGTGGTTAAACTCTATATAAGTGGCTCTCTTTTATGCTGCAGAGAACACATTGAGGGCAGACAAGTGTTTGAGTCTTTCCTCAATGAAGCATTTAAAGATTTTGCACTCTTCCCTGCATATTTGCTTTCATGCCAGAAGTTTTGCAGTGAGGGGCATACTCTCCCTCCATTCCTGTGCCATTCAGTTGTTGCTCCTTTATGGAGTGTGTCCTTCAGTGTCAAGAAACAGCTCCTTTTCTACAGACTACTCCAAGCTTCCCTGTTTATGAGAGCCTGGCATTTACAGGGGAATATTTTTGCTGAGAAACTTGTTTGTGAATGGGAGAGGGTAGTGTAGGTTATGTTGCAGCATATATGTTGCCTAGAAAAACTTCTTCCTGTAAAATAAAACCATTTAATTTCTTTAGTAGGTATCTTCAGAGGAATTTTAAATCTCAAAATGTAGTAATAAGGATATATAGTGTTATATATGAAAACTATTTTTTTGTCCATTTCTCATTTCAGTTTTCAAGTGGACAGTAAAACTTTTGGAAAGCAAAGGGTAGATCTCAGGTGTCAAAAATATTTAATCCTCTTCAGCAAAAGTCTGCTTCTGCTTATTTTTACTTTTTTAGTTCAGTGTGGATATTGATCATGCATTTTGTTCCTCTAGTCCTTAATTGAGGCCTCTTAAACTTAGTAATGGAACGAATAATCCATTTACTTGAAAGCAAATTATAGACAAGGTTAATACTTTTTAGCATTTGAATTGCCATTAATGATTGTTCTTTTGCAAGTTTTAAGCTTAGGTCATTATGGCACAGAATGCAAATACTGTATTATCCTTATTAAAGTGGATAAGAAATGAAATGTTTTTGACATTTTCCAGAATAGCTGCAGTTTTGCTGTCTGAGACATTAAATCTGGATGGAAGCTGCAGTGCCATAAGATGAGTAGGAAGAAGTAAAACTGGAGAGATTTTAGGTTGTGGCGTTTTAATGATTTATAGGCACTGAGATCTTATATGCTGTTTTGGGAGCAGATACCTGTTTTTCCAGTCCCAAACACCACCTTTGTAGCTAATTGTGAAATGACTCAGCATTATATCTCAGTATAGATTATTATATACCAAAATCTGGCACCTTAGCTTTATGCCAGCTCAGGTACAACTTGTGCTTGCAAAATGTATTGCTTTTCTTTTGGAAGGCAAGTTATTGAGACAAAGGAATTCTTCAGTAACCTTTACAGAGATTTCAACACTCACTAGAGCAAATATCTTGTGCTATGGGAATGTGAGGTTTTCTTTATATTTTTATTAATTTTGCTCTGTGCTGAACTCAAAAAAGGGACCAGATAACTGATCTGCTATTTTAAAAACTAGTATATTAACATTTGCTTACAGGTGTGATTTACTGTTGGTTATTTAGATTACTGTTTTCTGTCTGAAGAAAATATTTATTACCACATGTTCATGCGCAATGGACAGCGCTCTCCCCTTCCTTCTCACACACCACAGCATCAGTATTCATTCATCAGCTCGACAGTGCAAGGCTGGAAATTCAGAGTTGAAAGCGTATTCAATGAGCATGCCCCTTCCACGGGTGCTCCTGCTTTGCCCAGCTCCACCACCTCGTTGGGAGTGTTGGCATCCCCAGAAGAGCAGCGAGGGGCAGATGCCTCTGTATGGTGCTGCTGCTGCTGCTGCTGCTCGTCCCTGGATGCTGTGAGATATTGCCTTGTGCTGTGCAATGAGTCACTGAAACAGACTGTGCTGGAGTGTTATTGCATTTTCAGTCTGCAGTCCAGCACCTGCACACCAAAGCACGTCGCTTTCTTTAAAAGCACAGGTACTGTGAAAACGTCTCAGTTATTCTTCACATGACTAGAAACAAAAGGCAAGAGATCCGAGAGCTGTAGAGGGAACAGACCAAGAGATATTTTTAATAGAAGAAAGGTTTAAATAAAGAGAGCTACAGGAGGAAATGGGTCTCTGACAAACTTGTCTTGCCTGGAAATAAGTAGCAGCAAAAAAAAAAGAAAAGTTTTCTTTAAAACAGACTAGAGGTTCAGCCAAATGTGATAGGTTTGGATGCCATGAATAAGACATTAATTCCTACTTAGGGATCACATATTCCTTATATTAAAGGGAACAAACACCTCTGGTTCCAGATACATGAAAGATATCAACTTTATAACATGTAGCAAGATTTTCTTCTGTAGGTCTCCATGTACTTTGCAGAGGAGGGGTAGACCAACATTTTTCATCCCTACACATCTGTTTTTTGTAGTCATGGTAGCGTATCAGTAACTTGCAAAAAGTGTAATGACAGGAGTTGCACTATGCATGTTGGACCCCAAAGCAGGATTCTATCTTCCTGCTGTCTGCACAAGTCTACATGTAGAAATGTGGTGTAGAAATAAGGCTTCAGATAACCAGGCACTGGAGGGTTTTTCTATCTGCCTTTCATTTGGCTAGAGCTGTCTGCTAATACAGAAAAAGAGGAATGAGAATATGGACACTAGTATGAGTGAAGAAGTGGCATGTGGAGATCTGCCTTCAGATGTAAAAGCACTGATTGTATCTTGCTTTCAGTTTTTTGTACCAGTAGAACCTTAGCCTGGATACTAAGACTATTGTGTTTTTGTACCCTAACATGGAATCTGAAGATGGAACTACTCACAGTTAAAATATACCTATACTCTCAAGCCCATTGGGGCTTTCATCATTTGATTGTTCATTGTGCGTGAAAACTTCAGGCGTGTCCCCAAGGGCTCCTCCTCCCTCCCAGGAACCCATGGGAATTCTGTAAGCAGAAGGAAGGCAGAAGGCCCTGCATGTTGATGCACTCCTTTTGTGAGCTTGCTGATAAGCTCAGGGAGAGATGCTTTTCTAGGATACACGGCAGAGAGGAGCAGGATGGATGAACCGAGAGCTCTGTTGAGATGAACATTGCCATGGAAACCACTGCCATTCCTCTGTGTTTGCAGATGTATGTTGGACACTTACCTCTTGTGAAGTCAAGCTCATATATCAAATTTGTGATGCAGAAGTGCCTCAGAGATCCCTGGGCTGTGCCTGCAGGAAGTCAGCACTGCGTAAATAGGGCTGATCTACCTCCACAGTTGGGTGGGCTAATTCATGTCTGCCTCAGCTCTTCATGGTTTGTTGTGAGAGGGAACAAGTGTGGTGCCTGATCTCTGCTGAGGAAGAAAGCCTGCCCAAGCTGTTTGGGACAGGGAATGTGTGTCTCATCCTCAACTCTGGGTTTGAGTTCCCTTTTGTGCCTTCATCCATCTAGCTGTAAAATAGCATGGATATTTTGGGGGTTTTTTTGCACAAGTAAAGAAGATTTTGTCAACAACACTTATGATAAGAAAAATTCTCCGTAAAGCTCTCTACATTAATGGAAGAACGGGCACAATGCTTCAAGTGCTGTTACATGTACTGAAGAAGAGCTTTGGGCACCTCTGTCCCTACAGTCAGAGAGGGTTTGCATGACAGGATTTCCACTCATAAACTGCTTGCTAGCTTATTTGCCAAAGAAATCATAAAATTCCCACCTATTCTCTGCAATTTTTTTTCTTTTTTTTTTTTTTTTTTTTTTTTGTCCTTCATCTCTGGGACCTAAGGCAGAAGATGTGTTTGTGGGCAGATTGCCAGTCACAGACATCCCTTTCCTGGCCTTGCAGCAGAGCAAGTCAGTGTGGCAGAGAGATGGGCAGAGAGAACCTGTCATCAGTGACAGGGAGAGACAGGCTGTCGCTCTTTGGTCAGATTTTTGGCTCTTTTCTTGTTAATTTTGTAGGTGCTAGAAGGTGATTTGAATTTATAAACTAACATCTGTTTGGTTCAGGCACGTAAATATACCTGAAAAATCAGTTATTTGTTACTTTTACCTACACTGTTATATAGTATCTTTACATTTTGTTTTTCTGAATCTGCCTGTGTATCTTTATAAATAATTGATCATTTTTTCTTGTTGAGATTTAAGCCTGCTCTTCTTACATTAAAGAAAATGTCAAAGAGACCAAATCAATGTTCCTGTTAACAAAGCTGGAATGATACTTCTAGTTTTTTCCTGTTGTGTCATGTACCTCCTTGATGCAGATTGAAAAAAATTAGAAAAAATTAGACTGAAAATATGATTAAATATTGTGAATATATTTTACTTTCTATATTTACTGAGCTTCGTGTCCCCTGTTTCAAAGACTTTTATAGAGAAAAATGAAAGCTGGGAGTCTGAGTGTAGAATTGGATTCCACAAGCCGGAATTCTAGGAGAAACTTTTCTTCTTGATACCAGCTCCACAAATCTTCAAAATTCTTACAGAGAATCACTCCTTTTGGCATGTATGTCCTGGTCCCTGCTCCCTGTGTTTGCAAAATGGAGCTATCCTGCTTGCTTTCATGACATTAAAGGCAGTCAGCCTCTCAGCAGGATAAGGAAAGGTAGTTTCTAATTACAGGTTTTTTTTCATGCTAATGCTGCTTTCAAATATTGCTAATGATCCAGCAATTATTTTGAACCATCCTTCCAGCTTCTTGTGGCCTTGTGTGCTTCCTTATTGATGTTGCAGTTAGTTTTTTGCATTTGAAGATACAAAGAAAACGAGAGACGAGGATCCATTGATTTTCAAAGACTTGCATAGCTCTGGGAGCAAAGCTGAGCAGTTTCGTGACTGACATTTACAATAACCCCCAATATACACATCTTGAATTCTCCCAACTGAGAGTAGGTGTAAACTAGGGAGGCGTGACAACTGTGAGCTAATTTAGTCTGTTGACACCTTTCTGTGCTCTACATGAAATCTAGTTGAATTCATGTTAAAAAGTGGGGCTGTGGAGGTAAACTATGAGAGTCCATGTGCAGAAGTTTAGGACCTATTGTATTCCTTAAGTAGGAATTGTATCATTTATGGGCTGCTCTTGGAAAGACTCTGGAAGGGAGTAGTAATTGCTCACTGTTTCTGTATAATAAAGGATGGTTAACTTCCCTTATACACTGTAGAATATTTTGTAGAATATTTTTCAGAAAGCCAATATTTTAGACGGAGTCATGGTAATGAGGGTACAAAACCATAATAAGGATGTGTGACTTAATTGTTCTGGATTATGATGAGGTTCTGTTGGGAATTTCAGTCACTGCTGCATGAAACAAAGGTGGATAATTGTTCTGGAAAGGCATAAATCTTGCAAGATTGGACATTTAACAGCAAGAGTTCCTTTGTCTGGGGATGTATACAATTACTACGTAAAAGTGACTCTGCCAAAGAGAATAAAGCACCCAGTGTGCTGACTTTGTGAAGTGCAGAGATAATTTTAAGCATAAAACTAGTTTTTATCAGGGAGGAGAATGCTGGGAGCTGTAGACAATGGTAGAGAGAGTTTTATTATGTTTCAGCTTAATGATGCAGTGCAGGAAAGTCAGTGTTGAAACAGAGCTGCTCTGTAATCATTTGTCAGGGTCAGGAGAAGGATGTTCTCTACAGAGGGAACATGCTGTGCCTGAGATCCAGGGGTGATGTTGCTGGCCAATATATGCATGTTCTTCCAGGATAATGTTGCATAACAAACAGGAACAAGGAATAAATAGTTTGCTGTCCTTGGACTTGGGTTCTTGCTGAAAAGGATTTGAATGAGACCTTTCCATTGCACAAGTGTCCATCTTCCAAGTACAACTTGTTTACTTTAGCACACTGGCAAATATTTATATGGTAAATTCCAAAGAATCCCAGACAGTGTGAAGGAAGCACCTCGGTGCTCAATAAACTTCCAGTTAAAAAAGAATTGGAAATCTAAACAGACAAAAACACTTAGGCTCTGGCATTACACCTGACCTACCACTTGCCCTTGGTGATATTCGTCATCACTGAGAAAAAAAAAGGAATGCAAGTGCTGTAAGTTCAAGTGCAGTAGCAATTGCTAAAAAAACTACACTGCAATAAATTTTACATGGAGGGAAAACAAAAGGCCAAAAATTAGTGTACTTTTAGAAGTGACAAAGAGAAACATTAAAGCTAACACTCTAAAGTGTTTGGAGAAGGGGGTTTAGAGAAGAGAAGCCATACTGGCTACAGCAATACATTGTTCTGTGACCTTGAATGAGTGTCAGTGAGCACAAAAAAATTACAAAGACAGTTGGATCAGATTTTCAAAGAGATTGGATGGTTATACCTACCCTTAGAGATTCTCAATGATCTCTCACCAAGGGAAGAAGAGGATTTAGGACTCCTCTCTTCCGAGGAAATGTAACTAGGAAAATAATGCTAGATAGTGACTAGATTCACCTAGTAAATGACATGGGAAATTAAGAAGTTAATGACTTGCTGCCATTTACAGGAGAAAACATTCAGGTATTGTTTTCTCTTTGGTAGAATTTCTTTCAGGTCAGGAAAGCGTTTTTTTATATTAGTAATTTTTTCTTTCTTCAAGTTCTTGGTCCTTTTAGCGAACTGAAGGCTATGATGTGAAGGCTTATGCTCAGGGTGAACCGAGTGAAGGGACATAGTGTTCTGTGGCATTCCCCTTGCTTGTTGTGCAGAGAGAAAGACTCACTGAATGATCTGTTCCTGTAAATGAACCTGTACTGATTGTCTGTTGGTCAAGGGATAGGTCTGGCCATTTGATCTTGAGAGACCCGAACTGGTATTCTAGGGGAGAAAAGGTGAGGGACTGCAACATAAATCCTCCTAGAAAAAGTCCTGTGGTCTCCCTCTCTACCTGTAAAGCCTTGTAGAGTGGCACATTTGCAAAGAGATGGGAGACATGGGGTCCCCGAGGAGCACGAATTTAACTCTGCACATGGCTGTGATGGGAAGAGGGAACGCAAGCATAAAAGCATCTGGGGGCTACATGCCATGGCACTCACTAAGACTTCTCTCCAATGGCATCTGTAAAGAAGTAGAAGAGTAGTGTTATAGGTAAAAGGCACTATTAACCCCAGATTTTGCTACTTGACAGTGTTCCTATTCCCCATCTGTGCTAGCAACAGAAATGCATGATAGAGTTACCTTAAACACTCTCTGGGAGCTAGTTTCATGGCCACAAGACAGATGTGTAGAAAATAAAACTTCTGTGGTCATTAAGAATATTCAACAGAAGCCTAGTGAATAACTTGCTAAAATCTTGTGACATCCTAAATACATTTGAGGGAAGAAGACTGATAAAAGTCATAGCTAAAAATCAGCCTTCCGTGCAACATGTAAAACTTTATAAATTAATTATAGAGACTTTATAAGAATTTTTCCTATGTCAGATAGGCTAGGCTGGGCTCTCAATCTATGCCCATGGAATAATAATAATAACATTTAGGAACTCCAGGGAAATAAAGAACTGTGGTAAGTCAGGCCTTAGAGGAATACTCTAAATAGAGGGAAAGGGAGAAAAGAAAAACTAGCTAGTAGCTTGACAATTTTTGGCCTGAGGGGTAATTCTTCCAGGTAGTGTCATGCAGATGATAAATTCATTTTATTGTTTTGGAGACAATTTTTTCCATTAAAGAGAGAGATACAATTCCAGACATTTCTCCATAAGTACAGCTTGTGCAAATGAGGAAAGCTCTGTTTTTAACTGAAAGCTGGGGAGCCTGTTTTGTAATTGGAACAAACAGCAGAGGAATCCCTAATGCTCACTACACTAGTTATTCTGCACAGAGCCATCTCTGTTACCAAAATATCCATGTCTGACCTTTTTCTGAAAGGTGGGGAAGGGGCTGAGCATCTGTTAAGCATTGGTGGAAAGACAGATCCAGAAGGTAAGGTGACACATGGGTATGTCAGTCAGGAATACAGTCCTGATTCTGTGGAAGGCTTCTAATATGGTTTGAGGCAGTTTAATTTGAGGCACTGCTCTCTGACTTACCCTAATGGCAAATAGCAGTGTTAAAGCCCCCTACCTTCATAAGGGTATTATAATTACTAGCATTTTCTGAAGTGTTTGGATGTCAAAGATGACAGCAAAGAAAAATGGATATTTTGTTGTTTGAAATGTATTGCACAAAGTCTGAGCTCTCTTACCTGTGGTGAATGAGCTCTAGCATGTAATGAGAAGTTCTGAAACTAGATCTTTTTGTTATTAAAGTTATATGCTTCTGGCCCTTCCTCCCATCCTTATGATATACTGTTGTTATAGCAACAGTGTTTCTATCAATAGATTCATAAGAACTACTAAACTCTCCTTGCACTTTTACCTGTACCAGAACAAATGTCATCATAATTTTGAGCAGTGCTTCACTTGCTCAAAGATAGTTTTGACAAAATCATATCTGCCATTAGGTACTCTCTTTTCTTGACACACCCTGTACTAAATAACAGTACTTATTACTGTACTATAACAGCAATGTTGTATTTCTTCTTTAATATCCTAGAGTTGGACAAATAGGGCTTCACAGTAACTTTCTTGCAACTTTTAACAACCATGGATGAACGGAACTGGTATAATCAAGTTCACATGTAATTTACTGCAAAGGATTATATTCCATTTTGCTGTCACAGACCCTATTTATAAGCTTCTGCATTGCTCTGAGCAGAGACTCTGGAAGAAGGAGTTGTCTTGGATATCATAGGATGTGCAGCCCCTCACATTGCAATGCCAGAGCTTGCAGATCATCCCCCATCAAAAACAAGAAGAGCAAAGTGGCACTCTGACAGGATCATGAAAGAGTCATGAGGAGTCATAAAACAACAGATGGCAGTAAAGCATTATTGGGTCTCCTAACCAGAAGACATGGAGGTGTGTGATATTGCAAGCTTCCAGATGGCAGACTGTAGAAAAAAGAGTTTCATGATCTGCTCTTGTGAATCCTAACCACTGCACAAAAAGGTATACAAAAAGGTATAATTATTTAGAGGGAGAAGGTGCTTTAAATGATTTTGAGTGATATTTCACTAGTTACATGTGTTTATTCAAGTTTCATTATGAAATATTTTCTGGACAGCTGGAGCAGAAACTTACACACATTTGTGCCATTCGAGAGCTTGGTGTAGTCGGTTCTTTTCCTTAGTTGTGCTTGAAGTCTTAATTTTATTGCCTTGAACATACCAGCTCCTTCCTGTGAAAATGTCTAGAAAGCATCTCATGATCAAATATGAAGAAAAAACATGTGTCAAAACTTGACACATCATAAGAACACTCCATATTGGGTTGTGTCTTTATCTTTCTTTTGTTTGTTTGGGAAACATTCCTTAAGATGGATTCAATCTGAAATGTTGTTTCAATCTGAGGCTTGTGACTTGGAAACCCTAATCCAGTAATTAATTGTTGACTACCACAGGTCTTGGGTAGTTCCCCCTTTTATAATATGAAAAATGTATACTGTAGCCTGATGTTCAATAAATATATTTCTTTCTATTATATTAGTCTTAGAATAAATATTAGTGAAAGAATGATCTTGGGACTTACTATTTTTGTATCTAGTGATTATTTGTCATTTTTTTACCTGTAATAAACTGTTCTTTTTTTTCACTTTTCTCATACTCATTTTCTCCTTATTGGTGGAGAGGGATTAGCTGAAACTAAGGAGAAGTAACTCATTTTAGAATGTCCACCCCCTCAAATTGTCTTAAACAAAGACAGCAGTCATCATTGCACATTGCTTGGAACATGATTTGCAGCTGAAGTGTTCTAGGTGTGCTGAAATACACGTGTGTGTTTTGGGGTTTGGAGAGCAAGTGAGGCCATGTTGAGATTTGGGTTAATTAAAAAAAAAGAGATACAATTTGGAACAAATACATCTGAAGATATTTGCCTGCTCATTGTTTCATGAACTGTACAACTTTTGGTCTCTACATGGGCTTTAGCAGTTAGTGAGCTCCTACTAGCACTGGTCTCAATAAACAGCGTTTAAGATTTTTATGTATAATTTCAACATTCAAGAAGCAGTTTGAGGACTTATTTTCTTTGCCTCTTGCTTTTAGGCTGTATCTATATGATGCCTTAAGTTTTAGCTTTCGCATTTCTCAGATTCTGTGCTGACTTGGTGTGGGACTGTGAACTTCATATTAAGTGTTGGTAGGTTCTCTTCACAGGGGAGTTAGACACAACCATCCTTTTCCAGCTTCAGAATCGAGGACAACCATTATCCAAAAAGCATAAACAATGGCAAAGTGTAGCGAGTGGACCAGGGGGATGGGATGTGGTGACCTGAAGCTGTAATTGGACAATTAACCCCCAATATGTAAATGGATCGAAACTTACAGAAGTGTAAAAACTTGTGAGTGGAATCCACCTTGGATCCATCCTCAGTGTAGCCCTGGCCAGGCTCTTGTACTGCCCAAGGTGTATCGTTTTAAAGCCTTTTAATAAATACCTACTGCATTCCTTTAACACTGTCTAGCTCTGTTCCAGGTCAGCCTCTCACAGGTCAGGCATCATATGTGTACTTGCATTTTGGTGCACCAGCAGTGAACCAAGCAGTAGATGAAAACTCTCGCTGATGAGGCCTTTACATCTCCATTGAGAGTTGCCTGTCAGGTTTCTGTGGGACTAGACTTAGCCTGGCCTTCTGAACTGACTGCTGGCATCAAATGGGCTTGGAAGTTGCTCAGAGGTTCAGTCACTGATTGAATCTTCTGTGCCACTGAGGCTTGGGTATGCAGTCACTGAGTACTTCTAGAGGTGCTGCTGTCATTGCCTTCATGCCCTGTAGGTACAAACAAGCTGCAGCAAAGTGTATTGTGTACTCCCCAGCCTCTGTATGGTTTTAACCACATTTCCCAAGTTCCTTTCTTTGATGGTTAAGCTAACCCTTGTGTACATGAGAAAATGGAACAGATCATAATCTGCTCTGATGGATTCCTGTACTGGATGCTTTACCAGTAGCACAGTGAATTTAGAAAATCTTTATAATGTACAATAACCACGTACTGAAGAAATTAATATGCTTTTTTAAAACCAATTAAATATAGTTCTGTCATTAGTGGTATTCATCATTCATTGGCATTCACTAGCTGCCCCAGTTGGTTTGCATTGCAAATTAATTTAATTTTTCATGGATGGATGTAAATGTATATGAGCTATGTTATTCATATGTAAATATTCTTTTGATTAAATCCATCTTCACTTGCCAATGCCCTAAAATGCTTTAAAGTTTAATATTCTTCAAGCTTGTAGGCCAGGATTTTAGCCATGCTGCCTTTTTTAGTAGTTTATGTCTGCTCCCAAAAAGTCTTTCATTTCTCCTCAACAAAAGGGACTATAGCAACACTTCCTGTATCTAAGTGAGAACATTGGTTTCCTATATATTAGATTTTATTGTATGCTTGATTGAAAATGCTGTTTTGATGGATTTCTTTGAATTATTTGGAACACTTTCAAAACCACTTTTTTTTCCTAGGTTAAAACAGATGATGATGATAGCTTCTGAATTCTGGCGAGAGAGCATTTCGACATTCTTACATGCTGTTCCCAAGCCACTCATTAGTGTGCCATTGATTTATAGCCAGAAGGTAGCCTCCTCCCAAGAGAAAACTGTGAGATATTTGTTTGAAAATATCATGTTCATTTTATTTCTACAGCTGGTGATTATAAGGATAAACATTCATGTTTAAGCAGTACAGTTGACTTGGAGGTTAACTGCCATAAATTTACAGAAGTCTTCAATTTTCTACTGCTTTTGGGACCCAGTCTCTAAGAGGTGGCTTGAAGAATGCAAATCCTCATGGATAGGTTTCCTTGCACAGCGATACTGCCGTGTGCTGCACCACCTTTAAGAGCAAGCCATAGTTCAGCTGCTGGTAGTCCTGCTGGTGATTCCTGCATGGAACTGGACACATCAATTGTTACAGTCAATATCTGCTGGATCCTGCTCAGTAGCTGAATCAAGGAGGCTAGTTTACCTTGGATCCCACTGACTGTGCCAGAGAGAAAAGTGTCTCACCCCTAAGCAAAAGGGTGTGTGTGCTTTTGGACAATAAACCACCAGAAGGCATAAAGACTAAGAACATAATTTTTCTGATGTCGGAAGAAACTCATCATGATTTACATTCTTGTAATCGAGAAAAAAAATGAGGCTCTGAATATCTCGGAAGACGCTATCCAATTGGAGAAAAGGTTAGGTTTGCACATTTACCATCTATAATAGTATTTCTCTTCCTCAGCTACTGTTGGTCAGACTTGTGTGTGTGAAATGCAAATGCACATGTGGGAGAGTAAGAGAGAATGTCATATCACAGAACAAATTTGAGCAGGAATAGGAGTGAATATATTCAGAGAAAACTTGTCCATTAGTCACTCAACCTTGTTGCTTTTTCAGCTGCCTTTCATGTCTTCACTTTCATGTCCTAAATGCATTTTCTTTATGAATGTAATTGTAAAAAGTCTAAACGTAGGCTGTTGGTAATGCCATGTTCAGAAGTACAACACTTAATTAGAATTAAGGCAATAAATATGTATCTTGTCTGAGAAGTGGACATAACTATGATTGTAATGGTAAGGAATCCATTGTTATTAAGAGGTACTTAAAACTGTGATGGCTTACCTTGTGAAAGCACAAACTGCACACTTTAACTCTCAAAAATTACTCTTCTTGGTTCTCTATAAAAAGGATTTTTATCTTCCTTTAGACCTTTCCAGTTCTAGCTCTTCCTGGGGAATTAAATTAAGAAACTGGGTGTACAGTCCTAGATAAACCAATTAATACTGTTTTTACATTAAACAATATACTTTATGCTGGAACAACTGGAATAGACTTGTAAAAAAAACTTGAATTTTTCAGACTAAGAGACTTGGAGTGCTAATTTTTGTGTCAATGTAATTTGAGAGCTATCACAGACTCCTGTAGAAAGGGTGCAAAGCTATCAGTGCCCCCTCTACTGCCAGCACTTCCCAATTTCTATCATTGCAGCCACATGATGGAAAGAACTCCCTTCCTGCCACAGCCCCTCACTTCTCTGTATTACCTCCCCAACTATCCCAAGACTGTGTAAGATAAACCCCATGTGTATGTGAGTGTCTAATCTGAACAGAAAGAAAACCTTGCATGTAATTAGAAAGAGCTGTGTACAAGTCTGAAGAGAAAATTTTTAGTTAAACTCATGTATGGCTTTTTGTTGGAAAGCAACTTGCCTTTTGGGTATTGATTGAGACATGGATGTGACATAATAACATCAGATGGGCCCTTCTTTCTGGGCAGTTTTCAGTTATGGCTGTTGAGGTGAGTTGTTAGCATCTGGAGACCTTCCCCCCAGGTTTCATCCTTACCCTAAGATATACATATTACCCCAGGATATACTTGGTTTCTTTTTTATCTCTCAGCAACACAGCTGTCCACCTTTGTTTTTTCTTCAGTGTTTTGCAGCTCCATATTACATTCCTATTACTATATATGGCCATCTTCCTTATGTTGAATAATATTTCTTTTCTTTTTTAGTTATAAGCAAAGATTTTTCCATGTTTATTCTATATTTCTTTAACTGACCATTGGTGAGTTGTTTACAGTTGTGGATTTCCTAGTGCCAAGCCTGTGCCCCATCTTTTATACCATTCCTGGTTTTCTATACTGCATCCTGTAACTGAGCTTCCCCACAACTCTGTCATATCAGGCTGTATTTCTCTGTGTACCATATTTTGTTAGTCATGGAACCATGGTGGTACCATACAAAAATACACAGATGTAAAATGAATTAACCATAGACACCTAGTTAATTAGAAAAAAAATCTTGTTCCAGGAAACGAAATTAAGCTAAATTAAGTTGCAGGCAGGTCAAGGTAAGTTCAGATAAAGGAAGGCTGATAAGTCTCAGTCCTACAAACTCAGGACAACATTTATAAGCTGTTACTAGCAATGGCAGTAGCATATCAGAGGGCTAGTTGGTTACTGCATTGTGACAATTGAGTATGTTAAATTAAGACAATCGTTCAAAACCTATATTCAGTAACAATAGTTCTTAAAAGCGACAACAGCTATGGGAGGACAACTTTTAGTGTTTTCACGGTGATTCTATAATTTACTTGTTTTAAATCCATAAAACATCAATTTCCACCAATGTGGTGTCACTGTTGATGATAACTCATCTGATCTCCCTGGGTTCCTTAAAAAGATGTATTCTACGAAAAATAATTCATCAAAGAAGTTTAAAAAGTTTGTGTAACACACTTGGCAATTTCTTACCCAGTCTGCAGAGTCTGAGGAATTGCAGGCAGCTACAATGGAAGGGAGTGTGTGCAGGTGCTGTAGTGTGTGGCTCAGTCTGTGGTTTGGGAATTCTGTGCTCTCATATCACCTTTCATTTGCTCCTAAGTTTCTCCCGAAAGGATACTTGAAGTGAAAAATGGGAAACAATATTTTAGTTATTCTCATGCCTGGTCCTCTGAAATAATGGAGAGCCAGGAGTAGTTAATTTAAAAATGTAATACTATGCAGACATAGCAAGTGATGCAACCTTCTATTATGGAACCAGTGTTCAAAGTTTTAAGCAGACATGAGAAAAAAGGCAAAAAAATCCTTTGGTGGAACATTACTGTCAATCTTACAATAGGCTTTTTTCAGTTGTTTCTTCTGTCTCCCATTACTCTTGTGCTCTGTGTGAAAATGAAGAAAATTTGTAAAGAATAGTTATCAAAAGCAAGCTAGAAAAGATTCACTTTTCTTTTCTCTATAACTGGTTGTGTTCCTCCTAGGACTGCTACTCTTTCTGCTGTCTGATGCTACATGTTGTTGTAAAAAACACTCCAAACCAAGCTTTTGTCTATAAATGTCCAAAGTAAATATTTCAGATGCTTATAGGTGTCTCCTAACAGACAGTCATGTTTTTATCAACTCTTTTTGACCTTACTTAAGCCATATGAGAACAATGCCTAAGAAAATCCTTGATGCCCATGTAATGACTTGATGAAAGATGTGAAGAATAGAGCTGACCTGGATTTTGGAGCCTAAGATGTGGAAATTACTATTAGGATACGCTGCCAAAGGAGAGGAGATTCTTCATCTCGTACACATTGCATTTGGAGCCTGAAAGTGCCACTCTGTGATGATGGGAGAGCTCTGAAGTGGCAAAGACCTAACCTGCTTTCTGCAGTCAGTTCTGCAGTAGCCATATGTCAGGACGAAAAGTGAGAGTATTGTTCTGTCTTCCTGTCACAACAAGCTAAACTTCTGGGAATTCTCCCAAATGATGCCATGTGGCAAGGCCAAGCCTTTTTTTTTGGGATGCTATGTAGGTCTTTACCTATAGCTTTACCTAACCTCTTGCTGTGGTTTCCAAAGCCAATTTCATGCCTAACATGTGTTTCTTTGGTACTGATTAGTATCTCAAAATGGCACTTTGATTTTTTTTTATGGGCAGAGGTGATCAGGAGAACAACAATGTCTAAGATATTAATAATTAGGAAGCTCTCTTATTTTAATTTTGGTTTACTGCAACCAAAGACTAAACCTATGCATTTATTCTTCCTCTACCTATCCCATATAGGTAAAAAAATCCTGGTATTAATTCCTATTAGAGGAATGGAACAGGTGAGTATTTCATACACTGGAATGAATAGTTTTATGTAACTTTTTGCCAACTCAGTACATCCAGTGACTGATTCTGTTTAGAATTGGAACTCTAATATGTCAAAGTATTTCACAGCACTTTTAGAATATTGTGAAGGGAGAAAATGTTAGTAGCTGCCATTCTAGTGTGACAAAATGCTCAGAATTGGACTTCAGAATTATGCAAGTGCATTGAAGGGATGTTATTCATACCTAACACCCTTAAAAGGGTGCTTATTTACCATTGCTTTTGGTTTTAACACAATCAGTTAAAACAACGTGATTTTAAAATAATCTACTAAAATAGGTTAACATCTGACTACAACCTATTTGGGCTAGTTATGGTTACTGGCATCAGTAGACACAAGTATACAGCCATATTGTATTAGTTAGGCTTAGTTTATATAATAGTTGTAAGAGTTTACAAGAGTGCCACTTCTACCCAGAGCAGCAGGTGTAAAGCAGTTCCCCACCTCTTGAGAGAAACAGTTTTTTGTTACACAGAAGGATTCTGATTTGATTTGAGGTTTTCTTTGGCTCTGCCTTTTCTGTGACAGTCATCAGCTGTAATAAACTTTGACACTTCATCCTCTGAAGTTGTTTCTCTTTGAGTAAATTACTGCCTACTCAGGGGTGTAAGAGAAGACTCTGAAGGATAAAGAACAGCTCTGGTAACAAAACTGGACACATCAAGTGTCTATTTTCTTTCTAAGGAAATTACTGAGAAATTATGTTCTATTTTCTTGGAAAGGTTCTATCCAGATAGAAGTTCTGCTTGTTTGCAATCATTGTGGCAGCTGGACGGATGTGGCAATAATAAAATAAATAATAATAATAAAATAGGATTTGTCTAAAGATCTCAATGAGTCCAGACCTAGGTCTTGGAATTGCAGTCTATTCCTTTCCACACACAACACTGGAGAATGAAAGTGTTTAGTACAACTTGGCATCTCTGTAGTTGGATTATGTCACATGCCACTAGCAGCAACTTCAACGTAAATATATATGCAAGTTTTGTAACTCATAAATGATCATAAAATTTACTTATGCATCGTCTGTTTGGAAATAAAGGAGAGCTGATTTCCAGTCCCCCTTGTCCTACCATCCTTTTAGATTCGGCATTTTTACGTGGACTTGAAAGATTGCTTAATTGGAGACAGCTAAACTGTGGAATTTGTATGGAAGAGTTCAACCCTAGTGACAGGGTTCTGCTTGATTTTTAAAGCCTTCATTTTCCATATATGATATATATGATGAAGATTGTGTATAGGCCACAGACAATGCTGCCTTCCAGTACTAGGAAAAAAAGTGTTACAGGTTTTCTTAGTGCACTGAGATGTCATGAATTATTTAACATCTGAGAAGTTCCTCCAGTGGTTTAGTGACATGAAGTTATTGCTGATGTGTCATAGGAGGCATGCAAAAACAAAAGAGCTGCTTCCAGAGGTGGTAGTGGAGACCTCTGTTTCGTGTTTTTATTTTATTATTTGGTTATGTTTTAACTGCTTACATTGAAATTTCCTCTGTTGCTTTCAGTGGAGCTCGCAAGTGGTATCTTTTGTAAAAGAATAGGCTGTATCATATGGTCTCATAATCACTATGAAATAGTACAGCCAGAAGTGCTCCTGAAGAAAGCTGCAGTAATTACCACTAGCAAGCACAATCTCCTGTCAGAACTACAACAACTGCTAAAATATCTTCTATCCATTTTAGCTGCTTTTGTTGTTAAAAGCTGAAAAATTATTTAAACTGAAATCTGGAAAACTCTGGAGTTATAAATCAGCATTTGAAAATTTGCCTTTGAAGACTGTTTATGGTGAAGTGTTCATCATGCATAAATATATAATGTAATGATACTAATAATGGAGTTGCTCAGACATTGATTACAGCTTCATTAAGTGAGATTACTCACTGTGATCTCAGTGCTACAAATTAGGTTCTGGTAATTTGACCTATTCTTTAATTTAGTGAAGTAGAAAAATAAATTGCTTAGGCAGGACACAATGTTAAAAAATATTTTTCTAACATTTTGTAAAGTATTTATTTAAAACAATAAATATTACCCTAATACCTGTTTATTTAAGATAGGCAAGCTCATCTAAAATACTTTTAAAGGTAATGTTTTTGTATTAAAAGCCTTGGGACACTTCATTTTCATTCACTTTTAATTTCCTCGTTGTAAGAAAGATCTTCCAATTGCAGTGTGGGCATTTCTTTTCAACGTATATAACAAAATATTTTTACGTCATAAATTTCTTTATAATCTTTCTTTTATGCATGTGTCAGAGACTGAAATGGTTAGTGTCTTAAACATTGTTATGAAAGAGTTTTTCCCATTATAGCAAAATGTGTATAAAGAAGCTACAACTACAAAAGCCCACCCTTCCTCGAAGATGCCTGACTGGAACTTCGGACTTTGAGTTAAGCTGCCTAAGTAAGATAAAGGGGACATTACTGTTCAATCATCTCAGGTCTAGGGAGAAACAAACATGGCTGAGGGAAAGGAATGCATCCACAAGAAAGCCAAACTCAGCAGAAAATCATCCCTGGCTGGGTTTGGGGTGGGGGAGACCACAGCCCTCAGAGGTCAGGTTTACACAAACTTCTCCCCAGCCGAGGGGAGTCGTGTAACCTCTGGTCAGAGGCACCGAACACCCATCCTCCCTTACACTACACAAACTGGCCCAGCTCTGGAGCCCCCAACCTGTGGAAGGCCACATCCATGGCACATTCACTTGAGAGGCAGCTGAGGGATTGTCATAATCCATCAAAAAGCCCCCGAAGTGCTCCCCAGACTCACTCCTGAAGCCTTGCACTACAGGACTGCATGTGATGCAACGTGATGCAACAGATCCAAGAGCCTGCTGCAAAAGACTGTCAAACTGTTATTGCCCCAGTCCCCTGTCCCAGGGGAGGTATATGGGCATTCCCACCTGGCCAGAGCATGTATTACTCCAATGCTTTTTGGGGGACCTTCACCACCAAGAAGATCAGCTGGAGAGGATCATTGGTACCCCAGTGGTACCCGGTGATAATTCCTTTATTCTGTCTCTGTCTTTTTCTGTTCCCCCACCTCTTTTCTGTTTATTTCTCTTCCATTTCTCTCTCTCTCTCTCTCTCTCTCTCTCTCTCATATTCACTACTAAATAAAATCTATACTATTGACTTTGGCATATTGTCTCATTTGCACCTTACTTTGGGCAGAGGCACTTCCAATAACTTTAAAAACCAGACAATAACAGCATGTCAGGAAGATGCAACCCTAGCTGGTAATTATTTCTGAGGAATGCTATGCTAAAGAGATCTTTTTACACATAGAATAAGAGATGCCAGGTCTGTTTTATCAGCAGATGCAAAAGTGGAATTTGCCAGCATGCATAATAAATTACCCTCATAATGAATGAAGGGCTTTTGTTTAAAACATAAACCAAAACTTGAGAAACGTATTTCCAGTTTTTCAAAACTTTGTAGTCTGCAGTATAATCCAGGAATGTGGAACATCAGCATGAGTTAAACTATTCAATTTATGCTACAATGGGTGGAATGAAGGTTGTGTCCACCCTCCAATGGATTTTGTACTAAAGGAATATTTTAAGCATCATGATTTGATGTTATGGTAGGGGGGTCAGTACTCTTATTGCAAATGATGGAGCTAATTTTCAGAGAGCTGCATTGAGAAATGCATTGGGGTGATGCATTTGTTGTGTGGGGTTTTTTTAATGTGATCCTATTACCAAAAATTCGGTAAAATAAAAAAAAAAACCTTAACATCAATGTAGGTTTAAGAGGCAGGAATTCTTTCTTCGGCTGGATGCACAGAGACCTCCTCCCAGATCCAAGCATGTGAGTGCAGGAAAGTTTCTGTTTGTATCCTGTATATTCTTTGATTGCCCCAGAATGTGATAATCATTTTCCTGAAATCATTAACATATTTGCCTCCCCTAGCATGACTTTTTTTTGTCCTGGAGGTCTGCTGGTGGTCCCACATGGCTGTAGACCCCAGTGCTGCAGCTGACATACTTGAGTTGGCAGGGCACTAGGGCTGGTGAACTTCCAGCTCTCCTTCTTACACGAGGGGCATTGTGCAGTTCCATAAGTTGGCGGTTTTGGTACAAGCAAAACAAGCACCAAATGTAGAAATTTTATCATCTGGTAACAATCTAAATGTTTACTTCCCTTATGAAGTTCAGCTCCTTAAGGGCTTCAGCTGAATAGGGTGTTTTGGCATGACTGTGAAAGGTTTATTGTACTCATCTTTACAGTGAATGTCTCGGTTCAGAGACAAATCTAGGAGAAAACACTCTGGAATCAGTGTTTCCTCTAAAGATAAGAACTTCAGTAATCCCTTTTGCCAATGAGAAAAATGAATGCCAGAGAGTCAAAGTGAGAAAAACCTGTTTATTGACAGACCAAAGTGTCCACACAACATGGAAAAAAATTGAATAAATGATAGGTATTGAACTTTCAGAACCTTACCCCCCCATCCCACTGCACACTCCCTTCCAGCAGAACAAAAAGAAACCCCAAAAACCCCAACATGCCCAGGTAAGAAAACACACTGGCTGGCCATGGCAGGGAAGGCAAAATGGTGGCTGGCCCCTTTGCCTCAGGGAAGAGAAAAAGGAGTTCATGCAGCAACTCAGGCAAAACAGATGGGAACCTCTTGAACCTCTGGCGTTGGTCTCCTCCTCACAGCAGATGAAGCTGGTGGATTTTGGTGTCCTTTCTCTTGGGGGTTCAGCTTTTCTCAAGGTCTTGGCCTGGCCAGAGTGGCCCCTCTGCCAGTCCTCTCTGTGATTGACTGATTTTGGACCAAAACTAAGCTGAATAGTTCAAGAAAAAACAAAACAGAAGCCAAGGGGAAGGGGAAAGAGCCCTTCTGTTTTAAGCTAGCAAAAAACTAACCTAGCTAGGCAATAAAATAATATCCGGTCCATGCTGCAAATTGGAGAGAGTCTTTGGACAAAGCCCATGCCAGGCTTTCCAGGCTCCTGCCCCTCTCCCAGATCCACCTTAAAGCTGCACAGCCATTCTGGGCATCCTACAGATGATTAGGAATAGAGGATCATCATAAAATCACCCCAAGACAGTGAATTAAGGCATGGTGGTTAATAAGGTTACCATTAACTCTGAGGAGTGCCTAAAATGGCTCTTGATTCATGGTTTGATTCATGGACGGTTATTGCACAATTTAGAACCTATTTATTTCTCTTAAGTTTAAATGCTAATTTTCATGGTGGTGTATACCTCATACTCTCTAGAACCCTTTCCTTGTAAATAAGGAAACTTTTAGATCACTCCAGCAAAAATTTACAGAGGGTTCTCCTCCTTCCAAACACAATGCACATTCCTAAATATAACATGAATTACATTCTTATTCTATTACTGTATAGACAAAACGATCAATCTTCAATTATATAATCAACTAAATTTTACTCATTACTTTTGAAAGCTATAGGAAGAAAACATATCACTTTTCTTTAATTCCTCTCAGACTCAGTTATAAAATACATGGTCTTGAATAACTTGTAGAAATTTAACTTATATTTTGTATTTTTAGCTCAACTTGCAGCACTAATTACTCAGGCTACGTGAGAAACAGCGCACTGAAATGTTTGTGAAATAACCTTACTCCGACTTCAGGTTTCTTAAAATAGACCCCCAAACATGGATAAATATCAGATGCTGTGAAACAGACCTCCCCCGCTAAGTGTTTGTGGCTCTGGTTAACTCAAATTTACATGAGGAATTTGAATGCCTGCTAGTGTTATCTGTCTTGATTATAAATGCGTGTTGTCAGATGTGTATCAATAAGCCTCTCATAGCAGATGAAAAAAAAAAAATGTTGATATTATGACTGATGAGGAAGTTTTCATTACTAGGACTGTTAATTTCTTAAATTATTAACTGAGATTTTTAGCTCCTTAGTTTATAGTTTGAGCCATAGGATTTCAGGGCAAATACATCACTTTTAAGAGTAATTGATGATGTGTCACCTTACAAACACCAAAAAGGAGCTTGTCTCAGGATGACAGGGAATCCTTCATCAAATTCAGTATCATTTTGCAGATGCAATCCACTGAACATGAAGAGTGATAGTCTTTGTCATCCCTTTTCCATCTTTCAGAAGTACATATTTCAAAAGATATCAGAGAGGGTCCACTCTGGCAGGTCTGTAAGTGTGGATGGAAACCATATATGTTGCATAAAGAATGTATGAATGATGCTTGAGTCTCCCTTCCTGGAGCTTGGCCAGACAGAGCTGGTTTCCCTGTGTTATACTAGTGACAGTGACTCTGCTTCTGGAGAATGTTCTGAGCCAGACCCATCATATCAGGAGCAACAGCATCTCCAACCTCAGCACTGGCACTCTGTCACCATGGTGATTGTTATGGTTCCTTCTGTATGTCCTTCAGGTCCCAGGGAGTTCTTTTTGTTCCACTTGCCCACATTTTAACTTTTTGAAATTCTTACACTGTCTCCTGTCTCAAGAAGCTTGATCTTGAAATTGAGCAGCAAGTATTGCAAGATACTCCCAGTGAACACCCCAGAACCTGCAGTGGCAAGTGAGCAGCTTTTTATGTGCTTTTATATTTAGATCAGCTTTATGTCAATTGCAACCACCTCTGTTTCTCATAATCCCTAATTGGCATAATATATTTTTTCCTCCTTCCATTTTAACACAAGCTCAGACTTTACATAAAGCCACTTTTCTATGCTTATACTCTATTCAATACTGGGGCTAGATGTAGATTCATACATTTTAGTAAGTAGGGTTTTCCAGCTTCCTTAACTGATGTACCATGACAAATCTGGCCCTTGTGATGAGTTTCCTCAGTGTTGCTAAATTCAGATCTGATCAGCTAATGGGTGGTTTCACACACTCAGTGGTGCACAAGATTTTTGGTTATTGAAGTAAAGCCAAACTAGAATGGAACGCATTATTTAACAGATTTTGGTAGTTCATCAGTCTTCAAATGGATGGCCTGGAGTCACTTCACTGTCCCAGGAGACAGATCATCTAAGACCTTTTCCTCTCTCTTGTTCTCCATCTGAAGTAATGGCTGAAGGTTGCAGTCTCTGCCCAAAAGTGCTATTCTCACAGTCCTACTGCAGAAGCCATGGATGTGTGAAGTGCCCAAAACTTCTTTGCTAGTCATTCTTTTCCTGTCACTAGGAGGTTGTCTTGTGAAGGTGAGCTACAGCTCCTGGGACATGTACTTCTCAAAGTCCTCCCCTTGCCACTGAGCAGCCAGGCCAGTAAAGGCTTTTGATCACTGTCACTTTGACTTGGTTTAGAAGTTGAAAGGCTCTGTTCTCTATTGATTGTTTTGTATAATAGCAGCAGGGATAAAATAAGGACTAGCTTTTCAATTTTCCTTTTCACAGCTTCTTGCAGCTCAGCAGGACTTTGTGGGATGTGGGCTACCTGCTCTCCATCCAGGTCCTCCTGCAAAGGTGTTGTAGGGAATGCTTTTCACACAGTGTCCAAGCTGCAGCCAGTCCTGACGGCAGCAAGTCCCAGACATGCTCAGTGAATGATGATTTTATCCATTCAAAGCTGATCTAAGGAGCTGTTGAGGAAAAAGTTTTCTTGATCCAGCAAACCCGTAGGATTCTGTCTCTGAAAGCCACATCTTAGTGATTGCTTACTCACTTGCTCCTGTGCTGGCACAGCATTCCCCCCCAACATTTTCAAAGGCAAGGAACAGTCCCTGCAACAACTCAAATAGACAGAAGTAGCATTTATCTCTTCTAACACCCAAAAAATCAACACTTGGAGAAAAAGCTACTAATCCAGCCACTAATCTGCCAGATTTGGAAGTCAAACATAGATTTCTTCTTTTTTTGAGATCAGGCTAATACCTAGTAATGGATTGCACAAACCTGTTCATATTCTTTCTAGCTTGCATTATTGAGACGTCATGAATTAATAAGAATATTCCTACAAAGCCATTTATTTTTGTTGAGATTTTAAAGAGAGATATTGATGTCAGTAAAATATTTATTTTTTAATTAATTTTTAAAATTTGCTTTCAAGTGGCTTCACCAGCCCCCACAATTTTGAGACAATCTCTATTTGGCTGCTGCAAAACAGGACTTCCATCTGAGATCTAATATGATGCTCACAAGCTAATCAGAACTGCAGCAGACAATGACATTTTGTGTTGGTTTTGCATGGCTTAATTTTTGGTGAGGAGGAAAGAAGCCAACCACTAAAGTGATTTTCTGTGAGGAGCTGCTAAAAGCTTCCTCGTGCCTGGCAAAACCAATCACTGGCTGGCTCTGAGAATAGGCACACTGCTAAGCCAATTAGAAAAGTTGGTAATGTTTCTATGAGAACATGTTTAAGAAAGGGAAAAAAGACATGTAAATCCTCTTTTTTTTCCTGCCCTCCAAGGGGTGGTGAGAGGGCCATCAGTCCCTTTCCTGGAATGGGCACTGGGGCCATGTCACAGATTGCACAGTGCCCAGCAGCGAGAGGCGTGGGGAGCAATTCCCCGATGCACAGCCTGGACAGGATCAACCTTCCAGCACTCCAGAATTCTATAAAATCTTCTTAATTGACAGAACTTGAAAACAAAAGAACTTACAGACACCAATTCTCTCTCGAATCAGAGAAAAGGAAAAGGTGGAGACACGTGAAGGGAACAACATGTGACAGCTAAGTTTGGTGCAAAAGCAGGAGGGGGAGGAGGAGGTGCTCTGGGTGTTGGAGCTGAGATACTCCTGCAAGCCGTGGTGAGGACTATAATACCTCAAATTATTTTCCTATAATTCATGAAGTGCATGGGGGGATGCAGAATTCACCCGCAGCCCGTGAGAAAAAGGTGGTCATTCTGGAACGTGTGGATGCTGGGAAGCAGTGGTCTGGTGAAAGCCTTGAACAGAGAGAGAAAGAACCCTTACTTCTAGAGATAGAGGAAGGACACCCTTGCTTTTGTACTAGAACAGCTCATCCTTTAAAACTACACCCCATGAACCAGCTGGGCCATGAAAAAAACAGTTGTGGGAAGACTGCTTTGCCCGTGGGAGGGACTCACATTGCAGCAGGGTAGTTGGAAGTGAAACTTGTGAAAATCAGAGCCACATTAGAAAAGTTCACAGAGAAGTGTCTCCCATGAGAAGGACCCCATGACATAGCAAAAGAGACTCCTTTCCCTAAGCAAACCGAAGAAAAATTTTTAGAAGTGACAAACTGACTAAAAACCCCATGTTTTGTCTTCCTGTCAGTGGGAAGGAAAGAACGGCTGGAGGAGGGGGGGAAGGTGTTCTAAAGGTTTGCTTTAGTTCTCATTATCGTCTTTTTAATTCTGTTAATAAATTTTCCCTTTTTTTTCTTTTGAGCCTGTTTTACCCTTAGAGTGTTTTCTCCTAATCCTTACCTCACCCATAAGCCTTTTACTTGTTCTTTCCCCCTCCTCTGCTCAACTATAGCAGAGGAGAATGAGTGAATAATTTTTTTCATGGGTACCTGGCTTCTAGCCAATGTCAACCCCCTGACAAATTTATCATGACGTTTTGCTAAACAGCATGCTTTTGCTCAAGCATGTAAATGTCAAAGAGTAGAGCTCCTAGCAACCAGTTTGCAAAGATATTTTCAACATGAAAAGAAGGTTCATAGAGTGTGTTGGAAAATGTGTTTGTTAGTGTTCAGTAACTGACCCAATAGCAGCCTTGGGTAGATAAGCTCTTCCTTACCTCTTTTATTTTTGTTACTGCCTTAGGAAAATAATATTTAGCATGATAGGTGTCCTCCAACCAGATGTCTTCTAGTTAGTTCAGATCTCTCAAACCAATCTGGAGACCTTTTATGCAGGGAGAGTGGTGGGCGGACAACCTCTCAAGATTAAATCCTCATGTCATAAGATCAGAGAAGGTCTGATAGACATCCAGTCCATTTTTCTCTCTAAAGGCAGCATTTGTGTCATGCCCTGACGAGAGGAGGTTTTTTTTGAAAAAATTTCATTTGATGGAAATCCTGCCTTTCCTTTGACTATTCAGTTGAAGAGTAATTGTCCTCTTTGACAGAGAGACCTTTCTTCAGAGGTAACCTGATTTCTCATTTGTGTAGATTTAAGCCTTACCATTCTGCCTTTGCTCACTATAGGTGTGGAGAACATATAGCATTACAAGAAATGCTCTCATTGTCTAACACTGCCTCCAGCAAAAATCACAGCCAGAGGCCTGAGCAAGAGTTACTAAGTTTTCATTTTGATTCTTTCTCTCCTTGTGACAATTTTTTTTTGTTTGTTTTGAGTGCTTTTTCGTCTCATTTTTTCCAGATGATTCCTCTTTAAATTGCACCAAAATTTGTCTTCGAGACTTCTGACCATTGCAAATTGATCTATGCCTTTCTGTTCTGGTTTGAAGGCAAACCATTGGGAGGAATTAACTCCATACAAATATGTTTCGAGACATTCCTAGTCAGAACTACAATTTAATAGGAAAACTACAATGAAAGCCATAGTACAGAAACACTGGCCTAAACTGACAAAGTCAGAATATGACCTGACACTCTGTTGGTCAAGGTGATGGCAGCAGTCTGATTAAATGGTAGCTACAGTCCCATTGGAGTGATGTATGTGGCTCTGTCGAAGTGGTGATCCTGTAGAAAAAGGTCTGGTCCTTCCCTGAAGGTCCAGTGGTGTTGGTCAAGAGCTCTTGTGCTCTGGGAATCCAGTGGTTGTGGTCTTGTGGTGTCCCAAGCTTCAGATTACATACAAGTAGGAATGTTTGGTTCCTCTCCCAGGGCAGGGCATCTCACAATAGGATGATGCAATTCTGTGAGTCACTCTGTGACACCTTAACAGCCCATTAGTGTGGATTTGGCTCCCTCAGGGTGGCTGCTGCTTCCCTGGAGGGAATTACCAGGGCTGGGTCTTGAAGCAGGTAAAGAACAGTGCCCGACCATTTTTACCAGCCCATGTAGATAGTAATAGAATACATACTCTGTATTTCAAAAAGGACAGTGTGCTTTCTTAGTGAAAAAGCAGCAGGAAGGTGTGTATCTTCTGGATGTCTTTCTGCTGTTTGTTACTTGTCAGAGATGTGCCATTTTATGTCTACCAGAATTAAGGATTGTAACAACAGTTAGTTCAATCACTCAACTGGTTTTGGTAGCGACCGACCTTCTCACTAACAGATTTCAGTGAGTTTGTTTGACCTTCTTGCTGGTTGCAGCATTGCCAAGGGTATAAATCACAACTTTTTTTTTTTTTCTAATTTGTTTCACTATAGGATGAGCTGTTCAACATGGAAGAGACCATTTTGCTGTCTTGAGCAGGACCTCATTGTTCCCCAAGGAAATACATCTTTGGCTGACATGACATTTCTCAAATCACTGCCTATTTCATCCATGTTAGCTGTAGCGATTCACACCTTCATAAAAGGAAAAGCCCAAAATACTTAATTTAGATATAGACAAGACACAAGCCTGGTAAAGAAGAATCATTGTTGCCCCACTTCACTTTGGGAACACACGCAGCTTGGACTTCTCCCCCACACAGAACTGTACAGAAATCCTGCTATACAATTAAACTTTGAATGAATTAGAAACTTATCCTCCCCCTTGCATCTTCAGTTTGCTGGTTTTACACTCTGTGCCATTGTTCTCTGATAAACATAAACTCAGCCCTGTCTTAGTGCCTTAAAACCTGCATTTTTCTATGTTGAAAGTGTAAATTTTGAAATGTCATTGCTTTTGCAATTTTGATCATTTGACTATATTGTAAGCAACTGAAACTAGCATCTTATAATGGGAAATGTTGGGGAATTGTAGTTGCAGTAACTACATACACGATTGTGTATGGTTCCTTGTAAGAATAACAGTAATGGGATGAAACAAAAAATTGGCAATAATTTCTTTCCATGATGATAGAAAAACCCTGTTGGTTTCATGAATTATGCACATGGAATCCATGTGCATCCATGCAAGGACTAACACACCAGAAATGTGATCTTATGCTTTTCTCCTTTTCATGACTTCTGTTACCTGCAGAAGTGTTTGAGGTAGCTGCTTTCTGACCCTTTCCAGAGAGGCTCGTTCTCTTTGCCAAGCCCTGGAGTTTTCAGCACTGTTCAATGTGAGCTTTAATTTGGATTATTTGCTTTTTTTGACAGTCAATTTTCCTGTGGTAAATCCTGAGCACTTTGGCACTCACAGTCATGTCAGCGTGATTTATTCGTGTTCACTTGAATTAAAAAACGTTGCTCACTTGGTTTTCCTCCATTGAAAGCTGGAAGATGCACTCACAAACATGCTCATTACCCTCTGGAAATATGTCCAGTAAACCTCCTCTCCCACTGGGACCTCTGGTGCAGCCACATCCAAGAGCTACTTGTTTTCATGAAAGGAGTCAGTTTGGAAGAAAACTCCCCTCTCTGCACCTGTTGAATCCTGCTATTATCACTGGCCATCAGTGTGGTCTGGTGTTCCTAACAGCACATCTAAGAGGAACACAGCCTTGGATAACACCAGCCCAGGGAAGCTCTGGAGAATTATATTGAGAGCAAAAAAACAATCACAAAAATTGGACCAGACCTTTGGCACTGCTTCTCTACAAAATGTGCTCAACCTACCAACAGTTCAGCATGAAAAGGTGTAACCTCCCTTCCATAAGCTGTTTTCCTACCTTCTGGTGACTTTGTGTATCTGAGGGCAAGTGAGATTTTTAAGCCCTGCTCAGTTAAACACTGGGCTTAAAAGCCTGGCATACTGCTACTGTGTGGAGCAAACTCGATATGGTGCCAAGAGGAGCCCTGACAGCTGACTGAGGTGCAGGTGGTCAGCTCCATGCTGATGGAGTGAGATCTCCTTGTTATGCCATTGCATCCTGCTTGCAACTCTGCAGACAGAGAAGCAGCAACCAAATGTGGCAGTGACATGCACGACTGCTTGAAGTCAGTCTGTAAGGGTTGAGAGCCACAGAGCAGCACTATGCAGAGAGAAAAGCCCAATTCTTTCTCTTCCATTTCAGGCATTTCTCTGAAGTTCTGTTCTAGTTTGTATTGTTCTTGGAGGAGATTGATTGGAAAGTTATTTAGAGGCCATAACTAAATGTAAATGCACAGATAAACCAGCAACCATTGGTGGAGAAAGGCGAGAGTGCCTCAAATACTTATTTTCAGTTAGCTGATCCACCCTTCTCTCTCCAGCTGAACTAAAGCAATGGCATTGTTATTCAATTATTTTTCTCCAAAATCCTCCTGTGTGCCTCTTTGGCCATACCAGAGAAATTGGGAGAAACAGAGGAAAGGACAGACTGAGTTGGAACCATCGGTGCATCAGTATGTTTTGTTTGGCAATCAACTTGATGACAGAGTTCTCAGCCCTTTAGCTCCAATTCCTTGCCGTGTCTGTTGTCCTGCTTAACAAACAAAAGTGGAATTGCTGCCATTTAAGCTGCGACTTTTCATCTGACATAATTTCTGTTGAGATATTCCCTTCACTACAATTTGCTGTATAAACACAGATGTTGAAAAAGGCAAGAAAACTTGAAACTACCTTAAGAGCAGCCAGTTAAGTTATGGATAAAAATTTTTGCTTAAAAAATTCCTCAACAAATATTGTGTTGTTCACCTTTCAACTCTGTCACCATTACATCGTGGGTGGATGGAGATTGTTGAAACTAGGAAGAGAGTTTTATTCAAAAATATTTTGTTATGAAACTGACAGTTTTCTGGGTCATGTTATTCCTGGGGGCTAAATGGTGAGATGGGAAATGGTTTTGATCAGAGAATGGGCACAGAGGATCTCTTACTGCAAACTCTTCTACAGGTGACTGTATAATCATTCTCCTGTTCCTGGTTCCCCCGGTGATGGTTCTTGACTCAGCTATGACATTTAAAATAGAGAATTGGAAAATTCTGGGACAGAATGGCAGCATGGCATAACTACTTTAGGTACAATACCAAGAGGATTGAAAAAAGTCAGTATGTTGTGTTATTCATGTGTGGGAGTTAAAAGAAGAGAGGATCAAGTGCTCCCGCTCATTCAGAGCCCTGGTTTACTTCCCTACCAGATACTCTGCCTCCTTTCCTTCTTGATATAACCATGACTGAAGCAGCAAATTTCCCCTACAAAGTGTGTATGCAGTTGTCTGCTGTGGTCAGAAGAATCAGGGGAAGCTCTGCTGACTCTCAATTGTTCTGTATCTGGACATAAAAGAGACTTCTGTAGTTCATTCTCTCACACACAATTTCAAGTTGTTTTGTGCAAATCATTCCTGATTATCTTTGCAGGACTACCCTGCCTGTCAGAGTAGGTTATGTTTTTCCTCTACAGCCACTGAGTAATCTCTCTCAGGAATCCTGCACCCCAAACCCTTCCTGGTAGGGACCACACGAAGCTTTGAGGAACTTGATGTATTTGAATAGACATGGGACTTACTGTAGCAATGTGAAAACTCATATGCTGGATACTTTCAAAAAATTTTAGTAATCTCACAATGCCAACAAAGGAATGAAAAGGAGCCCTGGAACACTTACTAGGCTCTCTTAGCTAGGAAATGAAAAAGCTGTTTGTACAGAACAGTGCTTCAGTTCACCAAGGTTTGCAAACCCACTGCACATCCTCATAACCAGGTTAAATGGTGATATATAAGAAATATCTTCCTGGAGGTGATAATTATTTTTAATTCCCTTTGTTCTGTTGTCAAAACTGTCCCACTAATCAGCTATTGTACAGAAGGATCCTTTTCTGCCATTTTAGCACCTTCAACTGCATGCAATGCTGCTGTGTTTGGGGCATGAGAGATTTTTGTTAGGCCAGCTTGATACCTTATTATTTCTTGTAAGTTCTTCTTTGGAGATTCTAGATATATGTACTGAATTTTAATCACCTTTTTCTTTCATTTGTAAAAATAAGCATTGTGAGAGTACAATCTGCCTGGCTTTCAAAATGCAGTATCAGCACTATTTTAGCTCATAGTCAAAAGGTTGTTTCTCACTTTCTAAATTTTTAATGAGACAAGCTTATATAGCAAAAAATTATATTTGAAAAACATTTTAATTCAGCTTGATTGGAGTACCATGAAGAATTTACACAATTTACCCTTATATACGTAGAAAGAACTGGAAACAAGAATTATACAGTAGCATAATCTCTTAATGGCTGCTTCTATTTTTATTTCATTTGCTTAGAATAATAGCTAAAATCTTATGTGGTCAGAGAAAGCATCAGTCATGGTTCAGTGAGCAAAAGGAAACAAGTTCATTTCATGCAAGCTTTGTTAGATGGATTTGTTCATTGTCAAATCAATATTTTGGTTGTTTTTAGCTAGAAATACTCAAGCAGGATTGATGGCTAACAAGTTACCAATAGACTGAAATGAATCCTTGGCTAAAAAGATGAGTTCAGAATGAGTAAAGGAGAAGGGTCATTGTTAAGTATTTTGATTTTCTCAGGATATGTCAAGATATCCAGTGACTCATCTTCTGAAGTATTCTTCTGCCTTTTAGAACTGACAGCTTTTAAAGAGGCCAGCAATTTAGGCTAAACTCTCATAGCAAGGGCAAGGAGCTGAAACATCTTTTTCTACAGGATGCATTGAAAAGACTTTTTGTGTTAGCTCTGAAATATGTATAGATTAGGTAATACTGCATTTTTATTGGGTTTTAGTGCATTTAGAGTAATTAATTTTATTTTCTTCTCTGCAGGTTGCACTATGTCTGATGTTTGAATAAAACAAAGGTATGAATAAAAAAAAAGTTGCATTTTAAAAGAATTTTGGGCTAAATACCAAATTCTCCAATGTACAAGGTAAAATCCCTCTTCTAGAGCTTTTGGGTGCATTTACATGGTCTCATTAAAACAAATTCTGTCTGTGTGTGCAGCTGGAAGATCTTTCATTAGTCAGATTTGATGTTCTGAAGAGGAACTGCAAAGATTAATTTATTTCCATCTCTTTCTTCTCACAAACAGATCCATTTTTTTTATTATTCATCCATCACAGTCTTCATGTTATTTGATAACGCAGCTGCTGATGTTTGCTCCATGAAACCAATTGTTTTGTGAAGGTAAGTTACATAAGAATATGAGCTGAGGTTTTGATAGGTTTTTTTTTTTTTGTAATGGCAGTTGTTCTGTGAAAATAGCAGCACACTGACACTCAAGTTCATAAATGTATGCTAGTCAGAACTTTATGCTATACAATTATTTGTAAAGAAAAAATAACAAACCAGAGCAGGCAAAGATCTCCTCAAGCAGTGAGTATCATTCATGTAATGATACCAGTTTTAAATAGATGCTACTGAAAAATGCATGGTGTGTAACTAGCTGCCATTTCCAAATATCATAGAGTTCTTGGTCCTTAGAGAGGGACAGCAAAGCCTAGATCAGATTATCTTTAAATTCAATATGTTCTGCTCTGGTGATGTATCCAGGCTTACAGCTGAGAGAGAGAATGTATTTTGAGTCTAATTCAGTTTTCCACTACCAGTCTTGCAAGATTGTTAATGAGCTGGGTAAATTGCTTAATGCACTTTTGCATATTTTTCAACCCATCTTTTTAGTAGGTCTTATTTTTCTTTATAGATTAATTTACTTCAATAATGTGGGCACTAAATTTAATCCAAAATGTATTGACTTACCATTTTGTGGCATATCAAGAAATGAGCCAGATCTAAAAGAAGAGGTATGTATAAAAAGTGAAGTTTCTTTCATGGTGCAACACTGATAACCCCCCTATGATTAACATATTAAGCAGAGATTTTCCACCTTTTCTTTGCTTTGGCAGTCTCAAAAAAATGGTAAGAATTAACAACGATGTGTATTTTAAAAAATATATTAAGACATATGCATGCAATAGACCAATATGCACTTTTACCTGCCTTTCTTAATGATTTATCAAATTATAAGCGATTTCTAAGGCTACTTAAGGCAAACTGAGCAAAATGCTCATCTTAGCTTGTCACTACTAGGAGATAATGTTATGTTTGGGCTTGGTCAGTGTACTATTTCCTGGATAAATTTTTTTATTTTATTAAATAAAGGGGTATCTTGAGCTCTTGAGTGACTGCAGGAGAGAGTCAAAGTGTTTCTAAATGTGTTTTGTGCTCACTACAGATTGCTGCCTGGCTGCATTGGACATGCCTCAAGTGACAGCATGAGGGGCTACTCCTTAGCTACTCTTTGTTCCTTCATTTTATTTAATAATTTCTGCCTATATTGAAGAAGAAATTAAAAATGCTAGTTTAAGCACGATTTTGTTCTCCTTTAGGCCTTATTTGGGGAAGAACTTGGTAAATGCAAAACCTACTTGGAGATATACCCAGCCTTCCTCCTTTAAAAATTTCTCAATATTGTTTGGAGAGACCCTTTTTGCTCAGAATAGACCAAATCTGATATTAGGATTGGATAGCTAGCGTAGGAATGGAATCTTTAATTTAAATTGAATGTGCTTTAATGAGATATTTTATAGGTGATTGGGTTCTCTGTTTAAATGAAGGAAGGATTCAAATTTTGGATTGGGCTTTGACCCCTGATACCTCTGATTCCCTCTCTGTCAGATCTGCTCTGGCCAACACAGCAAGAAAGGAAACTTCCTGTGGAATGGCTTTTATTGTGAAGCATGGCAGGAATGACTTCTCTGACCCAGTGTGTGAAGTGGCCTCCCAAACAAATACAATTTTGATGACATGCTTATTTATAGCATGCTGCGCTTCTAGTGTTATTCATTATCAGGATGCCAATTTGCAAGCACAAAGCATTTTTGTTTAAGTGGATAGAGCAGACAAAGAGATAAGTAAAGAAACAGGAAAAGAAAATGTCTTTTTTTCTGCATGGACCAGGATAGAAGTAAAATCCCGTTGTTCTGATTGTCAGCTTGTGTTTTGCCTTAAAACCTGCTCTGCTCAAATTGGCTCCTTTGGCAAAAACCTCAGATGTCATAAATTTTAGGTATGATAAAATTTCTGCTTATCTCCTCCTTCATTTCTTGGGCTGGCCAAGGCACACAGGCTGTAGGTTGATTGCTTTATCTCCCATAGTGAGAAAGACACAAGAGTCCCAAGTGGAAGCAGTTTGAGCATCTCTGTAGATACATCTTTCTGCACAACATCAATGTCACGGACTCTAGGGCTTTTTTTGGTCAATCTCTACTTCTCTTTAATCATATGAGGCAGTGTGAGGCAGCATTCAGCTTTTTGATTTTTTTTGTTAGCCCTTCCTGCTTGACTTGGATATTTTGATGTTGTTCAGAGACATCAAATGTTTTGATGACTCAGAGTAACACACGCAGTGAAGTGTAACAAACCTGGTGTTGTGATAGAGGACCTTTTAGTTTGCCCAGTTAGGAGCTATAACACAAGCAGCACAACAAATTAATATCTCATTGATGGCTTCTCTGGTCTGGGGGTATATTAACTAAAAGTTGTTGTGCACAACAGGAAAACAAGTGCATTTTCATCAAATAGCAGAGAGCATGCAGAGTTGGTGATGGAGGGCAATAATTGAAATGCAAACACTGAAGTACAGTCATCCATTCCTGGTAAGAGTGTGTGTGAAAAGGTAAGCTCAAGAAACTTTAACCTAAGGACATTTTAGATGAGACTGGAAAAAGGCAGTAGAATGCTCCAGGAAGGATGTGGAAATGGTACTGCTCAGCACCCTCCCTGTGGCAGGAACACGGCACAAGAAAAATATTGGTGTTATATCTTTCCCAAACAAAGGGAGATAGACACCTATATTTTACAAGATTTGGTAAATATACAACTGTATATGACAAGTGTTGGCATATGTGAATTCTTCCTCTTGGGATGGCTCAGAAACTGCAGTGCTGTGGGATTAAAAGATGATGTTCAGATGCTTTCTAGATATTCAAGACAGAATAGCTCTTTCAGCCTCTCCTATTTCAGGAAGAAAGCCCTGTCCATTCTGGAAGAGATTTTTGCCAAGTTTGAGGTTCAAAACGTTTGGATGGTTTCTGGTTGTGGAGAATTCATTGGTGTCAGTACTAATAACTGGCTATTAGAGAGTGAGGACTCAAGGACAGTACTTTTTGGGATCCTTCTGGGTGTTTCCTGTTGTTCCTCAGTATGCTGTCCAGTTTTCCTTTCTGTTTCATAGCATGTTGCTATATAGAGGTGGAACATTTCCCCCTCCTAACCCCACACTTCTTTTATCTTTCAATTTTGTGAGGATTTTTTTTAATTTAAATATTTCTGGCCAGCTGTAATCAAAACTACAGTTCAACTTGTCCCTTATTAGACTCTCTGTTTTCATGACTTGGGGGTTTTGGTTTTTAATCCTAAGTAAATGCTTCTCTCAAGTGAGTAAAAAAGTGTAGTTGATCACAGGTGCCAGGCAACTGTTTTGTGAGTGGGCAAGGCAAAAGCAAGGATGATTTCTAACATACTGTAAATCACTGAGGGCTGACAATTTTGCTACTGTTTGGCCATTGAAAAAGTGTTGCCTTCCGTCTCTCAATACTGTCTGACAAAACATGTAAGAAATCAGGAGTGCAAGCATGTTCACATTTTACCCCGCTAGATTAAGTCTATAGAGGGTCTGGCTAGTTTGCTATATTAGCCTGTTTTCAAAGTCCAATCTAGTATTTTAAAATGTGGTCTAACAGTACAGCACTTCTACAATAAACAAAACATATGGGTGGGGGTTTTTGTTCATCCTCTTCCAGAAGCTTTTGGTTTTCTTTTTCTTTCTGTTTTGGTTTTCTTAGAAAAACAACTTACTTGTTGCCTGAACCTAACCTTAACAGAAACAGGTCTGTCTTATCACGGCACCATTGATATAGGGCTATGCCTACAAAACCTTATCAAGAAAAATATAACTCTTGTAAGTATTAATTCATTTTATTCAGTGGCAAGAACCTCTGATGCTTTGTAACTAATAATAATTTAAATCTTATGGTGCAGGCTAAACAGGTAACCAATTTCCAAGCAGACCTGAGCAGTGGATGAGGCACCTATTTTCCTGCTTTTAATTTAGGGGTTGGGTAACTAGAAGAGAGGCAGCAAATGTAATATATTTTCTCTTCAATTTTTATTCTTTGTTATTAGAATACACCTGACTGTAGCAAACATTTCCACAACTGCCAAGTAGGCAAAATTAGGATGGACAAGGCAAGTTGAAAGACATCTGAGAAAATTTCACTGAGAACAAAGTGTGTGCTGAATCAAAAGGACGAAAGCTTTTATTTCTATTTTTTCAACAGAAAATCTTTCTTAATAATGTATTCAGTCCTCAGGTTGCATTGACACAAATCTGGGTGGGATTTTTCCTTGTATATTGTGGTTTTAAATTTTTTTTTCCAAAGGAAGACTCATGGGTTAAAAAAATAATGCACATTACTTGAGACTATGTCCAGCAAGGGACTTGGGTATAAGAAGTTTGCCTGGCACCCTTCTGACATGCTCAGATGGATCCCATGTCCTTTAAAGAGTGTGGGGAGAACTTGGTGCTTGAGAAGGAACTTTAATCCAGAGCAGATAATAAGATTTAAGATGAGCATGAATTATGAATCTATTCCAGGTTAACAAGAAAAGATAAAAAGCTCTCTTATGGTACCCTTTCTCTATGGCTATTTGTATTCAAAATTGGGCTGAATGCTCTTTTCCTGCTATCTCAGTTATGAACATTTTGCCTTTATTGACAAACCTGCAGGCTTAGGATGAAAACAGTTTGCAGCTGAATAAGGATAGTGTGCCTGACAATTTCTTGCTAATCTCTCTTATTATTCCCTTCATAAAAATGGTAGTCATGGTATAAATCCTAGTTTAAATCAATACCTGTAAGTGCTAATCTCTGAAGAGGAAAATGTCAAATACCTCCTTCTGTGTGCGAAGTCTCAAATTCTAAGGCATAAACATTAAAGGCCACTGAAATGGTTCAGCTTTTTTTTTCTCTACACAAAGTTTTGCACTTTGTTTTCTAGCATTTCACATGTCATTAACCTTTCTTATATAAACGGTACCTTAATGGTGGTGGGTGCATGACATGTCTGACAGTGGCACATGGTCACTGTTCACCCTGTGGTGGAGCCACTAGTGGTCCCAGCTCTCCCCAGGTATTATCTTTGACTTGAGTTCTGGAGTCAGCTTCCTTTCTTATTCATGGTATCTCTTCTGAGAAAGGTTTCTGAAAGCTTTCAGTGTTAGTTGCATGTGCAAATGCAGTGTAGCACTTAAATGAACAGTGCAAAGAATCCTGCAGCCAAAATTAGTGGTAAATTTAATCTGATTTGGGACCTTAAACCCAGATTTGAATACCTACTGTCAGGACTCCACCCCATCCTCATGATGTTTTTCTTGCTATTAACACTGGGACATATGCTCTTTTCTCTGCAGTGCCAGAGGGGAAAAGGTAAGTAAGTGAGCTGTAAGACTGAAAGATCACATAGAAATGAGGACATAGTGTGTTTCAAGGTATAAAGACAACCTGCCCACTGTTTCTGTTCTATCTCTGCAAAAGTATGTGCTCTGGTTTCTAAATTAAAATTGTTCTTATACAAATATTTAGAACTTAGAGAGTATTTTTGCTGTCACTGATATCCTTGGTCCTCTGCAAAGACAAGCTGCTTGAGTACCATAGTGCATTAGGAACCTAATTCTATAATGCAATTTTTGTAGATTACTCATAATTGAGATTAACAAACTGAGAAGGACAGAAATTATCTATGTAAGTTTTAAAACTTCTACAAATTATATATATATTTTTTTAAATTTTTATAAGCTACACATATTTACCTTATAAGGTATATATATGTTTGTTTTTATAAGGTACACATATGAATTTTGTTTGTCATAGTGTTAGGTCTTCCAAAAATAGCAAGCCAAATTTCAAAATTCTTTAGTTTACTTTCATTATGACCATGGATAAAGACCATCTCAGCCCCAGGAAGTGCCCAGGAATACTGAGCCAGTATCATCTGCAGGTATGTCTCAATGCTCTCTTTATTTCAAACAGCTGTTTCTGAAACATGTTCTAGTAGCCCTTCACATACAAGCAGCAGAGCAGTATCAGGCAGAGGTAGTTGGGGCTTGAGGGTCCCTGTAATCCTGAGTAATAAATTAACAAAGTATTAACAAATTAGTGATTAAAGATGCACTAGATTAAAGGTTTACTAGGAAGTGACACCTGAGTTTGGGTGGTGTTCCCCTAGCAATGGAATAGCAAGAGAAAGGGATGACTGCTAGAAGAGAGTCACAGCGTGTGCAAATGGATTGTTGTAGATACCCCAGGAATGATTTGGTCTGAATGGACCCTTACACAGTTTTTTTTGAGGTAGAGACAGCTTCTCTTATAAAAGAAGCTGTGCACTCCTGAGGATTTTTGTGTGCTTTAAAAAAAACCAAAACCAACCTGTTTTCAACTACCATCTTTAGGGAAGTGACCTTGAATTATATATACTCTCACTGATTTCCTCCTGTAAAAATACTGTCAGAAAGGATATGTCTGACAGTGATCATCTTTTTACAACTCTGCAGCTGGGAAGACTAGCACTATTCTATCATTTCACAAAAGAAGGTATAGCTTCTGTCTGGTTTTTTGGCAACTTTTGGAAGCCAGAAGCGAGTAAGTGTTGAAAGTTTATGAATAGTAAATTTGCAGCTTTATTCAGTTCATATAAGCAATCCTGCTGTAAAAGCAGCACAGTGCACTGTTGCAAGAGGACTGTGTGCAAGCACACTCTGGAGCACAGTCTGCATGTCTGAGATGACTACTAGCAAATAAAAACAGTGCAGAATTGCAATCTGTTCTGCCTCCATTGCATCGGTGACATTTCTGTTGATTTCAGCAGAAGTTGTGCTGTCTGATGGAGCTGAAGCAGCACCTTTCCTTTTCCAGGAATGAAGTAATTTAGTTTTATTTTAAGGGATGGAGGCATTTCACACCTCAACATTTTCATATTCCAGCGAAGACTAAGTGTAATTCAAGTGACCTCTCAGGAATTTGTGTGGTGAATCTAGTAGGTGGGTTGAACCTTACTGTGGCTCCAGGAAACTGTATGGTAAATTAGTAACTGTTCACCAGTTGGATTTGTTTGCAGAATCTTAAGGGCATAGTGTGACGATGCTGTGCTGAAAAGGTGCTGCTTTCCAGCCTGCATTAGCAGATTATTTAGAGCTGGTGTTAGTTGCTTTGCAAGATACTATGTCAAATATTAGAATCAATACATCTGGAGATGAACACTGAGCTGTACCAGAAATGGAAACTCTCAAGGGGAAGCTGCCTGGAAGGAGGCAAACAGGAGGCTTCTTGTTTGCCATGACAGAAATACGCATTTTTGTTCACACGTTTGCTCAGTTTTTACATCTCCCATAGCAGTTTCTCCCAGTGGCTTTCTCACATGGGCTTTGGACATATTTTGGCCCCATCTCTTCCCTATGTGTCTCTTTCCAAACATTTTTCTTTTCTAAATTTTCATTGGTTTATCAATCTTTCACTTCTTTGCCTTCTTCATTCTATTCTGCATTCCCGTTACCTTCTGTCCTCTGTGTTTTTCCTTTCCCTCAGTCTCGTACATTCTTTCTTCAGACAACTTTGCCACTTTTTCTTAATTAATTCCATCTCTACATTTTCCCGGGCAGCATGCAGAGGCCAACTTCTAGGGTGTAATTACCCTTGCCACCTCCAAATGGGAGCAGGGCTTAAGCTTCTTGAGCCCTTAAAACCATTGCATCTTCCAGACACTCCTGGGCTCTGAGAAAGGAGAAGATCAGCACATGGATCCTGACTGATCCCAGGCAATTCAGAAGGGCACCTGCAGCTCAGTTTCTTCTGTACTGTTTTGTAGAGAAGGTCAGGTCAAGATATTTTTGCCATATATTTTTGGATTTTTGCCCTCACTCATTGTTGATTTAAAGTAGTCAGAACTGGTAAAGTACAAAATGTACAGGTGTTATCCTGCCAGAAGGAGATGTTTTCATAACAATAATGTGCCTAGTCTTAAATGCCTCTTCTTTGCCAGTGCTTTCCCTTAGATGTGTGATTCTGTAATCGTGTTTTTCAGAGCAGCCCTATCCCTTCTCTTCTGTTTTGATCCAGCTGGACTTCGCAATGTTTGGGCTGACTCTTGGTTCCCATGACTGTCTTAATTGGTTTTTATAACACCAGCAGCAATCTCAATCTTTCTTGAATCGGAGTGACCAGAATTATTTATGTTATTCCAAATATTCCCAGCACAACTAATTAAATTCTTGACTAAGAGAAAGCCTGCTTTTGTCAGAAATGTTAGGCAACTAACAATTACCAATGCCTATCAGCAGAAAAATAGCTAATAAGTACTTCAATTTCAGATGCTCTTTAGCCTTGCTACAAACACTGATTTTAAGATATAATTTCCTTTAGACATGTGTGAGTAGTTCATATGATTTTTATGCCTTCTTTCCAGAAGTCATTCTCCCTCCTAGCATTTGCTTGACTTCCCTTTGGACATTCAATAAAAGAAATTCAGATCTGACATCGTAGCCAAATCCTTGGAGGTCAAGAAAGCTGCAATAAGCCCATGTGCCTGTAGCCACAAAGATATCCTTCACCTGCTGCTGTAGGTGCCAGCTCACAGCCCGCTCCTGCTTTGATTTGCTGGTGACCTTTCCTTTCAGTGCTCAGCCCTGTTGAGTCTCTCATGTGGGATGCTACAGAAACAAACAGAATCACTTCCTGAGAAGAGAAATGCCATAACTTAAACAGGCAGCTGAAGAAGCCAAGGATAAAAAAAAATACTCTGTTCTTGAGAAGGAGAAGATTGTTTCTCTGCCAAAAAAATTAGAATCTTTGTAGATTCCAGTCAGTTCCTTCTGGAGAGAACCAATGTGTCTCTTTGTGTTTCCTCATAAAATTTAATGCAAGTGTTTCAATACTGGATGCCTGATTAAATTAGATATCTTTAATTTATATATATATATATCCCCAATATGTAGGTGAATATCACACTGGAATTGAGGGAATTCAGTCTCTGAATTCATATGTTTAACCCTTTGGGGATATGCAACCACCACATAGGTTTTCTTTTCTAAATCCTTTTGTCAGGACCATTCTTTATCATGGGTATGTGGATACTTTTATTAAGATGACTAATATATTCCTAGCAATCACTGTTCAGTTTTACTATTATTAACAGACTGCTTAATTGTCCCCCAATGGGATAATGGATACACTTAACCTATGTCTATACAGAAGTGCCAAGCTGTGATAGTCACCTCTTAACCACCGTGATTCAATGTGTGATTTTCAAAGTACAACAAATGAATACATCGGTCCAACTGCACTGGGCTACTTCAGGAAGAAGTGGTACTTGCAAGGTAACAGGAGTGGAAATGAGATGTTAATCCGTAGCTGTCATTTATGTGATTGGATGGAAGTGAAAAGTGAAAAACAAAAAGAACATCCCCAAACAAATAAAACCCTTTGTCCTTCATGAAGGAGGGGCTGTTTCCCAGCTGTACCTATCAAGGAATTTGTTTCAGTAAAGAAGGGAGAGAAGGAGGATTGTTGTATCAGGACATCAGTGGTGTCTCCCAAGCAAGGAGCACACTGGCGTGTGCCATGGGCTGAGTGCACAGCACACAGCTCCTCCTGCTCCTTCTGAAGGGTTCAGAAATTGATTTACATACATCTTCATGAAATCCAGAATAAGAGAAGTTCACCGATTTTTATCTAAACTGATTCAGTTAAAGAGCTGAAAGATTTATTCCTTTTTATTTTTTATCCCAGTACATATTCAAGGCCTTTGTAAATAGAGACAATGATTACCATTAGTGATAAGCTGTTTCTATCCCTAGAGCTCAAGTGCTTTGGAAGCCTGAGTGTTATCAATCTGATTGAATGGTTCCACCTGCCCAATTACAAAGACTTGAGGCAATTGTTGGAGAACCTGGTGAATGAAGCTCAGGCTGTATTGGATCAGACAGTGGGGAAAGACTTCTTGACCCCCTTCTATGAGGCTGTGTCTTGCTCCTCAGAGCTGGAGTTGCTTGTGTGCATTCTTGTTGGCATGAGAGGGCACATAAGGTAGAATGTAAAGGAGATAAAGCTTGTTTTATGTAAGTTCTTTCACTTTTGGAAATAAACTCCATGGAGTATGAAAGTGAAAATTGTTACTTTTTGTTTGACTGTCTTGTTTTCCTCTACTAAACAGCACTCTGTCTTTGCCTTGAAATGGTTTAAAAGAAGCTGGAATGTATTTCTGCTAAAACTCAGTGATGTTCAGTGTTACAAATCACCTCATCCCCAGGATAAAATCTATTCAACAGAAGGATCACTTGTCACAGTGTTGTTCTGACTTCTTGGCGTAGCTCAGGAAAATAAGAAGGGTCATTGCTGCTGATTTAATTGAGTTGATTTGTTGAAACAGGGGTAAATACAAATCACCCTTTCAAATCAGTAAAGCAGACAGTGTCACCTGGGCCTCAGAATACATTTTATTAAAGTGTTTGTCTTGGAAAGGAAGAGAAAATCTAGCAATAGAACTGAAGATGAGGTGGTTAAGATAGAAAACATTCATGAATTTCTTGTGTGAGGGGCTGAATGTCCCCACTTGTCCTCTTGGAAAGGTAAAACTGGATGAGTCATGATTTATCTGGTGCCTGAGATTTTCAGGTGAGAGTGATGAGTTCTAGGCTCGAATCACTTTTCCAAGACCCTGCTTTACTTTTCATCCAGTGACTCCTGAATATGAAGTGCATAAACAGTCTTTTTAACCAGTCTATGCTTTAGGCAGTTACAGGCTATGGGATTTTAGCATTCCGTTTCTGGACTTGGCTAAACTTTATCTCCTTGAGGCTTTAAACTCTCCTCGGGATATGGTACTACTGTACATTGGGTCATAAGCCTCAGACACAGTACCTAAGATTTGGTTGGTGAAGTCAGAATGCGATTTCAGGAGTTTTCAAAATTGAATTAGGGACACATTTTGCTAAGGTTGTTTGAAAATGGAGCTTTTGAGAGCTTGTATAAGTTCCATGCTCTTGAAAAATTTATTCACATTTAGAGATCCATGCTTTTTACTCCTCTTATGCTGCTAGACTTTCCATTAATGGCTTTCACATACAATTCAATAGTTCTAGTAAAAAAAATTAAAACAATTAACAAAAAAAATTTCAAATTCCACATGCCCATGAGTCAACCTAGTAGTGCAGTGAATTTATAAAAAGCCCTGGCATTACAGCTGTCGTGTAACACAGGAAGATGAGCTATAACCATGGTAGAAAGATTTTTGAGGGTGACTGTAAAGGTGAGGAACACCAGTGTGTTAGCATTTTTTTAAAGAAGCTTTGAGGTAGCTGAGTCTTTCAGCAGGAGAAACTGAACATTAAGTTCATAAGTTATTGACTGTTCTTATTTCTACAGCAGTAAACAGAAGAGTTGAGACTGAAGTCAGAACAAAATCTCTTGTAGATTGCCTGACTCATTGAGCACATTTTGAGCAGCATGGCTGGTGTCACCTCAGTGAAGCCTGTGCATTTCACCAGCTGTTAGAGCATTACCCATGCAGTAAAGAGCTCAGGAGAGAGGCACTGAAGGATTTAGAGCAATGCCACCTAGTGCTAAAATTAAATCTCCTGAAATTAAATCTCACTGAAAGCAGCAGGGAGAGCTGACCAGGAGGAGCCTTCTCACTTCACTTCTCCTGTCTTAGATCAGTTAGTGGCTGGATGCTGATACCACTACTTAGCAGGAGGATGTGCATCTGAATTTCACCATTTTTAGCCTTTGATGCCTGATTGTGAATAATTTTTCCCCCCACAACAGCTACTTGAATAAAGTGACCATCTGTTCCTTACTAAAAAAAAAAAAAGAAAAAAAAATCATTCTTCAGTGTTGTTCAGCCTGTGTCAGTTTAATAAGTTTAATATAAGGACATACTTTGTCCCACAATTTGGCAGTGATCACACAGAGGAGTCTATACAAAGATACAATGATTTGATAAGATCCATGATTGTTGCATAGGAAATAGAACATTGCAGACTTTCCTTTTCCTTTCTTAGTACTCATTTTTCTAGTTGTTTCCTTTTTTTTTCCCAAATTTCTTTTAATTTTTGTATTTTCTGGTCATACAAACAGGTCTTCAACATCTGCAGGGCATTACTGTCACCTTTTAGCAATGAGAAATTATTAGGACTACATTATGCATTTCCATAAGAAGACAGAATTGATATACTTCCCACTGAGACTATTTTTGTCTCATTATACCCTTCATGATGTTGGTGATCCTTCTGCTTAATTTCTTCATGGAAGGTATCACCATGTTTCAAGAGATGGCTCCTGAGAGTAACCTGAACAGGATATGACTAAAACAACCCACCAAAACAAGCCTTTAGGCAAAACAGCAATGTACATTTGGAGAGCCAGATGCTCTCTTTCATTTTTTAAAAAAAGTAAAAAGTGGTCTTGGCTCTGCCAAGACCAGTGTCTTATCAGTGTCTTATCAAATATAGTGGGTAAGATATGCATACAAAGGGCAAACCTGTCTTAAAATGGGACCTTTTATTTCTTTTAGTCACTGGTGCAGCTCTGCACCAATCGAGAAATAAGGACTGCAAAGGACTAAAAATTATTAAGAAGTCTCTTGAAAGGCCCCCCCCCACCTTGAAGCCAGCATGGTTGCTGTGATGGGAAATAGGTTCTCCCTTTTTGAAATTTGGTCATGTAGCAAAGTAAAAGGAAAACAAAAATGACACCCAAACCACACAGTAAAATAAATTTCAGTTTTCCCATATTAAGGTGTTTATTGAATATCTGCATTCTCATATGTTCCTTGAGGCTTCTTTACTTTCTAATAGTGAAATAAAGATGTAGCCAAACACCAGGTTCTTGTAGTAGCTTTGAAATGAACTCTAGAGCACAGCCTGCACATGCTTATGTTGTGTTCATTATAGTTATTTCACAGAAGAAATAGTATCAGGTAATGCATTTCTTTGTGAACAGAGTGATGGTAGGAGAGGTGTTTAGGGGCCAAGTCATGCTTTTTACTAGTGATTAACTTGGGTTGTTTTTCTTTCCTACTGAAAATTTGCTTTTTAAATTCAGAATTTGTAGTGGCTTTTTCGTGAATTGTTTAGGAAGCCATGATACTGCTTAGTGTGACAATATGCTTACACTTCTTAATGATTTAGAAAAGGACAGCACTACAGAAATAAAGGTAGTGGAACAGATGTGTTTGTTTTCATGCTAAAAATCCAGACAAAATTATTTCTGCCACAGGAGAATTTCAAAGAATAGACAGCTTTGTTATTTATCTCCCAGTGAATTTCAGTGGGCTGTGTATGGCCTGGCTTTTAGAAAATCCCCCATTTTTCTTTACAAAAAGTTGTTTATTGCTGTTGTCTGCAGCACAAGCACTTCAGAACCTCGGAGTGGAATTAAGTTTCTTTGTCCAAACAGTCTCAGTAATCATTACACCAGTTGCAAGATGAAAGGAAAAAGCCGAGTTTTCATTTCTCCCTTTGCTTTTCCCATTGCTAACCTCTAGCAAACAGCTTTTTGTGGCACAACTGGTGACAGAAAGCTGGGGTGGTGGCAACCTAGCTTCAATCTTGCCATGTAAACACCACTGGTTTCTAGGAAAAGGCTTTTAGGCAGAGGCTGGGAATGAGGCACCCAAGTATGACAAAACTGGAGAGGAAGCTATGCAGAGATCCTGAAAGAAATGAATCTCAACAGGGGTAAACATCTATTAACTTAAAACTGATATTTTGGTGTGATGCTTTAAACTATTTTGTGGATTTTCTTTTAATTCCTGCTGACATGAGGGAAAAGCTGCTGGTCTGTAGTCCTTTCCAGGGGGAGAGATGAACTGTAGGTGTGTGAAATTGGTAATAGGAAGATCACACATTAATTCACCTCAGTCATTAACCAAGCACCTTAACTCTGGTAGCACTTGGCAGCTGAATTGTGAGAAAGTTGATCAAAGCTGCCCAGCAGAGATGGTGGAGATCATTTACTTGTATTTTCCTGTATTTTTCGATGGGCTGCAAGGCTTTAATTTACAACAGAAAATACAGAAACTTTGAAAGTTCCAGCAAAAGGATATTTATACAAAGAAGTTGTGATATGTTTATTCTCCTATCAACAAGTAGAACAAAATTAGTAGTGGAAGACTTTAATTTGCCTTTTAGAAACTTGAAATCTCAAAGATAAACTTGAAAGAAACCTATATTTATCTGGATATATGGTGCCACATCTCTAATTTATGAATGCAAAATTAAGTCTGTTCATAGAGAACTTTTAGCTCAGATGGGGACAACTTCTTGTTTTATTTTCAGTCTTGCCTTTATAAGTTACTTTTCTGTGATTATTCCTCTCGGTTTTTCTTTAAAATCAAGTGCTAAAAAATGGATTATGGATTTTCTTCTGAGTTGTTATTTTTGGTTGGAAGCAAAGCCTGATATTTTAATGCATGGAAATGAAAAAAATTCTATAAATGTATCATGTTTCATATAGATGATTGTTAACTGCTAAAATAAAAATTATCAAACCCTCTGTGGGGAGCATAACATGTTTGAATGAATGAAGTCCAAAATGAAAAGGAAACAGTAAATACATGACTTTTAAACATTTTTTTATTAGGAATCAAACATCCCAAAAAGTTGTCCTGGAACTGTCAACATGTGAGTTATGATTGCAATAAATTGCATTTTGGGGGACAGCTGTTTTGTTTTGTTGTTTGAGCCAAATGTTCACTATTAGTGAGCTACCAAAGTTGAAGAGCTCATTGTTATTTATTCCCCACCTATATGTTGTCACCCATTCCTCTCTGTCAAGGATATGAAGAGTTGCAAGGGATCAGAAAGTTGAACAAACTGTAATTACTGCATTCTATTTCTCAGCCTTTCTATAATTTGTTTGAGACATAGTTGGGACCTTCCCGAAGCAAAGTTAGATTAGTTAGTAATTGATGAAACTTTCATCACCTGTGTGGGTGGACTTCTTGGAGTGCAACTTTCTGGATCTTTTGATGTTTGTTTTGAATTCCACTTTCAATCTTTTTCTTTTCGATGCGTGATGTCTGTCCCTAACTCCACATATCCAGTAATTTTCCTTCACCCAATCATTTCCATAGTCAACAGACATCTTTTTACCTTGGATTTCTTGTACCCTTTTCCCTAAGTCTGTTGTTGGCTTTTGGTTTTGTTTTGGCTTTTTTTAATACTAGTATTTCCAGGTCTTGCTTAGAAGCCTTCTCTCACCCATTGTTAACTTCTAAAATCTGAGTGAGACCATCTGCTCCAAACTGACTCCATCGAGCAATTCTAGTTCTCTAAGATAATTTGCCCAGACATTTTTTTCCAGACTGTCTTCAGCATAGACTCAGGAGCAGAAAAAGCAAACAAGTCTGGCAAAAGTGGCAAGCATATCCTTTTAAAATAAAATATTTAAAATATTTTCATTACTTTTAGTACCTCTTTGCCATAGCTGCCTAAGCTGAACATTTGTCTACGTGGATATTAAGCAGTGGCTAAGAGTCGGATTCAGGAAAGAACTTCTGTTGCATGGATAATCATATTCCTATTTAGCAAACAGACATGTACATGCCATAGTCTCTTGAGGCTTTCAGCATGGACCTAACCTCAAACGTTCTTTCAAGGGCTTTATTTTTCTGTTTTGTAAATTTATATTTTACCTCTAAGCTATTTTTCTCTGTTGATTTTGGATTGTACCCTCATTAAGTAAGTATAGGAGATTATGCTCACTGGTTATCTCAATAGCTTTCACTTCCCTGTCAAGTATCCTGCCCCTCTGGTCTTTATGTCTGGGAGTAATAAATCAAAGAATACCCAAACTGCTTGAAGAGGTAATTACACCTTTCCTTCTCCTGTTCTCCCTGCACAGCCCTCTGGCCTGCAGGCAATGGATGCTGAAAACTATTTACTATCTGCATTATCATGTCACTAAATTAGTACATGTTCACTCTGGCAGTATAACACTTGCACAGATAAACGTGTATTGAAAAGTTTATGTAACTAGAAGCTGTGGAATAGGCTCCCAGTTTCCAAATGTCTTTTAACTTTGAAAGATCCATGCAGTTTCACATGGTGATGGCACAAAATATTTTATCCTTGGTCATAATTCCTGTGCATGGTGACTGCTAACCTTCCTAGGCTCACATATTTTAGATATAGAAGGAGTCCCTGCTGTAGCCCTCTCTCTTCAGTAACAACATTTAACATATCATGCAACAGATCAGGAGCCATGTGCCTATAAATAATGCTGCCATTGTTAACATATTTGTGTATTTGTATAATTTGTAATAAAATGTTTTGATAGTATGAAACAATTAAAATGGTTAGGGAAGTATTTTTAAATAGGGAAAATTACTTTGAAGTCGTCTAAGAAAAATGTATCCCAAGCTCTTTAACCTAAAACCTCCGCACAGAAACACTGCTGTTGCTTGGCTTCATCATGCTTGGCTTTGCTGTAGTAACTCATACATCCATCTTTTCATCATTGTACTAAAATGGCCTAGATGCGTTTTAGGAAAATCCTCTTTAAGACAGTCATGGCTGATTGCCAATTCAGCCCAAAGCAGAAGGTAGCCGTGCCCTCTGAACTCATTTACCATGGTTTCTGCTTTGCTTTGCTCCTACCTATGCTTCTCATTATCAAAACTTGCTTTTTTACACTGCCATAAGATGATCCACAGCAATGCTAACAAACAGATGTACTGTTGAAGTGACTTTGATCCTGTAGCTGTAGTGGGCCAACTCAGCAGGGAATTTTTCAGCTCAACTTCTATGGCATACCCTCACAGCATTTCACTCCATTCTTTTCATTCTGTATATTCAGTTATGCAGGTTGCCCTGTGCTCTTGATACAAAGACAATATAAGCTTTATATTCCTCTATATTCTATAGTTCTTGCTTTTATTCATATTAGTCTGTTTATTCCCTGTCCTAAATAAAATTGTCAAATGATACTGTTTCACTTTCTGTCAATTGTGGCCTTCTTAACTATGCATCCAATTCCTTTCTTTGGAAATCTCTTCTCAAGCCTTTTAAATCCCATTTCTGTTCCTCCAAATGTAGGTATTATCTTTGACCCTGCTCCAGAGTCCACTTAAAGCATATATACTCACTTCACAGCTTCAGAAAGATAGATTTAAGGGAGACTTGGAGTTGTGCCAAAGGATGCTTATGTGTTTTGTTCTCTCATAACATGAAATCTAATTATTGCAATATTCTGTTTCCAGCTCTTCAGAACACTACTGCTCATGCATCTGCTAGGATGAATGATTAAAGATGAAAGCAATGGACTTAGGATTCTGTTTACTTCCACAGCAAGGAAATGAGTTCTTGTAACTTCCTCTGACACGCTGGTCTCTTGGCATGGCAGCATCCTGTGCAGCCCCCAGGGAAAGAAACATGTCCTTCAAAGTTAGTACTTCAGTGACCTCATAGCAAAAGCCAATTACATGTTGTAAAATAATTGTAGTAGTTTAATGGTCGCTTAAAAATGTAGTCAGCAATCCATTTGGAATTTTAAAATTAATTTTATATCCTTTTTTCTAAGCACTCTTGTAGTTTTCACTGGTAAAACTAGTATTGTCATTTATTTGCCTTCTGTTAGACAAGCCAGAATTTATGGGGGAACCTTAGTCTCTTTTACTGGACTACCTGATGAAATTGAAAAAAATTGTAGTTGTATCTATGGTATTGTTTGTGTCTGGAGACCCTTAATATTGTGTGGCACGTCAGTAAATAACTAGGATACAAAAATCAAAATGGCCCTTATGACACAGACTAAAAACCAAATAAATGCTAGGTTCTTAAGTACAATTACAAACTGGGAAACATTGCTGAAGTTGATTTGATTCTGCAGAGATTCCAAAGGACTGGGGACAAGAAATTCTCTCTGTAAAATCTTGCTAATCCAGTACATCAGTATAAACTCATTCTTAATAAAGTGAGTAGGTTAAAGAAGAAAGACATAAAGTATAAAAGATTAGTGCTAAGTGATCTCTGTACTTTGGAAAGCTTTGGAAAGCTCCATGCAGGTAAATTAGGTGTATTTCGACCAAGTAGAGTAATAAATATCTAGCTACAAAGATTGTTGACCATGCAGGATACAATCCTAGAAAGCAGCAGGCATGAAGAGGGCTCAGGGAGGATGAGAAGTCTGCGAGTCAGCATTAGCATTGCTGCACATCAGGGAGACTCGGCAGCACGGAACTGAATGAAATCCTCAGCTGGTGGAAGACTGGGTACCCGGGAAGAATAGAATTGTCATGTAACATCCATTTAACACTGGCCTGACCTCTGCTGAAAAAATATCTGATGCAGCTACAGTTCACAATTCAAGGAGTAAAAAGATTTATGGGAATGGTTGAAGGGACGGAAAATATGCCTTACAGGAAGACATTCAAGGGAATGTCTATGTTAACTTTATGTCTATCATCACAATATTAAGACTCATCTGGGAGAAAATAATAGTTCAGCATGAAAAAAAAATCCACGAAAGTTCCATTGTTATGATTTTTTAAAATCATAATAAGAAAAAAGCCCAGAAGTCAATGTAGGACTGATCAGCATTTTAAAGAGAGGCAGAGATACAACTTTTTACAAATGACCGTAAGCAGTCATTGGAACATTTCCCCAATGGCTGTAATAGATCAGTCTTGACTGTTAATTCAGCATTTGTATGTTAAGGAAGAAAAGGACTACAGACCAGATGCAAGAATTAATGCCAATAAGCCCTACAGTTAACATAAAGTACTATGTTAGAAATCCCAGTGGTCCTGTCTAGTCTTAAACTTCTGTAGTTATCAACACAATGACTGGTTTTATTTAAATTGCTGCTTTTGATGCAGTTTTCTCTTCTTGGTGTTTAGATTTTACTTCTTAAACCAGTCTTTCCTAAACTAATCCGTTAAAAAATGTTATTCTTTTTTAACATCATATAGACAAAGCCATCAGATCTTGTCATTGTAAGGTTTACAAGCAGTGGATGTTCCCTTGTTGGCAATGTCCCTTTAGTGGCACCAGCCTGCAGAGCAGAACTGGCAGGTGGCAGCTGGGGCTGTCAGAATATGAAGAGCAAATGATTTAGTCACAGCCCTCACCCAGACCTGTGTTATCTGAATATGTGCAGGATCTTGCCTTGCTGGTTAGAGGGAGCCAGGAGGGCTGCCCCATTGCCTTTGTTATTGATGTTCTTCTTTCCATGGACTGGCAATAAAAAGAGGTGTGTCAACCGAGGGAAGACCTCTGGGAAAAGAAAAACCTATATACAGGAATTTAAAATAGAGAAAATGCCTTTCCTCTACTTTTGTTTTCCTTTTTTTCTGATACCAAGGAACAGCTGTAGGTGGAAACCAGTAGGGCCTCAACTGGCTGTCAAGTAGTCACCAGTAGGTATTACTAATCCAGGAGCTCACAAGCCCCAAGTTACCTGGAAATGCTTTAATACTGGAAAGATATTGTAAGGAGAGGTGTTGCTGACTATTGATAAAAACAAACAATTTGTTTCAAAGAAATAATATATAAAGTTGTTTTTAATAACTCTCTCTTCTTAGAACACACATCTAAAAGCTGAATTCTACCAACACTAATACTAATCTCTTAATGAGACTGCAAAGCTGTTTTCCTTCTCTGCTGTGCCATTTCTTATGTTTTACCTTTCCCTCATGTTTGATATTTTTTCAACATCAGTCATCCATTTACAACACCTCTGTTGATGTAACTGGGCTTTGAGTTAGGCTTCAAGATGCCATTTCCTTTCTGTTTGAATAGGGATTTCTTTTATCCAGAGGAAGGAAATCAATAATTTGTCATGACAAACCAATGCTCATTTTGATTCATAATGATGCGGTCAGCACTTCTGTTGTTCTCTAAAGCATTTTAAGATAATGGAAGAAGAGTCTTGTTTGTGATTTTCGATGTTTTCCTTTGTTTTCCCTGATTTATTTAACATCTGTAGTCCATTTGACCATTTGCAGAAAAGATTCCAGTAAATCTATAATTTTGTTTGTTTTAAAGATGATTGTACTTTCTGTGTCCCAAGTCTTTCCCAGTGGATCATTCAGGGATCCATCAAAGGATTAACCTTTGGTATGACAAATTAACAGATACACCTGTGGGAAAAAGCCAAACTATACTTTGCCATAAACTTGCGTAACCTGTACTGCTCCTTTCCAATCACGGTTTCGCAGATGACAGGTTACTCACAGAACCGAGCTCCCGTTCTTTTTCGGTGCTGCTACCTCTGCAATCCCACCGGGGCCCGGAGCGCTCCCAATCCTTGGCTGTCTCAGTGCAGGGAAGACCCAGGCACTTTCTTGCCAGTCATCCCCTCAAACTGCCTGGGAATTGCTCAGGGAGCCGGGACACCTGTGTGCTCCTGTTATAAATGAGAGACAAAAGTCTTGATATTCAGCAGAATTTTGGATTGCTTTATTTGATGTAGAAAGAGCGAGCAGCGCGCTGGGGAACGCGAGGGGTCACCGCCCACTCCACGCTCCACCGAACCTCGGTTTGCAGCCTCTTCTTATACTGTGGGTTCTCGGTGTTCACAAATTCACAAAGCCTTTGGGTGATAATTAGTCACAGATAGCCATCCGGTCCTTGTAGATGACCACCAGGGAAGTTCTGGAGGTCTGGTCTTTGTAGATAACCACCAGAGAAGTTCTGGGAGTCTGGTTTTTGGGATAGGCAGTATTGATTAGACAAAGGTAGGAAGGGCTTTTTGGGAAGTCCGATTTCTCAAGCTGGCAGCCGATACAACTTATTTGAAAAACATAACATAACATAATGTAATGTAACATAATACAACATAATATAACATAACAAGGTGATTTTAAACAGAACTATTTAATCATATAATTTCCTTTATCTAGTGTCCATGCTTCACTTCAGAGCTTAGCATTCTGGTTTATGCAAACCCCAATGCTTTTGTGATTAACACGAATCTTTTATCAATTGTCACACTCCTGAACATCCTGGCAGCAGAAACGGGGAGTCAGTGCCGAGTGAGGAGCCCTGGGCCTGAGGCTTTCCCCTATCACTGCTCAACCACCTCCCTGCCCCTTTGCTTTTTGTAAAAAGAGGGACAAAGGACAGGTTGCCGATGGCCCTGTGAGCTGCTGGTGCAGGGTTCTGGTTCTGGGGGAAACTCCAGATATTTTGGGTTCACTGTGTCAAAGAGAGAAGCTGGGTGCTGGCTCCAGCGGTGAGGGTGTCTCCAAAGTCTTTCGTTCTCCCGTCCCTACAGCCACCATCTCCGGGGTGTCCATCTCTCCTCGGCGACCTTCCCCCTCAGCCCCCCGGGAGGAGCAGCCGGAGGGCTTTGGGCCGGGCTCGGCTGGAGGTAGGAGGGAGCTGGCGTGTGCAGCCGGGGGGTGCGGCTTTGTAGGGGCAGGACTGTGTGTGGAAGGTGGGAGCGAGGCGTGGGTGGGGTGCTGCCGAGGCGTGCGGAGTGCTCCGGGAGCCGCGGGGGCCGAGGCGATCCTCCCCCCATGATTGGCAGCGTGGCGCGGCCCCCCCCCAGCCCTCGGCGCCTGCTGCCCCTCGGAGCGCACATCCGCGCCGCCCGGCCGGTCCTCTCCGCGCAGCTTTCCTCTCGCCTCTGCCGCTCTCGTTTGTGTTAATTTTTTTTTTTTTTTTTTTCCTTCCCCACCCTCCTCCCCTCCCATCTTTTGGGCGCTTCCCCTCTCGCCCGCCCGCCCGGCGGGCTGCCTCCGCGGGCGCGCAGCGCAGGGCCATGCCGCCGGGGCCGCCGGTGCTCCGGGCCCCCCTCCTCCTTCTCCTCCTCCTGCACTTCCTCGGCGCCCCGGCCCGCGGAGCCGTCTACACCAACCATTTCTTGGTGGAGCTGCGCGGCGGGGGCCAGGCGGAGGCCGAGCGAGTGGCGGCGGAGCACGGCTTCGCTGGGGTGCGGAAGGTAAGCCCCCCGCGCCGGGTCGGAGCGCTGCGGTGCCCTGCGGTCTGGGCTCGGGGCTTGCGGTGCCGTGCCCTGGGCATGCGGAGGCGGTGCTGCCCGCCGCTCACCTGCGGGACCCGCGTTGATTCCCGCTTCCCGAGGGGCGTTTGAGGAATAGCGGCGCCAAGAGCCATTGCGAGTGCTCCTCGGCGTTGGCGCAGCAGGGTGGTTGTCTTGGGCTGGAGGGAGAGCGGAGTTTCCCACATGGCAACTCGGTGCCTGTTGACTTACTATGTAAACATCCTGCCATGGAGGAGCTCCCATCCTGCGGGGCTGGGGCTGCCCCCCAGGGCTTTCTTAGCGCGGCTGGAACGGCTCGGAGCACCTGCGAGAAAATGAAAGCCTCATCTCCATGGAGAAGCATGCACACAATTTAAATAGAAGATTTCATAGAGGTTTTGACACTCAATTTTTTTTATGCTGGTGGGCTTCTTAATATCCCTATTATTGTCCTAGAGAAATAGGATGACCCCATGATAAGCAATGAATGCTTTTCGCTAAGGAATGTAAGTTGGGAAACTTCAAGTGCCATTGGAGGTTGTTTTTGCTCCTGAGGTCCTAGGAAATCAAACGTAGCCAGAGTGGCAGGTTCCCTCCGGGCTCCTAGAATGTCCACCTCTGCTAGAAATCTCTCCCATTCAAATAATAATTAGACCTCTAAATAATTTAGGAGACAGTAAGACCTGGGGTGAAAACAGGGAGAGGCTGATAGAGTGCCCTGGTCAATACAGTTCTTGGTAGACTTGCTTGGAGGCGTGTGAAAGGAAAGCAGGCTGTAAATGTTCCTGCTGCTTGTTTGGTTTTTTTTTCTTTTCCTGGCGGTTATGCAATGACAGCCTGGTCCTATATCCAAGGAAATGAATGGTAATAGCACCCTGAACTTGGATGAATGAAATGGCTTTAAACCTCGATTTAAAAATAAAAATTAAAAAGGCGTATCATGTGAGACTCCCTCAGATTGCCTCGTTTCAACTCCAGTGGGAGCTTGTTAGAGAAATGAGGACAAGATCATTGTTGCTGTGACCACAGCTAATTCCTGTTCTGATAAGATGCTTTTGTTTTAGGCTCACAGCCTTGTCGTGATAGTGACAGAGATGGGCTGCTGATACATTTGGGAAAGGATTCATTGTGAGGATTAGGTTTTGTTATATGAGATTTAGATACAGCTTTTTGGTCAACAGTTTTCCTCTTCCAGTCTTCCTTACTGTGCTCCCTTTCTCCTATCCTGGGGTTATCTGACTGATAAAGCCTTGTGAGGATAGGAGGGTACGTTCCTGCATAGCTCAATTTCTTATGTCTTTTGCTAGATGCTTTCAAATGATCCTGTGGTCCAAGTGGGGAAGAGACGAGGAGAGAGAGAGGATTTTGTAGGATGGAGAAATGCAGCTTCTGGGCTGTAAGAATCCTTTTCTCTGTACCATGCTTCTCCCCAAGATTCCTCAGCCCCGTTAGGAGACATACAGCTTCTTCATGGAAATCAGCCTTGTAGATCATCTGAGGAGAGAGCTGGAGGGAAGTCCCTCGGGTGTGCAAGAGAAAGGAGAGTACTTGCTTTCCAGGACAAGCCACGGGGGGACTGTGGACACGGATGTCTCTAGGAATGAAGCCCAGCAGAGCCATGGCGTGTTTGTGTGCGCTCATGGCGTGGGGCAGTGAGTCCTGTACTCAGTACACAGAGTTTTCTGGGTTGTACTGCCCCAGTCCCTGAAAAGCTAGGAAGCTTCCCACCCCTCCTCCCTGTAAGAGGAAATAGCACTCTGCTTTCTGCAAGGCAGTAATTTTAGGGAAGAGGAAAAGTTGGTAGGGTTTGACACTTTATTGGATATGTTGGAGGATAGTCTGTGAGAGGTTGATAGGAATCTCTGTTCTTAACGGGGTTTGGGTGGTGATAATTGGCCACTAATAGAAGCTTGTGCCATTTATGCCAGTGGCTCTTCAGTGCTGCTGAAGAATCTCCTGTGTGTTTTGCTATCATCAGGCTTGTCTAGCAGCTCACAGTCTGCAGACTCAGCTTTCATGGCGATGCCGACAGTGCAGGAAGTTGAATGTGGCCGTATGAAGGGAAGCACGGAGCTGTTAGTGGGAAACTCTCGAGGGAAAGTACTGTGTGTAGATATGTGGATATACTGTCTAATGAAACATTCAAAAAATACCACCCCCCTCCCATTACATCACAAGGAGAAGTGGTCTTTTAGATACTTAAATGACACATGCTGTTTGGATGATATCTTGAGTTATTTACTTAAAACAAATCCAGTTAACTTTCCCCCTATTGGAGAAGAGCTGTGGTCTGAAAAGAATCACCTTTATTTCAGTGCAAGGACTTTCCCAGTAAGAACACAAGAGCAGAGTCCTCTTTTTTTATTGTGTGGGAATTTAAGATGTGTATGAGAAAGATTTATTTTATGCTTGTTAGGGTATCACAGATCTCTTTTAACATGACTTTATGGGAGCTGTTTTTTAAATTATGTATTTTTAGTGCACGTGTCTTTTTTTCCTCAGTAACAAGCAATCTCTGAACAAGTGCATATTACATTTACTTAACAGCAGATTTCTGTAGAAGTGCATGAGAAAGCATTGCCTTTAAGATTAATGTTATGGACTGCATGATGCACTTTCTAATTGATTCTTTGGCCGTGCTTCCTACCATCATTCTGAGACCACTACAAGACATCAGGTAGGCTAAATGTGTTCTTTAAATTCAGTGCTTGATGAATTGGTTAAGAAGGCTTGGTGCTTACATAAACAGATGCTTTTGTTTAGGTCTAGGATCCTAATGTGTCAAAACCAGTAGTCAGTTTTCCTTTAATCTTTCCTGAATTAATCCTGAATACAGACATCTTTGTAATGCTGATTGTGCTCTTTGATTTTTATTTTTAAAATTTGCAATTTTCAATCCATTTTTATTGCTAAAATTGATTCTTTGTATTTTTGGTGAAACAGATGCTGTGATAAAACATTTCTTTTTCTTAAAATGGTTAGTCTTACCATCTTTGAACATTCAGGAGTTGTGAGAATGCCCCCTAATATTGTATGAACTGCAAAAAAGAACAAGTTTTTGGTTTCAATTGGGGTTTTTTTCCCCATTTGATTAATTTGTCTGTTGGCATGGCTGTCACCAGAATACATTTCTTAATGCAAGCTGAAAAAAGCTGCTTTCTGACCTTGCCTTGCAATTCTCAATTAATTTCTAACAAGGAGAGTTGGAAGATGCATTTAGAAACATCTTCTATGTGGAGATCAGAGTTTAGGCATCTCTTTCCATTTCATCAACAACAGCAAGACTGAGACAATCCACGAAATGCCACCATAACTAAAAGGCTAAATATTCTGCTTCTAGTAGCATTGAGGTGAAGGGTTTTAAATAATTCACGTTCAGTGGCCTCAGATTTTAAAATAAGAAAATGTGGACTTGACAACATGGAGAATTTTATGTTTATGTTGCCTAAAGCTGATCTATTTTTTTCCTTGTATCACCTTATCCCTTTAAATCTTGCAAAACTCAGTCTACCTCTCACAGCTGTGACTTCTTTGCTGCCTGTTTTTTGCTTAGGAGGCTGCTGGTTGAGGACTAGGCTTTGTGAAACCAACCAGTAATTTGTTGGTGAAACACTGTGAGCATTCAGGTTTTCTTGTTTGTTTTTTTTATTCCTTTACATTGAATAAATACAGACTTATGAAAAGCAAAACTTAACAGATAAAGAAGCTGTATTTCTTACTGCAGCAACCCATTTTCCTGCATTTAGGCTGGGAGCCTGTGAGTTGGGAGTTGATGTGACATGGAAGGCAGACCAAGAGGCAGGATAATAAGTTGCAGCCTTGGGAGTGCTTTGCTGGGATTTCTGTCAGGGATTCCGAAGATTTCATTCTGGGATGCACATACTAAAACCTTAAAATGGCCTCCTGTGCTGATCAACCTCTAAATCTGGAAAATAGGTGTTTACCTTGCTTTTTTTTTTTTTTTTTTTTTTTAAAATACTTTGTGTTCTGCTTTGGATGCATAAACAGCTCCAGAAGCAAACACTGACTAACTTGGAACAATAAAAAAAAACTCCTTGTTACTTAAATGTAATCAGTTATGCACACGAAAGCTGTAAATTATCGAGAAGATCTGTAAACCACAGGTTCAAGCACATCTGTAACCAATTTTCTGTAAAGCTTCTTCTCTACCAGAGACTCAGACTGTTTGTTGGTGGTGATTGTTCCGTTTGAACTGTAAAATAATTACCTTGTCAGATTTTACACTTGAGTGTAAAACAATAAGGTCAGTGTCCCCTACTGTAGATCCTGACTGTAATTGATTCATTACTGTTTTAAATATGTGGTGTAATTGTTTCTTGGCAAAACATGCAGATTAAACCTTACCTTTACAGAATTTTGTTTTGTTTCGTGAACTACAGCTCAGTAAACAGAGACTTACGGAATTCTGGCTGTTTATAAAGCTGCCTGCATTTATAATTCTATTTATTCCATATTGTTTGGACCCCTTTGCAAAATAAAACATGTGGTAGAGACCCAGGAACTGCATCACCAGTGCAGTTCTTTTTTTCACTTTTTTTTTTTTTTTAATGTTACAATCTAATGGGGAATATGCAATTATTGATTTTCATTTACATTATATTTAGTTTTGCCAGTGTCAAGGAGAAACCATATAAGAAGTGGACAGCAGTCCCTGAGTGCTGTGATCCCAGCATATCAGGACTGAACGTGTGCTCTGTACTAGCCTATCTCTTGCCACCTAGCCCCATCAATCAGTCTGGGGTCTCCTTCCTTCTGCCCAGTTAGCTTTCTTGAGGATGACTCTTTCATACAGATGTGTGAATTGCCTCTGTATGTTTGACGTTTGGGATCCCATACTCTGTAGCTCTGTCCGTGGTCCTACTGAAAGCTCTCATTCTTCTAGGGAGGCTTTTCAGATGCTGAAAACAGTCTGAGCTCCCTTACTGAGAGACAATATGGGCACCTATGTTAACATGCCCAGAATTGAATCTGTCCTCTGACCTTCGTCTGCAGAGCTGTGCAGCAAGGGGGAAACTGTTTATTGCGAGAGTCCCCTGCTCTGAAGACTTGGGTTTTTGCATCAGGCTGGATGGACGGATCTTAGTATCATGCCTAACCAGACCCAGATGGTTTAGGGTACTGCAAATGAGGGAGGGAAGTTTGTTTGTAGTTTGGGAGTTTAAATCCAGATTGAAGTCTTAGACCTAAAGAAATGATCAATTCACTTCCAGCTTGAAATGCTTCCTTCTGAGATCCTGTGGCATCCTTGGCATTTGTTTGTTAGCAGGCAAATGGTCCCAGACACTGAGTCTGCTGCTTGGCTCCTTCAGAAAAGAACTAGAGGTGTTTGAATTTGTGTTATCTTTTTGAAAATCCAACTGTTGTGTGAAAGTGAAAGATAGCCTTCTATCTTCTTCACAAAACATGACAGCTGACAAGATATAAGACCCTACCAACTCTTAGGAAAACTTTCACTGCTGTAACTATACTGATGTGGTTAAAGTGAGCAAACAAACCCAATTGCAGTGTAGGAGTACTGGCATGTTTAACTCATTCCGAATCAGAACCATATTAGCAGAAATTTAATTTCCACTGGGGCTTTCAACAGTAAGACCATGTTGATTTCAATAAAACAAACAAACAAAACCAAGCAAAAGCAACAACATAAGAGCTTCTAGACTTCCTGGAATAGTTATGCTGGTAATACTTACTGCTTAGTGTAGCTAAAAAGAAGTTTACGTGTGACCCTTGACCTCATCCTATGGACTTGTTCAATTAAAATTGATACATGCAACTCAAGTCTCAAACCCTTGTAATAAAGCAGTTGCAAAGTTGCCGAAACATAGGTAGAATTTATCCAGTAGATAGTTTCCATTAGTAAGCTCTGAGAAATGTCCATTTCCAGACAGAAAATTCTCTGAGCTGGAAATCAAGCCAAATCGTTAAATGAATGATAAATTCTGCCAGTTCTTACTAAAATATTATAGCTGGGAAACCCTTTTGTGCAGTTCCACTCCACAGAATGGGTCGGTAGTTTCTGTGTGAGCAGTAGTAGCAAATTCAGTGCAGTTAATAGGTGTAAAATTTACTTTTGTCCTGCAGTGTTATTCTAGTCATCAGAAGCCCTGTTCTTCTTTATTTTTTTTTTTTTTCCCCCCTTCCAACTTTTTCAGATAATTAAATGGGTCAGGTCTCTACAGGATGCTGCTGCATGGTGGCTATAAATATTGCAGTGAGCAGCCCAACACTTCCATGGCCTCTGGCAGGAGGAAGCTGAACTGCTCAAGTATTTGTCAAAGTTTAGTGTGTTGCTCTTGTAAATCAAGGTGAGCTCTGCATTTAACTCTCATGAGTTCGCTTAAAAAGCAAAGATTTGATTTCAGCTCAGCAGGCTCAGGCCGTGTTTTGCAACAGAAAGCACTGTTCCAGAGAGAGCTGAATTCGGTGTGTGCAGTGTGAAATTCTGAGTGGCCACAACACACAGTTTATCATGCAGTTTGAAATATAGTTTGCTCATAGATTTATGACAGTAGCTCAGCAGTGTAACTCAGATGCACTGGCTGCATTCAGCAAGTAGCAGGAGCTTGGACTTAAAAATGAAATTACAAGCTTGGCAACTCTCTCCATTTATATAAAATATAGACTGATTGTAAATAAATAAACAGAGTAGTGATAGCTCTTTCACAAAGAGTGAACTGGGACATTGTCCTGTATTACCTACCTTCTCAAACAAAACTTCTGTGCAAATGTTCAATTTTAGACTACTTTGTCCACAGAAAGCAAATGGTAATAGTGACCTCGGTGTTTACATCAAACCAGTGGCAAATGTGTCCCAGACACTCGTGACTGAACTAGATTATTTGTTTACCAGGTGAATAAGTTGGTAATATGTCAGAACGGCTTTCTCCAAAGAACCAATCTGCGAAAACCTGAAACCTAGAAAATAGATATTTAAATGTGATGGTGATGATGTAGAGAAATGTGCTCTTTTAGATAATTGTTGGATACCAAACTAGAGCCAGAGAGGTAAATCTCTTCCTTATATGGACAGTAAAAGAGATGGAATATAGCCTCTCCTTTCCTGATGACTTCTTTCTACCTACTCATCCTTTATGAAAAGCCAGTGAAACGGAGGAGTGTGATTCTGAAATCTGCTCTGTGGGTGAGTACTGTCTCTGTCACCTACTGTGCAACACCAAGTGCAGCAAGAGCTTCTTTTTAAGGCTTTTAGCTGCAGCCAAGATATGGTGAATTAGCTATAACCATGACTGTTGGATTCCCATCAGTCCCATGGGATGCCTCCCTGTATCGATTAATTTTAGAACTGTGTTTCAACTGAATTTAGCTACTTAGAAGTTATTTTGAGCCAGTTGTAAAGTGGAACTGTCAGTTCAGAATTTGGAAAGAATTTGGAAGATTTGGCTGGTAACACGTATGGAATGGTGGTCGTGGATTATGACACCATCATCTTGACAGCATTTCCATATTAATTTTCATATTGCCATTAAAACTCCCAAACTTTACAGGCAAATGTACTTTTCATCTCTTAACTGTGAAACTATTCAGTTTCTCCTACAATTAAGATGTAGTTCAGAATAGAACTATGTCAGAAAAGCAAGTGGATTTTTTTCTCATTAAATCCTTTTTCCCCCCTTCTAACTGAACATATATTATTCATGTTAAATATATTATACCTTGCTAGAGAAACCAGTTTTTCAGTCTTTAAAGGCTAAAACGCTGAGTGATTAATTAAAACCCTATATTTTCCTTGCTTGACTAATGTCATAGGAGCAAGATAACATATAAGCATATGCTGGATGTAAAACAAATTCTGCCAGCAATAAACTTCCATCATTTATTAATTGGCAATAAAAGACTTATTTCACAGCTGCCTGAAAGGTCAGTGAGGGAGGCCCTGGGAGGAAGGGTAAGAGGTGATGTTGCTGTTTGCTTTCCTTTCTCATCATTATTGCTAGGTTTAAGTCATCCCTTGTCTTCCCTCTACCACAGAGCTCTTGACCCCACTCAGAGCAGCTGCTCCTTGTTGTGAAGTGACCATTATGCTGTTGTGTCAAGAACTAACAGGAGCTCTTTCCAGGTTGTAGTGGCATGAGCAAAGGATTTGCCTCTGACCTGATCTTGTGAAGATTATTGTCTATGGCTTCCTGCCAGCAGAATCAAGAAACTTTACAAAAATAAGGAAAACAGCAGTGTTCCAAAATGTTCTTTTTTTCTTGGCTCTGCTGAAAATGTTTTTCTTGAAGCTTCCTTCCCCTGCTTTTCTCAAGCCTACTACCTTATGTTAAAAAATGAAAGAAGAAACAGTATGACCCTCCTGTCCTTCTGTCCTTTAATGTCAAGTTTTATTTCTAAATGTTACCCATCGGTTTATCTCCCACGAAGCACATATTTTTCTTAAGGAACTGACTGCTTCTGTGGCAACTGGAAGACTTTTTCAGTGTGGTGTAATAAAAGAAACCTCTCTGTGAAGCGCTTTCTGTCTATCAGCTCTTGCTTGGCAGCCTAGCATTAAACAGACACGGAGTAAAAAGGGAAGAGTAAAGGTTTTGAATTGCGAGAAGTCAGATCTTCTTAAAGAGTTGGTAAGAGCTAGCATCCTTGCATTAGAGTAATTTACATCTTCTGGGCTTTCTTGAGTAGCTCTTGTCAGTAACCAACTAATTTTGCTCTGAGTTGCTCCTATAGCTCTACTTCATTCAAGCTTGAGTTCCTGACTCTGCTTTTAGATGCTGCATGAGCTGAGCACTTGCACACATGTTTATGTGAACATAGACTTAAAAATAATGCTGAAGTGCCTTACTGAAAATCAGGATTTCAGTTTAGCAATGTCTTGCCCCTTCATCCGTGAGGTTTAAGTATCGGTAATTTGTGTCTGGGGCACACTGCATCTTAATGTTGTTTTTTAAATAGCAAACTTTAGCTCATGGCTTTTATCTGTTTCTGGAGCTGATGTGACACCAGGCTCCTGTGTGACAATAGTAGTCAACCTGTTTGGTTACATACTTAAAAGGAGAGATGAGCTGTAAATCAGGAGTGAGGCAAAGTGGCTTTTTGTAAGCAGTGCTAATTGCTGTCAACAATATTGGTCTGTCTCAGAAGTTTACCGTGGTCATTTAAATTCACAGACTCTAACTGAATCAAAATGTTTATGGGTTTTCTCTGAGGAAGATATACTGATAGGAAGAAGAGATTTCCATCTTATATTGCATAAATATATTACAACATTTAACAAATATATGTTGCTAAGGAGGTGCCTGATTGCACATGGATATATTATGTGTGTAGATATACCCATTAACGTGTTTGCAATCGCGCTTGGAATTTTACATTTGAGAGTTTTATGTCACAGTCTACGGTGCTGTGCAACCATTAATTAAATGAATCCTATCAATAGATAAAATAACTAAACTAGTACGTATAAGAGTATGCCATTTTACATGGGAAGCAACTGAAAGAAGAATATTACAGCTCTAATTGCCCAAGATTCTCCTAATATAAGAAAATACTGAAACTCATATCTTTGGAGATTTAGTTCTGGCTCTGTCCCAGAGCAGAGTTGCTACCATGTGAAGCAAGACCAGAGGGGGAAATAGCAAAGGAAATGGTCATGGGTTGAATGATCTTGGAGAGAAGGTCGTTTGAGGTGTGAAAACTTTTACAGAATATTAACATCTTGAGAGATGCTTTGAAAACACAGCAGAACGTCAAAAAAGTGACAGGATACCTTGAGGAGCTCCATTGCTCCGATCAGGAGAAAGACATAGCCAAAATTTTATTCATCATTGTCAATAAAATGTAGAACTGGCAAAGCCACTTCTGGTTTACCATCCTTCCCCCCCTCCCCTTTATTCTTACAGCACTGGCTGCCTCAGACTAAATGAGTTATGGTTAATTAACTGAGTCAAGTACTGACCAACTGTCTCTAAAGAATGTCTGCGGTCTGATTTCTGTTTGGCTTCTTTTCTCATTTTTGTTTGTTTAGGTTTAGGGGTGTTGTATTGCGTTATTTTATTGTTATTAGATGTTTTGTTCTATTGTTTGTACCCCCCCCTGTTATAATTCAGTTGCCCTAATTCCCGCCTTCCCTTGATCAATCAACCCAAGCCCCAACCCACCTTCCAGTACCTTCCCTGTCCCTCACTCTAGTCCCTGCCCCGAAGACTGTCAATCCCTCCTAGCCCCCCCCATCCTTCCAGTATCTTCTGTATCAGTCATCCCCTTCTTAGCATATGATTTGATGTTACATGTATTTCCCCGCCTATGTTTCCCCCTATTCGTTGTATGTATAATCAGCCCTGCCTTATGTTACACCCCAAACTGTAGCCATTGGGTGCTGTATTGTACCCTCCCTTGGGGGAGGGCCCCTATTTAAGTTGCTGTGCACCTGTGTTCCCTGTCTTCTGCGGTTCCCTTCCCTCGATCCCGGTTGTCCTCTCTCCCGCAATAAATCCCGCTTCCCCGGAACCTCAGAAGGACTCTGTCTCGATCCTTTGCTCCTCCCCGGACGCGTGTACGGCCGTGAGGGTTCAGAGCCCTACCCACATTCCGGGTTCCCCTGAATCCTGGAAGTGGGCCACTCTCGGCACTGGTCTCGCCTTCAGGAGCTAGCTGGGCGAGTCGGAGCGGGGTGGAGAAGGCGGGCCGTGTCATAGGGGGGAGGGAGTGTATGTTTATTTTCTTTTGTTTTGTTTGTTGTTCTTTTGTTTTGTTTTTAAGGGATTGGAGGTGTTTTTATATTGTTTTAATGGGATGGTAAAATTCTCCCAATTTGTGTAAAAAAATATTTTGTGTTACACATACCTGCTTTAAGAATATTTAATTGATTCACCTTCTGATGAAATAATATTTACTTAATTATTCTAAATGATGTGTATGTTTATCTGTTGTTTGTGAGGTTGTTATGGAGTTGTGTAGCTGAATGATTGGAGAGGTTGTCTCCTTTTCCCAGTGGTCATTTGTTGCTGCTAAAAATGACAACACAATTTGTAGATGCTCCCGGTAACTTTTTCGGTGCTGAACTCCAGAATTTTTTCTGGTGCCCAGGGCTTAACTGAGGGTGCTCCTCTTGCACACACACACACACGCACACAACATTTATGTAAGAGGACATAATGATGATTGCTCAGCCTTCACTTCAGCCTGCCAGCCAAACAATAATAATCACCTACTCCAGGTAATTGCAATCTGGATAACCCAGACAGTCTAATTTGAGGGCTGGTGTGTAAGTAACAACATTCTCCTCGAAATCTGTGAAGTATCTTGCTTTCAATAGGGCATGTGGTAGAATTGATAATGCTGTTTACAGTGACTGGGGAGTAACAGATAAAATTTTCTAAACTGCACAGATCCATTCCCATAACCATTTTTAAAGTGCCAAATGGCTTCTCCAATTCACTGATAAAACTATCAGCAAATCCAGAGTATTGTCACAGATGACTTGTATGACTTTATGTGCTTGCAGATGGAGCTCTTCAGTGACAAACTTAACAGTGATACAGATACAGTAAAACCTTACACCTGTGTGATTCATTCAATTGCAGATCAAATTCCATATATCACAAACTTGTAACCAAACCAATGGAGCAGTGTTCTGTAAGTGCTTGGAAGCACTGGGTGGGGTAATGTAACAGCAAAACTGATGAGAAAATGACAATAGCCGTTTAATATCAGATTTGATGTACCTGAACAGCAGTGCTTCTCTTACAGACTTCAGAGTGAAAGAGCTCCTAGGGCTCAGCTCTTCTTGTATTTTAACATTTTATCACCTCAGATAAGTGAGATAAATCATGCTTTGAAAGGGCCTCTTTTTCTTTTGCCATGAATTGTACAGGCCATTCAGATGAATTCCACGTGGACAGATTGGACATGTAAGTGTAATAGCAGTCCACAACTGGTTCAGTTTCTTTCATTTACTTCCAGGTTTTTATTAAATACCTCATGTGCTACTGAGGAGACTGTTTAACCTTGTTCTTGCTGCATGCAAGAGGGTCTAGGCTAAAGGCTTTGTTTTATCCTTTTGGATAAAATAAAATCCAAAGGCATATATTCTACAACGTCTTTGGACATCACTTTTGACTTTACACTGTTTGCAGAGGAAAAGATATTTTGCTGTGGGAGTGGGGAAACCTTTCAGAAACCATTGGAAACTACTTCTGCTGACTTGACAAGATGTAATAGAACTTTTAAAGCAGGGTTCCTGTATTCTCACAGAATAACCACTGTTCTAAATAAGAGTAACATGTGGCCTTGTTATCATGTGTATTACAATATTTCCATTGACTTTTGTACCTCTCTACTTTTTCTTGGTCCCTTCTTACTGCCACCACTTGCTGCTAATTCCTTTAAGAGATGGTTGGCTCTTTATATGAAACAGAGCTGAAAACACATGAAAAATGTCTAAGTCAGGCATTTACAAATTACTTTGTAAGAGAATGTTTCACTTTGTGTTAATGAATTGATTTCATGAGGATGATCTGATGATGTTTTAATACAAAATTTACCTTTTGGGACTGCTGAAGCTATGGTTATAACACCTGCACCTGCCAGATGTGCCAAGAGGAGCAGATTAGATTTTGGTGGAGGCAGCTGGCTAAGACACAGGTACAATGAAAACTGAGCAAGGAAGACTGAATCATCTTTGGGGCTGTTTGGAGCTTGCACAGAACCGTGGCTCCACCTGAGATCCTTATTTTGAGCCTTTGAAGTAATTATAGCACACAAATGAGAAAGTGTGAAATCCTTGCCTGGGGCCGTGGGGACACAGTGGACTGGATTTCATGTTGAGTGATCTCTGGTGCAGCTTTAGTCCCCTGTGCTATTTCACATTTCTCTGCCAATGTTTGAATTAATCCTTTCATGTTCGTGCTTTGTTCTGTATCATTTCGGTGCCTGAGGCTGCCTGTGTTTCTAGCTGGCTCTTCTCTTACATGGCCCTCGTCCCTAAAGTAAGTGAGGGCTTTTGACTTCAGACCAGGCTGTGTATTTAAAGGTAAAATGATTTCTAATGCTAATTGAGGTGAGGGAAAATTAGAGAGAGTTTAAAAAGTCATATTGAATATTTATAAGCATCCTCAGTGCATTTGGTGAAACTGGGATGAAAAGGTTTCTAATTTCTGCTGCAAGGTACTTCGTTGTGCTTCACTTACAATGGTAACTGAAGGTGTGAGGCCTGTGGATACATGTTTTTTATACTGGATTTAGGTCATATTTTCTGTTGGCCTAATTACTGAGCGGTAATGGGATGAAAGAGCTCACCTATGTCAATTTATGTTTCTTTTCAAAGTCAGGAGGGATGCTTGGGCAGTGCTTGGACCCTTGGGGAAAGATGTTTTGTGCTATACTTTAAAAAACAAAAAATTATTTTAAAATTGTTATTTGGGATATGGGTATATATTTTTTCCTTCAGCACCAGTGTTTGTTTGAACTCTCACATCTATGGCCACAAATTCATACTAAGGCAGGCAAGGAGCTCTGGGGAGGGTCTTTGTTAGCCTGGCTGAATGAGGACTTTCTGTGAATCAGCATTCACTGACACATCCATTTATGCTGAGTTTTGGTGACCAAAGAAGGCAGTAACTTGCTATAAATTGCCCTTCACTTGTATTTATAAATTATTTTGCTCAAAAGAAAGTTGTTGCAGACTTGTCCCCATTAGTAACTTGGGAGAGGAACCTTAACAAAAGATTCAAGTAAACTGGTTTTAGAATATTACAGTACTGGGGAGAAATCATTGGAAATGATGCACAAAAGCCAGAAGTATACTGTAGGGATTCTGTACTATGTGAAACAGTGTAAAAGGCAGTATGGGAAGACTGGGCAGAGATAGTTCCCATTAAAACAAGAGAGGGCAATCCAGGTTGTTCTTAAGCTTTTTGTGGGCACCATAATGTATGCAGAGCTCTGTAGCCAGGCAGTAAAATGTGATGTTGAAGATTAGGAGCCAATAAAATTTGATGTTAAAGGTAAGCCATGGAACCAATGTTCATCTTTACTTTTCTATTGTATATTACCTCTTGAAACTAGTGATAGGCTGTGAATGCTGGACCTCTCCCTGAGAGCCAGATAGAGTATTGATGCCACTGGCAGCTTTATTTGGCTAGGGTATTTTCTTAAGAATTTATTGTTGCCTCATAATACCTTTGCTAGATGGGCTTTTTTGGTCAGGAGATGCTGTTGTTTTCAGTGTTAGCTCTGCCCAAGGTGGTTTCAGTTGCTGCAATTTTAGAATGAGGAAGAGTATCTGATTTTAGTCTTTCTGTGGCTTTTCTTTAAATTTCTGCACAGCATGGCAGTTGATATTGATTTCCTTTGCTTTGTGACAGGCAAAACTGCAACTGGTGTCACTGTACGTATTGTTCAAGGCAAGACCAAGAAAGAAGGGCTGTTTGATTTTCTCTGTCAAGTAGACAAGATGGGATGGGAACCATGTGTGCTGCCCCATCCTAGATGAGGTATCTCTGAGGAACAGGCTGCTTTATACCTGACTTTTCCTTCTCAGAGCAGTTGAGGGCTCAGCAGTGGACTGTGTTTTTCTCCCTTTCAGTACCAGGGAATGGCATCTCTCAGGAGCAATGCCTGGGACTGGCAGGGGAGAATTGTAGCTGTGTGTTTACAGCCCTTCCTCCCAGCAGCACGGAGTCACTCTCTTTTCTTTCTGGGGAAAGACTGTACGAGAGTGCAGAGAACCATTAATTTAGCTTACTTATTTTTATTTCAGTAATAATTACACCTCAACTTCTGTGGTTCAGCAGTAGCCTGAGAGTAGCTAAGATACCTCAGATGTATTGGTGCTAAAACTGTGGGCAATATGAAACTTTTCCTCCTTCTTTCCATACCAAATGGTACACGCTAGCCATTTTCATAGAATCATGGATTGTTAAGGTTGGGAAAGACCCTAAGTTCATCAAGTCTATTTTGCTTTCAGTTAAGCCTCTTCTATTGAAAGAGTTTTTCTTCCCTGCATTTAGTTGATCACTGAATTTTTAAAAGTTAATTTCTGGTCCACATCCTTCAGGAAGAGAGTTAAATACATTTCATCTTTGCTTCAGAAAGTGTTATTAATAACTACAAAGAGGCTGCAAATATGAAGAAAAGGAGGAGACAGGTGGATATAAAATGTTTTGCTCTACTTGCTTTTTTTGTATTTGTGATTCTGGTTTTGCTTGTATGTATTTTTCACCAGTACTTTTATACAAATACTGCAAGTAATGAAGTGCTTGTAATTCCTGAGATTCTGAAAGTCGTGCCTTGTAATGGACAATATTTATACATCAAGGCAGTAAGTAGGCCCATTTCTAATTCTAAATAATCCTCCTCACTTGAATGTTAAAGTGCTATCCAGTAATTAGTTATCTTACTTAATTGCTAATTTTTTTTGAAGGCAGGAAGCTTTGCTTTTGTCTTACAAAAAGAACCTGAGCCACCAGGCTGAGTGCATTGTTGTTCCATGGCACATGCTGAGCCTGCTATTGCCAGAATAGGAATTTTACTCCATAACAATTCCAGTTTTACAGCTACAGCTGTACAGATACTGCTGATGACACATTGGAGTCTTTATGTACAGGAGATCTGTATTCATTTCATTTCATTATTTGCACTCTTCATTTCACTATTATTTCCTTTGCTTTAGCTCTGAATCAAGAGAGATTTCCTGGAGTAGCTGACAGTGGGAATGTAAATCCTGCTGTGAGCTACCTGTGTCCTCCATTTGGTTGTGGCCAAGATGTTACTGGCTTGGTAGCAGGAGTCCCTCAGAATTGGAAGTTTCAGTCATTGCTTGTGGTATTCACAGATCTCAGTGCAAAATCCTCATCAAAGCTTGACATTTTAGGCCCTTTCCCTGATGTCTAGTTTCTAATATGTATATGTTCATTGATTTCAAGGATTTACTGCAGAGTTTAGATTCTTCCTGAAAATTGCTTGGTTTCTGCTATTAATTATTCACAATTCACAGTGCTGGATCACATAATCTTTCAGGTATTGCCTCTCTGAGCTGTCGTCCTGGGTTTCCCCCTCTAGGTTTAATTGATCCAGTGTGAAAAACCATGTGAACTGTAAAATACCCGAGTTCCTCAAAGATTACTGGGATAACTGTGGAAATAGTGGAATAATCTTAGTCATGACTTTGTCCATAAGTCTGGTCATTATTATACTAATTGCAATTGCTTATAGTCAAACTTGAATACACCAGCTTTAAAAGGTTACTATATACAATATTGCTTCATGCCAAGAGGTTCTAGAAACTAACCTTATGTGGAAAATAAACAGCAAATATCTGTTATATGCTTCCAGATATCTTTAAAATTACTTAGGCCAATCCTTAATTGAAGAGTATCAAGATCAATATTTGACTGTATTTGATTTTAATGGTTGATATTGAAATAAAAGGAAGAAAAGTAGCCTGATTTCATGGAGAGAGTTAGAGGCTAATTAGGCTGTAGACTGCAAAGGATGGTAATGGATAGCACACCAGGATGGATTTCAAGCTGTAACTAATCTGCCTATTTAGATTTTTTTTTCCCTGCATGTTTTTGAGGCATAGAGTAATGTGTCCAGTGTGGGGGAAGGGCCTTTTCCTGGACAGCCAGATCTGTTACCAAACTCTGGATTATGTAAATACCTGATCACCCAGTTGGTAAAGATGTTAGATACAATGTAAATCTATTTTTTTAAAACTGTTAAAATGTTTTTTAAAATGTAAATCTGCTTTTTAAAACAATTGCATAAACCCAGACAGAATTTGAACTGTCAGAGCTCTGACTCTGAGGATATATCCAAAGTGCAGGAGACTTTTGTGGCCTCTACTGTGAGCTTTCATAGCCTTCTTTCTCCTTCTACCTCAGCTGTTGTATTTTTCACAGGTGTATGGAGCTGAAGCTAAATATTCTGATTATTCTTCCAGAAAAGCTCTCCAGTCAGCCATACAGATCAGCTCCAGGGAACCATAATGATTTTGATGAAATCTTCTTAACCTTTTATAAACACTTTAAAACAGGTCTTTTTTATCAGAACAGAATGCTTTGATTTTTTTTTTAAGTTACTTCACCTTTATGTATCGTACAGAATGGAATTTTAACATGAAAATGAAATGCTTTCATTTCAGTGATAGTAAGTGTTTAAATTAACATAAAAAAACACTTTGAAGGAAAAGAAAACCCAAACTTGCATACTCATTTTTGGAATGATCAGATTTTAAACTTTCAGAATTCACTATCTTCAATTTGCACACTGCTTCCCGTGTACAGTAAAATATGTTTGTGGAATTGTACCAGATATAGTGATAGATTGACTGAAAAAGGAGATAATTTCCTAGAAGGTAATTCATATTTGTGCACTGTATATACCAGTATACAGGAACAGAATCTGTTTTATGGCAGCATGATGCTGCTACCTGTATTCACCCCAGATTTTCTCAACATTTTTTCTACCTAGGCATCAGCCTTGGTATTTCAGTAAAGAACTTTGAACTCCTGCTAAGATGTTTTTGTTACCATGAAGTACAGATAATAAAAAGGAGGGGTGGCTGTCATAGCTGTTCTAGAATATCTCTTTTAAAAAGGAATTTTACATGCAGGCTAGTCAAACCTTTGAAGTACCCACAGCATTAACATATAACTTCCCAACCATTTTTTCAACTTTTACAAGGACAAGCTTAGTTTAAAAATGTGCAGTTACTTACTTAGATTTAAATATTCAACTGGAATGTTCCTCTTAATTTCAAACAGGGAAAGAACTGATCACTTGAGATTCAAGTGTAGCTTCCTAATCAAGTGCTGGAAGTGGGATGCTGTTCTCCTAACGCTATGTCTTTTAGCCCTCTAAAAACTAAGTATCTACTAGCCTTCAGTTGCTTCTACTAGCTTCAGTTGCCAGTCCAGAGGAGAGAAATGCCTTTAATAATGGGAAGCCCTCCAGAGGTGTTTGCTTGCTCCTTAAATGTCTTGGACATTAAAGGTGCAGAACACTGTTTCCACCTGAACATTGAGCTGTCTGTCTTCTTAATATGCTTTGTATGTTCCATTTTGGGGTGCTCAGAATAAATTCCAAGTATTGTATTTTTCTGAAAGTGGAAATCTCTTTGCTTTCTGCCGTCCATCTTGTGGTGTCAGTTTGGTTATGTTACAGCAGCTCAGCAAAGCATTTATGTAAGGCTCTCTTGGTGAGGGATGCTCTCTGGAGTTTCAAATATTTTGCAATTAATTTTGTTCTTTCGTTCTGGCTTTTTCAGGAAATAGGGCATGATTCCTCTTGTGATTTGGGGTGCCCGTCAGAAATATTGGCACTGTTGACTTTAAATGTAAGGTGGAAAGAGTGCCAAGTGTATACAAGGGAAGTTATGACTATACACCTGTAGCAAACAACTTTAATGCTGCTGGGTGCACTTTTAAAAAATAACTTAGGAGTGGCATTCTCAGGAGTGATTTGGGCTCTTTGGTATAACTCTTCACAAGTTTTATTGTAGATTCCTGAATCACTTCACAGGTAAAAGTTTTCTTGTCATCCTTACTAATAGCCGATAACTCCATGATGGTTTCTTTTCTTTTTCCTCTCTCTCTCTTCCTCAGCTCCCTTTTTTAGAATCTGGATACTTTTTTTATCACAATGGCCTTGCTAAAGCCAGGAGAAGACGCAGCCTTCAACACAAGCTTCATCTGGAAAAGGACTCCAGGGTAAGTATTTCATCATTATGTGCAGCTGTCATGTTTTCTTTGTGACACAGACCATTTTTTTTATGAGATCAGGATGATGATCAAATCTGTGGCTACGATTATGGGTTTTTTTCCCCTCCCTTGCATGCTTGTTTCAAGCTTAGTGGCTTCTGTATGCACACAGTTCCCAAATAGCCTCAGCTTTCATTTTTATTTCACTGTTAGAAGTAGTCATTCTCTGAGATGCATCCTTTCTCCAGTAAGACTCAGGGATACCATGGTCACTAGGACATCTCCTGCACTCTGTAGTGTGGGGAGAAGCCATCTGAGGTACATCTCTGGTTGTGCCCTCCATGAATCCTGCTACCCATGGGTTATTCAGCCCTGCATACCTTGTGGTATGAATGGTGGCAAAAAACTTTCTCAGCAGTCATCATAGAGTCCCTTTTTCTCAGGGAATAGTATAAACACCAGTTACTAGAGGAGTATAAGCTGTCAAACTTGAGTAGTTCTTTTAGAGGCTCTTGATTGCAGTCTACAAATGGTGTACTCAGTTTTCAGAAGCATAAACCTCTCAGACAGGAGAAAAAGGCCCCTTTTGTGGAAGGCTGTGAGCTGGCACTGACAAATTCATTTTCCTTATATGCAGAGTTTTTGCACCAGTTTAATACTGGGCTGAAGTTGGACCAGGTAGCACAAAAAGTATATTAACTGCCCAAAGAAAGTAGGTTGGCCTGAGGAATGATATCATGACAGCAAATAACTTATTTTTTAATCCTTCAGTAAGTTTTCAATTCACTGCACTGTGAAGAGGGGGAGATAGTTTTATTCCAGACAGAATGTAATTGCCAGATTTGTCTTATTGAAACACCCATGACAAAGAAACACTTCAGTAGGAAGAAGAGGAAAATAGGTTAAATAAGATCATGATTGTTGTTGTGACACCAGGACAAGCATGGTCTAATGAACTCCCAGCTTAATTTTCCTGCTTCTGCAGAAATTTCAGGTAATTCCAGGTCCAACTAGGATGCCCATACCTAGTCATTTCTGTGGTTGAGAGCCATGTGAGGGAACCACACAGGTTCCAGGTGCTGCCTGCCCCATTACTCTGTCCTGAGATGCTGATAGCTGGGTGCTCTAGGGGACCTCTTCCTGGTCCCCTTCTCTAAAGAGAAACCAGATACAGGTGAGGGGTTATGAGGCAGAGACATACCCAACCTGCCTTGAACAGAAATTCGCAGGCTTCCATTGTTTTGTTTACTGAGTGGGGATCAGAGACCAAATCACTGGGGAAAATCTACAATTAGTGGATACTAAAGCAAGTATCCTGAGATGTGTTTCCTGTCTCTGAACCACCCAGTCTTGTAAAGTCATTCATGAGAAAATGCACGAGAAAATTTAAGAGAAAAAGCACACGATTAATTTAGAACATTGAAAAGTAGTGGCTGGGTACAGTCGCTGTGCAGAGTCATCCCATATGCTTTTTGGAAATAAACATTTCTGTAAGTCTCTGAAAATTTTACAAACACCTGTGATAGCTATATGAAACCACCAATTCTCACTGCAGCCTAATATTACATGTCTGAGTACTCCTATACTAATTCCAGACTGGCTCTTGCATTGATACCTCTAGACTAAGTGTCTGCACTGCTATTAAGAGCAGCTTAAGTGAATCTACCTTCTTGTTCAGAGATGTTCCCTTTTGTAGTCATCTGATATTTGCAGTTTCTATGTTCCCAGTTGGCTTCTGTCACATGCAGTGAAATCTCATTTTTCCTGATAATCTCCACCTCATCGTGCTACTGCCTACCAATGGCTCCCTCCTTTGATTCCAGGGAATAAAGCTGTATTTAAATAACTGAGAGTATCTCCCATGTGAGAAAGAGGACGACCCTGGGTGAATTCTGACTTCGTGGTTTGCACTGGAAAATGGAAGGGGAATGAAACAATGTTTCATGACATTTTGTCATCTAGCCTGCCCTGTTGAATAGTCCTTGAGCTCTTATGATCCGGCATAGGTCAGTTGCTTTATGTAATACAATTTGAGAGCAATTAAAATCATTAGTCTTATCTCCCTTCTTCTTTTCTATGTGAGGTTTCTTTTCTATGTTAAGCCATAAAAATTCCTGTCAAATTTGTGTATAAATGGAAACATGAGCTGTGTTGACAGTACTTAATTTCAAACTCTAAAAGTAATTTCTGAATGTAATGGCAGCTCTCTAGACCATTTATGATCAATTTTACTTAGCAACAAATGTCAGCACTGTCATGGTTAATGTGTTAATGTGTGAAACCAAGAATAAAATGTTCTTGTTTTCGGGCTAGCCTGGAAGAAAACTTCCACCACAGGGCTATAAAAACCGCTCAGGAACCTTTATGGTAAACACTGTTGCAAAAAGTTGCTTGGCCCTACCCAATTGTGAGAAAGTGGGCTGCACTTATTCTGTATACTTTTCGACTTTGAGGAGGTTATAATGCCTAGCTAATTTTGATTACTAGCTGAAAAACAGCACAGATGTTTACTCAATTAATGTTTTTTAGTCAAGTAAGTCCCTTGAAGATCCATGTCAGTTTTTCAGGAGTCTAAGAGAGATGACACAGCACTATCCAGACAGGTTGCTGCATCATTTCCATGATCTGTATGTCTTTTAAAATGCTCAAAAATGCTTTGTTGTGTAAAGTTTACCGTATGTTTGAACCAAAATAATTTGGAGCTATGCTGTAAACATTACAGCAGTTATATGATAAACATCATGGCAGTCAAGGGAGTGGGAATGGAATGTTATTAAATTCCTAGATATCCAGGAAGAACTAATCGTTGTTTTGAAGAACCATCTCAAATACAATGGTTTTAACATTTTTTAATAGATTCATATTGCTGAAGCCTGAAGCAGTCCAGGCAGTGAATGAAGGTGCATGTAGTGTTGTCACAGAGTGTGTTGTCCTATTGAACTGTTCAAGGAAAAAGTGCAGGTATCCACATTGACATCAAAATGTGTCACTTCCTAAGTGCAGGTCACAACACAGTCTCAGAGCGAGGGGACATTTAGAGAGTCTTCCCTGTGGACAAGGGGAAATAGAGCTTCTGTAAGAGCAAACTTTGCTTTTAATAATGAGGGCCAGTGGTACGTTTCATCAATGTGATTGCCCTGGAAAAGTGAATCAGAAATACGGATATACTTCATATTGCCTTGTTAGCTAGTACAGCAGAAGCAGGATGGGGAAATGAAGTCCTGTCCTGCTCCACCACAGCTAAAAGAAAACAAAACCATGGGATTTGATTCTGTAGGGGCCTGATGCTGGCTGGATGCTAGGTGCCTGCCAATTCACTCTGTCACTCTCCTTCCCAGCAGAATGGGGAGAGAAAATATAGTGAAGGGTTCGTGGGTTGAGAGAAGGACTGGAAGAGATCAATCACCAAATCATGGGTAAAATAGGCTGTAATTAGATATATGAATTGAATTTATTACACTAACAAAATCAGAGCAGGATTATGAAAAGTAAAATGAACTCTTAAAAACACCTTCTCCCCCACCCCTCCCTCCTTCCCAGCTCTCCTTCCTACTCCAGTGGTGCAAGGAGACAGGGAGTGAGTGGGATTGTGGTCAGTTCATCACCCGTAGTTTCTTCTGTTGCTCAGGGAGAGGAGTTGTTCCCTTGTGCCAGTGTGGGGCCCACAGGAGACAGTTTCACAAACTTGAACCTGAGTCCATCTCATGAGCAGCTGCTGCAAACTGCTGCAGTGTGAGTCCATCCCATGGGCAGCAGTCCTCCCAAAACTGCTGCAGCATGGGTCACTCTTCCATGGGGTGTAATCCTTCAGGAACAGGCTGCTCTAGTGTGGCCTCCTCTCTCCATGGGCCTCCCACAGGGTCACAGCCTCCTCTCAGGCACCCACCTGCTCTGGCATGGGATCTCTGCATCCCCATGGATCTCTGTGGGCTGCAGGGCACAGCTGCCTCACCATGGTTCCCAGCTCTGGTGCCTGGAGCACCTCCTGCTCCTCCTTTTCCACTGGCCTTGGTGTTTGCAGAGTTGGTGCTTTCACATATTCCCTCCCCACTCTTCTCTGGTAATTACAGCTGCACAATAACTTCTTTTTTTTTCCTTCTTAAATGTGTTATCACGGAGGTATTACCATCATTTCTAATTGTCCCAAGCTGGCCAGTGGCAAGTCTGTCTTTGGAGCTGCTAGGGCTTGTCTCTGCCAGCCATGGTGGAAGGTTCTAGCAGCTTTAGGAGCTTCTCACAAAAGCCACTCCTGCAGCCCCACTGCTACCAGAACCAGGCCATTCAAACCCAATACAGCTTCATAGTTATTTTCAAAGATGACTTACCTTCTGGTCTCCTGTACTATAAATACAGCTGTGGCCCCAGCTGTATTATTATGTAAACATTTTGAAAAGTGGCCACATAAATAAGAGGAAAGAAAAAAATATATAGTCATTTTGTTACCTTTCTGACCAATACTTCTGTATTTTTTGCTGTTGGTGGGTATTTTCTGTTAGTAAATAGTGTTCTCCTTCAGTAGAAGGGTTTAAACATAGCTTGTTTTCTCAAAGATTATTTTGGTTTTTTTCAAGTTTTAGATAAAACCATTTCCCTCCCACACACTCTCTCTTGTCAGACAGCTGCCAAGATTAATCCTGCTCAGGAAAGAGGCTATAATATACAGAGAAGAGCTGAGTCCCATTACTGATATATCTATGCTAGTGCATCTGTGTTGCTGTTGGGAGAATAAATATGTATGTGTGGAGGCAGAAAAGGTTAAATGAAAATCTTCCACTGAGAGTGAGTTTGGCAGTTCGATGATGACTTCTTTGCAAAGAAATGTCCCAGTGATGGCAGTTGTTACGTTTCAGAAAGGGGTTAGAAAGGGAGACTTGGCTGATCCAGGAGTCTGAGGAGAGTGGATGCAGAGCTTCTTACAGGAGTAGTTAACCAGGTGCCCATGGTTAACAGTACTCCCAAACTGCTTGTCTCATGGGACAAGGAGAAGAAGGGGGCTGTTAATGCAGAAGATGTAAGTATTTAATTGAATAAATCAAAATCTTTCATCTCCTTCCTCACCTGAGATCCTTAATGTGATTGGATTATTTGTGACTGGACCCTTACAACCTGTAAGGCACAAGTGCCCTCTGCCCCCCCAGGCAGAGGGGTTGTCCAGTGCTGACAGAGCTTAGTATTTCATCCATGGTTCATCTTTAACAGGGAAAAAAAGCGGGATGGATGGCAGCTTGGGAAGAACAAGCACTGCAGCTTTTAACAATGGCAGTGCAATATAAATCAATCTTCAGGGCCTTTTCCAGCAGCATTAATAACAGGTTTGGCCTGGCTAAAGGTGCAGCCTTTTGTCTTACTCTCTTAGGTGTCAACGCAGGTCTTCCCCTTTGCAAAAATTAAAAACTTCCTGATAAGATCAGCAAAACCCAGTTTTCTTCAGTTCTCCTTAGTTCTCTAGCCAATGTGGAGTGCAGTGATCTGGGGATGCAAGGGCTAGGAACCATAGGCGCTTTCCTTTGTTCAGACCTTTGTATTTGCTGTGGAAGTGTAACTCGTTTCTCCAGCATTCTGTTACAGGAGGCAAATAATATTCTGTCCCTGGAGCAAAGCAATAAGAGCGATTAACAATTTTTTTTTTAATGGCAAATTTTGGCATTTTTCCTCCTGCTCTATGCCCCACATCTTGATTTCTCAGATTCCTGATCAGTGCTAGTGACTTTGATTCCCTGGGAAGTTTCTGATAAAAGCTTGGAAGGTATCTCAAGATACTTCTTCCATTTGAGAAGAAAGCTGGTTTGCTCCTGAAAGCAAAGGGGCAGCAGGAGAAAAAGGGCCATCACTTGACCAATTCCCTGTTGTAATCCTACTGTTGATGCCGTGGGTAGATGGAAAAAACTGCACTGTTTTTGTGCAGTTCACCACAGCAGTGATCCCAGATTCATACAAAATTTTCAACTTCTGTGGAGCTAAACATTATATAAATTAATGTAATGCCCAAGACTTGCCATCTCCTCTCAAATCTTAGATGGAGGCTTCAGGTTCATCATCCAGTTCTCTGCCATACAGAGAATGTGTGTGTTACAAGAGAGATGGGAGAATGGAAGGATGAAAAGCCCCTCATGTTTTTGTCTCTTTTATGTAAATACATGCTGCAGATGGTAGATGTTGACAGACATCCCAGTAAAATCTCTTTAACATTTTGCTGTAATCTCTGTTGTCATAGGGCTGACATTCTGGTAGGATTATGTTCAGGGGAAGTTTGAGCTGCCATAATTTTATGAGGCCACAGGACAGCATTACACCTGCATCGATGTTAACTTTTTGATATGAAATGGAAGGTTAGGTAGTAAAATCTCTGCTTAAGTATCTGTAATAAATATTGAACAGCCAAGGAAATCTCATGAGAGGAAATGTCTTCTTTCCAATGTTGAAAAAACCCCCAAACCACCCTCAAACCTACAGGCTTTTCATTGAAGCTCCGCTACAAACAAGTGGTGAAGAAAGCTTTGTCTCAGTTATCCTCGTGAAATGAAGCATGTTGTGCAGAGACCAGGCAGTGACTTCCATGAACGGATCCCTGGGTTATCATTTCTGGCATAAGTTGTTTTATGCTTTACCCAGTGTGTTTGAGGAAGGGTTTCCAAGAGTCTGTACCAGCTCACAGAGGGAGGCTTCTTCTACTGTTTGTTACCTTTTTCAGGTTGATACCATCTTGAACTGTATTTATTTTGTTTTCCCACACAGCTCAGGGCTGTTTTTGAAGATTTTGTGTTTCTAGTTCATAATGAAGCCAGCTGGCCAGCATTGTAAGAAAAAAAGACAATTTTTTTCAGGGAACTTTAGTCACCTGTATGTCATCTGGTATTTGATCTTGCGTGTGTCTTATTGCTGAGAAAATTTGATGCTTAAATGGGCACTTTATTTTTATGATAATTCAACCCTTTGTAGATATTGGTGAGTGATTATTGAAATATACAGGTTTATAAGTGTTATTATCTAAGAACACAAGAAGAAAGAAGCATCAGATATTACAACACAGTGTTAAAAAAAAAAAGTCAGACACAGAGTCAGTTTCTGTGATAATAGAATTCAACCTGTGCTTCAGACATGGAAAGAGAAAGGGCCATATAGGCAGCAGGGCAGACATAAGTAATTGCAGGAAATATGCTGCATATGTTGTGTGAACTGTATCATTCCAAACAAGAAATCATCAGGGCTGCAAAGAGGAGATTTAAGTGTCTGTTAAGTGAGCAAAAAGGTTTTCCCACTACTCTTCCCTTTTTGCACTGCTTATATGAGTAAGGAGGTATTCCTCTGCCTCTGGAATGCTGGGAATAAACTAGACTTTAGGTTATGGAATTGTTTCTGTGATAATGTCAAAAGAAATGTATCAGAAATTCAGTGAGGTATTCAGTTTGGTTTGTGACTGTACGATATACATAGATAGCATGGTTGTCACTGCAGTGATTGTTGAATTCCCTGTGATTGCCTATTGAAAACTGAACCTGAGGCAGTCCTACTTTTGTTGTCCCTGGCCTTTGTAGACTGTGCCTGCCCAGTGAGGGTTGCTGGATTTAATTGCTCATGGAAAGCCCTGTCCAACTATGTTTTGTGTGTTGATCAGTGGGGGTTCCAGCTGTAAAGCACCTAGATGATCTTTAATTCAGATATCACAATTATTCTATGATCAGTTTCTGTCGTCAGAAAAAGGACTCCGTGTTAATAAAAAATAATGAGGCCTAGAGTTATTCAGCTACTCAAGCTGTCACTTAGACTGACAGGGAAGTCTTCTTCACTGCAGTGTGAGGGTGTTGAGCACGTGTTGAAGAATTTCACAATTTCTAAGTTTAAATTCCTCAGATTTAGTGTGGCATCACTGGCTCACCTTTGGACTGCATATGTATATTGTATTTGTGATGTGCAATACAATTCTAAAGTAAAATATCACAACATCATTGAGTATGGAATAATTAAATATTTCAAACAGTTTGCTACTGGAGAAAATTATGTCCAGCACAATGTAAAAGCTAATCTTAACTGATCTATTATTTCTATTTATAACTAGAAAGATAGAGAAAAAAACCCAGTTGATCAATATCAACATTCAAGAATGTTGGAAGTATTTTATATCCATGTTATATGAAAAAGCACCATTAGCTGCACACAATAAAATAACAGACTATCAAAATGACATCAAACTCAAACACAGAGTGTCTTTTATTAAAATACTGTATAACTGAGATTATAGGGTAAGCTAGAAGTGTTTCTATTAGAAAAGAATATCAGTGAATGTACTGCAGGGTAATAGACTGATGGGCAAAGGCAGCACTGTGCAGATTAATCTAGAATTTTCCAAAAATAAAAGCAGTGATGTACTGTAGTCCTGGTGCCACCAGGATCTGGGGAGTCTGCCTGGTTGGTGGTTTTAAGACAAGGTTAGACGTGACCATGGCTGAGTCAGATGTGGTTAATTTCTCTCTGTGGCCCTGGGATAGTTCAGGTGACCCCTTGATGCTGCTTCATGTCACGCATTGCACCATTTTCATATTGCTGAACATGATACTTGGTGCGAGGCAATAGAATGAGTTTTATCTCTCAAAATAATTTGTAACCATGAGGAAGTTCAGTACTTTTACAAAAAACCTGTTGTGATAGCTGGCCACACTCAACCTCTCTGCTGCTGCCTGTAAATTGCTGAATTTGCATTAGTTAAGTTTCTGCTTTATGGCTGATGTCTTTTCTCCTGACTGCAGTGTCGCTCCCCTGTCTCCCTGCCTTTTCCTGTTTCCCTCTTGTTTCCTGCCTGATGCAGAGAGTCTCTGTTTCATAGATCAAGCCTTGCTTTTGTTATTTGTCTGTACAATTTCTAGCCTTAGATCTTCAGAGAGGTCTGTTAAATATTACAATACAAGCAGTGGCAGTGGTGAGGCTATATGGTTTAGGGTTTTTTAGTAGGATGTAGAGAAGAATGGACAGAGTGAGCCAGTGGCTTTGCAATAACATGGAACCCACTGTGATGTGGAATATTGCTTTGTTTTAGGACATGTTTGGTTTGATTTTGAAAAAGGAATGCAGTGCTTTGTTATGCTGAGCTAACAGTCACTGAAGGTTGTATCTCAGCATTCACTGGATCCAGGATTCCATAGGACTACTGTTGGTGCTTGATGAGTGTAAAATATGTAGGGGTTCAAAAATTACCAAATCACCAACATTAGAGCTGTGACAGAATTCAGACTGCCATGTGCAACTCTCTTCAAGGTTGGCTTCACTTCCAGTGTAGGAAGTGTGTGTATTCAGCTGTACTTCCTTTTCTCCTGTGCAAGTAAATTGTATGCTAAGAAATCTTCCTCAGGAGCAATGCAATAAACATTTTGGGCTCTGTTTTCTTTTGTGCAAATCTCTAAGCCTAATAGAAAATACAGAGGCTGGAAAACGGCCTTTCAAGAGATTTTAAATATGTTGTTCAACATACAACTTGGGAAGATTATAGAATTAGTGAAGTATTGTATCTGATAGTATATGATACCAGATTGTGAGATGGTAGGTCTAGAATGAAGCAAAATAAATTTGTAAGTTTATTTCTATTCTTTCTTGATGTCAGAAAATTAGCTGTTAAAACAGTTGGTGGGATTTCTTGTGTGTACAGTTAAATGACCAGAACCATTTAATGTATATGACCTTGGCAGTAAATAAAAAGTGGTGGAACTGAAGGTGTACAGTTAAATCAATAGCAACATAAGACTGGAATATTTTTTGGTGTAGTTTTTTGGAGTATCTAAGCGTGGTGTACCTGGGTTTGTGTCACAGGGCTGTGACTTTAAAAACCCCACCCCCTTTCTCCTAAGACACTTATGTTAAAAGAATCACTTTAATGGCATATGCTACTGTATCACACAATAAATGTATTATGTAGTGCATCCACTCATGCCATTTAATGTACTTTACTGTTTGTATGCATGATGTGCTCCATGAATACAAAAAGAGGTTTTACAAAGGTCACTGAAAGTTGATTGCAGTATTTGGAGATACGATGGAAATAAAGGTTTAGATCTAAATTATTTCTGAGTAGTTTGCTGCAGTAGATATTTGATGCTGCATTGGAATACGACTTTTTCAGCCTCTAACAGCTCAAAATAGCTAACAGTAATTAAAATGCTAATATGGATGTCATGGGTTGATGAAGTTGAATAAATGCTTCTTGGCCTTGGGAACTTCCATACTGAGGGAGAGAACAGGCCTGAGTAGAACAAAACACCATGGCAAGACTAAGAAATATTAAACATCTCTGTGGTACATATTTTCCCTAATTATTTGTATAATATCAATTCCATACCATTATAAGTGGACTCTGTTAAATACTACAATTTTGCTTATAAGGAGTGGTATCTGAATGGCCACATTTCTGTGAAAATACAGCTTTGTGTTTTACATTGCAAGCTGTCTACTCTCTGAGTGCTGAAAAGAAATACACTCTTATTATGGGTACAGGTTTAATATATCTTCAGTGGAAATCATCTGTCTTCATGCTCTTTTATCTTACTTAATTCTGAGCATTATACTTTCATACATACATGATAAACAATCCATGAGCTTTGCAGATATGAAGTCTTCACAGAAGAGCCAGAATTGCCAGATCTAATTACTACTATGCTCTTGGTCTCACAGCAATGTCACTGAGCTGATTACTGCCAGGCTCTAGGTTATGTAACACTGCAGTGTTACGGTCAGCATTAATACCTGGCTCTCTTCCTCCTTGCCAGCTCTTCACACTCCTGTTCCTTTTCTTTGGAGGAGGTACAGGTACATTGGATGTGTCTGCATCAAGAACCTGAAAAACAAAATAAGCCACTAGGGTGAGGAGATGCCCTATGTTTTGTCTTGGAGTCTGAGGCTGAGGGATTGATTACATTTGTTCCCATCTAACTTGGCTTTGTCATCCAGCAAATATGATAAACTCAGGGCTGAGCCCATCATCTGTGTTTGGCTGTTGCTTTCCCTGGCACTCAGCCAGCCTTGCCCAGCAGAGCTTTTGGATTGCTTCTGTCCTCCCTGTGGTTCCACCAAAGTCAGGGCTATTATGTGGGGAGGCATTTTCTCCCAGCAAAACAAGGAGTTTGAGGAGCTGTTGGCTGTAGCTACTTCATGCTTTGGAAAAACCACAGTGTAGTCAGTGACTGCACAGTGACTTAAAAATAGGAGATACCTTCTATAAGCCTTGTAAGTACCATTTTAGCTGCTCTTTATTTTCCAACTCAAAACAAGCTGAAATTGTGTTGTAAAACCTTCACTTAGCTCCTGGACCTGCACCTTTGGGCCAACAAGTGTCACTGGCAGAATTTGGACAAAAATGCTGAATATCTTAGGCCAGGATATACTAACATAGTTGTGCATTGCTTGCTCTATTTTCACTTGTCAATTGGGATGCTCCCCTGGGTAAACATTCATTGGAATATGTTTTACTTCTTTCGGAACATGAGCTTTTCTTGGAGTAATTTCCTTGATTGCTATTGGACTATTTATTTTTTGGAAAAAAGAAGGGAAATATCCATGTTAAACTAATTTCCCTGTTTCCAGCTCTAACCATGTACGTATCTCATAATTCTCAAGGGTCCTTCCCAGAGTTCTGCAGGGCATGTTTAACACAAACTTATGAAAATTTTTCAATTTGGACAGTCAACTAGATATAATTATTGTTTACCAAAAAAAAAAAAAACTTTGATACTTCAACTCATATTGTTGATAGTGAGTCAAAAGGAAGTAGAATCTACATTTTCATATTTGAAATACTTCATCAGGAAAAAAGTATTTTATAACACCAAAATATCTTGGTGCAAAAAAAAAAAGTTTCATTTTGTTCCACAGTTTCTGGTTGGAACTGCCTAGATTTTGTTTCATGGTCATTTTTGACTGTTTTCTTCAGTTTCATTATTCTTTCATAATGAACATCCTAATCCCAGACTTCTGTTGGTCTGACTCCAGTTCCTAGAATGTGAAAAATATGTTTCATGCATATTTTAAGGAAAAATAGCTAGTGGAAGGCAACCTCTAAAAGAAGCATCTGATGAATAACCAGGACTCCTGCAGGCAGCCTTCTCCTGGGTAACTCTCTGCTTACTTCACTGATCTCCTTAATTGGTTCTAGATGGCTGGGAACACTTACAGGCAGCAATGCCACTGTGAGGGACCACAGCTTCTCACAGACAAATCCAGGGGAGCTCAGCCCACTCTGCCTTTTCTAAAAATGTCCAAGGGGACTGAGATTTCGTTCAGTCACAGCAGACTTAACATCTTGTTGAACACATTCTGAGGAGATGATGCAAGCTGAGCGGTGCAGTCCCTCAAAGGAGAAAGCACTTTACTCATAGTCTCATAGTCTATAATTCACTGCAAACCGAAAAAGCCCACCACTTAACTTGAGAAGATGAGATACAACTAGTTCGTTGGTTTTTTTTTTTTTCTTTTTTTTTTTTTAGATCCTGGAAGCTAGTTGGTGAGAAACCTGGAAAAGGGGATATAAATGATTTGGTTTGGGTACTTATCCCTAAGGATGAAAACTTTCTATGGAGTGAGCAACTTGCCATAGGGAGAAGATTTTTTTTTTTTAATTTCATTTCAGAGTTGCCATATGCTGTCACAGTGGAACTTGGATTTTAATGATGAAGTGTTTTCACTTTCATATGCCAGCAAGGTTTGGAAGAAAGTTTAAATGTATGAAAGAAGTGCAAATTCCAGATTGAGATGGAAAGAGATGAAAAAATAACATTGCTTTTTGGAATCTGAATTCATCTAACGTCTCTTGGTGTCCTGCCATTCACTATGGAATACTGAACATTTTTGCATAGAGAGAGGATGTATTTCTTTAAGGACAGCTGTTGACATGAAAATGTTGTTTGTCAGGAAGATAACTCAGCATGGTTTTCTTATTAACACTGTGCTTGGGAAGTGTGTGCAAGGTGAATTACCTACTTGACTTGCAAACAATGAATAATTCAGTGGGAGTCAGAAAATAAAATGAATCTTCCCAAATACCTTCTATCTGCCTACAAAGTAGACAAAAGTGAGAAAAGGACTTAGTATTTAATGAAATAATATTTAAGTACAGTTTTCAAAGCACATTTCAAATATGGATTATGTGTACTTCACAAATGCTGGAAATAAATGTGGGAGGAAGAGGACCTTAAATTTTCCAAAAGGTCATACAGCAAAGCAGAGCAAAAGTAGGAATAGATCTGAGATGTTCAGTCTACTGTCTGGAAGAAAAGAAAAACAGCAATGAAAAAGAGAAATTGGATTGCAGCCATTTGTAGTCTTTACAACACCTGGGCAGTAAGAAAACTGAGATGAGAACGGTGGGAGAAAAATGAAACCCTAGAGATTAGAGCAGATCCTCTGAAGCCCAAAAGACTTAGACAAAGGACAATAACCTTAAACTGTAATTAGTTGTCTAGTGCTTCCACATGCATGATCTGGAGGCGCAGGAGAAATTACTGTGCTAGAGGCTATTTAAGCATAAAATAACAACACAATTGTATGGAGTCATTTGTCCCTAGGTATATTCCAAGATTAGTGCTCCTGCCTCTGTTCCTGTCCTTGCTTCCCCATAGCTTGTTCCAGCTTTTCCCAGGTATTTCCTTATCCTGGGTAAAAGCAGCAGCAGATGGAGAAAACCTCTCTAGCATTAATAAATATTTGAGGGAGCAGACCTTATGCTCAGGAGACTTTAATCTAAATAGCATTTTTTAATTTACTATTTTCATTCTTTCCTGTCCAGTGAACAACTTGCTTTTTGCATAAGCTATGCACAAGTTATTTGACTGAATGTGTTTTAGTTCATAGATCTAAAATGTACAGGTGCAATGTTTCCCAGAATGTAAAATCCAACAGCCCCTTGCCTTTGTATTTTCAGGTGAAAAGCAGCAGGAATTTGGGGAACTGTGTGTCTTTTTGCTACCTTAGAGCTGCATTAGACTATACTACTGACCCCAAACTTGTGATGAGTTCCTGGGGAAGGGATGGTTTGTCAGATAGATGTATCAGTGATTTCTTAGCAATTAGAGCTACGTAGGTGTTGCAGTTTTTTATTATAATATTTGCTTATGGGAATTGGAGGTCTCCTGGATTTCAGCAGGTAGGAAGCTGTTGTTTAGTTCCTTGCAGTCTTCCTGTCCCAACTGCCAGGAGCATCATCAGGACCAGGAATCTTCTTAGGTCTGATCTCACACTGCAGCACTGCCTCCAGGCCCAGGTTCTGTTGTCTGTGAGTACATTACACTCTGGTGGAGATGGAAAATGAAATTATAAATAGTTTTTGTCCCCTTTATGATTTGAAACCTCTTTTAATATGTTTTGCTTGATTAAAACAGTAGCTCCCTTCCCAGCCTGACAAGGTGAGCTAATGATTTTGATGAAAGACATGATGAATAATTTGCTTGAGATTTATATAGGGGTTTTTTTGCCAAGTCCCGAGTTAAATTGAGACTAAACGTATGAGGGGGGAATAGGAGAGAACTTTTTTCAGTTCTGCCTTTATTTTTTTCTTGGGAAGGTTGACAACAGATGAGGTGCTTTTTTTTTTTTCAGTCCTATTTTATATAAGGACCTCAGATAAGATTTCTGAGCAATAAAGTAACTTTCAAGGACTGTGTTTTCATGAGATCTCAAAAAACAAAACAAAATAACCATCTGCTTCCTTCATTCTTGGCCAAGCCATGACCTCAGTTACATGCTCATTATGCTTTCAGCCTCTCTAAATGTCGCCTGCTTTGGGAATTAATATAAAGGGAAGAAAAATTGTACTGGACAGTTTTCATCACCTGTCAGGACCTGTGAAGTTTGAGTTCAACCAGAGGGAGGCTTTGAACAGTGTTTTTCCTTAGAGGGATGGTGTTAAAAAAAGGAGACAGATGTTCCTCCAGTTTGCAGAAGTGAAAATCTGAAGTAATTTCACCGAAATGAATGGAGTGTATTTGCCCTTGGACAAGAGGAGGTGGAACCTGGGTCTTTGCACTTCTGGAGAACTGAATCTTTGCCAAGAAGCTAATACCAAACGTACACTGTTGTTCCACTGTAGAGGTTCACCTGATTATTATTTGCTGTGGTGTTCCTGAGTTTCAGTATTCCTGCCTCATCCATCCTGACTGTTTGTTCCTCTGACACCATTCTCACTTTTTTTTTTCTTTTTTTGCAGTGGCAGCTGGTGTTGGGATAGGGAATACGATTGCATTTTAAAAAGTTTTTTCTAAGCTAGAACATTACCCAGATCTCATTTGCAGTTCAGTCCATGGTGAAATAGGATGAGATGAAGCAAGAGAGACTAACAACAATATCTCGGTTGACCTTCCCTGAAAGGAAGTGAGGAATCATGAGAGGCCCTACCCAGCAGAGATGAAGGAAATTTTCAGTCCTTTTCATGGACCCCAGAGGTTTTTTCTGGTTTTTTTTGTTCAGGTTTCCCTGCTTTGCAGAACACTACTCTTACCCTCAGTCTCATAAAATGATAATCTGATCTAAGACCTTGGCAGCTTCATCCCTTACAAAATTCTGCTGTATTGTTTGCACCACTTTATTGTTTATCATTTTTCTTTGGTGATGGTCGTTTGTAGGTACAGCTCACCTTGCCCTTAAAGGAAAGGCCCAGAGCAAGGGATGTCGTCTCTGGTATTGCATTGGTGACGATTTGCTGTGTCTATGATTCTGTCATTTAGCACTGGATGTTTTATACTTCTTCAGGCCCAAGACACGTGGGACTTTATATCCTGGTGCCAGTCTAGGCATCTTTTCAAACTGCCATGAAGTGAAACCTTCTGCTGTAGTAGATTTTTTTCCCAAATCTCCCTTTTGTTGCTCCGGGAAGATACTTCTTAAGTGCTTATCATAACACAAATTAATTCTGGCTTTTTGGAAATACGAAGAGTCCCTAAATGGGTGTGCAGCAGGCACTGTTAGTATTAATCAGAGATTCATTGTTTCTTATAGGAAAGAAATACATTTTCATGAGGGAAGCGTTTCTGTTAGATTTTTATTCTGTGGAAACCGTAACACGAGTTTGATCTCAAAGTCTGGACACAGAGTAATTTCCATAGAATTTGCACACACATTTTTGATTGCCTGCAGTGGGAATCCTGAGCAAATTATTTTCTTCCCTGATCTGCTAAACATTTGTCTCATTGGAAATAAACTAGGAAGAGAAATAAGTATACAATGAAGACAGCAGTTTACAGGAGTCTGTGGAAATCTTCAGTGATAGACTAAACCCTAAATATGCTTTTGCTTTTCTCAGTCCTTTGATATATGGGCTCCTTCCAATGAGCATGAATAGAGAAGTCCCTATTAATATTAATGCAAGTTATGTATGTGCACTGGGAGCAAAATATACCCCTAATTATTTTATGCTAATAACTGAACTGAATAGATACTTCCTCATTCCTGGCCAAAAAAAAGCAGTAATGATTCAAAGATTTTTCAGCAGGATGATAATTTCATCACTTCATTTAAATCAGCCTCTGCTCTGACCCAGTGGGAACTAGGAAAAATTCTGGTACCAAAATCCCTGCTGGTGCACATGCAACTGCAATTAATGACTTTTGTATTCTTCAGGAACCATTTCTCATTGCTCTAGGCAGTGGATAAGTAGAGGGGCTGGTGACAACTCCAAACCACTTGGATAACCTGGTCCCTTGAAATTAGGGCAGCAACCCCTTTGTCTCTAAGACTTTTGAAAAAAATTTAATCATGGAGATGTGCTTTAGAGAGAGGCTTGGCTAGCAGTCTGTGGGACAGGCTGCTGGAAAACATGAACAAGGTTGTAAAAAGCCTCTCTGCTAAAGTGGGTGTTGAGAAAACTAGTGAAGAATATCCAGACCACACTTCTGTGCCTTAGTATCAAACAATGGTTTGGTTGGAAGGGACCTTAAAGACCACCTGGTTCCAACCCCCTTGCCGGGCAGGGACACCTTCCAGAAGACCAAAGCCCCTTCCAACCTGTCTTTGAACACTTCCAGGAATGGGGATGCCTTGTACTGCCCTGTCTCAATGCTGTCACTGAGGAGAGCTTCCTCTGGGATAAACTCTGAGCATATTAATACTTGTCTCAGTTTCACAGGTTTTTCCTTCTCTGTGGACTCTGTGAGGCTTGGGCCAGCTCTTTGTGTCTCTCCCTGCATTGTTGACCTCACCACTGCACTTGTTAGCTCTCCTGCCTACAGTTTCATGTATGGAATGTGATCCCTTTGCCAAATCATTCATCATCTGGTGCCTCTCTTGTCAAGAAAAAAGCTGTCGGCTTTTCTGGGGGATATGGTTCAGTACACTGCTCTAGCTGAACTCTAGCTGGACACCAGACAGTTCAGGTGCAGAATGGGAGTGTTCTGCCAATTGATGGCAGCCAGATTCTGGGACAAGCTGGGAAAAGCACCCTGATGTGGATATCCCTGCCTTGGTGCTGAGCACCAGCTAGCTCTGCACCTGCACTCTGCAGGCTCCAAGGCTGGAACTGAAGGAGAACATTTGACATTTAAAAGACAAGATTCTGATGCACCTGTCCTGGGTCAAGCACAATCCTCTGAAAGTATCAAAACAAAATCTAGTTTGAATAAAGGTCAGGACAGTAGGAGTCTGTTTCTTTCCTTTTCATAAACCAGTCTCTTACTTATCATTTTTTCCTACCTTTCCTCTTATTACAAAAATTGTTCTCCAGAAATGATTCTGTTTTGATGCTTTCTGTGTGGCAGATGGCCTGTCCCTGGCAGCTATACTCTACTAACCCAGTGCTGTACAGCAGTGCTACATAAACCTCTGCTGATTTTATTAATGTGATTTGTGATGGAGTTCCCTAAACCTCTGAATCTAGGCACTGAAAAAGTGCAATTGCAACTTGCACAGCTCAATCAATATAAATTATCAATAGCTTCCTATTGGGGTGGGAAAGGCATAGATGGGAGCAAGCTCCCATGTCTTTTCTGTCCTGTGTATTATGGTAATAAAGTAGCTGTGAACAATTGCTCTGCTTTTGGTTACAGGAGCAGATACGTGAATGTCAGCTGCAGCATAATTGCAGTTCTCCCTCTGCCAAAAGATCGACTGGCTTCTGGTTTGTGTCTGGCTTCTAGTTATGAAATTTCCTCAGAGAAGACATTGTGCAGTCCATGTACTATCCACTAGACAGCACTTTAGGAAAATCAGTAGTTTGCAATTCTTTATCTCATTTCCACTGCAATAGCAACAGGACTCTGAAGGTGTTACAGATAGTCCAGAAAGCCTCACTAGTATATCACTATCATTCATGTGAACATTGAAGTTTAAGTATTACAGGTTTGAAATACTAGAATAAGCTTCAACTTCTTTGGCAATTGTTGCTATATCACTTCAAGCAGGCACCTTGGTAAAAATAGCCTTTGTGCTTTATTAAAGCTAAATGGTTCTTCTTCTGTTGTCATTACCACCTAGTTGGGAGGTGTTGACAGCAGTGGGCCATAATCCCTCCTAGCAATGTGTCAGCCTGGTGCAGTGAGGACCTGAGTCAGAGCAGGGACACAGGAGCTGCCAGAAGAGGGATATGTGGCTGTCTGTGGTGTCCTTCTGTCTGTGCAGAGGTGCTCCCTTTCATGGTAGCCAAAACACCTCTTCTCAGCTTCTAACTGCATCATTTGCTCACAGAGCAGGAAAAGTGGGGAAAGGAAAAATTGTGTTGAGCAATGACAGTGCAGAAGAGGCTATAAAAGAGAAGAATTAAATTCTGCAGGGCATTCTGAGGGTTGCAGCCAGGAAAATGTAATCAAAAGGCACTTGGTGCACTTTCTGAAACCAGTTTTGAGAAAGCTGGATTCTGCATGGTGGAGCCAACCTTTATTTCACTGTCACCTCCTGACTCCAGGTTTGAGGATCCACAGCTAGTTTTAAATAATTCTTTTAATTCAGACTTTCTTAAATTATTTTAGATCAGATTGATTTTCAGCTTAGTTCATGCACGGCATGATCATGCCTTCCTTCCCAGGGCTGTGATACCATTTTTATTCTGGGAAACTGCTCTTCAGCTCAGACTCTGGCAACAATTTTGTGTGAAAGTACTTCACTAACTCTGGATCCAGTGGGGCCCAACTGCTCAGAAGGAGCAGAGGAAGCTGAAGTAAACTTTTACTCAAAGCTCCACGGCACAAGGGAAGTCTGCTACAGGTCCTGCCATGGTTACCATGACTGAGTGCTGTCATTTGTTTTTGGGGGTCAGCTACATTTTCTGACTCAGAAGCAGTTTAGAAATGGAGTACAGGTGAAGAGCAAAATAAATGACATAAAGGACAGGGCAACAGGCAGCTCTTCAATGAGTGGTACACTAGGGCAGACTTCCCGTAACGTGGAAAGAAGGGTAATCTGTGCCAGTAATTCTGTGAGAGGAAATGCATATTATAATTTTCCAAGCAGATGGTTCAAGGTGAGTGATGAGCTATTTAGATGAAATTTGAGTGGGAAGGAGGCTGTGGAGAACGAAGTGGAAGCATGATGAGTTATAGCAAAGGTCAGAAGCTGGCTTTTAAGTGCAGAATCACTTTGGAGACCAGAGGGTGTATTTTCAGCATGTGCTGCACACTTAGTTTAAGATTTCATCCTGCTGACTCAGTTTCCTTAAACTTTACCTCCACAGGTGTATTGCAAAGCCCTTCTAATCTACTCATATGGAATACACTGAAACTTAATGTCAATAAAGCAAATTTGTGTCTTTACAAAGGAAATACATGAAGTTAGAGGTGAAGCTGCTACAAGTGGTGGTTTATGGCTCCAAATCGGTTTGGGCATTAGCACAAACATTCACACATTTGCAAGAAGTCTCTTCTATGGTAGGGGTGAGTCAAGGGGACCTTTCAACAAAAAGAATAACTTTACCTTTTAGTTGAGTCTTCCCATACAAACCAAATTCAGCAGGTTTTTCTCAAAGTGGTTTTTCTCACAGTCTCCGCATAGCTGAAGACTTGATTTGTGAAATCAAGTAACTTAAAATCAACAGAGTTAGAGAAATCTTTAGCCTGTGAGCACTCCTGTTCTCTTGGGATGTATCAGATATTCATTGCTTGTGTGGAAGCAGCTACTGTACTAATGGAATCACTAAAGAGGAGGTTATATAAAGGTGGATTGTATAGTACATATCTCCTTATAGGACCAGTGAGCTGTGGAGTAGGAAGGAAGGTCCACTGCTGGATGACTGCCCAGGGGTATAAGAAATGGTCCAAAGTTGTAAGTGATGACAGAGAGAATAATTAAATGAGAAGATTCAGCATCATATGAGCATCTCTCTTCTTTGTATTGCGCAGACACAGCCAAAAGGTTTGCAATCTTAAATGTGATCTGGGCCTGATTCCCATTTAAACTAAAACCCTTTTTATACCACAGAGAGGGTGCAAATATAACTTAGACCTACTCTGCTTATCACCTCAAAGATTGATGGTTTTCTTTGTAATAAGTAAAAATCACTCCACAAAAAGACTTTTACTGTTGAGGAAGAAAAAGAAGGTAGTTTTGGCTTTTTTCCAAGCATAATATTTTAAGAAAGTCATATTTGCAGTACTCGGCAAAGGTATGTAAGAGAAAGTTTCTGCAAGTCACAGTTTTCCTAATTTTGCAGTTAGGTAGGATCTGCAGTTGATAATGACCTACATACAAGGCCCAGTTTTCTTTTCTGTCACTGGGCATGCTGTTTATACCCAAAATGAGGGGTGATTATTCTGATTGATTTGGAAAGGCTGATAATTTCTTTGACCCATGTAACTGGGGCGAAAGCAAAGTGCAACATTTACCCATAAGCTGCTGATAAAGTGTCCCTGTGGTTTGCAGTCTCTGCATATCTACTAAGACTAATGTATAGTTATAGCCCAGCTCCAGGGAATTTCTTTCTTACAGAGATCTTTGATTTTGTCACTGTAGTGACTGTCCTGCTATCTTGCAAGAAGACATTGAAGGAAATATAATTTATTTGTCTTTTTTGGTATTATGTAGAATAAGAATCAGTTTTGCATTCCTTTGGAAACCTCTTAAGATTTCAGAAATGCTCTTGCTCTCATGCTGGCTCGTCTAAGCAGTGGAAAAGAAATTGGAAACAGATTTCTGAGAATAGCCAGCATCTGTGATAGTGTAGATCCTGATATGCCCCTCCTGTCAAACTGAAGAGAAGGTAGAAGTGTGAACCAGTTTGCTTGCTCTTGAGGCAGTACACAGAATATCAAGATGTGCAGGGCTTTTTCCTCTGTCTCAGCATTTTCTCTTAATAAATTCTATCCTGGGGCAAAAAAAATCTTGTCAAAGAGGGCATGATCCCATGACAATTTCTGTTTTACTAAATTGGCATTTTCCATTGTAGACTATCCATACTCAGCATTGATTTTACATTGCAGCTTGACCAGCTCACTTGCATTTCAAAGTAGAAGCTAGAGGAGCTATTGATTGCTTAGCTGAGCAGCTTGAGTATGATCTGCAGTCTCCTCTTACACATTGATTCCTTGTCTCTTTACTCTCTGCTTCCTGAATGTCACTGAACTGTGAGAGGCCTGCTAAATGGACAAAAATATTGATTTCCTTTCCCCTTCTTTTATTTTCAAAAGCCCCTTATTTACCAAGAACTGAACTAATATGAGGAAAACAAAAGGTCACCAAAAAAAGGCAGAAGGAAGGTAGTTTTTGTGTATTTTTTAAAAAACATGTGAACTTGGTTGAAACTGGAGTCCTTTAAGTTGTGTTTTCATCAAGAAATGTTATTTGCCTGTGTGAAACCTTTGAACTCAGGCTGTTCAGCTTCCTATTTTACTGTTGTCTGATTTATGAACTTCTGGGGTGGTTTCCTAAAAGGCTGTACCACTAGTGTTACGATTTTCTCTGGTTTTTGCAGAGAAGTTAACGAGCAGTCCCAGCTATGCCAGGTTTTAATGCAGAATGCAGTCAGTAAGTCTTTTGTTAGAGTTTCTCGTACAGAGTTTTGCTCCTGTTTTGTTCACCCACAAGTGTGACACATTGCAATAACAAGTTTAGAGGGATGGAAGAAAAGTTCAAGGAACACAAGCTGGAGTCAAGTAAAAGTGAGATGTGCCAAGAGGGGTCACTGGGGACAGCATGAGTATCCAGAGTTTTAGTATCTGATGATGATCTATGTAAGCTTAGAAGTGTTTGGGCAGGCATATGGGGCTGGTTACAGAAAGGGTAAAACTAGAACTGGTCCAGAACATCCAAGCATAATAATAAAAAACCCCAACAGGTGCTTGATATATAGTGACATTGTTTCAACTAGTAACAAAACAAAAAGGTAAAAGCAAATAGAGGGATGGCTAAAAACAATGGAAAAGATCTGTTTTACAGGGAGCGTTATTTCCTAGAAATCAAAGCAATTCTCTTGCTGTCTTGTGCTTGTCATTATTAAAAGAACCATTTAAAAATACATAAACCAAGAGTGTTACAAGCGTTTTGTGGAAAGAGATGCATTTTTCCTTTAATGAAATCTTTGAAATTGAAAAAAAAAAAAATTCTTCATCTGTCCTTTGCTTAGAAGTGGTGGGGAAAGTTGTGTTGATAAACTTCCAGATTTCTAAGGATTTGTGCTCTAACATAGGATTTATGCTGTAACAGCTGCTACATCTTTGCTATAGGGTAAGTCCCTGTACAAAACAATCCCCAGGGATTAATGGATATGGCTAGAAGAGACACTTGGAGAAGTTATGAATAACCCTCCAGAAACACCTACGTTTAGCAACATGAACTTGTTGCTAGGTATGGAGAGATCCATAAGAGCCTTTGAAAGTCATTAGTTTGCTTGAGAGCAGTTCTCATTTTATTAGTAAGAATTGGATGATCAGTGACACTCACAAACCCCCTGATATCCCTGCTTGTGCTTTCTGGGCACAAAACAGGCTCAGAAAGTTTGAAATCGAGCAGATGGATCCAACTCTGTCACAACAAAAGGCATCAATTTTCTGCATTGCTGCGTGTAATGGGTTGACCCTAGTCAGATGCCAGGCACCTGCCAAAGCTGCTCTCTCACTCCTCTCCAGAGCTGGACAGGGGACAAAAAATATAATGAGGGAGGGTTCATGTTTTGAGATGGGACTGGGAGAGATCAGTCATCAAATATGATGGGCAAAACAGGCTGTAATTAGAGATATGAATTGAATTTATTACACTAACAAAATCAGAGCAGGATTAAGAAAAGTAAAATGAACCCTTAAAAACACCTTTCCCACACCCCTCCCTCCTTCCCAGCACTACTTCCTACTTCTCTAATATATATACCTCTCATGATACACAGATGGAGTGGATAGTAAAATTAAATGTCTTTGTCTTAGTGAACTTAGAAATCAGAGATAAAAAATATACACTCAGTAATTCTGTATTGGCTTTAGCAGCAGAGGGATGTCATTTATGGATAATACTCCTAAAATCTCCTGTATGTACATGCTGTCCCATTCTCATAACTTTCTGAAGAGTTTGTCACCAAAACTGCGGGAAAAACAAAAACCCTCAACAGCATTTTTAATGTTAGAGAGTCAAGGTATTACTTTACTGTCTGGCCAAGATGTTCTGGCCAGGATGTACCACAGAAATCATCTCATCCACACATAGCCGGGGTGTGCAGAGAATCATTCCATGACACATGACATTTACTAGATTTTTCAGCTCTTTTATACAATCAAAACTCATAGAAATTAATTGGATCGGTGTTCATTGGTCTCAAGTGGCATAGTTCTTAGTATTTGGTCTCCTATTGGATCCAGATTTCTTTGCTTCTGATGTTAATTAGATCTTCATTCCTTGATTTTCTTATCAGTCTTTTCTGGAGGAGATGTCTCTAACTTTGCCAGAGGAGGCAGAGTCTGGGGTAGATGTTCCTAGATGGCCGCTGATGGCCTTTTATCTTCTGGGCTATTCCCAGACTGTTGAGATGTTAAGTTCATCAGACCTCACCTAGAGGAACAATGCCCTGGAAAGAAACTTAAAATTCTTTTTCCCCAGGCAGAGAAAACCCCTTGACTAAAGATATACAAAAATTTTTAAACTGGTATGTTTTCCCACAGGTTGGGTGTGCAGATCACTGGCTCAGTTGAACTTTTCTGTCTCTCTTTTGCCATCATGTTTCTTTGGATGTCAGAAATTAATGCTGGCAACAGTCAGTACAGCTTTCCACTATCTGAAGGGGGTTTATTTGGTGATGCCTTTGTGCATCTGGACACACTGTTCCAAACCACCTTCAAGGGATGTTGATCTTCAGTACAGTTTATAGGACCTGAGTCCAACCACCAGCCTGACTTCCTCAAAAATACAGGCTACCAGTTTCCACTTCTTACTTCACCTTCAGGAACAGACCTGTATTGACCCTGAGGCTTTAAAGAAAAATAACCATTACTTCCTTTGATTGATCAACTCACTGCTATGTGTTTGTTGTTTGTTATTTTTTTAATCCCCCAACATGCCTATTTGATGTTATCGGTTGGGACTGCCTTCTTCCTCTGGAATTTGATTCAAATCAAATGTTCTTCAAATGTTTTGAAGTTCTTGGTATTTGAGTATCAAGTTGTGGGTACTATTCCACTTGCACTCACTGGTGTAATTTAGTAAATCTGTCATTTATGCTCAAGATAACAGAGTCATTTAACTGCAGGATCTCATCAGTGCAATTGACCCTGTGCCTTTAAAATGAGGAGCTGATTGTCTTGGCATTCATGGAAGCAGAGAGCGCAGTAGAATGCTGCAGTTCCTGGCCCTTCCAGAGCAGTACTGCAGTCAATTTATTCTTTTGTTAATTGGTTTTACATCCAGTATCCTGCTGGTTTATTATCATCCAAGTGACTGTATGCACCATGCATAAGTAAAAGTATAGTAAAAATCAATACTTGAAACTTTTTTTCCTTGTAAACAAAGCCATCCATGGGCTATCTTTGATACATGACCTTCATTCTGCTTGCAACACAGCTAGTAACTTTTTCATAATTTAGTCCTATGCTAAGAAAGTAGATGCCCAGGTTTTACTCTGTACTTAAACTTGCATCCTAATGAAAAAGGAATAATTATTTAAGAATTAAATAAATAAAAGGCTGTTATTGTTGATAAATAAGCCTAATTTTGAGATGGGTAAAATTCATGCTATTTTTGTAAAAAAATATTGTTGTTTCACTAGGTCCTAATAAATATCTTACTTCACAGGCTTGAATCATTTAGTGACTGTTATCAAAAGCCTGAGTCCTATGAATGCTGCTTTTTCTGCTTCAGTTAGAGAAACAAGGATTTAAGAGCTGGTATGAGGTTGCATTGTGCGTGGGATTGAGGGCTGGGTTCCAGGTCTGAATGTCACACAAGCAGATGGGACTATGGAAGTAACAAGATGAGAATGTTTTTTGGTATTTTTCTGCTGTTGGACATGCAGACATGTTCTCTCCTGCATGTGTTTTTCAAACCTTGATGTTGTACTTAATGCCTTTGTATTACTGATGTCCGGGGGCGGCCTACTCTTCTTTCAGAAGAAAACCATGAAATAGAAGCAGAATCAGATGCAGTCCCTCTCCTGATCTAGAGTAGATATGAAAGCAGAAATTTCCTTCTTGGAAAAAACCCATTTTTCTACTGTAGGTACCCTGTTGGCAAAAAGACAAGGACTTTGCTGACTCAGCTTTGTGCAGCCCCAAATGGGCAGTTTTTCACCCAGATTACTGGATTTGCATTATCATTTTCGAAGTTTGTTCTTTGGGGATCTTTTTTTCTGGAGTATGTGGATATTACCTGTTCTTGGGCTCATTGCTTTCTAAACACATCTTCGTGAGGAGAAAGGCAAGTTCTTACGTTGTGCTGGTTAAGATCATGCTACAAGGCAACTGACTGAGGCAATTTGTAGCTCATGGAAAAAGCTACCAAGACCTTTTAATAAAATGTCAACCCTTTTTTTTTACAAAAATATTTAATCTTTTCTGGATTCAATTGTATGACTTACTGCCATTTGAAAATACGAGGAAACCCCCTTTGTTTTTGTGGTGAAAAGGATATCCCAGAATTTCTGAGACTGTTCCGTCTCTGGGTGGTGACATCCTGTATGCCCTTCCTCCAAGTGAAACATTCAGAAAACAGCCTGCAGAGTGGTTTCAGTTCAGTGAAGATTATGCCTCTTTGAGGGGTGTATTTCCTTATCTCAGGAAATTACAATGTTATACAAAAAATACATTATGTTGTATTGTGAAGATGGAACAAATCAGACAAACGAGATGGTACTGAAGAGGGAAAACAACCTGTGCTATTTCTGCAAATTGCCCCCCCTCTTCCTCTCTGTTGTCTTAGAAGACAAGCCAGGGCTCCCCAGCATTGCTTTTTAATTAGTAGAAATCCTTTTGTACTTAATCCTAATTCAGTGCCTTAATGCAGCCAGGTCCTGCAGTGCCAGCAAGCTTACATGGAGCACAAACGCCTGAAATCTTTTTCTCTGGCATCCCCCTGCATGAGGCTTGTCTTCTGTTCCTAATTATGTTCTGTGGTGACAGCTTGGGGTTTGCAGTGGCAGAGGTGCGGCTGGGGAAGGGGGAGGCAGAGTGACAGGTGATTGCTCTGTCTCCATGGCATCACTGAGCTTTATCTTAGAGCTGTCAAAAGCTGTGCTTGCACCTTTCTTTACTGTGTACAGCGACCTGGTGCCACAAAGTACACCTTGTATGGGTCCTGCTTAGTCACTGTCCTCTTACCAGGTTATTTCATATTAGGTTTTTCCTTTACTTTGAATCCGTTCCACTTTTAATGAACCTGGACAAGTATTGGGAACACATATATAAATGAAAGCACCAATTCAGTATTATACCATTTGGTGCCTTTAGTTAAGGAGTTAAAATTCATACAAGTATATTGTTAGAAACCTTTGACACTGCCTTTTCAGGCCATGCTGAGTCCCATCCTGCTCATTGTGAATTAGTATTGGGTTTTCGGGGTTATAATGAAACACTACAGCTATGAGGAAAACAGCTTTTAGCCCCCACCAGTTAGATCCCAGTTCATCCCAGTTTCTGTCTTAGACACCCCACTGAGCACTGTCTTTTATGCTCATGCTTTAATTAACTGAGACAGAAAGATGTCTCCAAGAATGATTCAGCTGTCCTAGGATCTGTTTGAAACTTTGGATGAATTTCTCCTCTGTTGATTTTGACTGACACTATATGTATAAAGTTGCTATGACACAGCAGTGTAACTCATATGCATGCATTTTAAATCTGAAATGCCAAAGTCACACATGTAGAAGTGGTTCTCTGAGTTATTAGATTTATTTAATAACCATGGATTCTTTTCAAGAACACTCCTAAGTAAATGTTAGGGCTTCTTGCTGCTCCTAAAGATGTACTTAAGCATTCCTCTTTGATCCAGAAGGCTAGATTTTTTTTTTTCCCTTTCTATTTTTTTTTTTCTTTTTTAACAATTAAATGTTGGTATTCTTCATGTTATCTTGTTTCCAGGTGTTAGGCTGAAGAGTACAAAAGAAATATGCCAAAGTAGACAGGACATGTTAGGGATGCTCATTTACATGGGTACAAGTAAGGTTATTGTGGTCCGACTTTTGAAGTTCTGCCTCCAAAGATATTTATCATGTGTAACTTTTCTTATATTCTACAGCACTTCCTTAAATGTCTTGTGGATTTGCAGTACATAAAGAAAAGGATTTCTAAAATGCTGTGACGACTTGTGTTTCATAACCTGTATTTTCATATCCTGTACTTCAGCCAGCATGGTCAGTTTAGTGGCTTTTTTGCTGTATAGTTTTTCTTGCCAGTATATTTATTTACCACTTCTTTATTGCAAGCATAATCCATGAGAGTAGATCACTCTACAAAACATTTTTGAGAGCCTCAGAAGTATGATGAAAGCTCACAAGACCAGATTTTTTTTCCTCCCAGAAAATGTCTTTGGCAGTGTCCCGTCCTGCTGTAAATAGGAGAGTCAGAGGATTCTTTTTGATAGATTTCTCAGACAAAAATAAAGTGACAGAGCTGCCAGCACGTGTACAGGCCCTAAAGGAATCACCTCATGTATAACGTTGAGGCATAAATAATCAGATTGTTCCCTCTTAAGGAGGAAAGGTTATCTAATGATCTGATAATGCCCTGGAGAAAAATCTGAAAGGTTGAGACCTGCTTCCTTATTTTGTCAAATTCTACAGCTTGGAGCTGTGACATATTTGGAATTAGTTAAATAATTTTAGCTTCTGTTTTGGTGGCAACGAAAAATAAAACTATGGCAAGAAGACTCATGATAATAATGAAGCCTGGAGAGGGGCTCACTCTTATGTTGATTGTTTGGTGTCTAAAACACGTTCAAGCTGAGCTTTTTTCACATAGGACACTCTGGGGGAGTCTCTTCCCCTCACAGCTGTTGCAGTAGTCCTGGAGCTTTCTACATCTTTGTGAATTCTGACTGGGATCAGTTCCTGGTTTAGAAGTTGCAAATGAATGACACAAACACACACAGTGTGTTTTCATAACCATTATCTCTCATGAAAACAAGTCTAAAAAAAGCTTTTTATGTGTGTCAAGAATGCTGAGCTAAAGGTGTAAAAATTAACCCTTCCAGGTGAGGAAAGCTGTGCAACAGGAGGGCTTCATCAGAAGGAAGCGAGGATATAGAGACATCAATGACATTGACATCAACATGAATGATCCTTTATTTACGAAGCAGTGGTACCTGGTAAGTTTTGAGAGAAAATCACAGTAATCATAACTAAATAATTGTCATTCAAGTCATTCTGTGCAGTTGCAGTGTTTTCCAACAGTTCTTTCCAAATGCAGGACTTGGGAATGGATCCAAGGCTCTATTGTGTTGGTTTTAATTGCACCCCTTTTATATTGGGAAGATCCAGCACATTTCAAGAGATAAATTTCATTTCAGTCAATGGAAAGATCCTTAGAAGGCTTGAAAGAGAACAGTATTGATGTCCTGTGGGCATTGCTGGTGTGACCCCTAGAGCTGCATATGAATCATGTCTTTGAGCTGTTGCCAGGTAAAATATTGTTATGGAATTATGGCAAGAGATTATAATGTATTTGCTAGCAAAAGTTAAAGCTTTTCTTTTCTTATGGAAATTTGAATATAATTTCTTTTGTCAAAAACAGAACGGCTGAAAACTGATGAATTTTTGCTTTAGCTAAAGGAAATTAATATTTTGCTAAATTGTTTCAGCTTTTCTATGTCATATTTTTAGAGGGAGAAGTATTTAGTCATAAAAGAAAAGTTATATTTTTACTTTGAAGTGAAATGAATTTTTTGTTTAAAAACTTGATAAAGTAATTCTGTCAGTTTTATTGTTGCAACATATTTATGATTAAATATTCAGTAAATGCAGTACTGCCTTGTTAACTTCAGAAGGGTATTTTTGCTTAAGAGTAATGTTTCTTCCTCTCAATCCATTTCTTATGTTTCATGAATCCATCCAATTTGGCTGTAATTTTTTTTCCTAAGGCAAGAGTTTTCAAATGAATTGGGGGCACATTAGCATGGATGGGCTTTTATTCTTGATGAGTCAATAAACTAAAGTGAGGATTAATTCACTTATTTTCCGGTAGTTAATCAAAATGTTTCAGTGATAAAAATAACAAAAATTTAGGAAGCTACGCAGTAGATCCCTGCTTTCAAGAAGAAAGTATTTCCTGCTCATAAAAATGTCCTCTGTAAAGTCAGTTGTTCTAACTTTTTTCCTGTATTGACCCAGTAGCTGACATAGTAAGTAGAAAAGTCCTTTTTTGGGGTCCAAAAGATTCAATGTTTAACCAAATCTTATAAACCACAAAAAATTCAATTTTGCCAGTGTTGGGTTTTTTCAGTTTTTTTCTTTTTTTTTACAGCTGCATTATTGTAGTAGATATGTTTATGGACAGATGTGTACTCCAAAAACATATGGAATATATTTTCTGTACCAAAGATTCATGCAGAGACATAATGGAAAAACCAGTGGCTGTGGAAGTATGTCAGTTAAGTAAAAGAAAGCTTTTTTTTTTTTTTCACTGATGTATTAGATTAACACTGGTCAAGCAGATGGGACTCCTGGACTTGACCTCAATGTAGCTGAAGCATGGGAGCTGGGATACACAGGGAAAGGAGTAACCATAGGAATTATGGATGATGGTAAGTGAAGACTGAGTGCAAATTTAATACTTTTAAGTAGGCTTTTTTAATTTAATTGAAGTTAAAAAAATATACATATATATATAAGATGAGAAAGTAATAATCAATTGCTTGTAGTGGTGAGACTACCAGCCTCCATAAATACTTTAAGATCTTCAGGAAAAATATGATACAAAGATAGGGGTACTGAAGAATGGATATCCAAGCATTAGAAGTAAATTATCACTCAGATATCTTCCAGGGCACACTGTATTGGCCATTAAACCTAAGGAAAAATTCCCCTTGACTTCTGTAGGCATTGACTGGAGAATGAAATTACTGTGCAAAAAATATTTAAGAAAATCTTTTTTACATTACATTATTTTCAGTCATCCTTGAGGGCTGAAATAATTAAGCACTTTCATGCTGAATGTCAATGAAGATCTGCATATTAGATATATTGCTAGTTTCAGACTAAGTTCAGGAAAGATGAAGATAAAAGTACAATTGAAATTACAGCTCTTCTGCTTATGAGTTCTTGCTGAAGTACAGGAATTCCATGCAGTTTCTCAACACTCTTCTTTGGAATAAATTTTGAATATTTTCCTTTAATGGGGCTGCATAATATTAAAAATAAATAAAACATCTGTATCCACATATTTTTCTAGGGTCAGCCAGGGTCTGTCCTCACTTATTTCTATTCCTCACCTGCTTACCCCTATGGCAAGGTTTTTGTGGAAGTAAGAAAGTAAACTCAGACATCTGGATGTTAGGAAGAAATTCTTTGCTATGAGGGTAGTGAGATACTGTAACAGGTTGCCAGGGGAGGTTGTGGCAGTGTTCAAGGCCTGGTTGGATAAGGCCTTGAGCGACCTGAATTGTGTATTGATGAAAGATCAATCTCATCTCAGAGATGATTTCTTGTGTCACAATTTCACTGATCTCACAGAGGCAAGACATGGCTTTCAGATTAGCAAGGCATGAGTGTGAAGGAACGATGCCAAACTATTTGAGCTTTGTGTCAATAAAACTGATGGTCCATCAGATACAGCTTTTAGAGAAGAGAGTAATTTGCCTTATAATTTGTTTCTAGTAACTAAAAAAGATGGCCTGGTTAACAGGATTCTTCATAGAGATTTTTATTGTCCATCTACCATTCGGATCAGTTACAAGGGTCTCCTAATGCAAATCTAGTGCTAAGGACCCTACAAAATAAAAAGTTAATTTTTCCATCAGAACAACTATGATAATAGAGTGCTCTCCTTGCAAATAAAATAGAGTATGTAATGGAGGGGTGGTTAGAAAAACAGGATTGAGTGGTGATGATGAAAATGTAGCATGAGGTTGGTGGCCATTTCTTTGTATATTTTAACTGGCTATGTAATAAGTTATCTTATCCTAGCTGAGTGTAGATCTGCTGCCTCTGTTACACCATCTACTGGGATTTGTACATTTGCCATGTGTAGAAAGATGCCATGCAATAGAATATTACACACCAATGCTCTGTTAGAATCTTTAGCACAGTACCAAAATGTGGAGCCTATACACAGATATTTCCTAAAATGGTTTAATACAATATTAGAAGTTCTCTTTCATGCCTATTATCTGAAATGTTTGCCTTAGTGATCACACCAAGCCCATTCTAGGTAATTTTCTACTTAGTTTACAGTGTTTAAAAATACTCATTTTTCTATCCTGTACTAATCCAATGCTTACCAATCTTGTTAGTTTTGGTATGCTTTGAGATGACAAAACTAATACAAAGATAAATTGTGATTTAAACTAATCCTTATAAATAAATATGATCTAGTCTACAAAACAGTAAACTTTGTCATTCAGCTCACTTTTTCAAATAGCACCTGGATTTTGACATAAATAAATCCACATTTAAAAACTGGAATCTCATTTCAGTCAGTTGCAGTATTCGCCATGATTATTTTCCTCTGGTTGTAAAGGAATCTTGTTCTGTGATCATTAGAAAATCTTTTTTGAAACTCTTAACCTTTGGTTTCTGTTCTGTCATTGTCTTATTGCAGGAATTGATTATCTGCATCCAGATCTTGCATCAAACTACGTAAGTTCATGCTGACCTTTTCTGTAAGATGTGGATTTTCTTGTTATTATAGTCCCTCTGCTACAAAATTTTAAATAGGGAGTTGAACAGCAGTACAGCTGGACTCCTGATCTTAGTGATCATACATTTCCCATTGAAAGAAGCAGACTGAAAATGGGACTGCTTGTGCAAGGAATGGAGACATGACAAGGCTCTTTGTTGAGGAATGACAGTCTTGTGTCACATTAAATAAGCTGCAGCTTGCAATATTGGATTTAGGACAGAAATGAGTAACCTGTGAATTTTCTCTAAATCCTGCTATTAAGATGCAGAATGCCCTATCACTTGAAGAGCCATGGAGCTGTGGGCTGTGGCAAGGCATGTATTAGCCTTTGAAACCTCCAGGAACAGTTTAATTTCTCTATTTCTTGATCCAGTGCTTCAAAGCATATGCAGGGCAGATTGTGTATTCTCAGCACATGCTTTGAAAATTGATTGTTCCTCAAATCTGCCTCAGGATTCAGATCTTTGGACTAGAACGTTTTTGCATTTCTTAACTCTTCTTCTTAATTTCTTCAACCTTCCATGGGTACTAGCACTTCTGTCCCCAGGTGCCTTCAGGTTCCTTCCTGTGCGAAGCCCAGGCTGCTTCAGCAGTGTGGTTGAGTTTGCAATTGCAATTAAATGAAAAGAGGAACAAGGTGAGCTGGAGATTTTGGGAATAAATGTCAGCAACTTGGATACAACAGCTCCAAAATGAGGAAGACAGTTATTTTTACATACGTGCCGTTTGGAACATAATAACACACAGGATGAAAACCTGTTTGTGTTGCAAGTAGCAAAGCACATTTGGTAGATAGTAAGTGGATATGGAAGATCTGTAGAAGGCTTTGGAGAAGGAATTTGGGAAACAGCTGACCACAGAATGCAGATTAGCCAGGTTCACTCTTTACGAACTGGTTTAATAGCAGCTAATTAAACCCTGTGCCCTGACTGCAGAATTCTCTCCCAGGTGAAATAACTCAGTAGGATGTTCCCATAAATTCATACAAATAAATTTGTAAAAGGTAGCCTTTTTCTTTGCAGGAATTGTGCTCTATGTATGTTCTAGCATGTGATGTGGGCAAAGCACATGCTCTACATTCACTTTTCAGGAGCAAATGTGGACAAAGTATGTGGGAATATTCTGTTTCTAAAAATCATGTTTCAAATACACAAGCAAAAAGTCTGCACAATATACCTGATATAACAGTTCTGTTGTTAACAGTGAATCTAGGATCATGCCCAGAAACCGAAACTAGATTCTGCTGTAATACAGTGTTTTCTCTTTTAATTCCAAAATATTTTCTGTTTGATGGCCAAATATTTGTCAGGTTTAGCAGAAATATATTGGTTTTAGAGTGGCAATAGCGAGTATTGTGGAAATCAATGGAAAATGACACAGAGAAGGACAATGCACAGACATGGTGGCAGAAATCCTGAAATAATGGAGCTGGACAGAAATCTGAGAGTTAAAAGAGATATTGGGATAAAAATTGGAAAGAAAAGCTGTCTGGACATGGGGTCATCAAAACTTTCATGGCAGTCATGGAAGACTTAGGAGGAGACTGACTTTAAAATGAAGATCTGAAAAGATTTGTGCAGGAGTGACTGTCTAAGTGAGGAGAAGTTCTGTAGTGTAGCAGTGATGGGGCTGTGGAGGGAAAAGAGAGATTAGCTGGCTAATACAAAATGCAGAAGCAAATGGCTGGTTGGTAAGACAGTCATTAAGGGAGCAGCAGAAATCCCATCTAAAAGATCTTGAAGGAGATAAGACCTCCAGGATTTAATACTGAAATTCAAAAATATGACTTATCGCATGAGGTCTATAGTCCCAGGCTGTCACAGCGCTGTGTCTGAGAGGTGGCTGGTTAAGGACAAGGTTGATTCCTTCTCCTGACCTGCCATCACCTCCCTCACCTAACCACAGCAGAGTGAGTGCAGGGCTTGGTTCACCTGCTCTTTCTCTCTCCCTGCAAGGCTGCACAGCCCTCGCTTGAGTCCCAGGAGCTCCTGCTCTGGCAGCATCTGCTGTCTCTCAGAGGCCACAGGGGCCTTTTTCCCAGTAGGTAGTAATTTGGGCATGAACTAAAGATGAGGACTTAAATTCTGCTGAAGAAAAGATCAGTTTAGATGTAAAAATGAAATGAAACTAGCCTCTTAAGGAGTGAGTTGTTAACCCGATTCAGGCTGGCATAGCAATTATAGTCATCTTTGTACAACTCCTGTACCACATTCTTAGTGTTTCACTGTATCTGTGCTTTGGGGCAGCTTTCTCTGAGGTTCTGTTGTTTATTTTTGGGAAATAAAAAGGTTCTCAATTGTATTAGAGCCTGCATACCCTGGCAGTGTCTTTACATCTTGCTTAGAAAATTGGGAGCAATTAGAAAATAATCAGAGGTGGTAGGTTTGGCAGTTGAGCATTTTCAAGCATAAAGCCTTGGCCTTGTTTCCTCAGTTTAATCTGGCTTTTATGATTTTGACTTTCTGGTTTTCTTGCTTGAATAGTTTAATGGAGGTTAGCACTTGGATGAAATGCAGGGTCAGGGAAGAAAAAGGTCTTTCTAAAGAAGAAAATTTTGTATTTTCTCTTAAGACTGCTGAACTTTGACCTATCATATGGAGTGCACTTCCATCCATATTTTTCTTTGTCGTTTTTTTAAGATTTACTGCTTGAATCATCCATTTCTGGTTTTAATGCTCTTTATATACATGGAAAGACATGTGCCTGCTCACGGTGTGGGTGGACTGCTCTCCCAGCATTGCCTCCCAGCTTTCTGCAGTATTGCTACCTGCTTTTCTGGGATCAGGGGGTTATGGAAAAGCTGGAATTTTCCATTCTGCATTGTGAATGTGGAGAGACTCATTGTCGAATGATCTATATTTTCTTCCAAGCCTTAGAAACCCTGCAGGGAACCTTGGAAACCTTCAGGAAATTATTTTTGCACTGCAAAGAGAGCCCATCATTATGAACTGATAATTAAAAAGCTGGGGCCTAATGTACACTATGGTTTGCTTTCAAAACATAATATACATATAAACCCAGCACTTTTCAGGACTGACTTCTCCCAGATACAGCATCTGACTGAAAAGGAAAAGTCAAGTAACAGAGGCTGCATCTGAGGTATGCCTAATAAAAAGGGGAAAAAAGCAGCTGCTGGGGATGGACATAGCAAGCTATTTTAAAGAAAAAGCTAAGCAAATGGAAATTTGTTGTGCCACAAACAGAAACATAAGCTGAGCTCTCTCTGATATCAGTTTTACTATTGTGGTATTTTATCCTTGGCCGCTGTCTGCTGGTGAAGATCAGTGTAGCAGCATTATCCCACTTAGAGCAGTGGGGAGCTGATCATCTTCTGTAAGTGGATTTGTCCCCTGATTGGCAGTAGTTAGAAAAATAGGATCCCACCAAGAGACTCAGGCCAGGAGTAAAAATTGCTGGTTTCAGTTTCTGAACTCTGTCTGAAGCTCTGAAAGCTTGTTTCAAAAAAACCTAGGGGGAGAGAGAGAACAGGACAAACACTGTAGGAAAACTGGAGGTGACTATGTGAGTAGGTAACATTTTCACAAAGTATTGATTCATGTAGAATGAGAATCAAGCAGCAATTCTTAGTAATAGACAGCAATTTAAAAGATTTTGAAGTCTGTAGAATTGCACAGATGTAACATGTGCAAACAAGCATCAACCTGAGCAGTGCTTCATTGCTGGCCTTCCTCAAACCTCCTCTCTTTTCTTCTCTGTACTACGAGTCCTTATGGTGCAGCCTTATCTTCCAAGGTCCTTGCCAGCTGTCACTCAAACTGTATGCAGGAAAGCCCCTATGTAAGGAATGAGGGAAGACTTTTTGGATTTACCTCAGGGTCAGTCAAAGTTTTCTCTCTACCATTTCTTATTCGAATGTGAGCAGCAGATTGTCTTCTCTTTCCACTTTGTCAGCATCTCCAAACACAAAGCAGTCTCTCCCTAATAACTTCTGAGAACTTGTCTCCAGCCAATACCGTAATGGTTCCCCCCACCTTGCTGAGAGTATATTTTTGGAATAATTATCTTAATCACATAAGCAGTGAAGCAGGGAAATGTTCCACTTCTGTTCTGAGCTGCATTTGCCATTGTTTGCTAGAGGAACAAAAACATCATTGAATAATCTTTACAGCCACAAAATAGTACAGGCAATAAATTTCACACTGCAATGTGTGCAGCAAAGTGTAGCAACAGCAGGAGGGATCTTCATACTTTTAGAAAGTCGGTTTTTCTTTCATTACCATGAATTTCTGAGTATGATTTGGCCTCCCTGCACACCACAAAAAGGACCAGCAAATTTTTCTGGTGGCCATGAGCCTGATCACAGTGATTTACAGTACAAACCATCAGTATCTCCACTAAAAATCTCTGGGGCTTAGCTGTTGGATTTTGTAGAGCTGACAAAGCTCCACTGACATTTATTGATCCACACTGCTTTGGCCTTGGTGACTCCCCACCCCCCACCTCAAAATCCCAGCCAAATAGAGTCCACATATAACTGTTAGGGAGAAAATTGTTACCCTTCCAAGAGCAAAATTTGTTGGAAACACTCTGAAGACATTGAAAAGCTCCCAGTGTCTCTGCACTTAATATGAACCCAGGGAATCCTCAGGGATCATAAACACAAACCATAGGAGAGTCAGGTTCATACTGGCCTAGTGTCGGGCAATGATTTCAGGCAGCTTTATGAGATGTGATTCCCATGGCATGATTTTCAAAGGATGCTGAGACAGTTAAACTGCATTCCCTACTGTATTTCAAAGGGTTATTGAGCACATGCACTAGACACTTCATTTCAATAAACCTTTGCTTCTGATACATTAAAGGTATTTTATGGGCAAACTCTATGTGCTGTCCATCATTGCTAGCATCTATTTTAATTATAATGTTAAAAAAGGCATTTATTAGAAAAAAATAAAGAACAGAATAAACCTGCTTCAGCACATCACTAATTAGATTTGGGCTTGGTTGGTTTCTTTTGGGGTTTTTGGTGTTGCTTTGAAGTTGAGTTCTTGCTAATAGGTTTTCTAAAATAAAAACTAGCATAAAACCTAAAAATTATCAACCAAACCTTGGGATAAATTCACAATACTTCCTTCTGCTAGCACTGAAAATTCAGTTAGAACACTGATGGATGAAGGCTGTTGATAAAATTTCTGCCACAATCTGCTTCAAGAAATTGCTGAGACAGAATGAAGCTTTTGCCAGGATGGAAGGATGGATCAAGTGTTTAAATGTGAGACTGACTGATGCCTTAACAGTCAAAACTGATGGCCTTCTGTTGGGCTGTTTATACTGCTCAGGTGCTGATTTTTGCATTTAGAATATGATTACTCAGGACATACATGACAATAAAGTTTCACTGGCAAAAATTAGAAGTTACGGGGGAAAGAATAAAATTCTCTCTTTCAGACGTGGCTGTTTTTTCTGTTATTCTGTGCAAGATCAGCTTCTGGGCTCATTTCTATGTTCTGTGCAATCTGTTTGTTGCTTTTGGTTTTTTTCTCAGAACATAATTAAATGCTAAAAAAGAGATTATGTTTTCTCTGATATGATCAGCCGGGCATATAAGGTTCTCAGTAAAACTGGAGGGGTGTCCTGAATTAGTCACATAGAGAAAATGCTTCAAATCTTGGAGAGCACAATGGGCTCCTACGACCAGTCCTTCCCTGCTCCCAGCAGTAACTGTTCTTAAAAGTACATGTCATTGGTGCTCATGTATTAAAGTCTAAATAAGATGACAGTTCCTCTGCTCTATACCTTATTGCTGCTTAACATGAGAATTATCAATGGGAGAGAAGCCTGTGTAAAGGAGATATCAGGGTCTTCCTGTTTAATGAAAGGTAAAAAATTTCTGTAACCGTAATCTCTAGCTTTAAACTCAATCAAAAAGATGGAACAGCAAAAAGAATTTAAAGGCTCTTTCTCCTCTGGATTATTTCATATGGCCAGAGGGCACAGAAAGAGGCTTTTTCTGCAAAGGAGACTGTGACTCGTGAGGGAGATGTGATTTCCTTAAGCAGAGATGATTTGTGTCACAGAGCTACGTTTACAGCTGAAAACTGGATTTCTTCCACTGAAAGAAAGTTGTTATGTGAATGGTCTTGCTAAAGCCCATTTTAAGAGATCTGGACCCTGAATGCTTGACAAGACCTGGGGCTTGGTGCTTAGTACTATCCATGCAGCTGGAGTTGGCACCACTCTGCTGACATTGCCCTCTCCAGGGGGATGCACTGATTTCTACTGGCTATAAAATATCCTTAAAACACTGTTCCTTTGAAATCAAAAGGTACTCACATATTGTAGTTGCAATGCCTGAGATTATTTTCAGATCAACGTATGCTGGAAAAAGTTTCCAGTTTTATTCTATATTAGAACCACTTGAAAGGGATAATTTTCAAGTTAAATGCATGCCTGGTGTTCAAGCAATGTGGAATGGTGCCAAAGATACTTACTTGGCAAGCTAACAACCACTCATTGTCTGCAGCGTTTATTTTTCTCTATAATCAATGCACTTAATCAGCTGCACACTGAGAAAGTGCAAGGTGGCTAATTGCTTTAATCATAAAGCACTAGTATTAATTTTTGCTTAAGGCATCATCTGTGGAAAGTAAATTAAGATTGTTGAAATGAGAAATGCACAAGGATGAAAGAGCAGATGACAGACATTTCTGCATCAGTTCTGGCTGGTGCTTTTGGAATTGGCTTGTGCCTCTTTCTAGGGTTTCTCCAAGTAAGCCTTTTTATAAAATTAAAGTGTCCATGGGAAAATGAAAGTGAAATATTTTTATTTTGGATCAGTTCAACCTAATTTAAAATATTTGACATCTAGAATGTGTTGAATTAAAAGAGCAGCAACAAAATCCCACTCTGGTGCATGGTGCACTTTGGAGAAGGGGGTCAGACACATGGTCCCCTGGAGGCAGTGAACACCACATAATTTTAAAACCAAGTTCAACAAATTGAAGAAAAGGACTTTCCCAAAATGAAAGTAATACATTTTGCATTGAAAATGATCAAAATAATTTTTAAAGATTTTTCCATTTGAAAGCCTTTGTTTTCTGTTTCTCAAAGAATAGCTGTTTAGCTGCTGATATTGTTTAAGACCCTAACCAGTGTGGAAATCCCTGAATATCCACCAAAATTTAGAGCAACTTAATTAAAATTCATGCTGTAGTTATTTTTGGTTACCAAAGTATCACCAGGGAAGTCTGAATTAGATGGTGCATGTGGAGAACACTATTCCCTCACAAAGCTTCATTAAAATTTGATGGGGTTTAGGGAGAGTTTTTTTGGACTCAGTGGTGATTTTGGCAAGGAAAACCACAAACCCACTCCTAACTACTGGACTTTCAACTGGTTTTAAAGGAGAGCTTTGGCCAAGCCCTCTGGATAAGCACTCTTTGCAAAGCGAAAGAGCGTAGGAGACCTGGAATTCACAAGTAGTGTCCTTTCTTTTGTGAAATCACAATGGCTTTGCCCTGGTTTGAAAAGACAGGTGTCTGCTAGGGAAAGCAGGGCCTTCCTTTGAAATGGAGAAAGTAAATCCCTCCCTCTGAATTAGTATAATTTTGAAATTAAGGGACTCTCAGGCAAAGATATGAGGATAGAAATCTGTCCTGGTTTGAAAGACAGGTAAGGAAGTCAGAAGCCTCTTTTTGAAATGGAGAATGTAAACCCCCTCCCTCCAAATTATTATAATTTTGAAATTAAGGGGCTCTCAGGCAAAGATATGGGGATAGGAATAAGAGTTCGTTACTAGAAAAAATTAAAATAGAAACACAGTATTACAAAGAACAAACCAAAAACACTGACAGGGTCAGAATACAACCTGGCACCCCATCAATCAGGGTGTTGGTAGCAGTCCCATTAAAGGGTGGCTGCAGTCCTCCTGCAGTGACAGATGTGGTTCTGGTGGAGCAGTGCTCCTGTAGAAGGATGCAGTTTTCCTCTGAAGGTTCAGTGATGATGTGGAAAGGTCCAGTTTTCTTCTGGAATCCAGTGGAAAAGGGGTGCCTTAGTGTTCCAAGTCTCACTTTTTAACTAGGTAGGAAAGGCTTGCCTCCTCCCCCTGGCTGGAGCATCTCCCAATGGGATGATGGAATTTTATCAGTCATGCAGTGGGACCCAATGGGATGATGTGATTTTATCAGTCATGCAGTGGGACCCAATGGCCCATTAACAGCTGATACCTTCCTGGAGGAAGGATGAGTTGTGGAAAAGATGACTGGTTTTAACAGATGGCCCATTAGCAGAGAATATCTCCCACAGAGATACGGATCACTGCCCCAGATGGTGATAGAATACATACTTTTGGTCACATCCTGTATTGCAATCTAAGACAGAATAACAGTTCTTTACTAATATATATATATATATATATATAAAACAAGGCAAACAAAAACAGCTATGGAATTAACAACAAACAGAACAGGAATCCAGTTCCAGTCCTCTCATCCTGCGGGCACTTTGGCATACCCACGGTTGGCAGCGAGCTCTGGCAGGTTCCCAGCGGACAGGGCAGGTGCAGCGATCCCTGTGCAGCTGCAGGGGAGCTGGGGTGATGGCAGCTGTGTCCCAGAAGGGAAGGGATGGAGGAGAGGCTTTGCTTACAAACCCTGGGGCAGTGTCAGTCCCAGTGCTCCGACAGGACTCTTGGAATTAGCAAACTGAAGCGGGAGGGTGTCCTAGCAGGGCAGGGGTGTGGGGTCCAACAGCAGAAAAAGAAAAAGCAGGTCCTGGTGTTGGGATGGCGGTGCTAGCAGCAGCCCTCCTGCTCCAAAACCAAGAGCAAGCAAGAGACAGCAACTGCCCCCCACCCTCCTTTACCTGCTTCTAATCTCGAGGTTCTTCCCCCTTCCCCGTCAGTGATTCTTAGCATGTCAATGGGAAAAAATTCCACAGGCAAAGAGGAAAGGAAAAACCATCCCCCAGCAGGCTTTTCCAATACTTTAAACACCTCTCCTTCCCTGTACCTGTAAATTAATTTGGTTAATTTGAAATTAATTTAATCTTTTCCATCCTGGTACTTCATTTTGGCATGGTTGTTTGCTTTGCATTGTTTGATTTTATTGTATGCATTTATGTTCTCCGTATTAATATTTTATTTCTTGGCAGCTGTGTAGGTAGGTGAGATACTTTTAAACACCTGCCTTATTGCAGGTTGCTTTAAGTATAATGTTCATAATTTTTGTTTCATTCCAAATAGAAGCAATATGCATAATGAACATTTCTTACCAGGGAACAGAAGAGCAGTGCACAATGTCTAATAAAATGCTGGCCACATTGAAGTCAATTGTAGTTTTTGTGCTAAAATCAGCAATTTGACAGATGATATAAATAGTAGGTTTTTAATGTTTGTTCTACTGTGCATTGCCTTTTTTTTTAAGCATTACAATAAGAGGCATAGACTTCAGCAGAGAAAATAATGATACTAAGGGCTGGGGAAATATGATTGCCTGGGATAACATGTTTTCCTGTGGAACAGGAGCTTGTATTTGATAAAACTTCAGCTACTTTTCAGCTACTGTATAGCTATTATTTCGTGAAATTTACATGTGTATGGTAGTGAATACCTCAGTCACACATTCCCTGTGCTGTCCTTATGCATTGATGCAGATTGGGAATAGCTGGAAATGTTTTTCAGGCAAATCGTGTCTGACTTTTGTTAAATGAGGTGAATCTCTCTTTAAATATATACAAGGGTGAAAATGAAGACTGTGTTGTGTTCAAGGACTTTATGATTTCAATGCTAGCACATGGTTTTTAGAATTCCTTCTTGTGAGAAACTAAATCACTTTAATTCAGTGGCACTTAACTCATTTGAAGGATTAGTCAACCGTGATACCACGTCTGACAGAAGTAGTTGTGAATCTTTCTGTCAGTCATCTAATGATGTCTAGGACACTTCTTAAATTTAAACATCCAGTAATTAACATTGCAGAAAATGTTAGCTATGATCAAATATACTAATCTTTACCAGAAGAACTTGGAATGATCATGTACTATTTTAAAATCTTAAACACTTGAAAAATGTAGTATGTGTGGATTTACATGAGCACATTTTGAATTTAACTGATTCCACATGGAATAAGCAATGCAAACTTTAATTAATGCCAAAGCATTCTAAATTGGTGCATTAAAATCCCTGAGAGCCCAGCATGTCTTGACAGGTATTAGTCACTATAATTCTCCCCTGGGATGCTATCAGCTTACAACTGTAATAACACACAATAGGTCTTAAAGACCTTTTAACTCTAAGAATTTTAAATCAAGCTGTGCTTGCTTTGTGTGACAGAAGAAATGTAGGCAATAGTTTGCATTACATTTTTTGAGTCTCCTCTCTGAAATTTTCACCTCTTTTTGCTTCATCTACAGTGTCTTTTTGATGTGTTCATTCTTAGGTGAAACACCAGCGGTGTGGTTGTTAGCAGTTCTCTTGTCAGCTGAGAAGCCTTTCATGAGAAGGAAAATACCCAACCAGTTTTCTGTCTTGTCTGCTCTTACTTTCAGTTCCTCTGCATCACTAGTTTTGCCTGCAGACTAGCTTTGCCTGTCCTCCCCTCTCCATAATCCACATGGACCAGGTCTCTCTGTTGTAGGTCACCCCTCAAATCACCTAAGCCACTTTGATTTCCCTTTTTGCAAAGCTACACTTTGACTGTTCTGTAACAATAGGTTGGTGTAGCCTCTAGAAGTGAACATCTTTAACAACCTGCCATGTTTGTTTTCTGAGTGCCATTGCAATGACAAGTCCAGTATTCCTGAGAGCATTGCTGATAATGGTCAGTTTTTATGGACTCTGCAATGTAGGTGCCAGTGCCGGCTGATCATGCACCGCAGCAGGGAAAGGCTGGCTCTCCCAGCATGAGTGACCACTTCTTGCCAAACCATGTCATGCTAAATGACTGGACTTGAAGGACTGCTGAGTTTGTATTGCAGCCTCTGAGCTATACATTTTCTTACAATGATGGAAAAAAATTCTCCCTTATTCCCCACGAGCTGCTTAGGAGACCTCGATGCTGGGTGTGATCTGGATCTTGCTATGTTTGATGAGAAGAGCCCATGGCAGATTTTGCTAGATGTTGGGCTCATTGGCAAGAACATGATGGTTTAGCTCCCCTTCCCTTCCTGCTCGATTCTTCCAGGAATCTCTTAAGTGCTGGCTGCCATCAAAACATTGCAAACACAACCTTTACTGCAGTTCAGTGCCCAGCAAGCATATATTTGATGTAGTGACAGACTTGTCAGCTGTTTCTTACAGGGACATAACTAAGAATAATGGACTTGAACCTCATTTCTCTGCTGCCAGCTTCATACCTCTCCTAGTCTCTCAGCCTCAGTAGGTCAAACTAATGCATAATCAAAGTATGTGAAGGGGAAAACTCGCCATTGGAAGGGGAATGTGGGCCAGGTTTTTAATAAAATGGAACGCTAAAACTAGATGAAAAGTGTGTTCAGAGTTTTTTTCAGTAGAAGTCATTGCACAATTTGTATTTCCTATTATAATAAAATAATCTAAGGACTTATATTTCTCTAACAATTTATATGCCCTTTTTCCCCCTTTTCATATCTCCCTGAATTAAAGAAACCAAGGAGTTCACTCCATAATAAAAGACTTTAAAATTGCTACTTGCCCTGAAAATCTCTAACAGCAACTAGTTGCTTTATTTTTACTTTACTTATTTTATTGCCTTAGCCTTATGACACCCTATGAACATATCTCCTTGGTGTGTTGTAGGTACAGCTTAAAGGTTCTTGTGCACCCCCTCTGAAAATTAAGGAATGTTTGGGGGAGCAGAAATAGGTTTCAGTTCTGTAGGTTAATTTGCTTTTATCTTTAGAGCTCTGGCTCTGAGCAATTAACAACTGGTGATGTGCTTCAGGTTTTCTCCCCATCAACCTGAAAATTGTGGAGCAGGCTAAGAATGCCAAGAGGTGAATCATGAAGCAGTGCCTTTATTATAAATGGAAGTTCATTTGGCTGCTTCTTTTTAGTAGAGTCTCATGCCTGCCTCAATTTCATGCTCTTTTTTCCTATGGCAGGTAAAGATGCAGGGGGAAGTAATGGAGGGTATTTCAGTAAGCTGGCTTAATTTTTAAAAATTGATTGGAAAAAAGAATTCTGTACCTCTTAAAAATTCCGCCCAACCTAATATTTTCTCTCAGTCTTTGTGATTGCCATTTTTTTTGGTCCTGTTTGACTATACAGCTCTGAGCTAAGCATTAGCAAACACTCAGACTTAGATGGCATTTAGCTAGACGTGTTTAGACTTTCATTTTGTTCACTGGGAAAACACCTGACAATCTCGGTACCTAAGAATTAATTTCTGATTTCTTTCCATTTCTTTGGAGCTCAGAAGTATCTGTGCTTAGATCTACCTGGGTGGTATACAGCACTGCTGTACTGCCCATGTGCTTTTACCTTGTGTGAAATAAAGTGTGTTTACTGCACCCTTTTTTTAAAAAGACACTCCCATGCTGGAGAGCACAAGCCAGCAGTGTAACTAATGTTCGTTTTCTCATTTTGTCTGCAGGGGAAATAGGAAAACCATTACTGCACTAAAAGGAAAATATGTGATTGTGTGACATTGTAGCGCTAAGTGATATGTAGAGAGGATCATAAGTTACTTGACAAATAAATCTATTTAATATCGAAAAAGAACACAATCTGATATGACCTCATCAAAGCTATTTTTCTTCATAACTGTAACTTTAAAAATAATGCTACCTTAATGAAGATAAATGCAAATGTTAAAGTGAGACTCTGTTTTTTTCAACTAGAAAAAACTTTTTGCTTGTTTGCTTTTAAACCTAAGAAGTGAAAAACTTTCAACTTTGCAAAATAAATTGTTTGATAAGAGGTGGGGGACAGGCCAACCTGTCTTCCTATAAATTCTGAAGCTGGATTATTAGAATTCTTACTTCTTGTAATCTCAACTATTTTAACTGTTGTAAATTAAGCAGTAGCAACTTGTTTGCAGTCAGTTTATCTTCTTTTGACTGTAATTCCACTAGTTTTTCCTTTGACCTAATCCCAGATACTTGGTGATTGTTGAGGAAATGGAAGGCTTTTTCAGCAATAACTACAAAATGAAATCACTATTGTGGTGAGCTCTTTACTTGTTCATTCTGTGACCAAGTAGAGCCTGTACTGAATATCTGGAACTGGAATACCAGGAGGGCTTACAGGCACCTCAGGTACTATTCTGTACCCAGGACACAATTCCATCAATTTCAAATGATGTTCTGATTTATTATTCTGTGGCTGTTTTGAAAAGAAGAATAACAGAGAAGTGTGTTGCTCTCTTATTTATTATTCAAGATCTGACTGGTGTTGTCTGGCTCAGTATTTTTACTTTTGTGATGTACCTATAAGAACTGGGTAAAAGGCTGCTGTTCCTGGAGAGGCATGGCAGATTTCACCAGTTGTGAATTTGCTCTTTAAGGTTAATATTTTTTAACAAAACCCATTACTTTGTGGATATATTCTTGGTTTTACATGGTCTTCAAACCGACTCTGAATTTGCTGCATTGAAATATAGGGCATGTACATTAGCTCATGTAGAGGCAGAGGTATTTAAAAAATTATGGGTTTTTTTCATTTCCATTTTAGAATCCCCACAAACCAAACCAAAATAAAAGCGTGCTTCCCATGGCAGAGAGAAGGCTTATTGTACAATGGCTGATTTAGCAGCAGTGCCTCTGTTTTTTGTTAATAACCTTTAAGCCTTGCAGCACCTCTCCTAGGTTAAACATGTTGCCTCCTTTTTTGCCTTCTGGTGAGCATATTTGATTTATTTAAGCCTGTGTGTACAAAACTGAATTTCATTTTGCCACCATATGATGTTCAGTGTTATTTTAGTACAGGTCATGTTATATGTTGTAATTTGAGTTCATAGCTTTGCTTGCTCTTTGGATGAGTAAAGAAATCAAACAAACAAAAGGTATCTTTCTGCCTCAGATCTAGTCCAGGACTTTAATGTCATGAATAGAATCAGCCTGTGACCAGTGGGATGTGTCTTTTATTGTCTCCTGGACTAGCATGTGAGCATAGGCATATTTCTTGACTTACAGAGGAAAACAGAAGTATATGTGAATTACGCTGCAGTAGTTTGTGAAGTCATACAAAAATTTATTGGCTTACTTCATTATTCAAGGTACATAATTTTATTACAGTGCTGAACAACACATGGGACAACTGATTTATTGTTAGTGTCATATTTAGCATAATGATTTTTTTCCACAGATGATTTTACTGCATACGTTTTAAAAGGTACAAGGCAATTCTTTGGGAAATTCTAGTCTAAGCTTATTTTTAAGGAAAGCATAATTTTATACAGAGACAAAAGTAATCTATCTGTGTCATGGTATACAAGCTGATCCTTAATAAATGATTCAAAGGGTCTCATCCTGGGATCTGATACTCTTGTTAGTATTTTATTTGGCGTAGATGCTAGAAAGCAAAAATGGAGATATTCCTTAAAAAACAATACCATTCCTCTCTGTAGTAGCATTTTTATTATATAATAGATGTTACTTTAAAGTAATTGTGTATAGATAGTGACTGATAAACACCAAATCACTCTGCAGCAATGAGCTGGTTTTGATTGAAAGCGAGGGATTAGATTCATCTCATTGTAACACCCAGTGCCAATGACTGGTCTAAGGCCAGACCAGTGTTGGAGGTTGGTGGTTCAAGTTCTCCCTGAGATTAAAAACCAGGCAACTACCTTAGATACTGAAAATCAAGTGTTAAACACTTCAAGTCTAAGAGAAGGAACTGCCAGTAGACTAGTTTGGCAAGAAAATTGAGCACTGCATCACCTGTGGAAAAGGGGAAAAGCAAAATGTTCCTATTTCAGTATGCTGTTGTGGATCCTCATCTGCACTGGTGTTGATTGCAACCTCACAGGTTCCTACACTGATTAATTCACCATATTAGCAATAAATTCCCTCTTGCTGCCTGCTGGGGACTCCAGCCTATGGAGGACAATGGCAAACCACAGATTTTAATATTCACTTCGCAAAACACAGAATGAAATATTTAAGCGATCCACTGAAGCAGTTTCCTTTGTGGTGCAATTTTGATTTAATTTCTTACTTAAACTTAAGAAAAATTGACAAAAGTTGAGGCTTAGGTATTTGTGGATTTGATCTTTGAATAAGGAACTTGAAGCAGTCTCTGCTGTTTCATTATCCATTTCACTGCTTCCATAGCGTGGGTGAAATACTCCTTCACAATGCCGAAACTCACTGTCTTTTCTCGAAGACCCTAATGAAGATAAATTGCTCAGTTAGCAGTTGTTTTCTTTCCAAGACTTCTTAATTTTGCCCTTTGTGGACGGATCCCACTGCATCAGTTACCTCTTTCCTTTGAGCGCGGTGATGCAAAATGAAGCACACGAGAGCTACGGGACGTGGCTGCACAGCTTGGCTCACAGCCTGCCCAAGGGCGCCTTTTCCGTAAGCCGGGCTTACCTGGCGCCTACAGCACGGCTGCAGTTTGCAATCATTCCGGCTGGAATCCCTTTGTCTGTCACTGCTGTGAACACGCTAGAAGGGCTTTTCAGCCTGGATTTTTGCACAAGGGAGTTGTGGGGTCAAGAGTGGTTGATAGCAAGTGCTACCGCCGCAGTAACCGAGCCGGGAGCTGCCTTTGTTCTGCTGCTGGGCCCCTGCCCTGCCGGGACGCCCCGCGGTTCCAGCTACCGCCACGGAGCTTCTAATCAGTCTCATCCACCGCCCCGGGATTTCTGCTCATTCCTGCCATTCCTGCTTGGTGCTCCTCAAAGTCCTGTTGAGACACCGGCATCGACTGGCGCGGGGGGTTTGTGAAGCAAAGCCTCTCTTCCTCTCTTTTTCCATCCCTTTCCCGTCTGGGCCCAGCCGCCATTCCCGTGAGGGGGAACACGGCCGAGCCCGCTCCACAGCGCCCTCTGCAGGCGCCGGGGAATCATCAAATTAATTTCCAAATTCTAATTCAAACCGAGACAAAGTGGGATCGCATCTCTTCCAGATGGGAAAAGAAAACACAGTTGACACATGACTGGGTTTAAATTCTCGTTTGTACAATATTTTTAGAGTGGAAGCAAAAGTTCTGAGCGAATGTGAAGTTGGCAGTATGTCTGTGTGCTATCTACATGACAGTGAATTTTGTAATTCAGTACATGTTCTGTGGAAAAGTACTTGTTTTTTGCTGCTTTTAAGTCTCCCCCAAAGTTATTTCAATTTCTTGAATTATGAGACGTAGTAAAAAACACCTCCTTGTCCACCTTCTCTGTATTACTCATGAATTAGAGACAACTGTCGAATTGCCCTTTTTTCCCTGGCTGAAAAGTGATGTTCTGTTTACTCTTAGCTTATGCAAACTTATGCCATTCAAAGTGCTATAAATATAAGCAGCTGTGGTAATTAAAAGAAGCAAATTATTCAGATATTTGGGCACAAAGGCTTAAAAGCATTGAGAATTTGTGACTATAGCTGACATGATTGGAAGACATCTTCACTTCAGGCTGAAAATCAGGGCCTTAGTGTGGAGATATGGAGAAATCCATAAGGATCTCAAAAAGGGATTAATCTCTGAGCTGGAGGACAGCATCAAGCCATTTGGGAGCCATTCTGAAAATCTCAGCTCCATTCAAATGCTGCAAAATATTTACTCTCTGTGCTGAATATAAGCAGCCAAGCTTTGAAATGACCAGCCAAAAAAACCCATGGTACAATAACTTGAAAGATACTTAGTTTTGCCCTTCAAGTATGAAGGACAGTGTTGTCATCCTTTCATTCTGGAACAAGTTTTTGGGAGTTTAAGGGTTTGAATCCAAAACCCAAGGACTTGGGTGCTACCAATGGACCATCTATTCCTGTATCCCAGGAACTGAGAATCAGATGAAAGGGAATGTTTTTAGGAGCAAAGCTATTCATACACAAGTCTCAAATTATCTTCAATAGCATGCTCAGCCAAATCTTAAAAGGAATACAAGTACACATTAATTAAGAATTAACATAATTCTGTTCCTTGATTATGATGATTATTAAAACATAAACTCAATGAACATGCATTTGAGAGAAAACTGCTAAATATTTTTAAAAGCCTAATGTTCAGTCACCCTTCATTTTTTTCATTAAGAGAGAAAAAAGAAGATGGCACTTGACTTTCTGAAACTTTTTATTTGCTTCGGATCAAAAAGTTGCTGAGTGTCCTTAACTGCTGATAGAACAAATCGGGAATGAATTAGATTTATATGGAAAGCAGAAACATGGGATGGCATTTTGAAAAGTGCCTGAAAGCCACATTTGTGAAGCTACTCAGACAACTAAAGGAATGAGAAAATATGCAAAGAGATTTTCAGGCATATGTGCTGGCCATTAATGCAGTTTTCACAGTTGAATTTTGAGAAATTTATATTCTTAGGCATTGAAATGCATTTAGAAATCTGACTTTTGTATTATCACAAATGGGGTTTTCAAAAATACTTCTTTTGTGGTAGACCCATGTGTCTTATCACTTCCACCACTGTTTGGAAAACAGGATTTAACCTTTGCTTTGCCACACCAAGTAGTTTAATGCCTGAATACTCTTGTAAGTGTTGATGAACAGTCCCTCAGTAGTTATCTTAGCTCTCACACCACCTCACAATTAACCACAGTAGTCTACAGGAGGCTTTACATGCCAGAAAGCATTGTTCCCAATTGCTGGTGTGGAAAGCGGGGAATGGCACAGCACAATAGGGACTGGTTTCTGTCCAGATACATCTCACAGAATGAAGAGAGCAGTTTGCTATTGATTCTCAGCTTCTCATTCAATTTGTGTTTACTTTGCCCTGCATGTCTGTTCTTCAGCTGATTTTCTGTGTTCCTTGTGTTTTGCAGAATGCCAAAGCCAGCTACGACTTCAGCAGCAATGATCCCTACCCCTATCCCCGCTATACAGATGACTGGTTTAACAGGTAAATGGATTTTGAGCAGCCTGCCCTTCACTTTGGTTTGTGTAAGAAATTCTGCATCTTTGTGAAATGTCTGTTTTCTGCTAAATTCAATCATCACAGAATAGACACTGCAGTCTCAGTCCTGCCTGAAAATTTGAGGTTCCTTACAACATCATTTTTTAAGGTTTATAGTTTGTAAATGAAGATGAAAATACTCCAGAAAAGTATATTTTTAGATTGTTTGGATAAGTGATGGCTACATACCTTTTTGTCAGCTGTCCTAGGACAGTCCAGTAATCCAGCTTCCCATCTGCTGGCTAAATTTAATGGGAGTAAGCTGGAGAGAGGAAAGACTGAAAGTCTTTTCATCATATTGTAGCCAAAGAAGTCAGAACAGCAGCATAGTGTAGAATGGCCTGTTTAAAAACATTAATTTTTAATTAGATCTTACGTTAAATTCTGAATCACCTTGATTTAGGGACAGTTTACATGGATAGCATTTTTCTAGCTGCTGGAGAAGTTAAAACCCATATACAGTGGAATCCATTCTGTTGTGTTTATAAATTTGGAATCAGCAGTGCAGCTGTGCTTGTTGTGCTACTTCTCCTGAAGGATACAGCGATTGCCCAAGACTTCATTCCTTCTTCAGTGTCTTCTGAACTTAGCTTTGAGCTTAACCAGTTTTCAGCAGGAGAAGGTCTGGTTCTCAAGGTATGGTATAAATAAGGATGGCCCAAAAGAAAAGGCTCAAGATTTTAGAAAGTGTGACTTTTACTTTCCCTAAACTCACTGGCTTTTTTTTACATAGAATGGAAACATGTTTTGACAGTTTTTTACAAAATGTGTCCTGGGTTCTTTATCTGTCCCATGGCAGCCTCTAGCTTGGATTATCAAAAATTATTTTTGTTATTTTCAGTGAAATTTCCAAATGTCCCTTGGACAGAAGTTGTCAGTAGTGCTGAGAATTTGAAAACTTTTGAAAGATTTCAGGGCTCAGACTGAGTGCTTATCAAAAAATATTTCAGGCCCATTTGATGTGATTTTCATCTCTAACTTAGGATGACTGGATGGTCTCTCAGTTTTGGATGGGGTTTTTTTGTTTTCATGTGTAAAGAAATCAGTTGTAGTTCTGTCAGAGTGACACAACAAAGAAACAGCTGTGCTTCAACCTCAGACATGGGCCTCCTGGAGTGGATTAAACAGAGGTAGGAGCTGTGATATCCTTCTTTGTAGTCCTACAATTTTTCAGCTAAAGCGAGATCTCAATGAGATTTCAGCTTTACTTTGAGAAAGGACATGTGACACTTTTAAAGTAGTATGAATCCAGTTAGTGAATGGAAAGTCAGAGAAAGACTAGGGCTCTAATTTGTGAAGGTCTCCTGACTTTCATGCTTTATTTACACAAAGGATCTTTTTAGGAGACAGATGCCACGTAGCTCTGGAGAGGAAGAAAATTAAATTTAGCTTTAGTGTGTAATGGTAGCTTTTGTTGTTTTCAGTGTGGAACTTCTTAAAATTAAGTATGTTCTGCCAAGTCCCATTAACATGGATTCTGCTACTATCAAGTATTTTATAGTGGGGCCTAGTTTGTCATCCTTACCTGTTCTGCAAAGTAAACTTTCCCTGGAGGGAGAGTTACATCCCAAAGTCTCTTTGAATAGACCTCAGGCATTCCAGAGGTGGCAGGGGTTATGGTCTCTGGTCCCAGGTGCCCCTGGCTAACTTCAAGCACTATTGTCTATGACCCAATATGTGATAATTGAGAACAACATGATTCTGGTTGTCAGAGAACTGCAATACTTTCTTCTGTTTCTTGGGGGAATGGGGAGTTCAGGTCAGCAACAGGAGGAGGAAAATGATGGAGAAGTTGCTTTGCAGATTTCCTTTACTGGTCTTTCTTTTCAGAAAAAATTTAAAATTAATACTTAGGGAGTATAAAGTTGTTTGTCAGTGAACCTTAGTCATAATGGGACATCCAACACTGGAAGTTTTCAGGCCCAGGCTGGATGGGGCCCTGAGCAGCCTGATTTCATGGGTGGCATACTTTCCCATGGCAGGAAGATTGGAGCTAGATGATCTTTAAGGTTCCTTCCAACCCAAACCACTCTATGTTACTATGAACCTTGAGACTTCTTTTGCAAGACAGGAAATTTTCTGTCTTGCAAGGTAAATCACAGGAGCAGCACATTCAGAGAAACATCCCTTTCCTGCCTTCACAATATAGGAAGGCTTTAAGATGCAAGGTTCTTAGTTTTCTGCAGGTTAAGATGCAAACCAGCACACCATGTCCTCTCTGTCCAGGAGTAGCCGTGACTGTTTTTCTCTGTGTATTTCTTTGCTATTCTGTTAATTGAACTGACATACTCCTATATAAGCTCTTGCCATGGCTTTTGGCTCCTCAGTTAGTGTTATTGGTAGGTAACAATTTTCTGCCTTTGACAGTGTGTCTATCCCTACGTGTAGCTACACAGGTGCATCTGGATAGGGCATGATTACATGGAAAATCTATTGAGAGAACCCTGAAATAAAGGCTCCATTTTGCACAGCCAGTGATGTATCTCCCATCGAATTTTATGCATGCAGAAGGATCAGACTTGAAATAGGATAGCGTAATATCACTTTTTCCATAAAGAATACATTTCTATGTGAGCAATTCAAGTGATTTGTGGAACAAGAAGCAGAAGACTGATCACCAAGGGGCTTTTGTGAGCTGCCAGCTGCATGTGCAATGTGTTCATTAGACTTTAAGAATAAATAGGAGAGGTTTTTGCATGGAGTATTTCATTAATCACAGCTGCTCTGCTTGTAAGCACAGATTCCCCTTCCATTTGGTGCTTTGTAAGATTTCTGGAATCACTTTGGCCTTTTCATCTAACAGTCACTGGCCTACGAAACCATGCAGGATGGGTTTTGGAAGGGAAGGGTGGTGCCTCAGGCAGGAAACTGCTTTCAGTAGTTCAGCTGCTGCTATAGGCAGAGGCCTTTAGATGGCTTGGAAGCCAAGGAGTTTATTCTTATGTTTACTGTACTCACTGTTTGACTGTGTTCAGATCCACAGCTTGGGGACCCAGCAGGACAGTGTACACTTGGTGCAGCATTGAACAGAGCTGTGTTTGAGCCTGAAGAGCAGTGGGAGCAGTGAAGGAGCTTGAATCCAACCCTGTTCCCCAAAACAAAGGGCAGCCCCAAAGAACTCAGTGGTTCAGTTCTTAAAAACCACTTTGGGAACTGACTGATTTTGAGCACCCTCTCCTTCTGAACCCCGTTCAGTACCTTGTCATGTACTGTTCTGCAGTGAGGAGGTAACCATAGGGATCAGTGATTGCTTGGTCCCATACTACCCTCTGATTTCATGTTGTGAGCATGCAGAGGTCACAACTTGGGCTCTCTACCTCAGAGCAGTGAGATTACAAATTTCTGCCCTGATCTAAATGACCACTAATTATCTCCACTCCCATGGCCTTTGTATTCTATATATTCTCTAACTCAGCTAATGAGTTAACAGGGCAAAACTTACTTGCTATCTTGGAAACCTATATTCTTCAGACATAATCTTTTACCAGCTGTGGATCCAAACCAAAGTAGGAGAATGCTTTCCCTTCTGTGAGCACTCAAATGCTTAGAAGCTGATGTCATGTGAGTGAAAAGGGGATTGCATTTGCCCCACAAAAGTGTCCATCTGAGTACTGCATATTTAATTGCTGCCCAATGCAAGCAGCTAAAGTGGTTGAGAAAGGCAGGTGGTCCTAGCTATTGAGACTGCAGCTCTGCATAGTCCTCCCCTGCAGACAGCTGAAGATAGGATAGATGGGTCCTGTCCTTTGCTGTCTGCTGAAACATTTCAAAGCAGATGAAAAGGAGCCTCAGTAAAAATCTGTGTCACCTCTGACACTTTGAAAAATATGTCAACAGGGAGGGACACACACTACCATTGGCAGTGGATGTTAAAACAGAATTGTTTTCAAAGACAAAGCAGAGTGAAATTTTCATAGCTAGTATAGGTATTTTTAAATACAATATGCACCACTGTTTTTCAGCTAAATCCACTTCTCCCACCTTACTTTTTCATGCTTGTTCATGTAAAATGTTCTCACTTGCATAAAGTTTATGTAATACTTGCTCTACTTGCTAATATATGGTGTACCTTTGAAGTAGGTTGTTAATAGATGAAAATATTTTTGTGTTCTATCCCCTTGCTTAAAATATTGAAATAGGGAAGAGGTGAACACTGTAGAGAGAGGCTGTGATTTGTTCCTGTGACATGAGTCATTTCATAGAGACCACAAAGGGTTTATCAATGATACATGAATAGCAAATAGGGCTGAGTTGGAAAAGTTTGCTATTTGCCATTAATAATTCAACCAAATGCATTTCCACTAACTCATAAGGGATTTTTTTTTTCTCTCTAGTCAGCAGCACAATATTGAAACAGAGCTGCTGGAAGAGGCCTCCTTACAGTCTCCATTGTGTGGGCCACTGCTCTGGAGAGGCCAGGACAGGGAAAGGACCTTCTGGTAAAACTTTTTTGTCAGGAAGGACATAATACAGTTTTTCTCACTGTAATCTGGCAGCGTCACAGATGTTTTACAACCCAGCATTAGTCAAGCCAATTTTGAACAAAGCCATTTATTCTTCTCTGTGGCTTGTAGTTGGCCCATAGGTGACTAGATAATGAATGCCTAGCATTGATAGCACAGGCCGATGAAGGTTGTGTTTCTGTCACACTTCCTTGAGCAAGAACATAAAGGAAAATCTTGTTTCTTCGTTGATACCAATTTCTGTAGCTTCTGAATAAGAAATCTGTCTTGCTTACTTCTCTGTCCCCTCTGTAAAAGGAAGCAGATCAGATCTTCAGTCATCTTTCTTTATGGAACTGCCTCTAAAAATATATTCTCCCAAGTAAAGCAGGAGAAAGTATATGTTGCTTCTTACCTTGTTATTAATGCTACACTTATTTTTGCCAGATACCCTTAAAGGGAAAGAGGGAGAAAAAAGTGATTAAAACAGTTTTGCTGCCTCCCAGGGTGGTCCATCTGATACTCAGTATAACCTTTATAATACAGCATTTTGAATTGCATGAATCCTTAGCATGCTGTAGGATCAACACCGGTTTCAATGTGCAGAGTGGATTGATGTGTGCAGTAGGATGGATTCATATATTGATTCAACATCTTAGACAATAAAAAACCCTGACAGCAACACAGGTTTCAGTACTTTCTGTGCTACTGTGCTTTTTTTAAAAAGCTAGGTTATGTTGTCTGAGTTTCTCTTCTTGTAAGTTTAATTTCTTTGATGAATTAGGAGAAAGGAAAATGCAATCTCCCCTCCTGCAGGAGTCACTGCCAGTTAAAGAGTCTCTGTTAAGAGCTGGAAAGCACTTCATAGATGCCAGGTATTATTGAAATACCGTGTGTCAGCCCAAACCTGGACCTCTGTATGAGAGCAAAGGCTTTTCCCACTTGAGCAGAAAGCAGTAGCTCTGTCAGCTGGAGCACCTTGTCAGCTCTTTTGGGAATTAGGCACTGAATGAGAGGGATGTACATGCCTTAGGTCCCACAGCTTTGAGCCTGGCCAGCCATGCTGCAGCTCTCCTGCTGAGGAGTGCAGTGACCATTGTGGCTCCCTCCTGCTACTCCAGCTTGGTATTGCACCCACCTCTTCCTGTAGCATTTCTTTTGTGGGCAGGGATATGCTCTTTGTACATGTTCAAACAGCAAGAAGGCAACCAGACTTTGTTCCATAAGGTTCAAAGTAATGGGAGTCACACTGTTAAGCTACAGAAATAAAGGAATTAATATTGATCTTAAATTTACACAGTTCTGTCAGAAGCTGTTTCTGCTAAGAGTTGGTAACAAGGCAGAACCTGTCTCACAAGCTAAAACGAAAAGGCCTGAATAACTTAACAATTAAATGCAGTATAAGGGTACACGTTAACCTCAGAGCAAGCTTCATTCATCCTTCAGAGGGGGAACTGGATATCACCTGCTTCAGGAAAGAACGAACGCATCCCAGTATTCAGCACTCAACAGTTTGCCATAGAATGGTTTTCCTCTGCAGCACTGGGAGCTGACTGAGGCAAAACAAGCTCACAGTGATCCAGCTCAGCATGTGCACTAGCTGGGGTTCATCTGGTCTTTCTGCCTTCCTTTTCACAGCCACGGGACAAGGTGTGCAGGAGAGGTGTCTGCTGCTGCCAACAACAACATCTGCGGCGTGGGAGTTGCCTACAACTCCAAAGTGGCAGGTATGGTAGCAATCCAAGGTGCAAATGGTCCGCTGTGCTTCAGGCAGAACTCGTCCTGGAGAGACAGAGAGTGTTGCCCAGGACAGGGCTGCAGATTGGTACTGGACCATGTATTTATTACTTTTCACAGTAGCTGGAGAGAGGAATTTTTCCATGGCTTTGCCTTTTCAATCAAGGGCCTTGTATAGGCCCTTTAATAACAGTGCAAAAGAGCAGCTCTGCTCCCTCATATACCATCACCTGTTCATATTCTGATTTTCAGTGCTTCTTCCCTGCATAGCTGTAGAATCTTTTGTGGCAAATCTTATTTTGTAGGAGGTAAAGTATAAATTCTTGCTGCACTTAAAAACCATTTGAAAAGGCAAATCTCATGCTGCTTTTACTCTTTAGGCTCTCACAAGGCAGGACCTGCAGTGCTGTAAATCTCCGTGGTTGTAGGTTTCCTCTGTTTAACAGGGATGCAGGGTGATAGGAGCAGATGCAGAGAATGAAACAGGTGGTACCTAGTACCCAGCATCCACACCATGGGTGTGTTGGGTATTTTTATTTCTAATGAGCTCTTCTCTGCACATATATGCTGAATATAGTGCATGGAGTGAATTAGGCTCTTGACGCCCTGTGTCAGTTTAGTTGAATCTGAAGAAATCCAGTTTTCCCACTCTTAAGACTGTTACATGATTAGAACTGAGGCACAGCAGGCAGAGATAGATGCTTATGAATTTCAGATTAATTTCCCCGATCCACACCAGAACATCAGCACAGATGTACCCATTGCTTCTTGAAGATGGTCCACAGTGTCTGCTCTGCTTGGTCAGTCCCTGTTTCACTGTAGTGTCAGGAGAATCTGAGGAAGGCTACATTTAACATGTCACCTGCATGACTGAAAGCTGAATCTCCAGCCAAGAAGGGCACCAAACAATGTTTGCTAAGCTGTTACCCAAGAAATATCACTGAGAGTAACTGGCTGGGCAGGTCTAATGGGATGTGTCCTTTCTTCAGTAAGGGTAATTTCTCCTTCAGGGGTAGGACATTCCACAAAATTTACATTCTTTCAATAGTTACTCTTCAAGGAATCTGATCTGAGGCATTGGATTTTGTCTGGACCATATGTCCATATTATTCATATAATTCTACAAATCAAGCTGGTTGCTTAAAAATCAAGAGGTGTGAAGAATTTTTCTGATGAACAACAGCCTACAAATAATCTTGTTTGTCCACCTTGTAGCAAAATCCCCTCAAGTGTTTTGGAAGTGCCAGCCAGCCTTCCCTGCCCGAGGACAATGTGCATTGGCAACACCATTGTGTGGTCCATGGCACTGGAAGTCCATGAAAGTTGAGGGTCTGCTGCTGTCATGGTTCAGAGCCCATGTTTACAGAATGAACGGGAAGTTGATTGCCAAGGATCTAGTGCATCACTTGTTTATTTTTCTTGTACCTCTTTTTTCCCTCGAAGATGGTTTGGCTCCCCCTGTTCCCCCTCTTTCCTCAGGGTCAATAATTAATTTTGTGGTTGTCCTGGTTTTGGATTTCTTAGGGAATTTCCTCCAATTTGTTGCCAGGGAGATGGTGAATGGACAGTGATCAACAGACAAAAGCGGTAGCCAAGTGCCTTGACATGTCATTTAAATGGCTGGGGGTGGGGGGAGACGGGGAGGGGTGTGGAGGGGGGGTTTCGGAAGTGTTTGCCCACCTTGGAGGGGAGATGGTTGAGTTTTTGAGTTACTTCTCAGAGGGCTTGGTGCTGCTGCAGAATTCTCCTTGCTGCCCGTTGGTGAGCCCACTGCTTGCAGCAACTGCCAGCTGACTGGGAGTTTCCAGCACCTGCCCTCGACAGGAGAGACCCTCCGGGCCCCCCACCTCCTCCCTCTCTCCGGAGAGAGGGTCCATGCTGCTGGTTTGACTGGGTGGGGAAGTTCTGGTATTATTTTGCTGTTATTCATATGTCTTGTTACACATACATATTCTAGTAAAGAACTGTTATTCCTTCTCCCATAATTTTTTCCTGGAGGCCCCATAATCTCAAAGTTACAATGATTTGGAGGGAGGGAGTCATCTTTCTATTCCAGGAAGGGTTCCCGCCTTCCTTGACAGAAACCTGTCTTTTAAACCAGGACAGTGGTTTCTGTGCAGATCTGCATTTTATAAGTATGGGAAGCAATTTCTCAGCCCTTGAGTCTGACTTCATCATTTCTAGCTCGAGTTAGCCTGTCAATTACATCCAGCTTTGGTCTGATTTCCATTTGAAATTTATACCACCTTTTTTCCAGCTTTACATCTGGCACACTGGTTTTCTATTGTATATAGAAAAGCCACTGGCTTCTAAATCAGGAGCCTTATTGCCACTCACACTGTTTGGTACTGTGCTAATGATTTCTGCCCCAGCTGTGTCCTAAACCATTGGGAAAAAGCTGGACTTCAACTCAGGGATACAAATTAAGCTTGGAGTGAATCCCTGGCTACTCAGGTCTCATCCGAGGCCAAGTTGGATGTCAGGGAGATTGTCCTATGTGTGGGGCACAAGGGATGTAAGGGTTTGCACTGCTGTCTGTTTCACTCTGACTTGCTTAGAGTCAACACTTTGAGGTTTTATGAAGTTGATGTGTCCTACAATTACATCATTTAAGCTCTTAACTTCTACTGCAGAATGGGTTAAAGGAAGTGGGTTTTAGTTTGCTTTTTTCCTCCACATGCTATATTTTGCTATTGTGTCTGCATGTTGACAGAATGATATTTTTCCAGGAAATTGCTGTGCAGCATGTTTCCCTCCTCTGATTATATTCTGGAGATGCACCAAAATCAATAGAAAAATTACTAGAAAAACTAATGACATGTGAACACAAAACTGAATGTAAGTTAGATGAGGGAGGAGCCTTACTCTTTTTTGCTAGCTTACAAAGTATTATTTTAAATGACATTGATATTATGTAAACTCTGAATTTCTGAGATTGCTAAATTCTGGTATTTTTAAAGTGTTCTCAAAGAGTAGATGGAAAACACAATGTAATTAGAAAGCTAGCAATAACGTTCTTTGTCTTTTTGGGCCATGCTGCCTTGGTGGCTAGGTGTTTAATGCTTTACCCCTGCTGGGTAAAGCACACCCTGGTGAAATGGGAATGTCAAAGGCAGAATTACTGAATGGGTGAAACTGCCATTTACTTAAAATACCTGTAACTGGGGGCCTTCTGCAGGTGCTGAGATTACATTTTGTGCTGGGTAATGCGTATTTCATGCTTATGTTGATTAAAACTACAGGTATTCGAATGCTCGACCAGCCGTTTATGACAGACATTATTGAGGCTTCCTCCATCAGTCACATGCCTCAAGTCATAGATATATATAGTGCCAGCTGGGGACCAACTGATAATGGGAAGACTGTGGATGGACCTAGAGAGTTAACGCTGCAAGCAATGGCAGATGGTGTAAATAAGGTAAGAATTTTCATATAAATCTGGGTTCTGGGGCAGAATGGTGTGTACATGCTTGTGCTGAAACCAGTGACTTGGGAACACAATGCAGTTGCACAAATTATCCAACTTTCACCCTATTTCAAGGCTCTTTGATGTTCACTCTGCAATATTTTGGTATTGATCTTATTGTATAGTGTCAGCATACTGTGTTGATCTCTAGTCGGCTTATAGATGCTTTTCATAGGCCATTGCAGTCAAAATGGAAGAGCCTGAACCTGTAAATATTCCCCAGGTTGAAACACGCCATCTGAGCTACTGACACTGTATTATCTGTTTTGGTGTGTTACCAATTTAATTATTGTTTTGGATTTGGAGTGTCTCTCAGGTCACTCATATATAGTCATTATTATAGCTGTGTTTGAACTGCAACGGTTCAGATGGACTAGTATCATCCAGGAGCCTCCTTGTTTATTCCCATATTTCCAGCTCCTTCTAGGAGCAGTCTCTGGTCTTTGTAAAAGACACTCAGTATCATCCTATAATCTGTTTAACCTGTACGCTATTAGACATCTGGGGGAAGTGTGTGTGCTACAACTCAAAAATAAAATAAATTAGCCCAAACAAACCAAACTTGCATGGCTTTGTCTCCACCTCTTCAGTGTCATGCAGCCAAGACAGCCATAGCTGCCCCCTAGTGCTGTAGGGAATGAGCCTCCTGCCCTTGGCTGATTATGGATGGGTTTCTGTATCAAAAAGATCTGAAATTACCCAGAACATCTGGGATGGTTTTGTGTGGGAGCTCTACAATCACTCACTTTTCCATCCAAATTATTTCTTCCTTTTACTTGTGCCAAATTCTCCCACTCTTAATCACCAGCTCACTGTAAGCAGCACATTCAGTTTACCATGTTTTGTGACATGATAATTAAATCTACAGCTGTGACATGTAGTGAAGCATCTAAAGCTTTCTCAAATGCTGAGCCTCAGATGTTTTGCCTGTAACAGAGAGATAATAGCCATCTTCATGCTTTTACCCATAAAAATGGCAATGTACTCCAATAACACTGGAAGACTTGTCACAAATTCCTTCTGAGTTTGCTCAGTTTTGTAATATAAACTGTAGTATAAACTGTACAAACCTCTGATGAGTTCAGAGTCCTTCTAAAGTCACTTTACACAGGCTGTGTTTCTTCTTGTGATTTTCATTTATCTGGTGTTTTCATAAAGATCCCCTTAAACACTTCGGTCTTGAGGAGAATCTTTCTTAGGTGTGTGACAGTTTTAGCAGCACCTTGATGTGTTATAGTTGGCTGATCTCTCTTCTACTAATGTTGGTTGTAGCAGATATAAGCTCTGAACACAGAAAAATTTCCATGTAATTTTTGTGTTGTCCTCCTCCAATGGAGAACGTGTCTAAAAGTAGGAAAAAAGGTAGAAGAATGACAACTGAACTAGAGTTATTAGTTATTTTAGCCTTCAAGAGAAGCAGATTTTAAATCATAATCACAGGGATTTTTTTGCAATTTGGTATGTAAAATACTTTTGAATTAACTTGCTGTCATATTGTCCTATGCTTTAATTTGTGGAGTTACACTGGAATTAACCTTCTCTTTGAATGTTAAATACCGAGTAGGGATTTTTCTTTTCAGTTTTATTGCTTGGTTGGAGTCCCATACTCAAGAGTGTTTAGCATATTACCTTTTTAATACCTTGTCCTCAGGAGTGTTTGTGATTCTCTTCAAGAAATAATTTGCAGAAGGGCCCCTGAGATTACTCAGGTTGAAAGCTCAGGAAAGAGAGACCAGTGACAGTGAGCTGTGCTCCGGCAAGGGTTGCTCTCATCAGGAGACATATGTCTCTCTTGTCAGGAGACATAAAATTAACAGGAGAGCCTGCATTATTAAACTAGTTCTGTGGGCCATTGCAGAATTAGGAGGAATTATGCTGGATTCTACCTAAAAAAATACTGTTGTCCAGGGCCAATTACACTTAATCTTTTAGTGGCAGTATTCCAGCTGTCTCCTGGCAATATGTGCACAGAAGATGAGACAGTTCCACCCCAAATAACTCCCTTTGTGTTGTGATCATAGCTTTATCTACCCTTCTTTTGCTCATTACATTTCCTAATAGAATGGTTTTTTTGGGTATGGTTTGTTCTGATCTTCTTTTTTTTTTTTTTTGGAGAGTGAGATTTTCTAGAGATATTTCAAGCTGTGAAGTGGATGCTGGGTATTCCCCATGGTGCTCTGAAAAACCACTACAGAGTTGGCTGCACGTAAAGGAAGAATAACAAGCCTTTGATATAATACCCTTTTACCTAGGTTAGGTCTATAATATATGCATCACATTCTCTATTGACTGTAAAAATGTAAATCTAGTTTATGATTATTTTTCAGTGTAACTCTCCTGTCTTAGTAAAAAGTATCTTCTGTAAATTGGGAGACAAAGAAATGTAGGAATTCTTTTTATCAGCCTAGAGCTGATTCTCACCAGAGTTATGTTTCACAAATTAATGATGAAGCTGAAATATTGGCAGGGAGGAAGCAACATGCTGAGAATAAAAATGTGTTCTTAAACTGAAAGCAATACTTCCAAATGTCCTAGAAGGCAGTATAAGAGCTCTTGCATGGAGCAAGATTAATATCCTTGCTTCTAATGCAATAAAATAAAAATCAGTAAGTAGGAGTGATATAGAATTCTTACACAGAATATGCATTTAATTGAGTTGACAAACACAGGTTTGCCTTGCTGCCACCACACTTGGAGCTCAGCTCAAAGAGGAGCTCACTGCCAAGTGTTTCATCCTTCCCACAATCTCCATTCCGCTGTTGTGTCCCTTAGAATTCCTCCTTCCAGACCTCCTGGGATGTGGGGGTAACTACTCACCTGATAATGACAATATGATAAAAACTGCAGAAACTGTGAAACGTCATGTTTATATGTCTATTTTTATGTCTTGAAGCCACACAGCTATAACCAGGTGGGCTAAGGCCACCATGTCTTCTATTTCTGATATATATTCTTCTAGCTGAAGGTGTCCCTGCTCGTTGAAGAGTGGAGTTGGACTAGATGGCCTTTAAAAAGTCCCTTCCAACCCAAACTATTCTCTGATTCTATTTTCCTACCTTTCCTCTTCCATTATCCATTCTTGGCATGTGTTAAACTCATTCTTGCCTTTGTCTTACTCATACCTTCATTTTGGTGTGCTGTTCACTTGGAAGGTAAATAGCATGAATAGAGGCAGCACTAAATAGCATAATTAAGGACAGCACGATCTGCCATCACACTGGCAACTTCCTTTATGGGTTCTTTTACTAACACTATATCTAAGGCTGAGCACAAAAGGGATGGTGTGTCCATGAGCTGGGTGTCAGTGTAACCCATGTAATCAGAAGTTATTGGGAAAGGTACTCAAGCTGCTTTTTGTTACTAAGACACAATTCTACTCATTTTTTTAATGTGGCCTGGCTTCATTTCATGGCTTTAGTTCAGGGACAGTAGTCATCAGTGTGACTGGGTCACTGAGTAGTTAGTGGTGGTTGCACTGCAAAGATAAATGAGCTCACAGTTGAATTAGCAAGAACTTGGGGATAGGGATTGAAAAGTTTCCTATGCACAAAGGTCCACAAATATTTGGCACTTACCAGCACTGGCCTGACACAGGTGAACACTCTTACCTAATGCAACTTTCAGCTGCTAGAAAAGACCATTCAGGACTGGAAAGGACTTTTTAAAACTTCTAATTTTTAAGGCTGAAACCTGTATGTATACAGTACTTACCTAATGAGGGGGCCTTGCATTCATTGTATATATAGTTTGACTGGACAAAGCAATGCTGTGTGATTTACATCTCCATTGTCTGAGCTGTGCTTACCCACTTTGGGGGCTAGAAGGCTTGGAGAGGGAGGTAGAGATGATAGGTGGAAATCCTGTGACAACACAACTCTCTTAAATAAAGGCTTTTTGTTCTCTAGTATCTTGGATCCAGGATTGTATCAACCATCATTTTAAGCAGGAAAAGGCAACTTGGGTCAAAAACTAATTTCCACATATATTTTATGGTAGATCCTGTATTTAGTGTAGTGTAGTGTAAACATTTCTGGTTTGTCATTTCATGAGTCCAGTTCTTTCCAGTTTCAGTTATTGGAATTTGAGGCAACAAAAAGAAGTAATCAAGTAAACTGGTCTCTTATCTATTGCATTTTTATGACGTAGGCTTTTATATGAGGAAGTTGCGAGGGGTTGCTCACGGGCTGAATTAATTCCTTGAGACTTCACCATCCCAGCCAGAATATATAAGACATGAGCCATTTGTGCTGGTGAAAACATTATTTCCCTAATGTAGTTTTACCTAAGAAAACAATGCCCAAGTACAAATTACCAGGGGAGCAGTATTTGGCTCACCAATGAAGGAAGAAAGGACAATGTAAAAAAAACAAAAGAAAATATTTCTCATTTGCCTGTCTCCAAGTGCACAGAAACTGTGTTATTCTTCTTCGAAAATATCATGTTAATGAAGTGTATACAGTTAGATACCTCTAACATTATTTTGTTGCTCAACAGCTAAGTGAGGACAGGGAAATTTATGGTATGGCAGCCATCTGATTACTCAATTTTTGAGGAAGCCCAGCAAGCTTCTTTATAACTTGGGAGCCATTTACTATCGTATTGCCATTGTATCTGAAATATGCATTATAATTCCTTGCCTTGTCTAATTCATCTAAGATAAAATCAAACCTTATTAAAATCCCACACATGTTGTATCTGCTTGGAATTCTGAACCCTGGTCATCTGACAGGGATATTTTCTAAGGAGGAAAAACAATAATGTAGCCTGAAAACATTGATTCTGTTGTCTGACTCTGCCCCCGGGAGTGTTTTTTGCCTAATCTCTGTGCCGCAGCTCAGCAGATACATTGTTTAGCTTCCCAGCAAGGCTGATGATGCACGCTGGGAACCTTTGTGCAGTGCTTCCAGGGACACAGGTGAAGCTATGAGACCAGAGTTCATCACACCACTTGGGAATGCTGGGAAGGGAAGCCAGCATTGTAACTGGTAAAGAGTAAATTGGGTATTTAGAGTCTTTCTCAGTGGTAATCTAGCTCAGAAATAATGAGAAGAGGATGAGATTGATTTTTTCCAAATACTATTGATATTAGAATTAGGCCTGTATAATTGTTATATTATCACTTGTGGTACATAGCTCAGCATCCAGCAAAAAAGAAATGGCTAATTAAAAGGTTTTTCCTCAGGATTTTTAAAGTTCCATGCTCATTGCCCTGCTAGACTGAGCCCTCACTGAAACCTAGTGCTTCCACTCTTCACCTAAAGTGTAATTTTACATTCATTTCTCTTGGTAAGAGAAGCCCATCCAATTTCAACAGCAATTTAGATGTAGAAAATGCTCAAGCATTATTTTTATTTAAAGGAGGTATTAACAATTGTGCAATTAATTGTGGATTGGTGGATGTGAGTTCAGTACTCTTCTGTGATTAATTCTAAAATAAGTTGCAGAAAGCCTTTCATTAGAGTTTACAAATTACATGGCTTAGGTTTTTTGACTCGCATATGCAGCAGTCTTGGAGTTTGGTGGTTATTACTTGACCCAAATAGTTTCAGAAATCTGCTGGGACAAACTGGACAGACAGCAAAATGTGAAAGGGACACAAACTGGAGAAGCGTGGCTGAAATGTTATCCTCTGTTATCATGATGTTAGCTACCCTCTGTTATCAGTTATCCTCTGCACAGTAGCCAAGTGCTGAACTGAGTTCTTGCTCCTGCCAAAACAGCCTTTCCTCTTCCACTGTCAAGTAGCCAAAGGTTAGACAGGCCAGCAGGGAAGGGCCAGGGCTTTCATCAGTGGTGAGTTTCAGAGGATAACCTTGTTGCTGTTTCTTCTGAGCTGAACTGCATGGGTGTGGCTGTGCTGGGTTTTTCCAGGGTTACAGTTCAGCATCTGCAAGCTTTTGGAAGGAACTGGATGTAGGAGAAGTGCAAAGGCATTCAGCTCAAACAAAGGAGCTGTCCCTCCAAACCCGTGTGGTGGCCAACTTTGGCAATCCAAGTATGTTCCCTGCTTAAACTTTCTCTGAGGTATCTCTGAGGTTAAAACAAGATTACTTGGCTGGCTGTCATAAATGTTGCTGCCTAGATTTTGCTTTAGATTTTTAACAGTGCCCAAGTCATCAGTATAGGAAAGGAGAAAAGGGATCCAAGAAGTCACAGGCTACCAGATTGCTCTAGGCAAATCATCCTGGCAGCTGGAGGAGCAGGGGAATAAGGGATGTCAGGGATGCAGGAACATGCAGGCAGGCTCCAGAAAACCCCTGCAGTACAAAAAATGGGCAGCAGTTCAGGGATGCCAAGGACTCACTGCCTCCAGATGGCTTATACTGCATAGCCAGATTGCTGGTGAACAGGAAGGCTGGGGAGACCAAGGCAGGGCAAGGTCTCTGTGTAATCTCCCAGAGGAAGGTCTTGGGAGCCCAGTCCAATGCTCCCCACCAGCTCATGACAGCAGAAGAATGGTCCCATAGCTCTTCCTTGTCAGCCAGGGAATACAATGGTGATTTCATTTCACCTGCATAGGCTGCAAAGTATACTTTCTGCAATAATTAGCAATCATTGCTGAAGGATGCAGGTTTTAATTACAAAGGCTTTTCGAATAATTCAGTCATGAAGAGAAAGGAATCCTCTTTTCGGAGGAAAATGTAGTCAAAATTAATAGAGGCCAGAAATTAACTGTGTCCTGTTCATAAGTCAGTAGGACCCCTGAAAAAGATGAGAAGAAACTGTAGTTTTTTCTTTGCTTTTCCTGGAAAACTGGTTTTTCTCTTGCCATAACAGGCACACAAATTGCTATTAAATTATATAGAAGGTGCTGAAACACTTCTGTTTTCCTAGGAGGAAGAATTTAAAAATAGCTATCCAGCTATCCTAGCAGAAAGAAAGATAGATTCTTATAAAGCAATGTGTGCTTTGCATTTGTTACAGAATTTTCAAAAATCAATTTTCAGTTCTATAATTTTTTCACATTTTTTCAAATGTGCCCCATCTGCATTTGCTTCCATAGGACTGAAACAGTCCATAAACATCAACAAACCATTTGGCTATTCTTACCTGAAATACCTTTTCATTGCACCTAAAAAAAATATTCCTCACAGTCAGGTGTTTTTTTTTTTTTTCTTTTTTCTTCTTACCCCACTCCTGCCTGCCTTCTGGTGATACCTTTTCTTGGTCTTAAAAAATTGAGAGCCAGACACGGTTAAGGTGCACCACTTGCCAAGGTGCATTGCAGCGAAGTGATGCACCAAAAAAGATCCTTATTAAAATACTGAGGTTAAAACCTCTTATCCCTTAACCGTGTCTGGCTCTCAATTTTTTAAGACCCGGAAAAGGATTACTAGTTCTATCCTTCCCTGGTACTTTGCTTTTCAGGGCAGGAGCCTGTTCTTTGTTTTTAATTTGTATTGGTTGGAAGCTGTTATTCCTGATCTACAGCTGAAGCATCAGGCCAAGTCCATATGGAAAATATGCTCTAAAGACTGTTATGTTCCTTCCACCCATCATCAGCCAGTGGCTGGAGGCAGTGGGAGAACTGGAGGAGCCATTGCAGAGGCCACACTGAGTTAGAGGCCAGACTGTTACTCATGTGAGCTTGCCAGCCTTGATGAGAAAGGTCAGGGAAGCTGGAGGAGATTTATTTGTCAAATACACCATTTTTCTCTGCAAGGTGTGATCCAACAATCAAAGCTTCAGGAAACACTGGCTCAGGTACTAGCCCAGCAGGCATGATGAATGAAGAGAACAAGGGGGAAAAACATAGTTTAAGAGATGCCTGAAATTATATAAAGTGAGAAAGGCTAAAGTCTTCTGCCAGCTCACTTTTGCAAGGTAGTTCACTAAAGACATCTCTCTGGTATTGTGCACTTGTGGAAGATGAGAAAAGGGGTAAGAATATTTCTCAGGAATTTTTTCCACGTAGTGCAACTTCCCACTAAGGACACTGGAAATAGAAAACCTGCTGTTTTCTCAAAGAGAGCTTCACAGGAGCTCTCTGTGAATTACTAAACATATAGCTTTGCCCAAAGTTTAATTCTGGTTTAACCTGAATTGAGAACTAGGCCTCTCTCGTGCTGGTACTAAATGCACCAAGATCCATTTTCAGCTCTGAGTGAGATATATCTTCAGATGGCTCAGAAGTGCAAGTGCCAGCCTGTGCATCACTTCTGGAGGAAATGAGCAGGTTTCTACAGGATTCTGGAGGAAAGATACTCTTTCAAATATATCTTACAATCTTGCTGTTGTTGTCTTCTTCCTGACTCTTCCTTCAGGCTCCCTCTGGTGGTTATAGTGTATGTTACTGCTGCCTTCTTCAGTCCCATTTTTGGTTCAAATGTACAGCAGCTTGAGTCACACCAGTAAAATTTTTTAGGTTCACATGAGGTTGAGATGCATATAGAAGCTTTCAGTTTGCTATAAATACGGTGTTTAATTAACCCAACTGGAATTTTTTTCTGGCTTACCATAGAATCATAGAGTGGTTTGAGTAGAAAGGGACCTTAAAGGCCATCTAGTTCTAGCCCCCTGCCATGCCTTGAGCAGGGATGCCACCCACTAGATCAGGACTAGGTCAGTTTTATTGCTGCTAACATCCCTGGAATTGAAAATTCACTTCTCCTGAAGCCATGTATTCCTGGTAAATGACATGATGCCTGAGAACAGCCACCAAACAGTTTGCCTGTGCAGGCAGTCCCACTGTGGGATCTGGCTGTGGGACATGTAAGCAACAAGTCCTAAGCATCATTGTAAATAATGTAGTTGGGCTGCTGTCATTTTATTCCAGCAGTGTTTGCTTGTCCTTCCAGTCCTGGATAGGAAGGAAAGGCAATTGCAATTAGAGTATTAAGAGATGAATTATAGGTTTTAACACTAAGACCCACTTGTGGGTGTGAAAGCAATATCCTGAGGCCATTCTCAAGTTACAGTAATTGCATGCATAAAACCCATCCCAGAGTTTCAATTCCTCTGTGAATTCCCTTTGCTTCACACCAATCTGTGACATGCATTTTCTGCCATTCTGCCATAAATCCCATCCGTGGGCTGAAATACTTGGTAGCATTTTACTTGGGGTAAAATGCTGAGCAGAGCTAAGTCTTTGTGCTGGACACTGCAGAGGTTAACTTCCTGTTAGCACTTTAGTGACTTTCTCACATGAAGTTGGAGTATTTCCTCTCTCTTTCAAATGACAAGAAGGAAGATTGTTTAAGAACGGGTCCATACACAACAAGCATCCTATTCCTGCCACCAGCAGCCACCTGCTTTCTGTGTTGGGCAGCCACCTGCTTTTTTGTGACAGAGGCTGTAAAACCTCTACTTGTCCAAAGCAAGTAGAGGGTTGCAAAGTGGTGTGGTGGTGCAAGGTTGGGATGTAACCTCTAAAAGTAGTCCAAAGACTAGTTTTGGGCCCTGTAAACTAAAGGCAATCAGAGCATAAGATGGGATGTGGAAAAAGTCAAAGAGAAAAAAAGCCATAACTGGTCTTGTTCCACTGATTTTTATTTTATTTTAAAAATAAATTGCTAGCATGATTTCGTTCTTAAAAGTACATATTTTTGCAACAGTATCATCCTCCCTTAAAACTCAACTGATACCAGGTCTTTGTGGAAGTTCTTAGATGGATTTCAGTGAGCTTTTTAATAGTCATTATCTTTATTATGAAAATCTGTGTCCTGAGATGTTACATATCCCAGTGTCAGCAATCCTGCTGTGCAGTTCAGTGGATTATAATGCAACTCACTAACGTGCTTGAAATAATGAGGTTGCTCTGTTCAGTGGGGTGCAATGAAAAATAGAAGCTACTGCTGGGAACTCAGATTTGATTTAAAATCCGGACTGAAAAGGTTCTCTATTAAAATGCCACTGCAGGTTACCAAGTTTGTCTATTCATTAACTTTCATTTCATGCTGGGCAATGAGAAGACCAGAATAATTTTTTTAATATTTTGCTCAGTGCATCTAAACAGTGTGTTAAATTCCAGCCTTGCAGAGTTCTGGTGCTCTTGGAAGTAAACGTTGGATTACTTGAACTAAACACAGAGAGAAATGGTGGCTGTGCTGGAATCAGTTGGAGATCTGAGCTTTGAGTTCCATAGCACAGATCTTTCCCTGAGAGTTAAAGTTCTCAGGTCTGACTCTCTTTCAGGCAGCTCCTACCTCTTTCTGATTATGGAATTAGAAGGAGCTGAGTTGATCCCTTCCCACTACCTGCCTCTCTGGAAGCTGGGGAGAGGGTATGGATTTCTCTTGTTTAATTAATGGCAAGCCTTTATAGTGGCCCTTCAACTTCAGTCACTCCTGTCTATCTCAGCATAATTGCTGGGCTGCTTTTCTGTAGATTATTTGTACGGCCTCATAACTTCATTTTCTCCTTAGAAGTAGAAGCTGGTTTGTCAGAAAAACAGCTCTGAGCCAATCATACCTTTGGAAAAATAAATTTATTGAGAGAAAAAGGTGCTGGTAGAGCTTTTTAGCCATCATCTGAACTTAACTGGATCTAAAAACCAGCCTGTGAGAGGACCTATATCCCTTTTAAAAGAACACTTTTCCTCATGGCACTTACACAATGGCATAAATGCTAATGAATCCGAAAAATGTCTTAGCATGTGCCACAGGAGACTTCAGGGTGTGAAGCGAACCAGGAGATAAATGGAAGTGCTTTGTGTATACAAGGTTGGAGAACTGGCTTTGGCTGCCAGTTACCTCGATTGAATAACCTGCATAGGTCTGTGTATTTCAGCTGAAGCTTCATGTATGTTTTGTTTGTACCAGTTTTCTCCTTTATAGATGCTCAGCTTTACAATTAGATGTGCAGTTGTTTTGCCAATTGATGGGGGTGATTTAAAGGACATAGACACCCATAAAGAATGGCCTTATTTTACTACTAATACTAAGGCAACACAGAGGCAAAATGATTTTATTAAATTTGTTCATTTATTAAATGAAATTTAATAAAACAATAAGCTTACTATGTGCTTGGCTTCAGCAACAAACAAGCAAGATAATACACTTAATCAGTAGTATATGAGAGAGAGAGAGAGAATAGTGATTGAGAAAGATACATCACCAGTTGCCTAAATACTTTACCATCATCCAGAAACCACAGTCGCTGGTTTTGTTGCAGTGGAGAACTTTCGGGGAACTGGGAGGTCCTAGAAGTGCATTCATTCCTGAGATCTCCAAAGTCACTGCAAATGGGAGGTTCCAGCTTTTATAACACACTTCCCAACCAACCTGGGCCAGGGCTTGGCCAGACCCCAGGCCACGGTGGGCATAGGGGTTTCTTGCAAATATAAACGTCTGGTGATGTCAGTAGGGAAGGTTTCTTAAAATTACACGTTTATTAACATATCCTGCAGATAATTACACAAGGTCATGTGAAAATTCCTAAAGCAGCTAGTTTCATGTTAGGGGTTTAGTCAATCTGTATGCAAGGTTCTTTGTTAAATGGCTAACATAGAAAGTATCTCTTACATGATTTTCAGGATTCATCTAAGTCAACTTTGGCTTGGGCCTGTTGTTCATGCCTGGGCACTTCAGAAGTTTAAAGTTGCTGCTGTCTCCTATTTGCTGTTTAACTCCAGAGGGTCGATTTTCCCCTCTCACAGGGCCGGGGTGGAAAAGGCAGCATCTATGTCTGGGCCTCTGGAGATGGAGGCAGCTATGATGACTGTAACTGTGATGGTTATGCATCAAGCATGTGGACAATCTCCATCAATTCTGCCATAAATGATGGACGGACAGCTCTGTATGATGAAAGCTGCTCTTCAACCTTAGCCTCCACCTTTAGTAATGGGAGGAAGAGAAATCCGGAGGCTGGCGTGGTGAGTCCTGATACTATTGTGCTCTTGTTGCTGTCTTTGTGTGTGATACATGTCTAGCTGCATGACCTATTGCAGCTCTTGTACTTTGGAGCAGCAGATGGTTCTTTGTTGAGATGAATATTTTTTCATTTACAGTATGTGATGGTGCCAAAACTGTCAGCTGAGAAGATGTGGGAGTTTTACTGAGAACAGCAATGATTCTTCCATCTTTTAGAGTTTCAAAGGAAAGTTGGTGCTTTCCTTTATCAGAAACCAGATTACAAAGTCCAGTTGTCCTCTTTCTGGAGGACAGTGTGACAGGTCTCTGTAAAAATCTAAGTTAACATCTGAGATCATATTCACTTGTATTGGCAGACTTCTGCTGTATAAGCAGCACAGAGCACAATGACATTTAGTCACCCACAGAGGACATATGTGGGTTCAGATCACCAGAGCCTGCTGTTGCTGCAGGGCCATACTAATAGCTGGAAAACACGCAGGTTCTGTTCAATTGCATTTGGGATTCTCTTCCACAGTAGTGATCAGCTCTTCTGGAGCTGTTCTTCAGCACCTTCAGACTAGCCAGGACTTGGTTCAGTTTACAGAGTGGAAAATGCAGGTGTGCTGACTCAAGGTTAGTTTTTGCCAAAAGCTGTTGGACATTTTCCATGGCCCTGTCTCAAGCCTCCAAGACACATTGTGCAATCCTGAATGCCCACATGAAGTAGCAGAAAGAACTGGTTTCTGTCTTCATCAGCTCTGTGATGATACCAGCCAAAATTATCTGTGGCATCTTTGTAATTTGCCATAAAATGCATTTCTAAGGTTTTCTTCTGGTCTCTGCTAGTGACTAATCTGCACAGAAGATAAGATAGCATCCTGGTGCTGCTGCTGGTCTCAGAGTTGTGCAAATGTTAAAAAGTTCAATAATGTTAACAATTTTATTTTCAAATCTTTTCGATAATCAAAAAGAAATTTGAGGCCTTTGGTTAAACTGTGTTTTTAAGAAATAAACAGATTCTAAGTGATAAATGAGCACTGGTTTTCTACCTGATGACATGTTCTTTCATTTGTGTTCTAAATGTGTTTCACTGTGGTTTTAAATTGACACACTCTTCCAAAAAAGAAAACAGATTGTGGGCACAAATACAATTAAAGAGCAAGGGCACAAACTCCACTTTCTGTATTTTTCTGAGTCTGCAGCTGCAACGAAAATGGGATAGCTGGTTTCATTAATTACATCTGCTATCATTGCAGGCTACAACAGATTTGTATGGCAACTGCACCCTGCGTCATTCAGGCACGTCTGCAGCTGCCCCTGAAGCAGCCGGAGTGTTCGCCCTGGCCCTGGAGGCTAAGTATGCTGTTGAGAAACTGCTCCTGAGCTCTGCAGAGGAGAGGGCTTGTGGTTTGTTTAGTGGTGTTCGTCATTTCACTTGGCTGGCTGTGGCACGAGGCTGCAACAACCAGCTCAAAAGCAGCCTCACACAGTAGTGACATGCGTGGTGACTTGCAGATGGAGCAACAGCCTTAGCAAAGTTGCATGGCAGATGTGTTTTGGCTGTCTGGGTCTCTCTGTGTCCTCCCCATCCTCTGCATCCAGGGATTGGACTTCTCTGCCAGTGTTTGGAGGAAGATATTATTTAATTTCTCGACATGTCCTCTGTGAAACGCCCAGCCTACAAAAACATAAGAATGACCCTGTAATGTAAGACAGGAGTTAATCTTCTGCCAGGGTACTGTCTGCAATGACAGATGCTTAGGAAGAGGAAAAAGAAAGGGGATTGAGAGTGATCTTTCAACAAGAGCTTTGTTGATCTGTGATTGGTAGAGACAGCAGTGGATCTCTTCTGTTTAATAGCTATGGGCAGATTGATCGTCCTTGAAGTTGTCTAACTCTTTTTTAAATTGTCTGTATTTGGCACCTAGGTCATCCAGTAACAATCAGTTCCTCAATATGTTTAATATGTTTTGTTTTTGGTTTTTTTTTGCAATGGTGGTGTGGAATGTTTTCTTTGTTTTCTTAGCCCATTGCTGGTAGCTTGCTTCTGTGCTGTGTAATTGCTCTGTTACATAAAGGAATAAATGTCCATTGTCTATTTACCATCTCCATGGTATTCCTGACACTGGAATGTTTTTTATATCTTGGAATCATTATCTTCTTCTCTACTGATTAGGAAAAGTTTTCCTTACAATAACTTACACACCTATTTACTTTATGTTAATTTTTTTCATGAACTGAGACTACATTTGCTTACTTACAGAGCTTCAATTGCTGTAACAAGGGCATGAAGTGAGTACTATGTGCACGGTTTCCTTCAACAGTGCAGAATAATGAAGATTTGTGAGAGGAGGCCAAATTTACATTAGTAGGGCAATGACTCATGCTCATAACATGACTTGGTCCAAGTCTTATTTTTCAGGTTTATATGTGTAAAACACATGTCAAATGTTTAGCTTTGGATTATCATTCCTTCTACTACCACATTCATTCAGTGGCACAGCCACTATGTAAAATATTAATATGGCCATAAAAATATAAATGTTTAATGAATTGTCTGACCACTGAATGTTTAGACTGGACTGGCACCTAAATATCTCAGTAATAATTATCATTCTTCTTCATTTTAGCTACCCATAAAGACTGGAATTACTCTGCCAAATTATCATGAATAAGAATTAGACTTAATACCCCTGGCTTGCACTAGAATTTCTAGGCTTTGCTGAGAAGGCAGCAGGAGAGAGAAGGAACTGTCAGTGTCTCCTGTATTCTTCTGGCTGTATTGAATTGTATTGTGCAGAACTATCCTGTATGAGCCTTCCCAGGATCCCTGAAAATCTCACAGGAAAACGGTTCTTGCCTGCATGATGTCTGTCAGCTCATACACAATATAGGACGGGCATGTCTCTCAAACCAGACCAATCTATGAAATAGAAAATACAGCTTTAAGATAAGTAGCAAGCTGTTAGAAGATACCAGTAAGAATGATGCAATTGCTATCTTCTTTTCAGCTTTCTTGTGTCACCTTGGGGGAACGACGGTAATTGCCTATTCTGGTGTACATTCAGCATGCACACATGCTTATTACTTGGGGCACAGAAAGCTGAAAAGCAGATCCTTTTAGGCTGATGGTTTGAATCAGACATATTGTGATGTTGAAAGAGTTCATAAAACAACCGAAATAGCTTTAGTTATGTAGAATTATGTAGAATGTCAGTTCTAAAGCTTTTTAGGAGAATAAGTGCCCTTCTTGTTATCATAATCACTGTACATCTAGGAAGACAAGAGAAGATGATGAAAAATAACCATTGAAGCTAGGCAAATATTACTTGACTGCATCCATCCATACTAATATAACATGGGTGGAAAACCTCTGCCATACTTTACACTGCAAAGCTGCAGACATCCACGGCCCATATATCCATATTCACAGAATCCTGACATTACTTACACCTGGATCACTAGAGGTCATCAGCTTCATCAGATTAGGGGCTCTCAGGGTGGATCTTGGAAGGTCCATGGTAAAAGCAGGAGGAGCAAGCAAGAAAAAGGGGGCAAGATCTAAGAGGAAAGCTGGGTGAAACATTTTATCATCTTTGAATTTTTTGTATTTCTCTCAGGATCTGAGAGCATTCATTAGTTTAAAAATTGCATGTTGGATGTATAATGTCTAGCTAAAAGAAATCAGAATTTAATCAGTAATTATTCTGCAGTTTTGGAGAACGTATTCTGAAAAGTACTATGTAATTCAAACCTGTTTTTGTTCCCACTGAGATCAGTAGAAACTTTGTTATTGACACGTGTGTAGTTACAATTTCAGTGTTATTCATAGAAGGAAATTTTACCCAAAGCCTTACTCAAACACAGTTTTTCTCTAATATCTGCTTGGAAATACTCAAATGTTTTGTTTCTCATGTTGCTCTTCTATAGCTTGCATCTGACATGGAGAGACATGCAGCATCTGACAGTGCTCACCTCCAAGAGGAACCAGCTTCATGATGAGGTTCACAGGTGGCGTAGGAATGGTGTTGGGCTGGAGTTCAACCATCTGTTTGGCTATGGTGTCCTAGATGCAGGAGCAATGGTTAAGATGGCAAAAGACTGGAAGACTGTTCCTGAGAGATTCCATTGTGTTGGAGGGTCAATACAGGAACCTGAGTAAGTCAATAGCCTAGTGGATGTGTTTGGCTTCTTCCAGGCATCTGAGGGACTGCAAGCATACAATTATGTTGACAAAGACAGTTAAAGAAATTTAATTAAATTTGGGTTTTTTTCTAAGAAACCCTAACATTACCACTAATAAGTTGATAAAACATTTTTTATCAACAATGCTTGATGAAACTCTGTGATCTTTCAGCTCCAGGCTTGCTGAAGCAGTACATTCTATAGCACATCTGTATCCTCACTGCTAGTGCCAGAAGTGTTAATACAACATCCATTTCTCCTGAGCAGTCACGGGTATGTTTGTGCTAAAGTTTCCGTGAATAAGGAGCCTATCCCCAGATGAAAATCTGGGAGACTGGCACTGTAAATTACATAAATTTCTGCCACATTAAATACCTATCAGCCAGGTCATATCTCATAGTGAGATCCTTCAGCAGACAATTTTATCTCCAGAAGACTGAAACAATCACCTACAGGTACCAGTGATATGGTTTGAACACTACAGCATTTGATTGTGCTTGCTTTAAGCTCTTCAGATCTCTTAATTGCTTGGGTTGGTAGTCAGATTATTTTCTGATTTACCTTTATGTGCTAAAGTGAATGAGTCAACAAATGAATGAATACTAATTGACTACAACAGCTTTAGCTTAATTTAAGTAATTGAAATACTAACCTAATTTGTAAATTTGTCAAAAAAATTTGACTTTTCAGTGCCATTTTTGAAGGCAACATTATTCTGTTGGAAAAAGAAAACAAACCAGGATGCCACCCTAGCACATAGGTTAGCCAGGGAAAGAGTTTTTCCCCAAACTTGCAGATTGAATTTGCATGATTTGAGGTTCTGCAGCTGAGCTCTGAGTTTTAATTTATCTGTCCTATGCATTCTCACAGGTAAAAAACAAATAAGAATGCTGAAGCTAGTTTTAAGATATTTCTAGTTTATTCATAATTATATGCATAATAATCTCATTTATCTTGGGGCAGCTCCATTTATTGAAATGAGGATCATCCTAGAGGAGAACATTTCTTTCTGTAGGCTGTAAGGGTGCCCCCCTGTCAATTGCCTGACACATCTATATATTAACAGCACTGCTGTAATATTTGTGTTCCCCAATGAAAATGACACCGACAGGAGATAATAAGCATTATGAAGTGCAACATGGACATTTTTGAATTGCACTGTAAAAGAAAAACTTGCTAAGTCCCAGCATCTCCAGAGGTTCCTTGGAAATGAAAACTCTGCACTTTACTCTGCCCTCTGCTGTGGATAATTGGGATATTTTTTCAGTTTTGTTTGCTGAAGCAGCATTTTCTATATATAATCTCTATATTTTTATTTAAGTACAGATATTTTTATGCATAAAATATGTATTTAGTATAAATTTATGAAGGTGAGTAGTTGATGGAGGTGTGTTTCAGAGCAACATTGTCAATTAAGCAAAAGGCCAGGAAATAACTACCAGACATAATATACCATCAGGTATATTATATAAACAATCAGGTATATTATATAAACAATCAGTATTTAAAACAGAAACAGTTATTAGCAATAGGAACTTTTCCTGACAAGGTTCTGGTTGGTTTAGGGAAATGCAAAGTTTTAAGACATTGTAGTCCATTAGCTGAGGAACAGGAGCACATAGGAGCTCCCCATGATCATCTCTCACTAGGTACTACACATGCAAAAATGGATATACTATATATAATCTCCCACTGGGTACTATGCCATGGATATGCTATATATATATATATACACACAGAAGTTGGGCAGTGGCACATGATAAGGCTGTGGAAAATCTATTTTCTGGTTCTTTGTGTCAGGCTTTTTCCATCACCCTTGGTTCTTTTTGTTTCTTTAGCAAAATTCACCTGGACTACAATAATTAGTCTAGTGAAGCAGAGACTATTAGATCCTAATTAATAGGAGAGGGGGAAATAGAGGACGACTCTTCTCAGTTTTTATAGAGCTGAGAGAACTTCTGCACTGCAGTACTTGAGCAGGTGGAGAGGAAAGCTTTTTGCAGCTGTCAAGCCTTCTGCAGAACAGATGTAGTGGGAACACATTGCTCTTGTTTCTTTGGGCTTTAGCCTTGACAGGAAGAAAAGACTCACAGTGTGATGTCCTTCCTCATTAACTGGAGGAGATAAAACTCTTATCACATCTCTGGGAATGACACAGTGTTTCACAAAGCTTTGTCCACTGTGTGAAAAGGCTGTGAGATAACATGAATTCAGACTGAGTTGAGATTGAGGCTTCCCAAGCAGAGAAACTGCAAGCACCTGGCAGCTGTGAAATTATGATTCTTTACCTCTGTTCTGCATCTAGTGCATTTTTCTTGTACTTTGGTATGTAAAATAAGTATCTCAAGGGTATTATATTAGATGCTCAAATATTTTTGCTGTACAGTATTTATGTTATACCAACTTTTGCTCCATGATACTCAGAACAACACAGATTTTTCAGTTTAAGCTCGGTGTTTAAATGCCTTGAGCATCTGGATCTGAATGACATTTTGCTCTGCAAGTACTTCCAAGAAGATTATACCCTATGAAAGGGGGACAGAGACTGGCCTGAGTCACTTAGTGATGTACCAAGTGTAATATTTGGAGCTCATCTCAAGAAGAAAAGAATTCCTGGGAGCTAGGCTTGAGTGAAATGCTTTCACTGGTCTCTAAAGAACACAGTATTTCATTAGCAGAGGGAAAAAGCTGGTACTGATTTATTTTGAAAAGAAGGTATTCATTACCACAATGTAGTCAATGCCCTTCAAAAGACTCTCAATTTGACTGCACAACTGAGGTCAGGGAGAAGCCACTGGAAGACAAGATAATGACAAGATAGTGACTGGAGTCTTTTGTGACTCGGTCCCCTTTTTAATCATTGATGTAATTCTTGTCTTTCAATTATTTCTATTAGGCAGAGAAAAATGTCACAATGCTCGCAGAGCACTGATGGTGAAGATGTAGAGAATTTTTACACTTTCCATGTATTTTGCCAGCCAGTTTCTGAGGCAGTGTGTAATTGAAGTTGCATCCTGACCCCAACGGGTTTAGAAGCCTTTACAGACTCAGCTCCTGGGCCTGACAGCACTTTGGCAACTCAGTAAATACATGCAGCTCATTTCCTTGGTGTATGTGTTCATGCTGTTCAGGAGCTGTTCGAGGATAGAAATCTTCATGGAAAAGTATTTTTCAAATGAGTCAACTCTGGGATCCCACGTTTGTGCTGGTTTCCAAAGCAGAACAAGGACATAGGCTTTAATGTGACTGCACTGGAATTCTGTGCAATTGGTTCCTCCAACACCAGAGAGCCATTTGCTGCTGTCGTTTAAGGAAATGCACATGACTGACTACTCACAGTTCTTTTACTGAGTATGCACATTATTATACAATTACCCCATATAAGAGTGATAAGTAAAGACAGCCATTAATGTTAGTCCTTAAAGAGCAGTATGTGCTTCTAAAATTGTATCACTTCTCTCTTTGTGTAGGTGTATATTTCACAATTATTTTCAAATTAAGGTTTTGGTATAATTTTCTAAAAGGAGAACATTTACTTTCTGGCTAAGTTTGCAACTATTATTTCCTTACTTCTTCAAGTATTAATAAGTAAAATAATACAGTGTTTTTCTGTGAGACACTAAAGCTGAGTACTTTTAGCATAAGCCATATTGTACTGTTTTAATTTGCTCAATTGTCTTTTGACCCACAGAAAGATACCAGCAAGTGGCAAACTGTTCCTCACGCTGACAACCGACGCGTGTGAGGGGAAGGAAAACTTTGTCCGATACCTCGAGCACGTCCAGGCAGTTATAACTGTGAATTCCACTCGGCGAGGAGACCTCAACATCAACATGACCTCGCCCATGGGAACCAAGTCCATTTTGCTGAGCCGGCGCCCCAGGGATGATGACTCCAAGGTGGGTTTTGACAAGTGGCCTTTCATGACGACCCACACGTGGGGAGAAGACCCCCGAGGCACGTGGGCTCTGGAGATCGGGTTTGTCAGCAGCCAGCCCCAGCGGGGCGTGCTGAAGGAGTGGACGCTGATGCTGCACGGGACTCAGAGTGCACCCTACATAGACCAAATTGTAAAAGATTACCAGTCCAAACTGGCCATGTCCAAGAAGGAAGAGCTGGAGGAAGAATTAGATGAAGCCGTGGAGAGAAGCCTGAAGAGTATACTGAGCAAGAACTAGTGCTGTGTTGCATGATGGTGTCTTTCCTTCCCCACACCCCTCTTCTCACCATTCTGCTATCCAAACCTCTGTGTTAGACGTATTACAATGATTGTCTCTGTAGACAAATTATCACCCCTCCTTGATTTTAAAGTCTTATATCTCGTCAATAATTATTTTAATTGCCACTGAAGCAGTCCATTTTTTATCTCTGAACCACAAAATATACTCCCACCAAATACTATGTACAGTTTGTGACTGTAAATGATGATTTTTCTTTTGTGTCATACAAATAAGTAATAACCTGCAAAGAAGTTAATGGCTTTTCCTTTCATATTTCTGTGGTAAATGTTTGTATTAAAAAAAGAGTGAACTTGAACACTGGAAGTTGGTGATAATGAGCACATTTTAAAAAATGACCGTGGGAGAGGGAATCACAAAGAAATTGTCTAGAGAGGTCTTTGAACATGCTCCATCTGCATCACTGACTTCAGTGGGACTTTTTCCATTGGGTTCAACTAAAGTAGCACTAGACCCCCCCCAGAAAGAAATAATCCAGAGATAAGGAAAATTCACCAGTCCGATTTGCAGAAATCCAATTCTTTTGAGAGTTTTATTTCATATTACAGTTATACTACATACACACTTCAGCTACAGGATGGATCAACAGATATGCAGTAAGGAAGGCAAAGCGATGCCAAAGCTGGGTGGCAGGGAGAAGTGATTTACAAACCAGGTCAGGACCTTCTAGAAGCACAAGTCCCAGTTTTGCTGGAGTTTTTTTAGTTTGGTTGTTTTGGGGGTTCTTTTCCTGTGTTGTTTTTTGTTGGTGGGTTGTTTTTTGTTTTTTTTGGGGGGGGGCGTGGTGGGTTTTGTTTGGTTTTGGTTTTTTTTGTTTGCAGTTTTGGCAATTTGAATCAATTTACCATCTTACAGCAGAAGAAGTACATAGGGATGAGCTGTAGGATTTCTGACAGCTTGTGTGCATCTGCTGATCCCTCTACTGTAAAGCACTGTAAAATGAGTCTATGTCAGCACCACCAACTACAGACACCTGTTTTCAGGGGTTTACAACCCAGCTGCCAGTAAACTGCTGTGGGGAAAATTTGAAGCACACAGTTTCAGTCCCAAAGCAATTTTTATTTTTTTTTTTTAAAGCTATATATTTGCTGGTGTTCTGTTATACAAATATATTTAAGGAGAAAAATATGCTGAAGTTATTAAAGTGTAATGCAAAGTTGGCCTTCTTGAGAAATAAAATGTAGTATATTTGGTAAGATTTGTTGGCAGTCACTGTTCTTTGCTGTTTAAAGTCAATCCCACCTTGACTTTTTGGACACGAGTTAAAGTCCATCTCTCTCAACCTCAGAGTATGCTCTGGCTATTGCTGCAAAACATAACATTCTCCCTGGTGGGAATTACTGATGGAAGCAACCACTACATGTTCTCAGGTGTGAGATCCCAAATTTAACCTTTGAGAGAGAAAGGGTCTTGATTCTGCAAATATTTAGGTACTTGCACTAAAGCCCATCAGTGGACCTACTCAAATGGTAATTTTAAGCAGGTATTTCAGATCTTTGAAGGATCCAAGATCTACATTTTAGCAGTGACTAGTTTCAGAATTTTATTATGTATTTTTAATATGCAGAGCATTAATCTAAGATGTTTTAATAAGAGTTGTCCTGGTTGATCCGGTGCATAGTAGTAGAAACACCTTTAGTGGGTAAATATTTATCTAAAAAATTAAAAACATAACCCAAAGGTTCTATGGTGGACATGTTTCACTTGAGAATGTATGAGAATAATGTTAATTCAAGAGACTACCCATTATTTTTCCATAAGAGGCCTGTTCTTTTCCAAGTGAAACATAAGCAGCTCAACCTGCTCAATGTGAATTACACTCTAAAGCCAAGCCAAGCAGCCTCACGCTGCTCACAGGTTTCTTATTGCCTGCAGCAGTCCCATCAGAAAAATTTGCCATATATATTTATGGATACACCTGTATAACTAAATGCATACACACCTGTGGTATATCTCTCTCTGTATATGTATATATATATAATTATAGATATATAATTATATATATATATAACATAGGATATATATAAAAACATACAACATATATATTCGGAGTACATTACGTATATTTGCATATAAATATATCTAGAATTACATGTAGTATGTAAAGTATAATACACATACATCATAACTTTTTGTGTGTATGTGACCAAAGAAAGAGGTTACTGAAAGTTTTTACTGGATTTCTAAAATGTGGAAAAGTTTTTGAATAAGGAAAGTCCATGTGGAATTCTTAACTGAACGTGTACATGACTTCCCATTGCATTAATGTAATTTTGCAGTTGTCTGTTCAATTATTAAATATCTTATAAAGCAGCAAAATAACTAGATGGCTGTCCATATTTTCATAATGCTGACATAATTTAGTAATTGAAAAATCACAATAATGAGTGATGTACAGGAATGGTGAATTTTAATATAATTATATATATTAAAATACATTTATATACAATATAGAGATCTACTCCAAATTCTTGGGGATTTTTGCTTCAAGGGATCACTGAAAAATATGTCCAGGTAGACTGAGTTTTTATGGTATTGCTGATGGAAAATAAAGTTAATTTTGTTAGTATTTATAATAAAAGGGAAAATGAAGCTCATGATGCAAAACAGGTGAGCCCTGTGATGATGTTTTATAATATCAGTAAAATAAAGAGCTGTTATAAACTGGCAGGTCCTATCATCATTGCTTATTTGAAGATACATGGGAGATTAAATGCTGTTCTCAGTGGGATGACTTCCTACTTCTCTGCTTTTAAAACTGATAAATAAATGTCTATTCTGCATGTACTGGATAGGAGAAGATAAAGACAATACTCCAAAAGAGTTGATAGCAGCAGATTAAGAGTAAAGTGCTTTATGTTAATCTGGCACATGCAGGATTCAAGCCACAGGCTGGGAGGAGCTTTTTTTTATGCCGTGGCATTATTTACATGGTTCAAAGCCATTGGCTCCAAGGTCAGCTCTGCCAAGGCAGCAGCAGTGCAGGTGCTGAGCTGCATTGGGAAGAGGATGATCAGGAATAGAGACTGTGACAGTTTTGCACTGCAGCTCATAAGCAGCCCTGGTCCCGAGGAAATGCTACAGCAGATTTTTTTTTTTACTCTGCTGTTTGGAGCACTTTGATTCACATTAAATCCCCTGCTTTCCTTTTCATCTCTACCTCCCACCTGTACCTTTTGGGTGCTTTTTAGCTCCTGTGTTCCCACGGCAGAAAGTACATTTCATTTTATAATATCCTACCCATGTCTGCAGCAGTACAATCTGGCAGGGAACCTCCTGATCTAGTTCTGGTTGCCTCAGAAGTGAGAATGTGCCTGTAGTAACCTGAGTCCCATTCTAGTCACTTGATGAATAGGTGCTTGCAACTATTTCACCATTAAACTTTAGCATTTAAACACTTCATTGAGAATTTGCAATTAATGAAGAGGTTAGCCCCTAAATTACAAGCCTCTGGTTTACTATACACTTCAGCATAGTCTCTATTAACCAGATACTACTAGTGATTTTCTATATATTTTTCATGCAAATTTACAGAAAGATGCCTGTGATCTGTGGCCTTACTGAGCAACTTCTGTGTCTGTGGAAGACAGGTCAGAGATTGTATCAGAATTTAGCCCTCAACATCTTCTTAGTCCTTGACTTCTGCTGGTTGCTGCCCAGGCAATGCAGTATGTGACTTCCTTCAGCAATAAGTGCTATCAAACCAGCTTTAGGAGCAGTTCTTACATCACACTGAGCTCCTGAGCAAGGATTATAGGCATCGTAAACCAGGTCTGGGTCAGCAGCTAGTGGTGACACCACAACACAGAAAGGATTAAAGTGGTGGAGGTATTCACACAGTTGACACCTCACCCAGTCTGTCCTGACATGAGGCTTTTTGTATTCTGAACATTGGGTCCACTGTATTGCAGTGAAATCAGATGGACTGGGAGAGGGGGAAGAATACCCAATTCCATCTAGGTATTGCCTGAACCTGTTTACACCTTGCTTTGTGACAGAATTATTAGACAGCCCGCCTATTGCTGCAATGAGGGTAGGTTTTTGGGGTGTTTTTTTGTTTACCTTGCAGCAAACTCTTTCAGCAGCAGTTATTCTGAGCAGTTGCTCCCAGCCTGCATAGGAATTGATAAATTACTTCTCTGCAGTTATTTACACTGTTAATGTATTAAACTGAAAAGCAGCATGCTCTAGTAAGCCATGTCTGGAGTAAGTTCCCACAGCATTCCAATAAACCAGCATCGACAAAAAGTCCTGACTAAAATTGTGACTGTGAAGAGTCACCTGTCCCTGTTTCAAAGAATAAGGTGCCACTTAACCAGACATAACAATCACAGTAGATCAGATGCTACATCTGTGCTGGACCTCATGAATGAAATAACCAAACCCAGTATGTTATTGAAGGAAAGTCTTAGTTCCTGAAGCTCAGGCTTTTCAGCTCAAATGGCTTTTAGCCTTCTTTGCTGCAGCTGAGAGGAGTCAACAGACAGAAAGAAAAGGCACAACAATGCTGGAAGCCGAAATAAAAACTTAGAGAACTGAAATCGGATTGGACAAGAAATGTGCAGAGACTAATCTAGTACCACCCTTCAGTAAGTCTTGGGCTTTAGTGGGATCGTTTGTGTGCCTGGAGTCAAGCTGAGGCCCAAATGGTGTATGAGCACTTTCAGTCGAGCTTACTATTTGCACACATACAAGCGAAAGATTTTCTTTCCCTGATTTTTCCTTTGTGTTTTTTGTTTGTTTTCTTGTGTTGAAGTTTTCTGGGAGCTGCAAGAGTCTATTGTTGCTGATAGTGTTGCTTTTTGCTTCCCCAGGCATGGGGAGGTGGAAAGGTACTGCTTATTCCAACAATCCTCCATGTGACTGCAAGTGACAGGAGTGAGACAGAATGAAACTCTGTGCAGAATGAAACTCAACAGTCCAAGGAAATATTTAAAAAGAAAATACCAAAACACACAGTCTTTGGCTGCAGTCTGCTCAAAAGCTTGTTGGCATTCCTAAGTGCATTAATTGTGATGGTGGAGGACAAATAGTAGCTTTTATAAGGGATATCTTCCTACAGGGCATTTTATTCTGAGATCTGCAGTAAGAACTCATTTTGAGTACAGGTGGTTTGTCTTTATTCCAAAAGAGAAAGGTCTGCCAAGCTCATTGCTATTTAAAGACTCTGAAAGGGAGAGATTTGGAACAGGTTATTTAAGAGGTATCCGGCCCTTTCCCTGGAAAAACTCCTGCACACCAGTCAGGTGATGTTTAGAAGCAGGGACTGTGAGTCAATATTATAGGCAAAATAAACCCACAGTGAGCATCTTTGGTAGAAGGCAAAACTTTTATTAAATGAACCAGATGTCACAAGTTAACATTTGCAGCTGTCTCAAAGATGAGGGGTCGTACGGCAGTTATAGGAGCAGTAGAGGAATATGCAAATTTGTCCCGGATACTGTGGAAAGCCAGGCAGCTCTGTCATAATAATTACTTTCCATGTGTTGTAATCATGAAAATCAGTTGCATAGGATGTGCCCTGGAGAGTGCTAATGATTGTTGCACCAAAGGTGAGCCTACATCAGACAGAATTGCCATCAAGGTTTCAATCTGTTCCATACCAAACAGCAAAAATCTCACTACTGTATCATTCTGTCAGGAAAAAAACACAGTCATTAAATAACTATGTCAGACAAGTCGACTATCAGAGAGTGTGTGTCACTTAAGAGCCTTTGTCACCTGCTTTCTTCTTGCTTGTCTTCTCTATCATTGTCTCGACAATCATTGCTGTCTCTTCGTATGTTTGAATTCTGTCATCTGAAAACTTCTCAATGGACTCCACCACCTCCACCTTCTCATAGCTCATAGAACCAGGCAAGGCTGCTTCCCTGAACAAAAGGCCTTGCTTATCTTCTCGCTCATATTCTGTCTCTCGAAGGAGTCCTGGCTCAGTTGGGCTTATCAGACCAGGGGAAGGAACTGTTTCAGGCTCAGAGATGTCCGGGTACTTTGTGATTTGCTCCATTTTTCCTCTTGTTTTTTTCCCCCATTCAAGCACGTCTTCTTTCGCCTCCTCTCTCTGTTTGTCTGGGAGTTCAAACTCTTCTCTCCTTTCACAGATTTCCCCTTTCTCCTTTCCTGATGGTTCAGCAGGTTCTGGCAGCTCTGGTATGGGCTCCACATCACCACCATTCATCACCTTCCCATTGCCAGTAGAAACTGTGATCCCTCCCCCAGAAGGGATAGAGGGGGCCAAGATGCACGGTTCTTTGTAGCCTTCCTCGCCCGTCACCAGCACATAACGCCCTTTGGGATGGGCATCAGACTTTGCCTCTGGTCTCTTGTGGACTCTTATTTTCTCCCTCACCATGTTACACAATTTGTCAAAGGCTTTACTTATCTGGGCTCCATCAGGTACATCCTCTGGGCCCATTTCATCAGATTCTGATCTTTCTTGCTCAGGCTCGCACCTGACTGACCCTTCATGCCTAAACTCCATCTGATCTTGGTCAAAACCTTCCAGAGTTCTTTCGTACATTCTTTCAGGCGAGTGACTGTCGGTTATGTCTTTTGACATCAGCTCCTTTTTCCTGGCAATTTTCTTTGTCAGGGCTTTTTGTCTGGGCTTTACACTGGCAATGTCTTGCATGGCCTGGGTGATATCTGAAGAAAAATCAAAGCAAAGGAAACAACAAACAGTGCTTGAATACAGTCACTGCCCTCACTACTTCAGGTGGAGAGCCTTTTCATCCCAGGGGGGCTAAAAGGGAGCCAGGCACCTCCACTCCTAACAATTTGGAGTATGGACACATGCTGAGAGTCATATCAGGAGGGAGCAGCAGTGTCTGGTGGTCACAGACCTGAGAAGTCACCCACCCACAATGGCATCACTCAGACACTGTCATTGAGTTCTTAGAACCTCCTGCCCACAGGCTGATTCTGATCTCCTGGGCAATCAGCAGCCACAGATCCCATGACAGCTTAGCAGCAGCAGGAGCATAGGCAGGCTACTGATTTTCATAGCATGAGCAGATAGAGCAGAGGAGGCAGGAGTTGGTACTGGTAATTACAAGGACATGGGGACAGACAGATATTAACATACTTTCCCCAAGGCAGTTGTTTTGTCCCCTGCCACAGTACAGTAACACGGCATGCAGGAGAAATCAGTGGTGTGTCTAGAGACAGGACAAATCCTCAGCAGGTATAAAACACCACTCTGCACAACAGTAGTTATTTACAGCTGCTGAGGATCTGGCCTCAGGCATTATGGACCCATTTAATATAAAACTGCTACAGTTCACACAGCAGTTAGAAAAATTACAGCTGCATTTCAAAACCAGCCCTCATACTACGTTTGTCTCCGTTCTCAATGCAGGTTGTCATTAGTAAAATCCCAGTGAGCCTTGGATTTAAGTCATCCCATATGTTAGAACCTATTGCACCAATTGCTTTGTTAAGAGCAGTCTTGCAAATTTAGCCCTGGCCATTTCCTTGTCACCAGGTTTACAAGCATCCTAATTCTAACAAGCCAACCTACAACATAGAAAAAACAACATTCAAAGGAAAACAGGACTCAAAAGGGGCCCTCTGCCTGCCTGTGGTACTCAACATGCCTCGGTGCTCTTTGCACATCCCTAAAGTGCAAACAAACAACTCAGAATGAGTCAGCACAAAACCTGCAGCTCTTTCCATCATTTCAGGTGCCTTTTGATTTTACTCTTGATTTGCCTAAGTAGTAAACTGTAGAAATTAGCAAAGAAATGCTTTTGCTTGTGGTTTTGGCCTTTGACAGCTTGTCTCAAGGCCAGCTGAGGTAAGCTGAAATGGTTGCATTTACAAGCCTGTAGTCAGGCTATCACAACCAGTGGCCATGTCAAAGACAAATGGACAAAGAGCTTAAAATACAATGATACTTCTCTTGACAGACACAGGAAGACACATCACAGGTTTACCTCTTCCCCTGGAAGCCTGAGGCTGGGCAGGTCGGTATATCTGTGTGAAGAGTGTGACTGGGGTTCCAGCTATAGCAGAGTTTAACCTGTGGAGAATATGTGCATCCATCAGTTTTCTCCCCACCACTTTCAGTGAAAGCAAGTGAAGTTGTGCAAAATGAAGCACAGAGGTTAAATAAACGTACTTCTCTATGGTGAGGAGTCAAAAAGAATGACGGGAACATGTTTCTTGTCTGGGAAAAATCAAGACAGCCACAGCACCTTCACAGGAGTGAGGCTGGTTTCTGCCAGCAGGAGACATTAGGTAAAGTACACCAGCAATTACAACATGTAGCAGCAGCATTGCATTTAGCATGGCACTTTAAAAAGATGGGAAGGTTTTAGATGGACAAACAGTCAATCCAAGCCCACTAGAGGTCAGCAAGAACTGTAAATCCATTTTTACCATGCTGGCTGGTAAAATAGGCAATTTAGAGCAGTCTTCCTTGGAAAACATTTGAGGAGTCAGTAGAATTAAGGGTTAAAAATTCAAATTGAGAGGTGGGCCTATTGCAAAGCAGTTACTGTATCTTTGGCCTCCCCAGTGTGCTCTGCTGGAAATTGAGATATTTTGTCCTATCAGAGACCCTGTGTCAATATGATTTTTGGTGTTGAGAATTACCCCATCGAGATACTTCTAACTAGAACTCAGTGTCCAAACTAAGACCCAGAAAATTAATTAAATTAAATTAACACATAGGATGGACTATTTAGTGAGTGTTCTTCCCCTGCATCTTCTGCACAGCCTGGAGCAGTAGTTTGGGTGCTCAGGGGTCTGGCTCTGCTGCTGTGAAAGATTCTTTTCTCCACTGTGGCTGACGGCTGACATTAGAGGGAGACAGTGCTCCTCTGTAAGTTTAAGCATGACCCAAATTCCTGCCAAATTTTGTATTTTTCCTCTTTCTCCCCATGCCTGAGGAATGGCTTTGCTGTGAAGAATGCTTTGCTTTGCCTGCACCCTCCAAAAACCAACCTGCCAGTAATGTCGAGCAAGTGCCACCAACACCCAGTCTGAGGAGAGGATGCTCAGATTGCTTTTGTGTGCTCCTGACCTCTGTGCACTGATGCCAGGGCAGCATATGGAAAGGAGACTGCTTGATCAGGAGAAGCTCAAAGCGGCTCTGACCCTTTCCTTGGCAGAAGTTTGACCAGATTTTGCATCTATTTAGATTTCTGTCCCCAGGCATCTACCAGTGAAAGCTGTGAGAATATGGGTGAATAAAATGTCCTTAAACATGCATTTTTCAAAGGAGATAGGAGAGATCACTGGTCCCTCAGCGAGTGCCCAGAAATCCAGCCTTACCGGCTGTCCTCATTCTCGATGATCCGTTTGTACCGTTCCAGCTCGTTCTCCAGGGACTGCTGGTAGATCACCAGCTGGCGGCAGTCAGTGGTGTACTTCTCCAAGATCCTCTCAGCCTCCTCTATCCCCTTCCTAAGGTTTTCAATCTGCTCATTGTAAAGCTGAATTTCATCGTCATAACTCTCCTGGGTGTTTTTAATTGCTTGCTCCAGCATGGTTGTCTGGTAAATAAAATTGGTGGTGAAAGAAGCAGCATTGAAAAATTCACCATCTCCATATTTTAAGCATAATGAAAGGCGAGTCATGCTTTATTACAATGTGATGCTGCACTGCTGAAACACAGGAGTAATTTCACTACCTTTGTTAATTTATTCAAAAAACAATAACTTACTTGCCTTGTAAGGCAGGGCCTTACAAGGACAGTAAAAGTTCTTAACTGGGAAGTGCAGCTCAAGAAATACCCACTCCTCCTTCTCTGTGGTCTGCAGACAGGGCAAATAAGACCAAAGGTCTCATTTTAAATAAAGAACTCTCCTTTTGAATTCAGTTCAGTTCCTCGGCCTTTTTACTTCAGCGATGAAACCAACGAGCACATCAACCAAGAGGTGGCAAAAGTTGCCTTCCAAAAATAATGGCTGAGTTTCAGGTCGGATATTTCACCCTGTAACTCTGCTCTCACTTTCTTCTGCTATTTTTAGCTATTTATTATAGTTATTTTATCACTTTTTTTTTTTTACTACATTTCAAAGAGATGAGCTCACAAAAAGTTAATGGGGCAATAAGTGACTAATGAATTTTTTAATAATTGATGTATTTCTATATGCTTCTGGCAGGATTTAAAAAAATACTTTTAAAAGCCTAAATATAGGAGTGATGTCCCTTGGCATTAGTTTGGTTATGTTGTAGTGTGGACCAAGACTCTTTTCTGTTCAGTGCTCATGAGGTGGGGTCCATGACCTCTCGGGCACATGGCTCTCAGGTCCAGGAACAGGAAAGCAAAGAAACATGATGACACCTCAGTCATCAGATCCAGCCTCCACCATCACAAGCCACTGTGTTACTGACCTCTACTCATAAAGCTATTTCACTCTTTTAATCTCGAGACACAAGAAGGAATGAATGAATAATCTCTTTCTAAATGGGATGGAAAGATTTGATTTTGAAAGCAGCACGATTAATTCCCCAAAGACTGCCTCTCTCCATCTGCCAGCAGACGGCTGATTTCCTCCCCTTTTTCTCTGTGTCAATTCACTATCTCATCCCCTTATTGATTCTTGCCTATCACCAGAGCATCAGATGTGGGAAAGAGACCAAGGAAAATAGCCTGTCTTGACCCTAATGAAGGAAGTTATGCTCAGAAAGTTACAAGCTGCTGATATGGCTGGCCAAAGGAGTCCAAAATCCCACTAAAAGATGTTTTTGTCAATATTTAATTCCTCTCACCTGGATGGACAACTCGAGGCACAAAGCAAGCTATATTTGGGGTCATTCTCCACCCCATCTGCTAAAAAAATACTCAACTGCGTGGAGGTAGAGGTGCCATTGGCAACTATTCAGATCTGGTTTCTATCCACTGCAGCCTTCAGCTGCTCCTCTACCTTCTGCCACCCTTGGTCCTGCACTGCACTCATTTTTGCAGGCACTGCCTGAAGACAGAAGGTTGATTTAGTGCAGGTTTGGCTGGGAGATGGGCAAGGACCACTAGTCAAAGTCTTGGCCAGACATTTTCTGCAAATCAGGGCTTGGCAAAAAGCACACGGTTTTTCCTGCTGGTAGTGTCCAAGCACAGGAGAGATGCTGGCTTGATGATTAGCAGTGACATGGATGAAGGCAGAAAGCCAAATGTTGCTCAACAGCCCTCTCACTTTGTTCACCAAGCCTGTCTGCTCCTTCCCACAGCAAGCTTAGCATTGGATGTGGCAGTGATAGGATTGGGGACAGCTCTGAGGCTTCCCCATCACTTTTCATGGAGCCAATTTCCAGCCAGAGCTCAGCAAGTAAGAAAGTCATAGGAGCCCTGTGGGACTTTTCCATCCACAACCTCCTGCTGATTCTGTCCTGCAGGAATCCAGTTTCACTGTGAAAACCTTCCCTCATTGGCCATTCTGATAAGGAAAGCTTCATTGCACCTACAATACTTACAGCCCTCCCTGGCCATCTAAACCTGACCTGAATTTGTTCCATTGAGAGAATGGGAATTAAACGGCAGAAGAAAAAGATGGAAATCTAAAAGGAAAACACACATCCAAACCCACCAAGTTAACATAACCATGTTAAAGCCGTGTTAGAGGTTTTACCATGTGACCATAAATAAAGCAGTTCACGAGCAACATGGTTGTGTGTACAGCTAGTCATTACAGTACCTCTGTCTGCAGCTTGTATTTCTGTGCCTGGAGCTGGCAGAGGATGCTCTTGTATTCCTCCAGCTGGCTCTGCAGAACAGGGATCCTCCTCTCCGCTATCAGTTTTTCCTGCTTGGGAGAAAACAATGTGTGTACAGGGAAGTATGTTTCACCCCTAAAAAGAGCCAAAAGAAATTGTGCTACTGGAAAAAAACAAGTACATTTTATTTACTTGTCTTATCTACATATTTAAGTCTTTGTAAAGACAAATAGAAAATGGCAAAAGACAGATAAAAGGTGGGTATTGAACCTCGAGTCAAATTCTGTTGAATAGTGGCATGGCTTTAAGAATAAAGATATCAGATGGCAGGGTTGTAAAAGTACAGCTTAGACCCTGCTCATACCTGTTCACATCTTCTTCCAAGAAATGAACATTCCTGGCCACTCCTATTGGTGGAAATCACCAAGTTTTCCTCTAGTCTGTATTAATTAATTTGATTTAAATCTTCACCATATCTCACCCCTTCAGGAAAAGATTTCCTTTCTCTTCAAATATTCATATATCCTGTCAGCTCCTCCTCAGAGAAGAAGCACAACTACTTCAAGTACCTTTGCACCACACATTTTTGGGGCCAATAGATATGCTGGAGTGCACCTGACAAAGCATTTCTCTCTTTCCTCATTGATACGGCTTTTCAAAGCCACAGTTAATTTTTTTCTCCCATATTCACTGTTCAGTACTTACACACTGTTTTGACAGTTTTCACCTAACCTTGGAGCAGAAGTTAAAGGATCTGGGACACTTTAGGGGTAAACATTATCTCTTTCTTCCTTAGAGCAGCATGTGTTTCCCAACAGCAATACTTGCCTCACATATGCCAGTGGTTATTGGGGACACACGAGGAGTTGTCTGGATGATCTGCTGCAAGACATTGACGTAGGTCTGGATTTCCATGAGGTTCTGTGATGAAGTAAATACATTTTCATTAGAAAATGCCATAGTAAGGTAGACATTTCCACGTACTCCTAGGGCTAATTTCTAGATATGCTTTTAGCATATGAAAGTCCAATTCATGTTCGGACTCGGGTTTGGAATGTGATTTTATACCTGCTTTTGAGTGCAGGAGTGCTAACAGTTTCATCATACTGAGGGTGTATCACAGATTTTTGGCTAAGGACTATACAGTTCATAGTCTTAATTAAAGATTCCATGATTTCCAATTTCATAGGAGATTTTCAAAATAAGAATCACAAATACCTTTGCATGTGGCTTGAAAAAGAGAGTCACCTTTTTCAAAAGCAAAGATGAGACAGTGGCCTGATCTCAAGACTCACAGTTCTCCCAGGAAGAAGGCAATATATGTGAAAGTCACCTGCAGTGGAATCATACATCCACAGGCATATGTCTGCTGATTAACTGGAGTTCCCTGTCCCAAAAATTTGGGTGATGAAAGCAACAGCTTCCTTAGCGTGAAATACAAGACAGCTTGATCAGCATTTTGGGTTAAACCATGATAGCAGGTTGACAAATTCAAGACTCTGCTACAGCTGTAGTGATTGGACCCTGAGAAGTGTTTGGGTGCTGGAAACCATCCAGCTGTTGTGCTTGCTGAAAATAAATAGTTCTATATGCACCCAGGAAAACACAAATGTGATTTGCTTTAATTTGCCACCATTTGGTCATGAAGAAGGGCAAAGTTCCACATCTACCTCCACAAGGAAGACAGCAAATTCAGCCAGTTACCTTCTTGTATCTGTCCTTTGTAGCATTAATGTCATCCTGCAGGAACTGGGACTCGATCTGCAGCTCCAGGTTGCACAGCAAGGCTTCATCAGCTTCCTGCAATGCAGAGACCTGTGGCAGGGTGGTGTGTGTGGCTGGAGTGCCAAACCCACAGCAGCCCCACAGGCACTGCATGAGTGGCTGTGCACACAGAGCAGCCTGCCTGGTGTGTCAGAGCCTACTGGGAGATACAGAAGTGTCGTGAAACCAGCAAACAAGAGGCATCGTATTCACCATGTTCTGTACAAATGTAATCTACAGTACAGCTTGGCACTGGCACTGTCAAAATAATGCTGGGAACTAATTAGTAGACATTTGAAATACCAGATTTTGATGTTAAAGTCTTGAAATGGAAGATAAGCCTTAAATAAATTACATCAGCAGACCAAGTAATTGATTTCTGCAGTATCATGACAAGATCTGAGGTATCCTGATCCCGAGTAAAGAAGTCCTTCTAAAAACCCAGGATGGTGCAAAGTATTTGCACTCTCCTTGGTATGTTATCAAATGCCACAAATGTTTGTCAATTTGGAGCCATTTCTGGAAATCAAAATGACAAGCGACCAAGCTTAAAAAAAATCACCTTGCTGCACAAGTTTATAATACTTTGGGATTTGCAAGGACAGAAGTTCCTAACATGCAATCAGTTCAAAGATCAAATCATATGACTATGATCTGAGAGTAATAGGTATGAATGGCATTGATCTTCAAATCAAATGAAATCTCCATTTCTGTTCAAAGGCCTAATTTAGATTTTTCCTACTTTAAGTTATTTAACACAAATCCTGTAATTCAGGATAATTTCCATGGAACTTGGCGATGTATTTCATAAACATGTAAGAGTAGCGATGTGTTTTATATTTCTATTTAATGCATTATTTCCTTTTTAGGTTTGGCATTAACTAGGGATTAAAATATAATTTTTGAGAAAGCATCTTAAAAGATTTTACCTGAATCTTCCTTGCAATTCTATAAAACTTGCCAGTTCCTCCACCAGTTTGCAATTTGCCTCAAGGAAGTCCTGCTTTCTGCATTTTACTCAATAGATTTTTTTAAAAAGTATTCAGAGGTATCTCTTTCAAATGGCCCATGTGCCATTATCAGCTGTAAAAAACACCGGTGGCAAACAAGCCATTGAGATCCGTAGGTGCAGCACACGGCTGGTAGAAGAGGATTTTTCCTTTTGCATGCATACAGCACGCGCTGTCCCAAAAATGTGTAGATGTCGGCTGTCCCATTGTGCTGCTAAGCCTCGCAGGCACAGAACTCTCCAGCAGGCGCTGCTTTGTGAGCCAGGGGCTGATTCAGACACATCCAGCCCAGCCCATTCCGAGCCAGGCATCAGGAATGCCCGCTGCTTTTCTGCATCCCTCTCCCTTCCTATTGAGAGGAAGATCAGCAGGACAATGGCTGTGTTGGGAGGTTTGGGAGGGAGCCAAAAAAAGCCCCCAGGCCTTAGATAACACCTATAAGCAAATATTTCTGCATGTGATAAACAAAAGCAGTTTTCGGCTTTCCAAATGTTCCCTCAAAGGGGAAAAATACTTTTGCTTTTATTCCATGCTTTCAAAGAGACCAGCTTCCTTGATGGAGCTGTGTATCAGAACAGTGCAGTGTCTACTACACATGTTCTTTGGAACTTTGTAGTATTTGCTAATCACTCAGCTTCTGAAAAGCCATTCTGCTTTATGTGATGATTCCAGAACACTGGTCCATGTGCTGAAGCAGTATTTTCATTTACTGTGGAAAATAAATTCTTTAGATCTCTCTACAATCAGTATTTTCCCAGCTGTCAGATAAAGAATGCGTTTGCACCTGCACATGCATGTTTTCAGGCTACATCTTGGGCCCTGTACAGAAAACCAGCTGTATTCCCTCCAGCACTCAGTGCTCGGTGCAAGGAGCTGCTGCAACAAGGGTGGCCAGGGACATCCTGGGATAAAAAAACACTTTTGTGCCTCAAGATTTTGTAAGCAGTAAGCCTAGGGCTGGTGAATCAATTCACTTTTCTTTAGCTACAGATTCGTTGAGAGGAAACGTGAAGACAGACTTACCAGCTTCAACAACCCCTTACAAAAGATTTACCTTCAGAAAATCTTTTAAGGGTTTGCAGGGTGTTCTGGAAAACTGAACTGATGCAGGATGTCAAGAGCTCACTGGAGATAGAAATGCTAAAATGCACTTTCCATCTTTTCTTAATAAAAAACATGCATATTATTAATATGAAAATGCTCCAGCAGAGCAGGTCCACCCATTTGTAGCAAGGAAATTAAAAAATCATCTCTATTTAATCCATCTTTAATTGTTTTCCAATACAGAAGATGAAGGAAAGCCTGTCAAGTAAAAAAGATATAGTACTATGTTCTTCTCCCAGATTAACAAGCAGCAAGAGAGGATAAATCAGGATTTTTCAGTTTCACAGACTGGGTTTGGAAACTTCCAAAATACTTCAGCCAACTTCTGTCTTTCACTGAGCTTTACATTATATTAAATGTTTGTTGTTATTTTTATTATTGCTTTTCCCATGGCATCTGTTTACGAAAGTGTAGCTTGATATAAAAAGAACAAACCAGTGGGAGTTGTGGCTTCTCTTTTATTTGGAAACCTAATGGGAAGCTGAAGGTCTGTCCTGGGAAGGGCTGACCATATCCTGCAAGGGACTGAGGAGTTTTGAGACACTCCAGACTTCAAAACATGGACTGAATCAGCAATTTTTCATGGCACGATTATCACTACTGCCTGTATTTTAATGCAGTAGCTGTATTTAAAAAGCATGGGGAAAAGGTATGCACATGCTGAGGCTCAAACACTTACACAAGGCTTAGGGAGGATGGAGAAGGGCATAATGACAGGAAATGCTCTGACATTTTATCTTCCCACTGCTTCTTCAAAACAGATCGCTGTAGTAAATGAAACCAAAGGAAAAGAATTGTACACCTTTCCCCTGGCATCTCCCCAGACTTACTTTATTAAGGCGCTCCAGAGTTTCTTTCAGCCTCTGCTGATATTCACGTTCGTTTCTATACCTGCAAGTAGAGAAAAGGAGATACAGTTCAGTGGTTCATCCCTCTGCAAACTGCATTTTTATCTGCACTGTCATGCACAAGATATGCTTCACGCTAAAGGAGAACATGAATCCTGAAAGGGACCAAAAGATTTATTCATGTATTAGCATTAATTATTTTTGGTCTCAGATGCTGAGACTAATTTCAGAATTGCTTAAATTCTTGTCTTCAACTTATGTAACAGAATACAATGAAATGGCATACATTTGCTATCACTTTTATATAGAATGCCCAAAAATAGATTATCTACAATAAAAGCATATTTCATTGGTGTTGGACTACAGTGACAGCCATTCTGTGAGGATTTGCTACACTGGCACATGAACATTTAATTACATTATTGTTGGTTTTCTATTATACCTGTCGTTGTTCAATAAGCACTTTAATGACAGACACATTAAACACGAAGATTTCAGTTTCACATATTGACTGTGTAGGAATGACATTGCATTAGGATGCTTAGATGGATCAAGCTTTGTGTCCCCTTTAATGGTAATTTGTATTTTAGCTTGGTCAAAACAAGAAGTGAACCTTAATAAGGACTGCATTTAGCCAACTATTCTTATGCTTTTATAAAATGCCCACAAGTGCATAATGTGCACGTTCCTGGTGCTGAGATGGATATACAATATGTTTATCTTTGGTTTGAGAAAACAGCACATATTCTTTAAGAATCAGGGCTCTGCATTTGTATGCAAATAGAATTATCTTTTAGCCATAGAGTACAAAACTTAATTGTTGATTATTGTAATTTATTCCTTCCTTAAGAAAACCTCATATGAAATGTTCAACAGTAGATGTGGTTTAATGAGACTCAATTAAAAAAAACAAACAAAGAAACAAACTAAAAAGCTCCTGAAAAACAGCCAGCCAGAAGCAACTCAGTAATACAAGGAAATGAGACTTTACCATCAGTACTGAACAAGTGGATTATCAAACTCCAATAGCAGCAGAAATAGTCTTAACCTTTTAACACTTTACGTTCCCTAAAATAATAGATGTACAGAAATATGAAAAAGCTATCATTATATTACTTTCTACAAGAAACGCTCTGGTGGGTGACAAGTCAGCTCTGGTGGACAGGGTCCTTCATTTGCAGAAAAAGCAATGGACACAAATACAAGCCAAAATTCACAAGTGACCATAAGTCCCTGTCTGTCTTCTGAAATCACTGATCCAGCCCAGACAGGGTGGTGATGTCAAAGGAATTTGCTCAGGTCAGCAGGGAACTTGACAGTTCCTGGACAGAACCTGACCAAGGATCGAGTTACAGTGATCATGTCAGCCTCAGTTCTTCCTTTTCATCTCCTGAAGGACGAACAACCAATGTTATTCTCATCTCCTTCAACACATACTGGAAAGCTGAGTGGATGATGTCACTCACAAACTGACCAGGACCACAAAGGAAGAACTTGCCAGAGTAAGGAAATGGATTTACCCTGGTGCTCTGGTTTACCAACTTCTTCTGAAATCAGGGTTGGTCACTGGTTTGTTTTCAATTCTTACATGAACAGCAAAGAACCAAGTGAAAATGATGAGGTTTTATTTCATTATCACTCCAACAAATTGCTGATGAGACTAAAACAATGTCCTTTCTTTCCAAATTGTACTAACACCAGTTTCACTTCCAAGGATACAATATTTTTCAGCTTCAAAAGTGAGACTGCTGTTGTTTCAGCTGTTTATCAAGTAGCTCACCTCCAGTTTTCTATAGATTTTAAAATTTTTTGTGTGTGCAGTTGAGAGTAAATACTTTCCTAAGATGCTTAGAGACTTTCTGACAGCTGAGCAAGAATGAAGCAAATTGTGTCATCTTGACAATCAAATACACAGTTGGCTGGTTTTACACTCACAGTAATATACAACCATCTGATGGATTCCCTGTCTAAACCTCAGCCCTACTGTAATTCAGATCTCCCTCATTGCTAGACCCTCACTCAAAATATTTTTCAATGACTAAAGTATTCAGCTACATTTTCCTTCAGTCTCAAATAACCCAAATACATGCTGTGCCACTCAGCCATAAATCCACCTGGAAGCTTGAGAGACTTAGTATTGTATGATTATCCTTTGAAGGAGAATTTATTTCAAGCGATGTTCAGTCTTCTCCAGATCAGTGCATAAGTGCTATGGACCTCTTTGAAACGCTTCAGAGACCTCAGGATGCTTCTGTGTCTGCTGAAATGTATCTGTCAGTGCAATGGCTGACGAGTCACAACCCTCTTATGCTTCAAAGTTGATTTTGATGTTTAATAATTAGCTAGACGTGTAAAAATTTTTTTATTAGATAACTGCTGGTCAGACTTTCCTGGAGCTTAAGAACCATTAAGTTACTTTGCTTCATTAAAAAAAAAAAAAAAAAAAAAACAGCAAAACACCAACCTTCTCACCTAGTCAGGTAGCTTTAGGTCGGCTACAAAAGTTTTTGGACTGTTGAAAGAAAAGGGATGTTAACTGGTTTTTGGGGGTTTTTTGCATAGGGGAAAAGAAATGGAGGGGAGGGAACTGCCAGGCTCAAAGAAAGCAGATCAGAGGATTAAGGATTTCCATCACCTCTTTTTTTATGGACACTGCCTCTGCTGCAGTGGCCAGATATTCAATTTGGCATCAAACCTGAGCCTTTTGTCTAAAGAAAAATGGTGCCTCTCTGTTGAATCCTATTGAACTCTTGCACCTCTTGGCTACTACCTTTGTCATTTTCCCTTTCCCTGATGCACTTCGCTAACCTTCTCTCAAAAGACAGCAGCAATCTGGGTGCCAAGGACAGCACAGACTGTGAAACAGAGGTCCTACAAGGATTGATGGACAGGCCAGCAATAGTTGTCATTCAGGGTCATACCCTGAATGCTCAGATGAGCCCAAGAGGGCTGTGCTCTGCTGCTTTATGAGCAGATTCTACTTGTATTATCAAGAAGCCACTGCTGAGCAGCTGACAGCCACAGGACAAGATTCTGGAAGTTTGTGGAAAGTGTGGAGGGCAGGCAAATGCTCCTCACCTCAGCTGCAGCAGGATAAATTCCTTCCTATCACCAGAGAAGCACCAGCGGTGCAAAGACAATCCCTGCAGACAGAGCTGGAAGGCAGCTTTGCCAATGGAGTCCCCCTACCCTAACTATTGTGTTTCCCCACTTCTTTTTGTTTTCTCACATGTGTTGGGTCTCCACTGTGGCCACAAAGGGTGTTAGCTCATCAGACTATCACCATGCAGCACATCTTGGAGAACACTGTGCCAATTTCTGTATCCAACAACTTCCAAGGAATCATATTGCATGTTCAAAATCCACTGTATAAGCAGCGAACAATTTTTTTAATGAAACGATTGATTAGCAAGACTTTTAGTTCCTGAAGTTAATTAATCCTATTCAGTCAAGGCCACTAAAGTCTGGATTCCAGCATCTTTCCCAATAATGGAGAGAGAAATATAATCCTTTCTCACAGCCAGATTCAATGTTGCTGTAACAGTGGTGGTCAATAAAACTAGCATAATTAGTTTTATTATGAGATGCATCCAAACTATTCCCAGCATTGATTTTTTTTTTGCAAGTTCAAGAGAAAGAATTCTCTCCTGGTACAGAGTCTGAACTATTCATGTTAATGAGAAAAGCTATGAATGTGACCATAGAGGATTTAAAAATAAATTTTAATGTAAGTTCTACTTTTTAAAGGTTCATGAACATTTAATTGTACAGACCCAGTAGTCTTAGGCCATACTCTGTCTAAATGCAACTTTAAAAGGCCTATTTATATAAATGTAGCTTTAAAGGTTTACTGAGATATATATTTCTCCAATTGTGAAGTTGAATGAAAGAATGGGTTGTAAGAGTTAAAATTCTTTGCATTTGTGTGAAGGACACAGACGTTTGTCAATTAATTGATCCACAGTGCTCCCCTCTAAGAGATTTTGTTAATCCTAATGCACTAAAAGCTTTATGGTTCAAGATGAAGCAAGAAACCCACAGTGCCCATTGCCAATGGAATGCAGACTTCAAGGAGGAGAGTAGGTCTTCAGCACAGGAATATTTCTGGTTTCAGCAGCCCCTAATAGGGCGCAGAAGATTATTCCTCCCATATTTTGTTTACGGAGCTTTATTTATAACTTATAGCTGAAATCAGAGCCATAAGGATGGCAGAATACATGATACCAGAGCACTGGTCCTGTTTTAAAACCTGCAACTCAAAACCAAACCAAGTTTTTCAGACATTGAAGAAATTTTCATGTATGTCTTCTAGTCAAATTCAGCAGTTCCCATTAAAAAAAAAAAAATTCACTTCTTGATGTAAAACAATTGGTGCAATTTGGTTAAAAAGCAGCCACTGCCCTTCCATTGTCATGGCCCTGTGTATATTTAATTTTTAAATTGCACTTTTTGGCTAGGATATAGTCAAAGTTTCCTTCTTGCTTTTGTTTACAGCTGCTGAGTGAACATCCCAGGACTGTACGACAAAGTATTATCCCTTTTTTCTAGGAAGCCACTAACTACCCCTTCAGCAGGTCCTAAACCTTACTTTCTGAAAGCACAGCCCATTTTCTGGGTGTTGTCTCCTCATCTGGATTTTCAATGTCTTGTATTATTCCCTACCTATTTACAGTTTGCATAAAGCAGCTCTAATAAAAGTAAATTACTTCGTGTCATATTACTAATCCTGTACTATTCACACAGATTTTTAACTAATAAGCAGCTATAAAATTAAGTACTGAGTTTAGTCAAATACTCACGGACATTGTGTAATAAAAACACGTACACAAGTACCAGAGTCAACAGCTAAATTACAGCATTGACTCATAGTCAAATTTCCTGCTCATAAATATTGGAATACAATTCTGCCTAATCAGGGGCTTATTACCCACTGGCACTGAGTCAAGACATTGTGGACACCTGACCACATGGCAGCAATCAGCCTCAGTGCACCTGGGTGGGCTATTCTCTCCTGTCAGATGAGAAAGAGACATCAGGCCTTGGCATTTCTATGGGTGTGTTGTAGCTCACAGCCCCCGTGGCTGTTCATTTGGCAAATTTTCATAGGTGAAATAGCCAGCTAGATGTTTTGGGGGTAAAAAAAATCCCTGACCCATAAGTAACAGGAGGATTAAACTCTTTTGTCCTGTGAGCAGCCCTTTTATAAGCAATGCTCACCAACTCTTGTGTAATTAAGCCATGACCAAAACTGACCTGCAGCTGGAGGGAAGGCACTCATCTCCATCATTCATCTGAAGCTCCTGTTCCTTGATTTATGGTGCCATGGAAGTTAAAGAGGTGAAGTTAGGGGAAGCCTGTTCTTATTGTTTAAGTGGAATGAGATGGTAATACAGGATGCAAGGAAGAAGAAGGCAAATTTCGCACACCAGGAAAAAACTTATCTCCTATCTTTTCACATCACATCATAGGTGTGATTGGCACAGACTGGCCCAGGTGCTTCCTAGTGGCTGTAAATAAGGGTTTCTCAGACACATCCTGCACATTTCAGGAGATGTTTGGCATCACGTAACTCCGGGCTGCTCAGACACAAGACTTGCTTTGAGACACCTGGTAGTCAAATGAGTTATTCCCTCTTTGCAGCTCAGAGCACAGTTCTCCTAAGGCTAACGAACAACAGCAGCCAGTGTGTGCCATTTTCCCATCTAGGAGCAGTGGGACAATAAAAAGCAGAGCTGCAGCTCCCTAAGTCCTGATACCTTACTTTTCACCGTGGGCTCACATGCCGTCCCTGTTGACAAGACGGAGAGGCATCACCCAGGCACAAGAAGCAGCTGGTGACACCGGAACCATCCTCCTTACAAAGACTAACTATTGTGAAAATTGATAAAAGATTCGTGTTAATCACAAAAGCATTGGGGTTTGTATAAACCAGAATACTAAGCTCTGAAGTGAAGCATGGACACTAGATAAAGGAAATTATATGATTAAATAATTCTGTTTAAAATCACCTTGTTATATTATGTTGTATTATGTTACATTATAATACGTTATGTTTTTCAAATGAGTTGTATCGGCTGCCAGCTTGCAAAATCGGACTTCTCAAGAAGCCCTTCCTGCCTTTGTCTAATCAATACTGCCTATCCCAAAAACCTGACTCCCAGAACTTCTCTGGTGGTTATCTACAAAGACCAGACCTCCAGAACTTCCCTGGTGGTCATCTACAAGGACCGGATTGCTATCTGTGACTAATTATCACCCAAAGGCTTTGTGAATTTGTGAACAATGAGAACCCACAGTATAAGAAGAGGCTGCAAACCAAGGTTCGGTGGAGCGTGGAGTGGGCGGTGACCCCTCACGTTCCCCAGCGCGCTGCTTGCTCTTTCTATATGAAATAAAACAATCTAAATTTTGCTGAATATCGAGACTTTTGTCTCTCATTTATAACACTATGGACACGACACCGCCCGTCCTCCGTGGATCGCAAGCCTTACTTGTTGCGGTACTCATCGAGCATGCGCTGGGCATCCTTCTCCTCCCGCTCCAGCTTGGCCCGGTCGGAAGCCAGCTCCCGCATTCGCTGGCGGTTGAACTCAATCTGCCCAGCAAAGGCTTCGTCCAAGCCCACCAGCTCATCCATGCGCTGGAAGGTCTCCAGCTGCTTGCGCAGGATGGTGTTGCGCTGCTCCAGCACTCGCGCCCGGTTGATGTAGCTGGCGAAGCGCTCGTTGAGCTCCTGCAGGTTCTCCAAGCCACGGGCTTGGGCCAAGCTGTCGAATTCCGGGGAGCCTCGCAGCTCATCGTAGGCATCTGACCGCTCGTACTTCTCCTTGCGTACCTCCCGGAGGAAGCTGCTCCTGTACATGGCTTCAGAGGGGCTGTGCAGTGCCGGGGTCCCCTCTTGTGTGCCTGCCTGTCTCTCCAGTTTGGATCTGAATTATGTCTGGGGGGTTTGGGGAGGAAGAACTGAACATAATCACCCCTCCCAAACGATTAGGACTTGTCTCCAGGGTGGTTTGTGGCACTAAAGGCATCATCTGCAGCCGTGAACTAAATAAATCCCTCTGGCCCCGCCTTGGAGCTGCCCATCCAGGCGTCAGCAGTTCAGAGGAGCAGCAGGCACAGAAGGGCTAGGGGCTTTTCTTTTCGAGCATTGCAATTGTGTACAGCCAGAATAAAAGAGAGACACGTCCAGCTTTCACCCGGTGGATTAAAGCATTATCACGGAAAAACAAAACAAGTGCTTTGCAGTTTTGGAGGCTAAGCTCAAAGCCTTTCATGGCTGTGCTAGGGGGGAGCTTTGTCCCATGGGGGTGTCCCCAGGGCTGTGCACAGAGGCCTTCTGCTGAGGCAGGATTTTGCTGTGAGTGGATGGCAGCCCCTGATTTTTGTTTTTTGACAGTTTTGTGATCATTTAGAATGATGGGACAGTATATAAAAACTGATATGACTCCAGCTCCATTGGCAAGATGTGGGCATTTGGTTCTCACTTCAGCATCATGTCAGGCTTTTCTGCAGGTGAATCACACCTGGCATGAGAAGCACTCAAGCAGCAGTGGTACTAAACCCCTAGGCTTAACAAAGCCTCTTTGGGAAGCCGCTTTCTTGGGGGATAGCCAAAAGCCCTGTCATCTCATGACTTGGTGGACTTTCCACATTATCCCACAGGGAGCCACGATTCTTCCTTTATTTCCACTGTAATGGAGCCTTGTGTGCTGCCATTCCCTGAGATGCTTTAATTTGCCCTCCATTAATCTCCTCTAGTATTTCTTTTCCTGTCTTTCATTTTGAAAATCCTATTTCTTCAACCTGTTCTTCCCTAATCTATTTGCCCAGACAAAAAGCCCAACACCAAGATACTCCAATTTTGAGATCTCTGTTAATAATTCATATAAAAGTCAATTTCACTTTTTAATGGTCATATCTTAAATGAATACTTAAATCACATGTATTTTAAAGCTCAACGGAGCTCAAGTCACTGATGGCAAGTACAGAGGTGAAGAAAGCAGCTGGTGCTCAGGTGACTCTAAAGTTTGGGTTCTCTGCTGCCAAATTTGAATCAAAAGGGGGAAAAATTCATCAGACATTTCCTCCATATTTCTTATTCTGCTTCAGATTATTTGCAAGTGCCACAGGGAAAGATCAAATGATTGCTCAGAAAATTAAATTAAGCTGTGCACACAGACTGTGCAGTTCCATAATCTGCTACCAAACTATATAAATAGCAAAACAGGGATAGATCTTTCAAAAATGTCTGGGATCTTTATGAACCAGTGAACGTGAAACCACTGGACTCCATGCTGCACAAACATTCAGCATTTGCAGCTCTTTGGCGGGACCAGCCTGCTTACCCCAACAATGCAGCTGAGCTTTTAACAAAGTTAGTCTTTCAGAAGAGATCAGAAAGTAGATTCTGCTGGATTGTGGGCGGTGTATTTTCATGGCAAGAGTTTTTATGGCTTTAGACAGCCTTTCAGTAAAATAATAGCCCATGTAAGTGCTATTCCATCTCTCTCTCAGTGGCTGGAAGAAGCATTGACTCCATGCTGACCTTAACTCCTTAGGTAGTAAAAGGATAGGCCTTTCAGCAACTCACCATGTCCCTAAACTGAGTGGTCTGTCTGCAGGGGAACCCTTGCAGTCCCAGTTTTTATTATTGAAATTTATCCCATGCCTTCTATTGGGAAAATCTGGGGTTTGTATTGCATGCTTTGCTATTACACGCATGTCTCTAAGGTGAGATCCCCGATTCCAAGACCTCATCTTGGGCAGTTTCTGTTGTCAGCTTGCTATAGACACAGCTTTACCAGAGGCAAGGCAAGCTTACTTGACTCAGGCTCTGTGCTAGTGACTTTTTGAAATGGAGGTGACTTAAGGAGTCACCCTGGCCTTCAGACAGCTTGTGAACATGCAAATCATAGAAATAATAGAATTGTTAAGTCTGGAAAAGACCGCTAAGAACCCAGCACTGCCGTGCTCACCATTGAACCACATCCCCAGCTGTCAGATCCACAAGTTGTTAAACATTTCCAGGTATGGTGATTCCATCACTTCCCTGAGCAGCCTGTTCCAATGCTTGATAACCCTTCCAGAAAAATGTTTTTTCCTAATATCCAATCTAACCCTCCTCTAGAACAACTTAAGGCCATTTCCATTCATCCTGTCACTTGTTACTGGGGAGAAGAGATAAACCCCACCTTACTACAACCTCCTTTCATATAGTTGTAGAGTGAGAGATAAGGTCTTTCCCAGGCCTCCTTTTCTCCAGGCTAAACATGCTCAGCTCCCTCTGCTCCTCCTCATCAGGCTTGTGCTGCAGACCCTCCAGCACCTCCATGTCCTTCTTGCAGCAAGCAGCCCAGAACTGAACACAAACGCAGCAAATCAGAATAAGATAGCCTAAAAGGAAAACTGGTTTGGAAGAGACTGCAGCTGTTACTCTTTTAAAAAATAAAGAATCAAAGACACCTCAGAAAAATCAATCTGCTTCTGTTCTGCACTAAATTATTTGGCTCATCTAATGGACCATGAAGGTGAATTACCTACACAGGAATCTTGTCCACTGTTTCCTATTGAGAGATGGCTCAAAGACTGAAAGGTTATCTGTATACACAGTAATGAAATGCCTAACAAACTGTTTGAAATTTCTTTAAATTTAAATCAATGAGTATATATTGAAGAACACATATAAGGAAGGCTTTTCATCCTAATGCCTGCAGTATAAACAAGAAGGAACATACAGAAACAATTTGCACTTTCCCTCTTTGTCCCCAGATTATGCGTGACTTCTTCCAACAAAAAAATCTGAAGGCTGGTTCTTTGCTGTTTAAATGCACTATATGAGACATCAACCCAGAATGGGTGTTTACCTACTGCTACACAGCTCAATAACCTCTGTGGTACAAGAGGGTGGTTTGTTTCTTCCTTAATTGCTTGTATTGCTGTAAACCACTTTGCAAACTATATCCCTGTCCTGGGGTACAATGCAAAAATGTGTATTCTATCACCATCTGTTAAAATGTGGGAGGGGTGATGATCCTTATCTCTGTGGGAGATATCCTCTGCTGATGTGCCATCTGATAAGATCGGGGGATGATCATCGTTATCTTTTCACAGCCCATCCTTCCTCCAGAAGATATATTCCGTTAATGGGCCATTAAGTCCTATTGTGTGACTGATAAGATTACATCATCCCATTGGGAGATGCCCCAGCCAGGGGCAGGAGCCAAGCCTTTCCTACCTAGATAAAAAACTGGGGTTTGGGACACGAGGGCAGACCTTTCCACTGGATCCCAGAGGAAAGTCGGACCATTTCCACATCATCGCTGGATCTTCGGAGGAAAACTGCACCTTCTACAGGAGCACTGCTTCAACTGAATCACATCTGTCATCCAGGAGGACTGCAGCCACCATTTATACGGACTGCTACCAACACCCTGACTGACAGGGTGTCAGGTTGTATTTCTGACTGTGTTGGTGGTTGTTTCTTTTGTATTATTGCATGTATTTTATTTTTTCTCTTTTCTCCTATTAAATTGTATTACTGACTTGGAGTCTCGCACTGGTTTTACTTTCAAACCAACACAATCCCTTATGTATAACATGAATATATTTTGGCAGTGCCAAAAACCTGCTTGTACTCCTTACTGCTTGGCTAAATCAACACAAGCTTCTCAAACTAAATAAAAATGCATAAAATACACTTTAAAAATGTCACAATCCAAAGGAACCATATATTTCTGATAAGAATTAGTCCAGTTCCAGCTGTGGTTGGCCACGTTTTGCTGGCCAGTGCCGTGGGGCAACCTTGGAGGTCCTGTATTCTCCCTATCCTGGGGACTTCCAGATCTGTTTCTTTCTTCACGGCAAAAATCTTTTCTACATTGGTGGGTTAAGACAGGTTAAGAGTCAAATAGATCCCCCCAGGCAGTGTGCTCAGAGTTTCCAAATTAATCGTCCAAGGTCAGTGTTTTCTCAGTAATAATATGACAGCTTTTTGGTACAACTGTTGCTGTAAAACCATCACATCTACTGGCACAGCCCAGCTGAGGCACTCAATTCACTCTTGCTGTCTCTTCACATTATTTTGCTTTATTTAGAGCCTGATGCTATAGCCCAGGGTTTCCTGTTCCAGTTGTCCAGAACAAAACTTCAGAGAGGGCGTGATGATGAAATGTGTCACAAGTGTTTCATGCTGAGATCTCGTAGATGGAAATTGAGGTTATTCCTCATTTTGAAAACTGATGCTCAAGAGCCATGTCCAAATGCATAACATTATAAGGGATGCATCCTCCTTCAGAAGAGAGAAGAGTATATTGCTGAATGTCAGAACACTATTGAGGGTTCCTTACTGGCCTCTCCCCAGGGCCACTAATTTTTCCAGGACAATGATTTCTAAAGTCTCTTCTAGTCCTATGAGGTAAATACCGTCCCACTTTTTAAGTACCCTTGCATCAGTCACTGAATTTGCTTTAGAAATTTTTATCTGGTGGGTCATCACAGATGGACACTTTCACCCTGCTTCTTGGACTCTTCCCCCAGAGATATTCTTACCCCTCCAGGCAACACCAGGTTACTGGTCAGAGCCCAAAGGTGAGTTTTTCCCCTTAATGTTATGCAGCTCCTCACAAAATAAGTGATTTGGTACCACCAGAGGGCTGTAGCTCTACAGCAAGAGCAGGCTGTGGGCTGGAGATTCAGTACCATGTCAGTCTCTGATAGAAGCAACCCCAGAGATTTCTGCAGAGAATTTGCTTTGCAGTATGAAAGAAGTTGGGTTTTGTCCTTATTGCAAGAGTAGATGTGCTGCAACAAGCTGTTGCTTTTGTTCAAGTGGAACAAATCCTGCTGGGATCAGGATGCCTCCCCTAAAAGAGGTGGATGTCCTGATATAAAGGTACATAGCTATTGCAAAGCTCAGGACACATCTCCCTCCAGACCAGCCCAAATAAAGTAACAGCAGCACTGAGACAGAGCCCTTCCTAGGATTCCATCGTGAAATCAGGCCAGAAAAAAGTCTGCTGCACGCATCTGGTGCTCAGTTGTGCTCTTCAGAGAGATGGGCATGGAATTAAAAAAAATTACGCTGTTAATTTTTGTAGTGATCATAAACAAAATTAAAATGGAAGAAATTTTTGTCTGTTTTCTTCTAGCAAGTCTGTGATAGTAACTAAGTCTCCCAATTACAGTGGTAGGCAGACAAGCTTTACCCAGTTAAACTGAGATTTTTTTCCCCCTTCATTTTGCTGTGAGCCAGAAGAAATGCCACTCTGATAGATGCCTTTTCAGTCAAAGGATCAGATGTAAAAATTGGGTAAATACTCAGGATTTTCTTTTTCATTTTCAATTTTCTTTTTATTCTATCCACTTAGATTATTTTTGCCCTTTCTGAATAATGCATAAAGCAGCAAAGGACAGTGTATCAAAAATAAATGAGATCTCTGACTGGTGGTTTAGACTAACTCAGACTTTCTGAGGAAAAAAAGTGGAACTCAAGAAAGTAAGAAGACAGTTTGAGCTAATTGCAGATAACATTCCTTTCAGCACTTAATCCCTGATCTGGGGCACAGGATTGCACCTATACATACACCTCATTATTTAATCATTGCTTATTTGTAAGGACAGAACGTTTTGGAGGCACTCTCATATGTCTGTATGTTATCATCCTGAAAATGCTTAAAATTGAAATTCTTATTTAGTCTTTGTAGAAATAACATTTTTTAAGAAGTTGATTCAGAAGCTTCAAGTACTGTGTCTATTTCCTTAGCACTTCAAACCACAAAAAATTCATGTGAACAATTCTTGTTTTCTCAGAATGTCTTCGATGAGTGAAATATTTCAGACCAAATTTTTCCATGCAACCTTAAGATTTTTCCCATTTCTTTTTGAGTGAAAAACTTAGTAATTGATAAATATAATTTTGATAGGACCAATAATATACTTCACTGTACAGAAGAGAGAAAATAAATGCAGTTTTATCACTGAAGAGTTCATGATATGAGGAAAGAAAAGACATAGCATGTGGTAACTGAGACTGATCGCACTGGAGATTTAATCAGTATATGCGGTTTGATAACCGAGATGCCTTGGCAAAAGCAGAGCTTTGAAGATTGCAAGAATATTGGATCAAGACTGGCTGACAGGAAAGAAGATTTAACTAAGTAGAAATGTAAAGTTTGTCTGTGTGATGTTTAACCCAATGAATATAGTAAAAATTACTAGCCTTCCTGAAAATGTTATATAAGCATATGTAGCTCACAGTAAAATTCAGATTCTGATCATGAATCAGTAGCCCCTGTCTCTCTCTCAATCATCAATAGCATGTTTCATAAACCAAATGGTCTTTCCTTACATATAGGAAATAAAGAGTAAGAAGCTTTTTCTGTGGGGGCATTTGATTTCCTGGGGCAGAAAAAAAGTGCAAAGGCAGCTGGACTGAATCCGGAGTCCACCTGAGCCCTGCAGGCAATAGTCTGAATTCCTGTGACAGAACAAGGAAAACAAGAGTCAGAGGAGATGTGGAATTGCTGCTGGAAGAAATACACCAAGTAAATGAAGCAATAAAATTGGGCAAGGTAGACAAAAAGAGCCTAAAAAAGGAGGCAAAAGGATAAACTTACATTTTTGGGTGATATTCAGCAGCTGTCTGCATACACCAATCTGGCTGTTTGGAGAGCACTACCAATAGTAATACAGAGGAAGAGCTAATGGCATCTCAGCACTGACAGCAATGGGAGGTCCAGCACAGAAAACAGGACAAGGAGCCTCCAGAAGACAAAGGAGAGAACTGGGGATGGCTCAGACCCCACTCCTCTCCTGCCTCTGCCCCAGGAGAGGCTCAGTGCAAGGGTCTTGTTAAGGACAGCCTTCACAAAGGAGGATGAGCAAGACCACAAACCACACATGTTCCAGCACCTGCAAATCTGAGAAACTGACCCTGATCCTCACAGCTGCAAAGGCACCTGCCACCCGGGTTAAACTGGCATTCAGAGCTCATTGCCCTTCCTGGCCCTACAGGCCAAAAAACAAAGCAAGAAGAGAGCCAGAAATGGGTGTCTTTCCTCCCCAGCAGCACCAAAGTGCACACAGCATCTCCTCCCTGTCTCTGATGCCAGCAGCTGGTACTGTTTTTTCCTGCCCAGGAAACAACAGTTAAAACTCACACATCTGGAAAGTGACAGTGTTTTTCCTAATAGCATCCACACGGGTGTGTGCTCACTTTGAGGAGCTGCTCTCAGACACCTTTGAGCAACATTTCATCACAATACTAGGGATGAATACATAGTCCCAAAATGAAATGAACCATTACACTGTGCATAGAGAAGACAGCAAATTCTAAACACACGCCATTAATTTCTCTTCCACTTCCCTCTGCCTTCAATATTTAGCAAAGAACTGCTAAAATCCTGCCTTGAATTCTCAAAATTTAATAAAACTAGGCAAGATGTTTGAATTATCTCCAGCAGCAGATACATAAAAAATGGTACTCAGCAGGGCTGATTTTTACTGGGTCACATCTCCAGTGCAGTGTCACAGGAATGAAGCAGATGTTCTAATTCAGAAGGCAATTTTAAAACCTGCCCCGTTTTTCTGGAAAATCACTCTGCTCTCAAAGCTGCCAAAGGTATTTTAGCAACAAACAGACCTAGAGAGGAAGAAGTAAACAACAGGGGTTTGTGTCTTGAGAGCAGGAAACACACCAATTGCAACAAAACTGACCAGAGAATTTTTTTTAAAAGAAATTACACCAGGCTAGTGTTTCCTTCTCCTCCTTCCCTAATTTCACCATAAATGAAAGTGGAAATGCTAAAGCATGTAAGATATGTGGCAGGATAAATTAAGACATTTTGGATAAATAAGAGGTGAAAACAGAATTATCTCCCTTTCTGTTTGTATTGCTTTTCAGCTCTGCTTGCCATGAGTCCTGTTAAACAGGAAACATGATAAAACACTTGATTGGTTTTCCTTCACTAAAAGTTCAGGAAACAAAAAGATGATGTCTGTGACTTGAAGAGAAGACCTAAACAGTATTCATTAGAAATTAAACCCTTCCTGTGGTTGAAGCAACAGTCCATCTGTTCACTGCCATTGACACTGGTGTGATAGGTTGACTTGGGAGGAAGAAACTCAGGAGTTCTTCCTGGGAGAGTTTCCTTTGTGGGGGGGTTTTGGGATACTTGTAACAGCCAATCAGAGAAAGTCAGTTCGCTCCGTGCACACACATTATAAAAAAGGGTAATCCCGGAAGACGACTCTCTTTGTCTTTCCGGCGGCTGGGCAGGTAACAACGACCCGAGTCTCCCTCTTCCCCATGCGGGGGAGGGGGAGACTCGGAGGCCGCTTGGGCCCCGTTTGCCAACGAGGGGGGGACCCGATGGCTGAGGGGAGGAAAAGTTGTGCGATAAAACTTTCACGGATTCTTTTTCTACTAGCCTGTGGCTCTGGCGTGGGGGGATGCTGGCTTTTTATGCTGCCGGTCCCGGGCCGGGACCAGGCCTGCCCAGGTGGCCATGAGCCACGCGGGCTGCAGCCCAGCCCCGCAGGGGCTGAGTGGCGCTACTGCCGCCCCCCCCCAGCACGGCCGAGCCTGGCTCAACTTTTGTAGTTGAGTTAAACTTTAACTCTTTAGTGTTCAGATAAGATTTGCAAAGCCTCCAGCCTTCCCTTTAAATATGAAAGGGAATAAGGAAAGTTCTGAAGTCAGTGATGCAAGAGCTGAGTATTTTTAAGATGGAAGGAGAGTGAGAAGATGCTGAAATGGCTGAAAATCTTTTTTGGGAAATTGTAGGAATGAACTAATGTACTGAATATTCCTTTAAACCATGGAAAGAGACATGGGGGGATGGAAATGTTCCTTCTTAGGAGACGATTTGATTAAAGAACAACTGTGTTGGGAATTTGAATTTCTGCCCTGAGAAACGAAGGGGATTGCAGTTTTTTTCTGAAGATGAAGCCTGAGCAGAGGAAAGGGAAACAAATAAAATCGTTGCTGTTGGACATTTTCAATTCTTAAAAGTAATATCCCATGAAATCGACATGACCCATATCTACAACTTTGGGACAGCTGTAGAACTGGGAGGAGCGTCACGGTTGCAAATTTCCCGGGCGGATGCAATCGTGAAAGGTAAAACTACAAGAGGACCTTTTTTTTCTTCTTGTGGAACACATCTCCTACAACTTCGACAAGAGGAAACTTCTTTTCTCCAAAAGTACACAGAAAAGGACTAAATTAGGCACTGACTGAAGTATTTGTTGTATATTTGTTTTGTTGTTGTGAAGACTGGGAGAGGGAGGGACGGAGTGATGTGAAAAATCTTATTCTGAAATTTTTTTTTTCTTTTTTCCCGTTTTTGTTTGTGTAGTTAATAAATTTTCTTCTATACCCTTTCAAAGTTTTAAGCCTGCCTTGCTCTTTAACTCCTGGTTCTGTCTCACAACAAAAAGAAATAAGTTTATTTAAATTGGCAACTCAAACCCTAGACAACTGGTTTGCAACAGTCTAGAAATCATCTTATTGTTGTAATGGCTTAAGACTGGTTAGAGGACATGCAGGCTACAAAAAAAGGAATTAGGCAGGTTAATGCATATAGGGGAAAAGTCCAGCTGTCATCATAAATACAAGTGTTTCCATGTTATAAACGCATTTGAGGAGCCTCTTGTTCATCTCTTTGATGGCCTACGGCAGGGAAAAGTTGGCCCTGGTGCAGAATCAATCACTGACATTCACAGCTATTTAAGTAAAAAATGAGAGTCCTCTTTATTTCCAGTCTCTTTTTGAATGGCTTGTGTGGAGAGCAGATCATCATGAAGGGCTTAGGTGGCAATTCCAGGTTTTGAGGGAATAATGACAATTCCTGTTTGACTGTTTTTTGGGTATTTGAAGAGCAAGCCTAGATACCTAAAGTGTTTCTTAGGCTCTCCAGCCACTCTTTCCTCCAAACAGGTTACAAGGTCTTTCTGGCAGCTGAATCACTGGTCCAGTGCTTTTCGGGAATTCTGGAATCTCCAATTATCTACAGGGAGACATGAAAACAAAACAACCACCCTGTTTACATGTTGCTGGGAGGTTGGTTTGGTTTTTTTTTCTTTTTCTTTCCTCTTTGCCTGTGGATTTTCTTTCCCACTGACATGCTAAGAAGCACTGATGGCTAGGTCCTTGAGACGGGAGGAGGGGGATGGCAGAGGAAACACCTCGAAATCTCGAAGCAGGAAAAGGAGGATGGTGGAAGTTGCTGGCTCACTCTTGGTCTCGGAGGAGAAAGGTCAGAAAAGTCACTGCTGCTACTGCCCTCATCCCCATGCCAGGAGCTGTTTTCTTCTCTTGTTGGACCCTGCACCCCTGCCCTTGCTAGGATACCTTGTCTTTCCAACCAGGACACGCGTCTTCACACAAAGGCAGCACAGCAGAAGTAGACCCAAAGGTGGGTTTCACCCTTGTGTCCCCACCCTCAGCTGCTCTGCAAAGCTGTAATCACTCTTCTGCAATGCAGAGAAGGGCTCTCTTCTTGAGCTTAGCAGGGCACTCCCTTCTGAGCTATACAGGCATTTGGAAACAAGATGGTAAAAGAGCTGCTAATCCAAAGATTACTTAATTACCCTGTCCAGTGATTGTTGCTCATGTCACAAATGAATGGCTATTTTAAAAAATACTTGGGTTTTATAGGCTGTTATGAATCATCCAAACAACTCACTGTCTCTTTAACTAAAACGCACTTTAAAGCTCCTTTACTTTACAAAGCACTTGTTGGAAGACTTAGGAGTGGCACCTGTGAAGTGTGGACCTACATGTCTCTAGCTTCAGAAAAGTATTGGAAAATGCCTCTTCAAGGACATGGTCCTAATTAGACTTTTAAATGATCTGATTTTTATCCACTCTCTTATACCAGTACTACTATGGCCTGAGTCACTGGAGATTTTCTTCCTGGTACCCTTAGCTGTCATCATGCTTCCAGTCTTGATTGTATCTAAAAGCAGCCAGCAATAAGCAGGGTAGCAGTCTGAGAGGGCTGTCAGTAGGATAAAGTTTCTGAAATTAACTTACAATCAGAAAAATTCCTTCTCAGCAGGGAGAAACACCTCCAATTTATTTCCTTTTTGTAATTCCCTCAGAAGGATTCTCCTGGTTTAAAAGACAGACGTCTGCCAAGGAAGGCAGACACATCCCTGGAATGGAAAATACGAACCCCTCCCTTGAAATTATAACAACCACAAAAAATTACAGGGCTTTCAGGATATGGTCTTTTCAAAGATATGGGAAAAGAAATAGCAGGTCTTTACTCGGAGATATATGTATGTATACATAGCAAGATGGATAATGACAGCAACAGCAGCAACAAAATAAACCCCAAAAAACCCAATAAGCAGCCTTTCCTCCCCTGTCCAGGGATTTCCCCTTTGGTGCAGTTGTGACCTCAACCGCCAGGGGGCGCTGTTGGCTCACGTTCCCACAGAGGCGCTGCAGTGACTCCTCCGCCACGCCAGGGGGCGCTGTCGGCTCCAACCGCGCGCAGCCGCTGCAACCACAGAGAAACACAGAGGAACACACAGAGATCCATAAAGATCCACAGAACCACAAACACACAGAACCACAGAGATCCACAGAGAAACACTGAGAACCACAGAGATCCACAGAGAAACAGACACAGAGAAACACAGAGGAACACACAGAGATCCATAGAGATCCACAGAACCACAAACACACAGAACCACAGAGATCCACAGAGAAACACTGAGAAACACAGAGATCCAAAGAGAACCACAGAGAACCACAGAGGTCCACAGAGAACCACACAGAACCACAGAGATCCAGAGAGAACCACAGAGAACCACAGAACCACACAGGATCATAGAACCACACAGGATCACAGAACCACAGCATCCCAGCATCACACAGAACCACACAGAATCACAGAACCACGCAGAACCACACAGAATCACAGAACCACGCAGAACCACAGAACCACACAGGATCACACAGAATCACAGAGAATCACAGAATCACACAATGACACAGAATCACAGAATCATATAAAATCACAAAGTTGGAAAACACCTCCAAGATCATCGAGTCCAACCCAGCCCAACACCTCAATTAGACCTTGGCACCGAGTGCCACATCCAGTCTTTTTTTAAACCACATCCAGGGATGGTGACTCCACCACTTCTCCGAGCAAACCATTTACTTTATCACCCTTTTTGTATACAACTTTTTCCTAATATCCAGCCAATATTTCCCTTGACGTGGCTTAAGACCGTGTCCTCCGTGGCCCCGGGGACACGGGATTGCAGGCTTGGGAAGCTCCTGAGGGGGTGGTGGGATCTCGGGTGAGGATGGGAGATTGCTCCTTTGAACAGCTCACGGGCTCACGGGTCGCGGTGTTGGGCTACCGCGCAGAAAAGCCGCCTGGTGGGGGCATTCCCAGCGGCATCCCACACCTTGGCTGTAGACCCCCGAACAGCCAGGGAACCGGGGGAAAGCAGGCAGGCTTGCAGTGTGGTGAGCCTGACGCACAGGAGCACCGCAGGGGCAGTGGGCCGGTGGAAGGCGGTGCCGGCTCCGGTCCCGGTTCCGGTCCCGGCTTTCGGCGTTGGACGTGCTGGCTCCGAGCTCCCAAGCGGCAGGGAAGCAGGGAAGCAAACCGGCAGGACCTGGTCATAGCGCCGAATGTGGGGGGGAAACCCCAAACAAACCAACCGTAAAAACATCCTCAAACCCACCAACTCCACGGCAACAGGATCTCAGGTCAGATGCACTCACAGCACCAGCCCCCTGGCTGCTGCATCCATCCCCCTCCGCGGGGCAGCCTTCCCTTCAGGTATGAAAACAAAAGCAGACGATTAGAACACAAGTATTTCTCTAATTGGATTATCAAGGTACCTCTCAAGTGACAGAAACACTCAAATCACTGTTCCACTGTTGAGAAAAATAATTACTTGTTTCCCCAATTAGATTGCTCTGTGAATAGATGCTAATCGCAAATCTTCTAGACGACAAAAATGCCCAGTTTTTTTAAAAAGAAACTAGGATACCAGTTGAGCTTGAGGCTGCAGACACAGAGCATCATCTGCTGCATGCCTTTATAAAGTTAATAAGGTGCACAGAAAGGCTCACACAGACTATTATAATCCAAAAAGACCACTATCAACTTTTCAGCACAAAACAGATCAGATAATTATGTAAATAAATCCTAGACTCAATTTATGGCTGCTTCCAGTTGGTGAGAGACCAGTTGCCACTTGAACTAATAGGAAAGACCTTAGCACTGATTTTAAGCAAGACAATGAGTTTGATGTTCAATCCTCTGGGGTGGCAGTGAAAAAAAACCAAAATGTCAGGATCCTACTCATTAAATATATGACACAGACTACAATGGAGGAACAGGGAAGGAATGCTTCCAAAGACCCCTGTCTGTCCCTCTCCTGTCTGGCCTTGCCAGTAGTGACCCTTGAAGCAAAAAAGACATTCAAAGCAAACATGCAAAGCTGAACTTTGAGGTGCCATCACATCAGGAAACACTCCTAAGGCCATGGCCTTTGCTTCCCAAATGTCACTGAAACTGTGGGAAAAACAGAAACTCTCCAGCACCATCTTTTAATTGTTAGAGAATCAGGCATTAGTTTATTCTAGCCAGGATGTTATTCTGTACAGGATGTGCAATATGAATCATTCCATCCACATATGCCCAGTTGTGCAGTGGAAATAATTCCATCAAACATAGCCAGCTTGTGCAGTAGAAATCATCCCACCACACATTTTTTTTACCAGACTTTTCACATATTCATACCTAAACTAAAGGAATTCTTGTCTTTTGATTCTATATTATACAATTCCTAGTATTCCGTCTCCTTTTGGTTATTCGCCTTTGATGTTAATTTGGCCCTCATTCTTTGGTTCTCTTATGAACCTTTTCCCAAATCAGGTGTCTTTAACTGCACCAGGGAGTAATGTTTCTTAATGTCTGTGTATCTCCTCCGTACCTTCTGGCTACTCCCAGTCTGTAGATGTCAAACTCTTGGAGTCTAGGAATCTTTTTTTTTGTTGATTGAAGCCCATCAGACTTCATCCATTAAAAATCAAACCTTCATCAAACAAAGTCATTTAAAGAGAAACCTTAATTCCACCCCCCCGGAAAGAGTGAACAAACCCATGATTAAAGTTACTTTAAAAATTTAAAAGTTATATCGTTTCCAACACAAACATTAAAAATGTCCCTTGGCATTCATGGCAGAATTACCCAATATCCGCTTGTACTGATTCTGCCTGAACACCGAGTATTTTTCATTGAGCAAAATTTTGGGTCTCAGGTTACTGCTGGGAGCAGTCTGACTTCTTGAAGCACGTGAAATAACTGCATGCTGGAATCACTGAGAGTCTAGTACCTGACAAAAGGAAACCAGTTATCATTTAGTCTGAATTCATTGCATCAGCCTTTAGGGAAGATTTCCTAAACACTCAAGGCAAATTCTCCAACTCTGGTTGTACAGAATTGCTCTGGGGTCACTGCCTGATCCTCCAAACATGGTATTGTGACTCCCTAACAGAAATATAGAAAGTTGGTTGTTACTATGCAGTCAACTGTGTGATTTAAAGAGGGTGCATTAGGGAGAGATGGATCCTCAGCGACAGCTAGAAAATAAAAGAAACCAAGTATCCTGTGATGGGACGCATATCAGGATTAATTCCCCTTTTCTCTATGATGCCACAAATTCCCTCTGATGCCTGGCAGATTAAGTCAAGGAATTAGGAAGGATCTGCCAGGAAAATATTAATTCTCATTTGTGGAGAGGAAATAGAATTGAGGGAGATAAAGGAGAAAAGCAGCCTTTAAGTCTCCTTGTAGCTCTTGGCCACATGGTATAACTCTTGCCCTGTTGCACTCCTTGTTGTAGTTCAGGGCTGGACTTGCTGGTTTGGTTTGCAACCTTCCATGTGTATTTTTGCTGCAATGACTTCAGTCCACTGCAATACTGGAACTTCACAAAACTTCACACTTGCCAAACCTGACCCACAAACTGTAACCCCATTTTTTGAATTCTGCTCCTTTTTTTTTTATTCTCAAAATTACTCACCAGTTTTTAGGTACAAACGATTTAGTGTAAAAAAGTACGTCTTGCTGAATAGTAATTTATATAAAAGGATGGCTTCCATCCTCCAAAAGGACACTGTTTATTAGCATTGATAGTATTTTAGAGTAAGTCTCACAAATCATTAGTAATCAGATGCTTCTAGATGGTTAGTAATCCTTCTAGTGCCTCAAGCTATTTATTTAATGGATTCACTGAAAGTTACAAAACTGACAGGGATCAGATTGAACTGAACTGCTTAACTTCATTATCTTATCCCTCCTATCACTGCAAAGCTTTTTTTTTCTTTTTTCTCTTACTCATCTGGAAACTAGAAAAATGGGAAAACTTAAGACCAATTTTCCATAATTTGCACACAAAAATTAGAGAATAGGTGTTAGTGGCATTGGCATTTTCTGTGACCTACCTCCCATCTTCCTGGCACTATTAAGAGGTTTTTCAAGACCAAAAAGAAAAGGAAAGAAAAAGAATAAAAATTTTCCCTTAGCTTGGTATATAGATGAGCTTGTAATACTTACTAAAGATTAGTGGCTGAAATGTTTTTCACTTACCTAAAGTTGCAGTTCTGAGAGTGGATTTCAGACTTCCAATGGCAAAATGAAAATTGAAACCAAAGCCTATAAGAAAACAAAGTCCCACTATACACCACAGCCAGATATTCTCTCACAGGACATTGTTTTTCATTATAGCCTATTTGCTTTGAAAAAGATTTCCCAGTCACTCCCTGATTTGAAGCATCCCTACAGTATCAAAACACCGAGATGTTAAATTCTATATGCATCTTTATGTCTTTGGTTTTTTAATCTGACCTTTTTTAATATAATTGACAATTCATGTTTTTTTCCCCTAAAATGGCTTATTTTAGTTCAGAACCCAGTGCTTTAAGCAAAATTATGCCACGGTTGGAGGCTGTGTGTTCACCAGAAGGAATTTGAAGTAAGTGATTGCTATATTGCTTCCTACAATCACTTAGTATTGGTCTTCACTGTGGCCATTTCCTGTTTCAGTAAAATGTTATTTATCTCCTCCCTGTGAAAGGTTTGGGCAGAGCTCATTCTAAAGGGCATTTTCAGGCATGTTTGTAACAAACTCCCCTAGATGTGTCTTTTCTATCAAAAGCAGTAACTCTAAATTATTACTGCAATTGTGCACAAAAAGCTAGTTGCCCACAGCTATGTTTAATTTTCTATTTATGTCCAGTTTGCTACAAGGTTATGTCAGATAAGGCAAACTAACCTAGCTCCAGCATGACAAATGTGTGCTGAACATAGAGATTTCAAATGCACTGTCTCTTGGCAGAATGTGCTAAAGTTTTATCCTCTGTAAAAGCCAGAGGCCATGCACCCACCAAAGCCACTCTCTCACTCCTCTCCACAATTGAAAAGGGGAGAGAAAATTTAATTAAGGGATCATGGGTTTCGCTAAGGACCCGGAGAGATCACGCATCAAATACCATCATGGGCAAAATAGGCTTTAATTAGAGTTATGAATCAAATTTATTGCTAACAAAATCAGAGCAGAAAAATAAGAAGTAAAATAAAGCCTTAGAAACACTTTTCCCCCATCTCTCTCTCCTTCCCAGCTCTACTTCCTATTCCAGCAGTGCAATTCAACAAGAGAATGGGGGTTATGGTCAGTTCTTCATCTATTGTATCTCTCACTGCCCAGGGAGAGGAGTTGCTCCCTTGCTCCACCTTGGGCTCCCTCTCATGGGAGACATCTCTGTGAACTTCTCCAATGTGTCCATCTCACGGGCAGTGCTCAAGCCACTGCAGTGCGGGTCACTGCCACAGGGTGCAATCCTTCAAGGACAGGCTTCTCCAGCATGGCCTCCTCTCTGCATGGGCCTCCCACAGGGTCACAGCCTCCCCTCAGGCACCCACCTGCTCTGGCATGGGTCTCCTGCATAGGCTGCAGGTGGATCTCTGCATCCCCATGGATCTCTGTGGGCTGCAGGGCACAGCTGCCTCAACATGGTCTGCACCACAGGCTGCAGAGCAATCCCAGCTCTGGTGCCTGGAGCACCTCCTACCCCTTCTTCTTGGTGTCTATAGAGTTGTTCCTCCCACATATTCTCACCCCACTCTGGCCACAATTACAACAGTGCAATAACTTTTTTTTTCTTTCTTCTTAAATGTGTTATCACGGAGGTTTCACCACATTTCTAACTGGCCCAGCCTTGACCAGGAGCACATCCATCCTTGGAGCTGCCAGACATACAGGAAGCTTCTAGCAGCTCCTCACAGAAACCATCCCTGTAGCCAGTACCAAAGCCAGCACCAAAGCCAGACTATTCAAACCCAGTACACCCTCTAAGGGTTAAAATAAGGAAACACATCAGAGAGTATATTCGTTGCTGCTGGTTCTGCCAGCGTCCAGGACTAAATCATCCATGTGAACATTGCACAGAGCTGTGTCTCCATGCTATGCTTGGGGTTATCACAATGTGGCTCACCCTGCCTGGGCCAGCTCTGCAGCAGGAAAAAGAGGCATTTACAGTCCTGCTTCTTGTTTAAACAGTGCATAAATACACTCTGCCAATCACTTAATAAGCCATAGGCTGTTTTCTGTTCGAGTTGCCTAAGGCAATGGTAATTTGGAACAGTTTTATGAACACCATCAGCAATTCCAGCACAGTCCTTCAAACAAAAGAACTGAGAAAAGGGGAAAAAAGATAAGAAATAAAGCACAATATATGCAAAATCTCCCACTGTCTTTACAAGGTTTCTTGTTCTCCACTATAAAGCAAGGCAATCCCAAGGCGTGCTGGTGTTTTTCTGTAAAAACAAAGAGAAATAATATCCTTTTGCACAAAAAATAATTTTTACACATTAATATGAGGAATCTTTCATGTCTTAAAGCTGTTTTCCTACACTCTATGGAAGAGTTCGTGCCTGTTCTGTTAGCCTGTAGCCTAAAATGGCCTGTGAATGCCGTGAGATGTTATTTTAGATGTTTTTCTTGTTCAAAGTATCCAGTATATGTCCCTGTATTCATTTGGTGGCTGCATTGACACCCATCCCCAGTAGTATTTTACAGCACAAGACCAAGCTGTGTTTTGGACTGCCCAAAGCACAGGGATACAGTGTTGATGGTCTGTGTAAGGCAGGAAGAGGAAAAGCTGGGGTAGCCACGCTGTCACCTGGGTGTCCTTCCAACCATCCCCAGTCCTCATTAAAAGCAAAACCGCTCAGCATTCCATCTGCTATAGCAACCACTGGTTTTCACTGTTCCCTCTGCCTTACCCTTTCCAGCAGGTACAGAACAGCACCATTTCAGGCCATTGTGAGATTTTATGTTCCCCCCCTGCAGAAGCCACAGCCTGACACTTGAAATGGGCAACTCACCCCCACCAGCAGATATTACTCCTGACTATTACCTTTATCTTGATTTATCAGCTGCATCTCAAGCATAGGCCAATCAAATAAAAAACTGAGTCATAGTCCCCCTGGCTGCAAATATGTAGTATTTCCTACACACATATGATGTTAATGGTGGCATAAGCATAAAGATATCTATATCTTGATCAGATATATAAATCGGAGATTTCCTTAAAAGTTTTTTGCAAAGTCCCACAGTACCCCCTTCAGTCCAGGATGAATCTCTTTGAGGTAGTCTTGTAGTTTCAGTGGTCCATCAGTTAGTGGCTGAAGAGTTTTAGTCTTGGATACTGTGCCCTTTACCCCTAGTCTGCTCAGCTGATGTTGTTGTGCTTGTTTATCAATTTGCCTATTGATTATTCCCTTTGAACTTGTAATGTCCAGCAACATATAGTTGAAATGGAGCAGGTAAACTCACATCTTTCCACGTACCCTTGAAAAAGAGAGGGGGAAAAGCATCTTTGAGGAGGTAGTAGGAAAAGCTGCTCTTCAAAGGTCAGAGGGATTTCTAGTGCTAAACATGCCTCTCCAACAGACCTCTTCTGCTTTTCAGTTTCTCAGTTACAGGACAACAAGCACTTGAGTCCACTTGGTCCTAGTGGTAAACAGCCCTTGAATCTACCAGGTTTTGTTTTCTGTTAATCAATTTTAGGCTGCCACTACATTGCCCTCAAGGCTTTAGGCAGAAGTTACTTGACCTTGTTCTTCTGTTCCCTCCCTGTTGAGAAAATACTTCTTGTAGCTTTCATTGAAAAGAAAAGTATACCTGTATTGAAGCTTTCCATCTTTTGGCAGCATCACTCTAATACAGCAAGTGTCTCTCTTCTGACATCTCTGTTTGGCATCAGAGAACTCATTCTCATTTTCAGATAATATCACTTTGGCGAGGCTTTGTTGCCTCAGGTGAAACGAAGGTAAGAAATTTTTTTTTTTGGATCTGTGTTTTTCCAACCATGCTCACACACCCACAGTCCATGACTGGAAGAAAGAGAAACAAAAGCTGCTATTGAGGGTGGATCTGGAGTTTGTCTTTGGGGGCATACATGAAGCCCTCCTCAGGTAGCTCTTCTAGAAAAGAAACTCTTTCACAGCCTTTCCATGAAAAACATTAATTTGTTTTCTTCATCACCAGTTTCTATGACTAATATAACAAAGCCTTTCCTTTCCAGGCACAAACCCCAAATCACAACCAATTAAAATGATTGAAAACAAGTAATAACAGCACAAACACTAGAAGCTTTGGCCCCATAAAACGGGAATTGCAAGCTGATAAACACCTCATTTAATTCTTCCTTTTCTCACATAAATATCAGCAGAGACTTCATATGAAGGTTTCTTTCATAAGTCAGAAGTTCCCTCCACCTCCGAAAAATTGCATCAAACATACCAACTTTGTGCTGTAAAATTACACCACTATCAGTGGTTAAGTAGACACACCTTATTTTTAGGAGTAAAAATCAATGAGTTTGCTTCTATACTCTTTCAGAAGAAAGCTCTTTACCTCACGTTACCAAATTTGACAAAGATGCATCTTGGTCCTCACAGGCTAGTCTACTTCAGATCCCCACCAGCATCAGGGAACGTACATCAGAAGGGTTTAATTTTTCCTCTCATGCCTATTTGCTGAAAAGGTTGAGCACATTGCAATTAGAAAAGCCACTTCAAGCTAAGTTTTATGAAGCAGAAAAGTGTTACCATGACTCCAAACTTCATTAACAAGGCCACTAGATGTAGGTTTCTCAGAAATGCTATTTGTCGATGATATTTTCATACCTATCTTGATTCACTCCAAATATACGTTCTATTACCAACTGAACCTTTATTTCTGTTTCCTGATGATTGGTATAATCTAAAAAGGCAGATGACCACAACAGCTTTAATTTTTCTCCTGTGATGATGCATCCTCTTATTGCTGCTTTTTAAATTACTATTTATTTTTATGTATTTCATTTATTTAAACTCTATTTACACAGAAGTGTCATTTCATCACACATGTTCCAGGTTAATTAGGTTTGCTGGATGTTTCTTAGCTCCACTGTTGTGCCCTTCATTTCCCCTTAACGATGAGTCCACCAAGTTGTTCTGCAGTGATTTATCTCTTCAGTGTTTCATTCTGAATGTGTATTTTGTACATACTTTTCTAGGCCTATTTTGGACAAAATTCAGGATACTTGTGAGAAGTTACAGGAATAGACTAAAAAAAAAGCGCAAACAAAGATCCTCCATTTAGTTTACAATAATCAGCTACCCAAGCATGAGATGAGGCACACAAGGAGTGTGATCAGCTGGCAATGGGCAGATGGTTTTGGAGCTGAGGGAACACTCACAAACATCCTTCCTGTAACTGAGGCTGCTGAAAGAAGAGGCATTAATCCTGCAGCAAAGCCAAACCAGCTCCTACAATCCCTGTTCCTCAAATCCCAGCTTTTGCCTTCCATCCTCTTCACTGGGCTTGGTTCCTGGATGATTTTGCTCTGTTTGCCTCAGCAGGAAATCCAGGTCCTTTTCCCCGAGAGCAGGACCTTACTTTCAGCCTTATGTGTCACTGTGATGAACCAGTTGCAGTGATAGTCTGACAACACACATTGCCATTACGAAAACTTGTCATGGATACAGCACAGCACTTTCTTTCACAGAAGCATTCCTACTTTACCAGTTCACAAACAGGAGTGAAAGTTTTTCAAAATATTTTCAGAAGCTATGAACAAGGCCTCATTCTTCTTTTACTGAAATTGAGGGGAAAGTAGCTCTGTTATTTTAACAGGTAAGTTTGATTCTACTGATCAGCCTATCATTTGTAATACCATATAAGATAAAATTAAACCTGGATAATTTCAGCATAATTTTAAAAGATCCCCCAAAAATGCTGGTTTAGAAAGCAAAGTTCTAATGCTCAAAATTTGTGTTTTATCTGTTTTACCAAAGGATAAACAATTTTCCTATACATATCTCTTAAGAAATTTTTTTTTGTAATAAATTTTCTAATAAGTTTTCCTAATAAATTCACTATTGGAGCTTCAGGGTGAATTTCGCATAACTGCATCTTGAAGGATATATTTTGTGAAAATAAAAAATGAACACACAATTTACCCAACAATACTGTAGCCCATTCATCAATGTAAGACAGCAGCAGCTTGCTTCCCCACTTCCGACATTCTAAGATGCACGTTGCACTGCTGAGGCTCTGCTGGGAGTTGATCTCTAATAAAGAGCTTTCAGTTGCTGGGCAGACAAAATGTCTCATTCCCAGCCAACTGTTAACTACCATCATCTGAGTCTAATTCACTCCTCCCTTCCCTTCCCTTCCATGCAGAGTAGCTTTCTGCTTTTTTGCTGTTTACAGTGGTGCTAATTGAACTGGCTTCCCATTAAGTGCTGTCACCCCACTGCAGTTAGTGGGTTCAACCAAGTGTTCCCAGAGGATGGGCCACCCTTGCACTACCCTGCCTTGAGCATTTTTATTCCAGCTGATCCATAATGTGCAGAATAACATGCTTTAGGGGTTGTTTCCTCTGAGCTGCCTCCTGGGAGAAGTCCATCTACACAGCACTGCCAGGCTAGGCTGTGCCTCTGTGAATCACGGTTTTAAAAAGTTAGAATTTTTGCTAAGAGTAGAAGTCGTTTCCATGACCAAGATGTAAGCTAGGTAGGTAAATGGTAGGTTAATAATTACTAGATGCTTAGGCTAGAGCTAATTGGTATAATTATCTGCTATTATAAATTTACGTACAGAAGAACGTAAAATAAGTAAACTGTTAACCATGAAGCACGGGGACTTGGATCGTGCCAGAGGGTCACTGAGACCTGATGAAGACTCTCCTGACTTCATCCTTCGAGACCACTGACCCATTTCGAGACCACCGACCCAATTCAAGAGAAGAACTGCGCACACGTGAAGGACTAACGGGCTCATTTTAATATGGGGTGGGGATGGGAGGTGCTGGGGTTATGCATATGTATTGTATGTAAGATCTTGGGGAATAAATAGATGGCAAAGAACCTTGTTCGGGGCGGTCACGCCTTTCGGAGGTGACTCCCGTGCCACCCGCCGGTGAAGAAACACACCACTGTCTAACTTTAATTAGTTAGAGGGTCTGTGTCCGTGATTATACCGGTTTTTTTAATGATTCATCTGGGTCTGGGGTGCTGCTGTCTGAGCCACCTTCACAGGGCTGTGCTGCGACCCAGAAGGCTCTTACTTCCAGCTACATGTTCATGATGTATTACAGGTGCCTGGGCATGCCTTTTCATTAACCTGAATGTTAAATGCACCCTGACCACATCAAGTGTGTGGGCCATAATAGGGTACCATGGTTCCTTGCAGTAAAAATAATTTTAGTGTATGACAGGTGAAGTCTATTGTTAGTCAGGAGCTGAGAGACTTTTTCAGAAATATAGCAATACTGACAGAATGAAGGAGAAGAAAAAGAAGAGTTCCCACCAGGAACACCTCATCCTTATTCCAAAGCTGATCCACAAACCTCAATCTGTGTTATGACTAACTTTGCATTTGGAGGAAGGGTATTTTGAGGAACACTTTAGAGAGGAAACATGTTGTGGTAAACCTCTGTATGATATTGCTGGCAAACTAAAATCCTCCAAATTAAATGGGTGGGTAAAAAGCTCTTGTCTTGCATGGCCATGCATTCTGCACATGCCACTCTACTTTCACCTCTATTTCCCCTGACTGTTAATTTTTTAGCCTTCAAAGTTTCTCTTTGTGAAAGCAATATTCAACATCTCCAATCAACTACATATGATTCTGAAAACTAGAATTTTTGAGGAATTTTAGTCAAAATTCTGATTTTTTAAAGAAGTGGGATGAGATAACCAAATGTTATCAAAATAAACATGGTTTTGAAAAAAGCCTAGTTTTTTAAAATTTCTTAAATAGTTTGAAGTGTCAATCCTTTGCAATGAGCACACACACAGTTCCTCAATACCAAAGTTGGGTAGTAGAAAGCTGTACTGAATGTATCATTGTGCAACAGACTGCAGTTGAAATCTTCAGTGCAGGCCCTGCCTGGAGTAGGGGAAGTCAGCTGAAATTTTGGCATTGATTTTAATAGAAATGGGCTGTCAAATTTAACGTTTCCATCTTGAGGCCTCTGAGATTCTTTTTGTAGGGAGCAGAAGGAAATTGGAAAATTGTAGAAATAAGTTGAGCTCCTGTAGCTACTAGCTTGGCTATTGGCTTTTGAGTTCATGTCCCTTCCCAGGAAGCAGGATCACATCTACAATGTTAAACCACTGCATCAGAGCTGCTCCCACTGAGGCACTACCAAAATCTAGAGGAACAGTCCTGCTCTGTCTGAAAGGATGAACTTACCAAGTAGACATTAGTTTAGTGAAAGCAACTTCAATTTCAGGACTGAAACTCCCTGCTGAGATACAAGGGGAAGCATCCTGCTGCCCTGAGCTGGGGTTTGCTTCCCAGCAGCAGTGCAGACGGGGAGTAGTTAACTTTTTCTAGGGAAAAAGCAAGAGAAAACCAGCAAAGAGGGCCCAAACTCTGCAGGGAAGCTAGTCAGGAGGGAAAATACAGTAATAGATTTCTGGCTTGCTCAACATGAGATTAATTTCTATAGACTTTTTTTTATAGCAGGAAATGAACAGCTCAGTGCTTGCATGCAGGGCAGCTCCTGGTAGGATTGATATGAAATGGGATGAGAACTGTGAGCAGAAGGAACAGTTTCTGAGTACATATCCTCCATCATATATGGGACAAAAGTATTCCATGCCCACATTTATTAGCAGTAGAAATGGGAAAGAGGGAGAGAGAGAGGACTTCCAATTAATTTTATCAATTTCCTTTCCCATATCCCCATTGTGTTTGTTTCCTTTCCCAAACCTCACATCTTTTATGGCATTAGAATGCCAGCAGATGCTGCCCAGGCTATGGACATCCCTGGATCTCTTCTATACATCATAGACATAAAACATCTCACACGCCTAAATCTTCTCATCTTCTGCATTGTGAAAAACTACCCTAAGCTAAACATGTTGCACAGAAGCTGTAAAAGGAGTAGTTTTTAAAAGTGGCAGAGAGATCAGGATACATTTGCAGAGAAATAAAACCCATTCATTATGAATTAAGGTAATATTGCTCTTACCTATAAAAATTCCATCTTGTAAATGTACTGAGCACCCATGAGACTTGAAGATCTCTCCATCCTGTTGTGACACATGTGAAAGTTATGTATAGCCATTTCTTAGCAGGCACCAAAATACAGAATCAAATATCCATGTATCTTTTCTAAAAAAAAAAAAAAAAAAAAAAAAAGCATATATTTAAATGTCTCAATAAGGTAATGAAAGAGTCTAACAATACAGAAGGAAATGTGCAATTATTAATAAGCAGAAGTACTTCGAACACTTGCAGGAATAATATTTTTCAGGACTTCCATCAAAAATCATTTATTAGCAATCCAAATAACTTCTAATGAAACTTCAGGGTAAAAGTTCAAAAGTGCATTTTGCGTTTGTGTCAGATTCCAAAAGTATTAAACCATCTGAGAATATACCAGCTTTATGATTCCACACAACTATAAGGGAATTTATGCAGCCAAGAGTATAAACAGACACCAGTATTTAAAAAAACCCAAACCTTTCTAATCATTTATATTACACCTGCATCTCTGGAGAAACAGTATTTTCTGGAGAAATCCTGCTAATTCTCCTTGCTTTAAAAAGCAAAACAGAAATCACACCATACTTGAGACCAGCTTTTGGAGGGGTTGTTATCCAGCTTCACCAGCTGAGGGATTTCCTAAAGGATCCAGACTGTCAAGCATCAGAGTAGCATGATTGGTCCCATGGAAAAACAAAGTGCATTTGCAAATGCTCAAAACTGAGCACTATTGTAAATTTTGGTACATTACTAGAAAGCTTACACACCAGATGAGCAGTTCTCAATGTCAAACCCCAACTGCCAGCACCAAACACTTTCCAAACTGTAATCTAATATAAGATAGCAAAGGAAAATGAAGTCATTGAATATACTACCCAGAGCTTCTACAGAGACAACCTGAAGCATGAATAAAATATGTGCTGAATCTGAAAGCCAGACTCCTACTGATTGCAAAAGGCTCAGAAAGAATCTTAGTAAAATTTCCATGTGACGAAACCGGGCACAGGGTGGAGAATGTATGAAGTGAGAGGAGAAATGTGTTGACTTCAGAATGAAAAAAAAAAGTGTAAAGAAGTGTCTCATGATGCAAATCTTGCACAGGCCAGTGACAGCACATTACTCCAGGTACTTAAATCCTTAATTACTGATACTATTCATCACAAAATTATACTTATCCTCTGAGGGTAGGAGCACAGAATCTTTAATTTTTTATGCTCATGATCTAAAGCCATGACAATTAACCTATTAGTGTCTGGTGCCAAACAAAATCTTCTGTGAGTTTTACAATTTTTGGTGATTAGGGGCAACCTTATTCCCCTTCAATGTCTTTTTGGACATGTAACCCTTGAAAACTACAGAGAAACTGGCACAATCAATAATCTGGCAGGTGATGAGGATACACACCTCTCCAAAGCTCTGGGTGTCCCAGAGCTGTGCCTGCAACCATTCTGCTCCCTTACAGTGCCATTGATATGGCAGGACATGAAGACAAATGGAATGGATGCCAGGAGATGGCCAGGATTGACATTATGGGCTCCCACTGGAAGATCCTGTGACATTCATTACACACATACACCTTGCCAGGCATCAAAGAAAGCTGCAGGGAAAGATGATTTTTTTTTTTTTTTTTTTTTTAACCTGGTGTGTGAAGCATGCTGGAAAGAGGCCCCAGGTACCAGGAGGAGAGTTGCTTGTCTGATGCATCCATTCTGTCCTGTGCTCATCTTCTTGTGCAAGCACATATTTTCTGCTGGTGACAGCCACTAAGTGACTGCCTGTGTGCAGGAAAATACCACTCCATTTAGAAAATGTAGAATCTGCCTGAAAACAGAAGAAGAGCAAAATATTGGAGATATTTAGAAGATACAGAGACTAAATGCCAGGGCAATTATCTTCTGAGAAATAAATCTAGGTATCATTTTCATACACTGCCAAATGACGACAGATAAACAGACCATCTAAAGAGAAAATCCTTTTAATTAAAAAAAAAAAAAAAAAAGAAAAAGAAAAAGAAAAAGGTTTGCCTCCTGGGAGGACCAGCTAGCTGGTATTATGTATTTCTAAGGCATTTGTCACTGATGCTTTACTTTGAAGCTTTCACTTCACTGTTGTCAACAAAATTACTGTCACCATTCAGTACATTAACAAACCTCTCTCAGATCCATCCTGCTCAGACAAAAGTGACTGTCATTCCTCAATGCCTGCAAAAGCGGTCCCAGTAGAAAATTGCAACACTTCAAACAGGCTGGATACAGTTTGGTTGCCCATCATGAGGTACACTGTTAGTTTTTGAAAGGGCTTACATGAACAAGCCTTTCATATTTTAATAAGCAGGTGCAAAAAGAAAGAACTAAAACTTCCCATTTTTTTGGGACACATTTAAACTGGGTATTTCAGAGGATGCATGAAACAGTCATAAGGTTTGAAATTACAGCTATGGGAATTAATTTCCAAGGCAGTTGAAAAGGAACTCTGTATGTCTGGCTCCCTATGTCTGGCTTTGGGTGTCTGAAGTCATATGCCTTTTTCTCCCATCATTATCCCAACGCTTCCTAGAGATCTGTATACTGGCCTTTTCTATACTCTGTGAAACTCCTGTGAGGAGGACTGTCATCATATTCAGTGCAACAGGTCCTTTTCCACAGACACATATATTAATAATTTTGATAATGTATGTGTTGAATAACAATAAAGACTGATGTTTCTTTGATACCTGGGAATCTGAAAGACGGAGGATAATGCAATACTTTTGCTTTCTCTTTCCCTTTCCTTGTGAATTGGCCTAATTTTAGTGAACACTGGGCCAATTTTCATCCACTTCAAAGGAATAGGATCAGAATCCATGTTCTGTTGTTTGTAGAAGGTGGTAGCTGTCAGCAGGAGTATTTTCACATCTGCTCTTGGCTAAACATCATAATTTATGCTAAAATGACTTCTGTAAAGATGCACAGCACTGGAAGATTGAATTTGCTGTTTTAAAAAGACAGTAGAAAAATCAGTTGAAACATCAGTTAATGAGAAATACATAGTAGTATTTTCTATTCTGTTTTGTTTTTATAGGAGATAGAGAGAACTACAGAGAGGAAACTAGGAGAAGCCATTAGGACAGGGTCTGTTAGTGCCTTTTAAGTCAAAATGCTTATTGATTTCAACAAAATATTAATCATGTTAAAAGGATTTGTGTGCTAAATGAACAGGCCTAATGTCATAGAGTCATGTTGTGTTGTTTCAGCTATAAATCCACAGCTGCATTGGCTGAGCCGTGATCAAAAACTGTGGTAAATGGTATCAAAGACAGACTTGAAGGGTCAGGAGCTTGCCTTGCTAGTGGTGCAGTTAAGATCTCTTATCTATATCCAGGGCTCTTTTTTGAAAATTGTTTGGTAATATCTGCTGGCAGTTGTTACTTCTAAGGCAGAACATTTTCAGTTTTTGCAGCCATCCAAGGAGAGAGTGAAAGGAAATCCAAGTGAAATTCAATTTTTCACAATGAGGAAGGAAACAAAGTTGCAATTTCTTATTTCCAAGTGAGTTACCTACCATGAATTTTGAGGCTGCAGGTGGAATGCAATTAGAGCTGGTCAGGCAAACTGGGGCCCTCCCATGGGTCCTTTTGGAGAACAAACCCTGAGGTGAGAGCAGCTGCATCATCCAGTGAGACAGATCAAATTTATAAAGTCATGGCGTGTAAAACGAACACACTTATCCTAAAGCTGAAGCTTGAATGTCAGCACCAGCTTCCCATGGGAATTATTCTCTGGGTTTCACAGACCAAAGTAAGCCACGTATTTAGCCATCAGTCTGTCCTGTGCTTTAATGAACATGCTTAATATTTTGCATTCTGCTCTTGTCCTCAGCTGCTGTCAACAGAAAAAGCATTACAGATCTTCTTGAGAGAGGTGGGCTGTGAGTGCTTTGACCATGAGAGCAAATTAGGTTAAAAAAGGGTTCACTGAGCAATTGTCTCTTACTCTGTCTACCACAAAGACTAAGACCTGACAAAAAACAATGAAAACAGGTATCTTGTGAGACTTCTCTCATCCTCCAGTAAACTCTTGTCTGAATCACACTTCGGTTGTATAATGTTACCTATTAAAAGTATTGAAAATATTAAAATAAATATCAGTAATTGTTGAAGGCCTGGACATTTTTCCAGATAATTTGAATTAATATATTCAGACCTCTCTGAAAAGGGAAATGTGGCCTCTCTCCTACCTTAGAGAATGTAATTAACTGTTCATTTAATTTTGGAGCAATGGATCTTAGATGTTTTGTGACTGAGTATTTGATTGTGGTTTATTTGTTTTCATAAAATATAGGTCAAAGGAGTAAAGAATGCCCTGCCCAGAGCTGCAGTAACACTTATGGCCATTCCTGAGAAAGTAATTACAATATTGAAATTTTTAAATGGCTTCTATATCTACATGTATTTTTAAACTTGGGCTTCTGGATAAATATACTCAGATGCATGTCTGCTCTTCAAGCTCTTGATACTGTTAGATATAGAAAATTTTCCCTGGAAATCAGTTTACATGCCAGCATGCTGCCGAGCTTAAAATGACCAAGCCACACTTCTAAGAATTGCTTTCATGAGACTGGGGAAGGTGAAAGAGATACAGAGGTGAAACCTGTCATGAAAGAGACATGGGGACTGCATGGCTTAGTGAAAGACTGTACCAATGAGGCTGGGAGACTTAGAGGCTATGGATGAATTCCTTTCATCATTTTACCCTCATATTCTGATCCTGAAACTCTGTTTCATGAAAAGACAAACATTTCTCCAAAATACATCCTTCTGCAAGGATGTCCCTTCAGATGGACAGAGGCACAGGATTTTTTATGTAAGCAGCATGATTAATGGCTCTCTTGTCAGCCATTCAGGCAAGACAGGGTGATCTCTGCAGGAAATTTTAAGAGGCTCTAAGGAGTGGAGGCGATCTGGAGCAGTGAACAGAGGCATGGCAAGACAGCGAGGTTGTGGCACGGCAGTTTGTGAAGGCAGGATGAGCAGAAAGGGTGCAGCCACCTTTGTGGCAGTGGGTTAGGTGGCTGTGGTCTTTTGGTTAGTTGTGGGATGTGTTTTGGTTTGGTTTGGTTTGGTTTGGTTTGGTTTGGTTTGGTTTGGTTTGGTTTGGTTTGGATTTTCCCCCAGTAATGGTTTACAAACTATCAAAAAACCATTGCTGCTGCTGCTGCCAGCTAGAGTGTGCTAAGCCAAACAGAATCCTCCAAGAAGCATGCTGCTGTCCAGGCCATTGGCTCAGACAGTGCCTGAGCCTGGTGTTAGGACCAGAGGGCAGTGCACAAAGACATCTGCATGTGGTGTGAGCAGGTCAGTGTTCTGCCCTGCTCTGGCAGAGCTTTAGGAAGACGTGGATAGTCTAAGGAGTATTAGGGAGAGCCAAAGAGAAATAAACTGGTGGAGTTACACCCTTCCAACCCAGAGAGAGACTCATCACGAATCACAGGTGCCCTGCCCCTCTTGCCATCAGGCAGAAGGATGTTATAACTTTACTCACCACAAACGGGTCGGTCAATCAATAAGGCAATTTATTAATTCATTGATGAGGAACAGGCACGCAGTGCTGGGAGTCTGCGCTCCACCAACACGTCCGTCCTTCCCCTAGTCACTGTCCTTTTTATAGGCAGTTTCTGGTGGGGTTCTGTCACACTTACTGTGCTGGGGTACAAGCCCAAGCAAGCCCAAGCATGTTGGCTACCATTCAAGTAGCAGTGGCTACAAGCCCCCACCAGGTCTGGACGAGGCTCGAATATGTTGTCAGGTTACACTCCTAACAAGCAGATAACAGCAGCGACAAGTCTGCTCATGTCCACACAAGCCCGTGTTTTTCTTTATACATAAAAAGTGGATACAATTCATAATTATGACAAAATAATAAAAAAACCCTATGAAAACAAAAAGCCAACAATTTACAGCAAAGTGATTTAAACCAGTATAATGAAATCATTAGATTTTCCTTTGTCTCATGTCCATGCTTTACTTTGGATTTAGTATTTTTGTTGATATTGATCTCATGGTCATTTTTATAATGACACGAATCACTGTGTAACATCTCACAAGGAGAATAGCAGTATATGGGGGGGATGGAATTGGGTCCTTGCTTGGGGAGGTAATAAAATTCTCTCCTGACCCACATCACCTTCCCACATGCCCTTACAGAACAGATATGAGGTTCTGGTTATAGAAAGTCAGGCAGGTGACACTAAAAAAAAATAAAAAATCTGTCTGGAGAGTCCCCCATTTGCACTTTGTCTGTCAGAAGGATCACAACCCCAAGTACTAAGAAGAAAAGAAAGGCAGCTGTAGTAGGTGACACTCTACTGAAGGGAACAGAGGGCCCTGTATATTGACCAGAACCATCCCACAGGGAAGTCTGTTGCCTCCCTGGGGCAGGGATATCAACAGGAGACACCCTGAACTAATTCAGCCCTGTGGTGGTTTGTAAAGATTTCCGGACGTTTTTTCCCTGCCAGGACCTGGGTAGCCTCCTTTGGACCTGACAAGGGCCAATCCGTGTCTGATTTTTAATACTGACACATTGTTACACCAATGAGAAAGCTTATGCGCCTTTGTGAAACACACATGTAAGGACGAAAAAAGCTCGGGAAAGTTCTCTTTCCCTTCCAGCTTCAGTAACAGCGGCCCGGGCGCCTCCACACAGCCCGCAGGCCTGGCCGGGCCCGGGCCCGGGCCGGGCTCTGACGCCGGGCCCCATTTTCCTCTTTTTTTTAAGCTATGGAGAAGAGACTCTTGTTTCCCTATAACACGTAGATGAATGTTCTAACTCTAGAAAAGAGCAGAGGCATTTTTGCTAGAGTAAGTGAAGTGCATGTACACTAATGCAGGCAGCCTGGGTGACAAAGCAGAGGAGCTGGAAGCCGTGGCACAGCAGGAAAGCCATGGCATAGTCACCATCACAGAAACGTGGTGGGAATACTTGCACGACTGTAACACTGCAGGGCATGGATGGCTACAAGCTCTTCAGAAGAGACAGCAGAGGGAGAAGAGGTGGCAGAGTGACTCTGTGTATTAGGGAGGCTCTGTAGAGATTAATGACAGTAGGGTTGAGTGCCCATGAGTAAGAATCACAGGGAAGGCCAACAGGGCCAATATCCTGGTGGGAGTCTATTGTAGACCCCCCAACCAGGATGAAGAGGTAGATGAATTATTCTGTAAGCAGCTGGAGGATGTTTCAAGATTGCCAGCTCTTGTTCTAGTAGGAGTCTTTAACCTGCCAGATATCTGCTGGAAGCTCAACATCAGAGAAGAGGCAATCTAGGAGGTTCCTAGAGTGTATGGAGAGGAGTTTCTTGTTCCAGCTGGTGAGTTAGCCTGTCAGGGTGGGGCTCTGTTAGACTTGCTGTTTATAGACACAGAAGGGCTGGTGGGAGATGTGGAGCTCAGAGGCTGTCTGGGGAACAGTGAATGTGAAACGATAGAGTTCTTAATACTCTGTGAAACAAGGAGGGGCATCAGCAGAACTTCCACACTGGACTTCTGGAGGGCAGACTTTGGCCTGTTCAAAAGATTGATTTGGATAATACCTTGGGAAACGACCCTTAAAAATAAAGGGGTCAAGGAAGCATGGACATAGTTTAAGAAAGAAATCTTAAAAGCACAAGAGCAGAAAGATGAACTGACAGGGAAGATGACTGGCCTGGATGGGCAGGGAGGTTTTGAAAGGGTGTATCTTTTGGGAAGAGAGGCAGACAACACAGGAAATGTTTAAGGATGTTGCTAGGTACTATAGGAAGAAAATTAGAGAAAATTGGGCAAAAACCCAATTAGAACTTACCTAGCCACTTTTGCAAAGAATAATAAAAATTGTTTTTATAAATTAATGGCAAAAGGAGGGTCAAGGAAAGTCTCCATTCTTTATTGGATGTGGGAGGAAATAGAGTTAGCAAAGGTGAAGAAAAGGCTGAGGTACTTAAGACCTTCTTTGCCTCAGTTTTGAACAAGAAGACAAGTTGTCCTCAGGACAACTGACCTCCTGAGCTGGTAGATGGGGCAGGGAGCAGAATAGTTCCCCTGTAATCCAGAAAGAAGCAGTTATTGACTTGCTGAGCTACTTAGATGCTCACAGGTCTATGGGACCAGAGGGGATCCATCCTCTGTGATGAGTGATGAGCGAGCTGCCAAAAGAGCTTGCCAAGGCACTCTCCATGATTTAACATCAGTTCTGGCTCACTGGGGAGGTCCCAGATAACTGGAGAAGCCAATGTGACCCCCATCCCAAAGAAGGGCCAAAAGGAGGATCTGGGAAACTCCAGGCCTGTCAGCCTGACCTCAGTGCACAACCTCATAGCAAGGTTATGGAATAGATTATATTGACTGTGATCACTCAGCACCTACAGGACAGCTGAGGGATCAGACCCAGCCAGCATGGATTTAGGAGGGCAGGTCCTACCTGACCATCCTGATTTCCTTTTATGACCAGGTGACCCTCCTGGTGGATGAGGGGAATGCTGTGAATGTTGTCTACCTGGATTTCATCAAAGTCATTGACAAAACCTCCCATGGCACAATCCTGGAAAAGGTGGCAGCCCACGGCTTGGACAGGTGCTCCTGGACAGACTCTTGCTTTAAGACCTGGCTGGATGGCCAGGCCCAAGAGTGCTGGTGAATGGTGCTGCATCCAGTTGGTGGCCAATCACCAGTGGTGTCCCCCAGAAATCTGTGTTGGGCTCAGTCCTGTTTAATATCTTTGTTCTAATCTGGATGAGGGGATTGAGAGTACAAGACGACACCAAGTTGGGTGCCTGTGTCGATCTGCTGGAAGCTAGGAGGGCACAGCAGAGGGATTTAGACAGGCTAGATAGATGGGCCAAGTCCAATGATATGAGGTTTAACAAGACCAAGTATCAGGTTCTGCATTTGGCCACCACAACCCCCTGCAGTGCTGCAGGCTGGGGACAGAGTGACTGGACAGTGGCCAGGCAGAAAGGGACCTGGGGAAGTGTCCTGGTTTGAAAGGCAGGTGTCTGCCAAGATGGGAACCTCCATTGGAATGGAAAATATTATTCCCTTCCCTTCAAATTATTATAACTTTGAAATCACAGGGCTTTCAGGCAAAGATATGGCAAAAGGAATAACAGTTCATTACTAGAATATATATATAGCAAGGCAGACAAGCAGCGACAGTGGCAGTGACACCAACCAGCAGCACAAACCCAGCGCCAGCCTCTCTCATTTCCCCTTGGTGCAGTTCCGGGCACAGCCGGCGGGGGGCGCTGGAGCCTCCCGGCCAGGCAGGGCGGGTGCGGTGATTGCCCCGCTCCGGCAGGGGGCGCTGTGGCGCGGGCTCGGCCGCCTCTCCCTCATGGAAATGGCGGCTAAGGCGACAGGGGAAAGGGGAGGTTGCTCCCTGTGTGAAACTCACAGGGAGCAGCCGGTCTCAGTGCCACTCCGGGTGGCGAGCTGGAAGGTAGCAGTAACTCCTGAGCAGAGGGCTGGAAGTGCAGAGGTGAGCAGACCTGGGGCAGCAGACAAAATGTAGCATAAACCCTAAAGCAGTGGCAGGAACACTGTGGGGTTGGGTGGACTCGGGGTGTCGAGCTAAAGTGTAGAAAAAACCTTGGAGCAGTGTCAGAAACAGTGAGAGCTGGGTGGGCCTGGGAAGAGAGAAAAGGTGAAGAGGGGTGTTTTGGGTTTCCCCTGGCTCTCACATGTGCCGTGTGATGTCCTGGCAGCAGCAGCAGCATCCGGGCTCCGGCAAGCTGTGGGGAAGTGCTTCTTCCAGAGAGAAGGAGGAAATGGGGGTCCCGGGTTTTCCTTGAGTCACCCAAGCAGATGGTGAGGGTCCCTACCAGTGAGGTTGGGTGTTGAAAAGTCCCAGTTGAATGGCCACTCTGTGATCAGAGGCTCACCCACAATAAGGAGAAGCAGTGGAGGAAAAAACTGCAGTAGCAGTGAATCCTCTCTGCAGCAGCAGTCCAACACCAGAACCACAACCATCTGTCCTCCGAGCTGGGCAAGGACTCCCTCTCCCCAGCTAAGAGACTGCTGGAACCACACTACCTCCCCACTTCTCCCCAGAACCAAGAGGACACACCCTTAAGCTGCTCCAAGGGAAGTTTAAGCTGGGTATTAGAAAGTCCTTCATAGAAAGAGTGATTGGGCACTGGAATGGGCTGCCCAGGGAGCTGGTGACATCACCATCTCTGGAGGTGTTCACGAAAAGACTGGATGTGCCACTCAGCTAAGTAGATGGTGGTAGGTTGTAGGTTGGACTTGATGATCTCAGATCCTTTCCAGCCTAGTAAATTTTCTTAATAATTCTTAGTAATTCTCTTAATAAAGGAGTTTGGAAGCTCTTTCTTTGCCCTTTCCAACACTAAAAATCTGTCAGTACACCACACTTGTGACCTGGACAGGTAACATCTCAGGGAAATATACCTGTGTACGTTCTAATCAGACTTAGTCTTGCCCTGTGTGCTGAAATTGCAGAGGAAATGCAGTTTTCCTCATGGGGAATACCCAGTCAACACCCTCAAGTTCTGCAACCTGCATAAAAAGAAGCAAGGATTCCTTTGTCCAAAAAGCTCTTACATCAGTGTAAAATAGTGGAATTCCCACAGCTCCTTGTAAAAAATTGCTGGAATGCAATACTGTCACCTTGCAGGTGCATTGCTCCTCTCAAAGCTGAGGCAAGGGAAAGGGTAAGAGCTAATTCTTGCCTTTGCATTCACGGCAGCTGGGGATCATTTACAGGTAACTTTCTGCCTCTTGGCTGGAGAACTGTAACTTCCTAAATTTTAAGAAGTGAGCATATATTGCATAAGAAGTCCTTGCATTTATGAGCAGGTGTAAAATCTTTGTTTGGGTGGTAAACTGAGGCACAGTCTTAAGAGTTATTTTCTTTCTCTGCTGTTGCAGGGTGTGGCAGGACGTCTACCTTGGCCCTCGCCTCTACCACAGATAGTCGGTGCATAAAGAGATAAAACCTAGAGAAGTGTGAGAGGCTTCTCCCCGGAGTCGGCATGCAGGTTCTGAGTTGCTTCTCTGGGGATTGAGAGGAAGGATTTCGATGTGTGCCCTGCCAACAACTGGACAGTAAGATACATTGAATCCTAAGTCAGATTATTTCTTCACTAGCTGTAACATTAATAGGTACCTTTAACCTTGCGCTGTGTATATCTAGTAGTAGTCTCTTTTCTTTTTGTCTTTATTCCTGTGTGGTATTAGTTTGTTTTAAGTCTTATATCTGTTAGTTTTATGTCTATTAAATAAATAATTCGTTCTATGATAGACCAAACCAGCCATTATTAAAGAACTTGTGAATGAGAGTGGGCTTTAGAGTGCTGGCCGCCTCAATAAAGCTACTGCCTGCTGCCAGAGGCCTGGGCAAAAGGCAAGGACTTATCTAAATCCCCCCATCCATTTGTAGCACAGGATAGACATAGGTACATGTTCACACTTGCTCAGGTTGTAAGAGAAGAAGGGATTTGGCACAGTAAACTCCCACAGCACTCACCAAAGTAGAAAATAGTTTTCTCCCAGGCCAGCATTTGAATAATAATGAGCTCCAGTCCTCCTCAGCTTACCTCCAGATCTCCAGTCTTGTAATGTTTGTGATCATTCTGAATAGCAGAATATCAGGTATGTTGCATGTTGGCATCTTCATACAGCAGACATTTGCATTTTGGCATGATGATATGTGACTGTTGACACCTGAAAAAGAGAAAATTAGGTATATTTGGACAGATTGTTCTAAAGCTGCTCCTGAGCCCGACTGGAAGAGATACTGATCACCTGCAGCTCTCACTGATCTTCCCCTTGCTAGTGTAACCATGCTGCTGATGGCATTGTGCTTCTGTGTTACTCAGTTTCACTAAAAGCCTTTATGGTATCTGGTTATTTACAGCCCATCTTAAATCTGATAATGGTACACATTGGAGTAAGGGTGTTCACTCTGTATTGCTGTCTGCCTCCTTCAGTAGTCATTTTTCAAAAATGAAACAGAAATGCCTTTGAGTAACACGTTATGAGCCCCTTCAGTGCACTCCCAATCTCAGCAGTGTTCCAGAGCATCATCTATTGAATGTGCCCCATTTCTTTCAGCTAATTCATATGCTACTCTGAATTTGACCTAATGAGTACAGAACATTATACAGATCAAGAACATGCAGGGCCTTCAGGTGGTGTAAAGCAGCTGCATCGCTTAAGTTTCAGAGAGTGGGAAAGAAATGAACTGTTGTTTTCTGGGAAAGATACCCTGTCTCTCCAACATTGCTACCTAAATAAGGTTCAACCTATGCCAGCATCTGCCATCATGACATAGAGCAGGATTTTAACATTCCAAGGACGTGGTACCTGGTGTCTCATCTGTGACTCCTCATGGCAGCCTGTGTGCTATGGCAGCTTTCTAAATTTGCCTGCCCTCTCCTGTCCGGGCAGCTGGCTCTCACCAGCAGATGAATTTGCCTTGTGTTTCCCTGGTGAAAAAGAGACTGCAATACTTTCAGTAGGCTTCACTCCTTATTTAATTACTTTGCACAGATGTCTCCTGCCATCTAATCAAAGGGACTAAAATCCTTGCCTTAAAGGTACTTGCTGGCTAAGTTCTGTACTACTCCAGCACTCATTTCTCATTTTTATTTTGGATCTTTAATGTTTCACCCTTCATTCTCTGTTTCACTACTCCAGTTTCCTTTTGCAAATGTCACTCAGCCTTTTCTCTTATGTGTTTGTCCTCTCAAATAACTGACCTTTGATTTGTAGAGAAGAACTGTAAGTTTTATCTGGCAGTTATATGGGAAGAGTTGCTTTTGGAAACCTCTCACATTCACATTTCACTAGTTTCCCCAGGCTTTTGATTTTGTCAATCAGCATAAATTCAAACTGTCAGGGTGCAAGTAGAGTCAGCCACTACTCGGATTTTATCAGAGGCACTGCAAAAGATTTTGATAGTTACAAAGTGGTTTGAAGTTTCTTTTCCCTTAGAAATTCTAGCAAAACAGCAGAACACATTTCTAGACATATATAGCAAAACCAGAACATATTTTGAATGTTTTTGATTTTGAACTAGTGATTTCCAACACTTCCAAAAAGGTTTATAATGGAAAGCTCTATTTTCTCTGGTCCTGTAAACAGTTATCAACATGTTCATAAAACACCAGATAGAAAACTCCTGATGCTCTTTCACTCTTCAAGTGAAAAACTAAAGCATTAGAAGGTGCAGTAATACCTCGAAGAATGTGAGTCTTGATCCTATGACTTAATTATCAAATCACACTTTTCTGCTCTTAACTGCTTATGCTTAGTCTATGTGCTGAATAAACCTCATGAATGTAGCTGGAGCCATAGACAATGAATACCATATCAATCAATCAATCAATCAATCAACAAAGAACAGTTAACCACCAAGAGAAGAAATGTCTTTTAGAGATTGAAAGTTATTTCTCATCTCATGAAGATAATGAAGCTTATGGACCCCCAGATATGGTACAGACACAGGAGAAAGAATAAAAATATTACACCCAGAATAACCTCTAAGCAGTATAAAACCAGCAATGAATAAAAATAAGCACTGCTTCTGATTTAAGCTTCACACAGGATGTAGTTTCACGTGTATATTTTAATTGTTGCTTTTGATAAATACTCTATATATTTTTTAAAAATGCAACTGGCTTATCTAAACAGTATCAGAACATGATAGCTGATATTTCCTAAGTAATTTTGGCCCTGCTACTTGGCCTACACAGATCTTGTGGATTCAAAGTGAAGAGCTCACATAAGTCTGCCAGGGACCTCTGCCAGTGAGCTGCAAGGGTTTGAACATCTGAGCAAAATCACTCTCCTAAGTAATGGGTGTTGAGCCATTGCAAACAAACACTAAAGATACTTGCATTTCTCTTCTCAGCACATACTGCCAAGTGGTTGTTCTATGGGAAACATTTAGGATGGGCTCTGTAATGACACTGAAAGTAAACATTAACAATTAATGCAATTCATTATCACAGTATTTTAAATGGGTGCAAACTGATTTTTGAAGAGTATCCAAACCAATCTGTTTTAGAGTAACTGCTAACAGCAACTTACCTCTTTGTGGTGCTTAGCATTTACTGAAATAAAAATGCACTACTCTAAAATTTATGAGAATTGATATCACTGTTTTAATGAACTTCTCAGAAAGTGCAAATGTCCTTAGTGAGCTGCTTAGGATGGGCTTCTGGCACCATAACTGGTATTCAAGAGACAAATTTTATACCAAGATAGTTATTAAAGTCTAGCAAGGACTTAATTACACAATAGTGTGTAATTCAGTATGAATAAACATATAAAAATCTGATATTATGAAGTGTTTCTCAGCTACCAGGAGCCTTGCTGCTCTTGTATTGAATCAAAAGCACTCACAAGTTATGCCTACTATTTAAAACTTCAAAATCAATTAGTGCATCATTACTTGTTGATGTGAGAGTTACAGGAAAGCAGTGATAATGAAAAACCAATGCAAGCCGGAAATACATAATTATTGAAAGTCCTAGTCTTGGTAATGGCTATTTCTAATGAAATATAAATGGATGAGAAATGTCTGGCTCTAATCCTCTTGTCACCACAGGGTAACAAAATGATAGATCACCTCCCACAGGCAAACAGTTTTTCATGTAAGAAAGAAGCCAGATGTTCAATTGACTTACTTGGATTCTGCTGAAGGAAAGGCATATAAATGAGTTTGAGAGACAGGAGAAATGAACCTGAACCCTGGTGACAGTTTACAGGAACTATGCAAAGAGCCAGACCAGAAAATCATCATTTTATCATCCTGCTAAGAAGGTGAATGCTTTCCCTCAATCAAGTCATCAATATAATGGATTATACTGTAGGTTAATCTAATGGATTGTACTGTTTGGAGCTAGACATTTTGGCAGATTTGGATTTGGAAACACATAAATGGACTTCTTGTTCCTGATAGTCAATGAGCTATCTACAAGGTGCAGAAGTCTGCCATGTGGAGTTAGAAGTTACTTAAAACATGTGTAGGTCAGCAGGGACTGAGCTCCATACAGCACAGCATGCAGCAAAAGATAATTGGGTAACACACATCTACTAAATATGACAAAGTGAGCACAAATATTTTTCCACACTGCATCAAATTTGAAACTGAATAAGTAAACTTGTTATCTCATGGAAACAGACTCTAGATAAATGTCTTGTAGCTCTCTGCTCTTGCTAAAGAAAGCAATAATAAAGCCCCCCCAAATTTAAATCTTTTATAAAATCCAATAAAAGACAGTTGTTACAAGTCTGATCAGTGTCAGTCTGGTCACATTAATTCTTACTCAGCATAAAAACTCTAGCCATTCTATTTTTCTATTTCTTCTCTTGTTTCCACATATTCTTCTATTTTAAAAAGTAAATTATCCTCATGCACATTCTAGATTTATGCCTTTCATTTCAGCTTTACTATTTCTCATCTGATCTCAGTTGCCTTATTAATATTTTCATGCTTTTGCCATCGAGCAGCTGGTGGTGATTACCACTTGGAAAGTTAATATTCATGCTGGAGCAGAAAAATACCTTCTTCAGCTTTTGCTGAAGTCGCCAACACTAGTTTCCAAAGAAAATGCCATCAGCATGAACAGGAGTTTCACAGTAAAGGCACACGAGATCATGCTTGGAGGACAGGACTGTCTGTATCTGACTCCAGCACTTGTTCCAAGGCAAGAACTGCATGCCCCAATTCCCAAAGGTGTTCTTTTTAGATTCTCTTGAAAATCTGTGATGCTACAGGCACATCTGGACAGATCAGTGTGGGAATTACAGGCAGGATAAGCCTTTCTAGATGGTCAGATCTTCGTGTGGTTAAGAAGCTACTGAGCTGCCATAAGCTGCACTATGAGGATTTATAATCCACTCTGGGGCTGAGACGTGCTACAGCCTCTCTGGATTGCATTGAAACAGGCTGTGGGTGCTTATTTACATCATGAAAGGTGGAGGATGGTGACGGGTGATGCAGGTGTGGAAACTGCACAGTTTGTACATCTGTCCCTCCAGCTACAATAGAAGAAGCGACTCTCACCTCCAAACTTAGCACAGGCACTTCCAAGACCTTTCTACAGCTCAAAAGGAGACTCACAGCATTAGAAATTCTTTTGAACTTGGACCCTTTGAATCAGACCCTTTGTGAAATAAGTCACCTTTTACTCTAAGATATGTTTTTCCATGCTCTGTGATCCATCCCTTTACCCATTCCCAGCACAAGGAGAATCTATTTTTTCTTGCTTGACCTATAATTTTTGTAGGCATTAAAGTGTCCACAAGCACAGGGTAAAAGTGATTGAGCATTTATACCTGCTAAATTAATTCAAATGCTGGACCTTTTTCAATCACTGGTAGTCACTGATGCTTCTGTCACTCCCAGTTAGCTAAATCTTGGATTTTTCTGGTATGATAAAAATCAAAATCCTACTCCTAAATTGTAACTTGTTCCCAGGAGCTGTGTGACAGAGAACCCAGCTGAAAATGATAGCATAGCGTTAAAATGTTTCTTAAAATCATGAGAACTGCATACAATAGATTCAGGGGGGTAAGCCCTGGGAACTAATATTGAGCTTTGTTTTTTCTAGATCATGTGAAGCTACACCTGCATAATCAACATATGATAAATGATATGATTGTTAAATGTAACGATTGTTTGGTAATTGAATATGATTATTGTTTAATCGTAATAAGAATCATGAGAAACAATGTAATCCTAACAAGAATCATGAGAAAGAATATTTGAGGGGCCTAATGAAAATTACAAGAATTCATACTTGGGTAAGATCAATGTATACAATAGAACAATATAGGTTTAATAATTAATATATAGTTATATAACGAAAAGGGTATAAAAACATGTTCGTCTCGGATCCACATTGGAGTCAGATTTGGGTCTGTACCCCTGATTCCCAGAGCTCTTCAGTAAAGCACCTGCATATAATCATTCTGTGATTATGAGTTTCAACGCTAACAAAATCACACGTGAATCTGAGTCATCTTTCTAGAGTTAGCACATGCAAGCTAGTTGCAGTCCCTGAGCAGAAAAACACTTAATATGGGTTTTAAACTAGTGTGACTACAATTAAGAGATTAAAGTGATAGAAGCAGGCTTCAGTTTTTGCAGCATATCTATGGAGTTAACACCTAAACTCCTGTTTTCTGCAGCAAAATATCAGTGTCATGTGTCTCCTTAGCAGCACATGACAGATGATGGCTGCTTATGACTCTTTCTGGAAACCAAAGGGACCAAAGCTCTTCCTACAGAGCACTCAGCTCTATAGAGGGTCACATGTGAGAGATTTTCATGTTTCCTATAGGCTCCTTGTACATTTGCTATGTTATTTCCCCCTCTCTGTTGAAGTAATAAATCGTTCGGGGCAGGAGCTGCCTCTCACGTGGTGTAGCACAGAATTTTGCTTCCGGTCTCAGTGGAGGCTTTTAGCTGCTACTGTAAGATAAATGATAGCAGATAAGTACAATATAGATGCTCTGAGGTCTTTGGAATGATCACATGTCTGCAAAATTAGTGTTTCAGATGTCTCAGCTAAAGTTTATTTGATTCTTGTTTATTTATGAATTGAAAATACCTGTGCCTAAAGGTAAAGCAGTCAAAAATTATCAGCTTTCATTTGGAGGAACAGATGTCATTTAAACCGCAGCTATTTTTGTTGGCTTCAGTTGGCAGACCCTCCCGCAGAGGCAGAGCTTTTTGATTTGCTCAAGTAACAGATCATTAAACACAGTACCAGGCAAACCCAGGGAACTCGGAAAATTTGTAGAGAATGACTCCAAAATACTTCAGCTGCAAGTTAGGCAAAACGTACCTTTCACTTGTTCACTCTGGCCAGCTGACTCAAAGAATAAATACACTGAGCAATTTAATAGGTAGCTGATGCCAGCACCTGTGGGTACAGACCAGAAGTGTACTTGATGCTACAAATAGCAAAGTTGGTAGATTTGCTGTTGGGTCACAAAAACGATCTTTCTCTTTAATGATTTCTGACTGATAAACCACTTGCAAAATACACTTTGAAAAGTCTTTTTCATGAATTCAGGGTTCACAAGTGATAACAGGATTATCAGCCCTGCGGCATAAGATGCACAAAGCACATACAGGGAGATCTGAAACTTGAGAAAACCTCCTATTTCCCAGTAGCTCCCTCCTCTCCCATCACCTTCACAAAACATGAACCTCAAGGCTTACCTAGCCTTTCATGTCTCAAGCTGTGAACAAAGGAGAAGTCTCAGAATCTGAGATACCAACAAGCAGAATCTAAAAGGGGAGTGCTGGGATCAGATGGGAGGTCCTGCCATCATTAGCATCCCTCCAAAACAGAGCTACGCTTAGGGATACCTCTCAGCCTATAAAGTGCTTCCTGGGGAAGCACTTCTGAGTACTACTCAGACCTACAGCAAATCTGGCTGCATTTGCATCAAAATTTTATTGGCCATTTCAAACAAAGAGAAGCATTTAGCTTGTTCTAATGTTTTATTAAACTTGGGAACCTGCAGGAGTTATCCTGTGTGAACTGTCTTTAGTTACTGCTGTTTTGTTTTAGCTTAAATCAGAACGTGGAACACGAGCTTTGACATTCATCTCAAGACAAAATGCTGACACTGTGAATGGCAACATCATCCAAGTGCTCTGATACATTTCATCATAGTTACTCTTTTTATTGCATTCTTTAAAAATTTAAAGAAAAAATTAAAATCCTTAAATACTCAATTCGGAAAAAATTAGAAGTTGTTCTCATGAAATAAAATTCTGACAAAAACTTTGAGAAATCATGTTATGGCATGATGTCTTGCAGCAATGAAGCCCATGCAACTGCATTGTTTATGTGCAATCAGTCCTAGTACTTATTTCTCTCTTCCAGCAAAACTCACATCCCCAGATCAGCTAAATTCAGGTAGAGGTTTTGCTTAACTCTTAAGCTTGTAAATAGACAGCTGAGTAGAAAATCCACTTCTTTTGCAGAGTGTATTATGTTTTCACCTTTTGTTTATGACATTAGTTTAATTAGGGTGAGAACATCCTGCTGTGAGCTACTTTAATATGAGAAAAAATAACTTTGTCACTGGACAATGAATACAAACAATATATTTTCCAAGTTTCTTTCCACAGGTTGTTTTCCACAAACTTGTTTGTTTTCTGCCAGAGGGATGAAGTACACAAAACTTATCATAATAACCCAGACAGAAGAGGGATACTGGCTTTGGAGGAGTAGAGGAAAATATCAGTAGTAGAGAAAAAGTTCCATATGAAGAGAGCGTGATTTTGCTCTACACCCCTTTGCAGACTGACAGACAGCAGTGTATTTTGGTCTTAATAATCCATCACTAAAAAAGTTCCCATCCTCCCAAATGATAAACGCAATTAAAAGTGCAATTGAAACCAATTGATGTCAAATTTCATAAGAGGTGGCCTAAGGCAGAGAGCTGCACAGGAATAACAATTGCTCCACAGCATACAACACTTGGCTTTTGATATTTTTCTCATTAAAGGAAAAGTCCTAGGATGGGTTAAACAAATGACAATGCAGGAACAAGAAGCAGCAATGTCTCCCTGCGGTAAAGGGTAGCTGTACTCATTCCTCCTATCCAGTCCTTCCATGCTGGGAAGCAGGGGCACAGCCTCCGTCTACTGTTTATTTCATGGACTCTTAAAGTACACATTCCTTTTGTCGATATTCACAAAAGAGGAAGTAATCAGTGAAGTCATGCATTTTGCTTAGAGAGAAATGTAAATTCTCTCACTTTGAAGCATAACCAGATTGTCAGCTCCAGAAGTTAGTAGAAGACTTTTCTTAGAGAGCAAATTTTTACATAAATATATAGTTTCATTCTGAACGCCTCCAGACCTAAGGATAATAGCTTGAAACCAGGTAAAAGGTGTCAAAGCACTGTGAATGGAGGCAGGCTGTTCTGTATCCTGTTAATTATTGTTGTTGTCCCCTGGTATCAGTTGTTTTTTTCACTTTTCTCTTTTTGCACTTTCGTGCCCTTTAAGACTTCATTGTTTCCTTAAGTTCATGCCTGGCCATATGAGGAGGATCTAGGATTAAATGGATGGAAGAGCATGGGAACAGAGCAAAGAGTCAGACTTTCCCGCAGGGGATGGAGTGCTAGCCTTCTCCTCCCACTGTGTTTGTGGCATCTGGGTTTATTCTCTTAAGCTGCAAAGCAGAGGTTTTGCAGCTCTGCATCAAAACAAGTGTGAATACAGACTGCAAACCATGACCTGAATCTATAATGGATGACTCCTGAAACTTTTCAGAGATGCTCAATGAATATTTTAGTTAGAGATAGGTAACAACTCAGCCTATGAATACAATGTACAGTTGCCTGTTACATGGCCAATGAACAGGTGTAGAGTGGTAAATCAGCTGCATTTATCTCCATTTTTCCAAAGAATGCCTGAACCTTCTTTGAAACCTTTGAATACATGGAAGAATAAAGTGTCTTTACTCTGATGGGGCAGCTCTGTGCCCACTAATTTCAGTGGGGTTGAGAGATCTTCAGGAAATCAAGTCTTGCATGGGATCTTATATTTGAAATTTTTTCTTAATGTCTGTAAACAGAAAAGCTCCATCTTAATCCACACAAACTATATTTGCTCTTGTTTTTATCTGGATATCATCAAAAGCAAGGCTTGATTTATCAATATAATTAAAAACCAGATGAAAATTTACAAATTATGTACAGTGTTTCTAAAACTTAAAGCAGGTGTAATATTTATTTCCTACATAGTGTCACTGGTAGAGGTATCAGTGTTTTGTGACTTCAGTTGTTGAAAACTACAGGTAGAAAAATTTCTTCAGTACCTGAATTTTCAGTACTTCACCATAAAATAGTGTCTGAGAAACTAAGTAGAATGTGCATCTTATACTTGCATTCAAGAAATATTGTATATATTACTTTGAACACACTGGGGAAAAGTCTATTCTAGAGCCATGGAACTGATGACCAAAAGAAGTTATGAATACAAACTCTTCAACTGGGAATATAAATAAGTCATATTCATAATACAGAAGAATCTCTAAAAATTACATGAGATGAAGCTCTGACTTTTATTCTTTCCCTATCTATGGATTTGAGTGTTTCTCAATGTCTTACAAAAAGTATTTTTACATGGCAGTTTAGCCCTAGGAGGAATTTTCCAGTCTATAAACTCCACATTTAATTTCTGTTGGCTTTCATTTGTTTCATAAAAATTTACTCTGTAAATTACACTCTCTTACTCAGTAACAAACAGACACATCTAGACTAGATTCACTGAAGATAGCAGGACCTAGTTAGGAACTAGGTAATAACAGGATGTTCTTGTCAGTTGACCCAGAGGAGTCAGGAAAGGTGGATAAGACACAAATCTGACCTTTTGAATTGAAATCTTGCTCAGAGATTCAAGCTAGGAAGCATTCTCTCCTTTTTCCTATTTGCCTTTGTTACAGGTCAAATGGGAGTTTCAGACAAGCCTTGCTTTAGGCTAAGATTTTTGGCAGCAGCTTGAATTTAGGCAGCCCATACCTAAATCACTTCAGCCCACAAGTTGTCAAGAATGGCAGAAGAGGTTTATTATAAAATGAATTATTTATTGAATAGATAGGAGATTAAGAATCAAAAGGCCTTAAACAGAGTTATTTACAACACAGTATAAGACAAAAAAGAACTACTAGTAGATTACATGAAACAGTGCACGAGATTAGGGTAGCTATATTAAAGCTAGCAAAGAAACAGTTTAGATTAAAAGTCAATGTAATCTGCACCAAAATGACGATAATGTACCTAGAGTCCTTTCACTCAATCCCCAGCAGAGTAAGCACAAAGAGCCGGCATCGTGACTTTGGGGAGAAAGCTCCACAGGTTTCCAGGGAATCTTCTTCCAGCAGAAGATTTCTGCTTTGTGAAAGTTTGGTGTAGCTTTTATAGTTTGTAAAGTGAAGCGTCCATCTTTCTACATGTGCTTCCACAGCAAGGTGTTCATTATCGTCTAAAAACATCAATCCCATGGTACCGAAATAACTCACTGCAAGGCAAACTGTCTTGATGGAGTCATTGCACCAAGGCTTATGTGAGATGCCCTGAGTTATTTCATCAGCTAACGAGCAACAGATAAGCTCTTGTTTGGTGGGGGAAGGTGTCCTGCTACAGACCTTGCCATGGACCTCACAAACTGAAAAGGCCAGGACATGTAAGTGAGCTGGTGATCACAGGGATGGCTTTTGTCTACTCTAAAAATATCATGGCCAAACAATGCTACTGGTCAAATGTCTGTTTTGCATGTATTAGCAGAGGGAAAGAGATTTTTTTACATTCTGGAAATCTCAGACAGAGGAAATGAGAGTTTAGTACCTTAACAAGAACAGACAAAAGTAAAAACGAGGTATTTACTTTTATAAATAAGTCAAAAATCTGCATCTTGAAGTCCATATTCCAAGTGTTCACTTGGTAACTCAGCTATTACCTCCACTTTTTTAGGAAAGCTGAAAGCACACAAGGGATAAAGACAACCAAATGTTCAGAATTAAATGGAATCCAATCAAGTACTAAAGCTCAGAAAAGAAAATCGAAAAAGCTCAAAAAAGAAAATTGGTTATGCCAATGTAATTGATCTTCCTGTGCATTAAGACATAGCCTTTTAAAACATGATATTACACTGTTTTATTTAAGAACTTTTAACCCATCATTACTGGATACTTTACTCTTCTCACTAAATGCCTATAGACTCCAGACTAAATTACTTGACTAGGGTGAATACAACACTAAAATTTTCCCTGTTGGCACTCCATGCATTACTATAGCGCTGCTTGGGGGAAGTCATCAAGTTCAGAAGTGGAAGGTCCAACATGAAAAACTCAGGTTTGTCTGTGAGAACGTGGTGTTGATGCTCTGGGTTTTAGCTTTTATATTTTTCAGATTCTCTACTGCTAAGTGTGTAACTCTGAAACTTCATATTAGATGTTAGTACGTTCTCTTCAAAGGGCAGTTAGACAAAATAATCCCTTCCTAGCTAGAGAATCAAGGACAACTGATACCAAAAAAGCATAAACAACAGTGAGGAAAAGGGGGCAAGCCAGGGGCTAAGACTTCATAGGCTGGGGCTGTGGTTGGATAATTGACTCCAATATGTAGATGAATCAAAACTTATAAAAGTGTAAAGACTCGTGACCAGGATCCATCTTGGATTTGATTTGGGTGTAGCCCCGGCCAGGCTCTTGCACTGCCCAAGGTGTATTCTTTCAATAAATTCCTATTTTATCCCCTTTGCTCTGTCTAGTGTCTGTTCCAGGCATCAGTTTGAGTGATTTTCTGTAGGGATAAAACTGGCATCTCTAGCATTACACTGAGCTACTTTGAACAAGGAGGACAGACACGAGTCTGCCAAGAGAGGAGCTGATAGTGTCTGTCACTGGAAATGTAGGGGAAGGTCCAAGCAGCAGCTCTGACTCTGAGCCCATTTTGCCCCAAAATACATGATAGACGATGGTGGTCCTTGGAAAAAAAGCAGCAATCCAGGAGACCTTAAATAATATCCATTTTCCATCCGACTTCCAGGAGCCAGACACCTGCCTCCATGATGGCATCTTTGAAAATCTCTACAAAGCAATTTCTGAGAAGTCTGCAGTTACCAAGTGCCAGTGCTCCCCTTCACAATACTAAGATGATAAAGTGCATTATTTATGGATTCAAATGGTACATTCTTCTTCCAAAATAATCAGTGTATAATTGGGATAATGCCCTTGGTTGTCTGCCTAAGTGAAACTTCGGTAGTAAATAACTCTTGGCTTTCAGCCATTTGATCAGTAGTCAGAGCTGACTGAAAACTTACCATCAAGGCATTCAAGAATAATTAATCTTTTCAAATAAACAAAAAAATGTCACAGTAGTACTCATCTTCCTTATAGTATTTTATAGTATTTTAGATCAAAATAATAAAAAACTGTCCTTTCCCCCTTCTAAAACCTTTTGCAATAATCTACAAAGCAATTATGACAATATTTTCCACCTTTTCTCCTCATTAACCTCTTCCCATCATCAGTCCTCTTGTATAAGTAGATGACTGTCAAGATTGCAATAGGGAGTTATTACCTGTGTATAGACAATAGGTCTAGCGTTCATGCCACTGCAGCCTTGGGAAGATTTCAGAAGGAAATTAAGAAAAGGTCTCCAGATTCCAGAGAGCTTTACAATGTGAAACAGGGGAAACTGAATCAATTTAGCAGCTAATAGAGAGGTTTAAGACTGGTAAATTTACTGGATGTGTCCACAGTGCTGTAGAGGAAGTAAATATACCCAAGTTATGGTAGGATCTCTGTAGCTGTACATCCACAGTAACGTCTGTTTGGCATGTTAAAATTAACTCTGAGTTAATTCTCTCTGAGTTGGTTAACTCAGGAGTTAACACAGCTTTCAGAGCAAATTTTGCAGAGAACACTGAGCCCTGGTTTTGCTAAACTGAAGGAGAAGAGAACTTGTCTTAAGAAGTTTGAAGCTATTTGCTACACTGGAAAGGATTTTTTCCTCTTGACTTCCATGTCTAATTTGGAGAGATTCCACTTTTGATAAACGTATGAAAACTATCCTTCTGCCTTGCACGGAAAAATAAAATTTCAAATCCAGTCCTTAAAACACCTTGCAGAACCAGACCCAAGGGCAGGAACTGCACCACTGAAATATCATGGATTATGATGTATGGAATACTTGTGAAACAACAGGTCAGCATCAACACATCAACAGTGCACACCGGCACTGAGCACCTGTGTGAGAGCAAAGACTCAGACACCTGTGATTGCATACAGATACACCTCTTCAGGCTCACCATCTCAGGCACCCTTGGGATATAACAAATCACAGCCTCTCAGTGCAGGATTTGCTTAAGAGCAGACTCTCGCCTCTTGGCAAATCCTGCACAGTTTCTAATTACCAGAATCACAAAGATCTTTTCCTGTAAGTATCCAGCATTTCTATTGGGAGGGCTGAGCTCCAAACAAGAGCAGAAGCATCTCCTGTGAAGTTTTCAATAACTTGAGGTATTTAATACCTTCTGTTTTAGTACTCCTGACCAGAGTCTGCGTCTGTTGCTATTTGTCTGTGTGGGCTGTATTTCTACCTTCTATTTGTAAATCATGATCGCAGCAATTCTTTACATCACAATGATGTGACCTGAATAGACTTCAACAGAATGAGATTCAACATTTTAGGAGAGATTCCCCCAAATGAAAAAATGGTGATTTAAGTATGGAAAGATTCAATGACCAAAAGAACCTCTCAAAACCTCGTTCCATACATGACATTCAGGCCAGACTAGAAGCTCCCTTTCTCCTCTTTTTAATATCCGAAGGTGTTAAATGAGGAAGACTCAAGAGGAAGTAGCTAGCAAAAGTACAAGAATCAAAATACGTGAATGGAGAGTAATTTTCTGAATCTAACCATCTACGCATACAAAATGAAATTATTCCTTGAGAATTAAATCAGGATTGGAGATAAAGTAATTTGGTGAAGAAGTAGTAATAACAGACATCTATCTAGGTTAGGAATCTGGCTGTAGTATTATGTATCAAATGACTGATATTTTTTCAGCTCAATCTTCTGATCAAACTAGGAAGATAAAGAAAAGAAATAAGAAGAAAGTAAATACAGTAATCTGTAGCAAAGTATTTCTGTAGGTTTCTAATCTAGTAAGGAAGTAGAGAGTAAGAGGAATTACTAATCAGTGAAGTGTTGCTTTTTGCCTTACTGGTCTGCCAAGAAAAGAATTTACCTCACATATCTGATATAAATATTTATATATTTTGAGAGTAATGGTACTGAAAAATACCATAAATCTTCGTTAATCTTTTAAGATCTGTGACAAACGTTAAATACATTCAAATGGCAACAGTAAAGTTGCTCTAGCAGGGCTGGGAGCTTGGTGATGAGCACCCTTACTCCTGATCCCCTTCATCTCATGTAGTAAAGCTGAGCCCTCTTAAGTCAATAATATAATGATTTATACACAATCCTTCTCAATGGTGAAAACACTTCACTTCCTTGCATTGCATGAGACTGAGTAAAGACAGAAGAAACACAGCCCACCAAGCAGAGGACTGAGCTCTAAGACACTACAAGAAACATGAGCAGCAGCTCATATTCCTGCCTTTTATCCTCACAATTTCTCTTCTCCATGCTTCCTCTGCAGCAATACATCTACTCCTTAATTTTTGAGCTTACACTGATGCCTTAGGATTTCAGCTTTTGTATTTTTCATGTATTCGTGATCCTGCAATTCTTTAGTGTATAACTCTAGACTCCAAGTAGAGTGTTAGCTACTGCTTTTCCATTTTGATCAGACACAACAATTCTTCTCCAGGCCTGGGAATCAAGGACACCTCAGTGCCTCAGGCCCAGAGAAATGTAAACAAAAGTGAGCTGGGGGAGGACCAAACTTGGGGTAAATGACTTCATTACCTGAAGCTGTAATTGGAAGATTAACCCCCAATATGCAAATGGACCAAACTTATAAAAGTATGAAAACTCGTGACCCATTGTCCATTTTTTGGGTGTAGCCCATGAGGGGGCATCATCTGCCCTGAATTCTTTTTAAATGAGGCCTTGCCTCTAGTTAATCTTCCCTTAGTAAGACAGTTTGGTTCAGCTGCTCTTCCACAATTAGCAGAGAGCTAAATTAGCAATGAGCCCACATGCTCACTGCAAAAGCATCACCTGACAGTAGCCAAGAGGCCTGTCAAGCTGAGCACCTGAGTGCAGCATGTTGCCTGCAGGCAGGGACACAAACATGGAATTACCAATGTAAGATGTTGAAGACTTCTTCCATAGTGGGGCATGTCCTGGCCACGTATGAAAGAGCACAGCTGTGAATAATAAAAGTGGCTCCATGTGATTTTATATCGCATGGCAGCTCAATCCCCAGGAGCATATTCCAATCTAGTTACATGGGATTGCACCAGCTAAGATGTGTGCCTGGCTGCTCTGAGCTGGGCAGACTGAAGTAATTTGGAAAACCCAGACTATGTGGCTAACACCTCCAGGGGCTGACACACAGTGGAGTTACATTCCTGCACATCCCCTGAGCTCTGGAGTCCATCCTGTTTGTGCTCTTCAGCCTCAGTGAATGTCATGTCCTCTAGGAATGAAAAGCAGAGCACTATTTGCAACCACTGTACTGCTGTGTCAAGAACCAAATGATGGCCCTCTGGCTTGCTTCCCTGCCTCCAACTGCAGCCAAAATTGGATGTCTTGGGAGAAGAAGGTGGTCAGAGCAAGCAAATGTGAGATATCATCTCCCAAGGGATGGTATACAACAGAGTCTGCACGGACATGATCACAGCAGCTGGCTTGGGACCCTGAACAGATGTAGAGATCCTCTCCTTCACTGATAAATCTAACAAATTTTCAGGTGTTTCCTCAAATATTATTAATTGTGCTTAGGTAAGGAAACATTTTCTGCTAAGAGGCACAACTAACCTGTGCGGGCCTAGGGCTTGGTTGGCTACAGCTCCTGCATTTGCATGCAGTCACTGCCATGCTGTGCTGCCATGGCTCTGCAGACTTCTCACTGAACTCACTCAGAAACTACCAATGTCCTCTTGCCTTCTCACCTGACAGGCCCAAACTTAAAAGCCAGATCTACATGAAGCCAGAACAAAGTATGCCATTCACTGACAAAATATGCCATTCACATTCAAAAAACCCCAAACAATTCAGCTTCATTGTTTTTTGTGGATCTGGGCTCTCTGCTGGAGACAGGGACCATAAAATATTTCAGTGTTCTGGGGGTAAAATTGCAAACTGTTCTGTTTTCTGGGTCTTTCTCACATTTGTTTTCCAAGAAAAGACATGGTCTTCTGTAGCTGAGATTTGCTCCAAGCTACAACAACCTACAGTCGAGGTGCCAACTTGAATCATGTTTCAAGGCAGTTGGACTTCTTCAGCTCCTCACACTTCTACTCTGGCACACTTCTGGGGATAGCTGTGAAATTTCAACTGATTTGAACTGATTCAGGATATTGCCTTGGACTTCTTCATGAATACAGAGAGAAATAGGACTAACTGCAGCAAATACAGTAGATACCTCATTAGTAAGTGGATATTTGTATTGTTTGTAGCAGAATTTGGATGAAGACTGATTTGTCTCTGAGGGATCAAAGTTGAGACATATCCCAACATGGTGAAAATGCAATGAAAGAAAGGGATATGTACAAAGCAAATGTATGGAAACAAACTGTGTGCTATTTCCACAGTCTTGTGATATCTCAGTGTCACAAAGTCTGATGAGTAAGTGGCAAGTATTTATTAGAAGAAATTATTAGAAAAAATAAGCCAAACAGGAAATTAATAAAGATTCACGTGTGTGAAAAAAAATTGCTTTTCCCCACATCTGATAAATAGCCAGGCAGGCAGAGCTGAAGGATCTTCATGTCAAATGAATATTTGAGGTACTGAAAAATAAATTTCAGTGAATTACAGCAGGTTCACCTAAATGGGTGCTAAATGTAGTTTCATTTCTTATTCCTACGGGAAAAAATTTTATAGACAATGAAATCACTAGGTGAAACTACATGTATGTGAGTTAAGCATATTAACTTGCCTTTCTATTGGTTTTCCCAATTTAAATGAAACAGATTAATAAGTGTAGATTTCCTCCTTATTTGGAATAAAAGGACTCAATATCCAGTCATTTTTATTTCCTGATTTCTCATATTTGTCTTGATAAATGAGCTCAATTGTTTGTAACCTTATGTCATGGCAAATATCTATCAGGCAATCACTTCTCCTCAGAAATGCTCAGCCCGCAAGATTAATAATAGCAGACCACACGGACATCCACCACCAATTTCTTAGCACTCTAAAAAACCTCCTGCCTCAAGACACCCTCCAGTTATTTCCTTTTTCTTCCTCCATTATTACTTTTTCTCCATTTCTGAGCATCATCCATCATCATCTTAGCTCACACGTGTTAGATTTTCTTCTTATGGTGGGATCATTGGATCATTCACCTCCTTTTACAGGTGGGGACACTGCAGCAGTATCACACCGTATTTGATGTCAAGATGAGGAAAGGTATAGGCAGCTGCAGGCCTCTTCCAGAGTATAGGAGGAGGAGGATGACAAACATTAAGATACAACAGAAAATTAGGAAAAAAAAACAACACCTCCCCCCCCCAACAGAAAAAGAAAAAAAACCAAACATCTAATTTGGCTTGGGCATTTGAGGAAACTAATGCTTTGAATAATTTCAGGGCACAAAAAGCATCAATTGTATAATCACTATTAATAGCTTTTTTTGACATCTCTCTCTGTCATTCATGTTGATGCTGTATTTTATATCAGTAGATGGTAACCACCGAAACCAGAAATCAAACACAGAAGAGCTCTCAGTGATAGAACATGGTGATATGACACAGAATGAAATTCTGTGCCTTTGTTATCTGTGACCGCCAGAAATAGAGACAGGAAGAGAGAAATCACCAGGGTTGCTTTAAGATGCATATTAACTCTCAGGTTGTCAAAGCACAACAGAAATACATCTGCAGCAAACTCCTGAAACAAAGAATTACCTTATGTAACGGCTTCAGAGGATGAAACGTCATTTTTTCTCCATAAGAACAACGTCATAATTTAGTCTCTCCAAAATGTTGAATATAAGCTGTCAGTAGAGAGAAGGCTCTAGAAAATAAATAGCTTTATTGGCGAGCAGTCTGCAAACTGCAGGTATTTCTTGTGGGAGTGTCTAGCACATTCACGAGAGTCACCCAAAACAAGCCCTCCTGATCCCACAGCTAGCTGGAAGATATGGAAGATTCATGTATTGAGCCTACTCTTCTTGAACCTCCACTTGCACAAATACAAAGTTTTTTTGTCCACTCATACATAGAACCTTTAGAGATAAAACCACTCCAATTTTTGCTGCTTTCTGGAGACAAGAAATGCAACCAGTGTAAGGGTTGCACTTCAATTTCATTTAGAGATATGTTTATCCTTTTTCACTTCTGTAATTTGGAATAGGACAATCACCAATATGATGTGGCTATATCTAAATAGCCACAAAAAACGTATTTGCAACCTGGTTTACTTTCTATGCAGAGAGATTTGCTTAACTTCTGTAACAGAGAGATTTCTCTAGCAAAGAGAAATCTTAAATAGACAGATAATTCAGAGAAGCACTTTGAACTCATGATTTCATAGCTCCTGCACTCTCTCTTATTAAGTGAGGCCTAAATTTCCCTGTATGTGTGGCAGGGGAGGTGGTATCTGTTCACACACATTTGAAATAAACAACCCAAATCTTTTAAAGTCTAGACTGCCATTAAAAAGCCAGCCTTGGTCAAGGGCCATTGGACAGTTGTTATATTTATTCTAGTTTGGTCAGTTTTGGTTGGGTTTGGTTTTTTGTTTTTGTTTTTGTTTTTTTAAGATAAATTTATTTTCAGCATAAAACATCTCCGCTTAACTAAATTTTATCCATTTTCAATTTTCCTAATTTTGTCTTTCACTTTCTGCTATTGCAGAGCATCCCTGCAGTGCAGATTTGCTCAACCACTGGCCTCAGCCTCTTTAAAACCTATAAACAACTAGATACTGAAATCTGCTAAAATAAAATGAGGCAAAAAGAACTGCTTTAGTTGCAAAGTTTGAGATGTCACCTGCAATTCAGTTTCAAAAGAGTAGAAATCTTTTTAAAACCCTGTACTGGCTTGGCCATGACAGATTGAAAGTGAAGCCAAGAGTGGGGTTACCCTTAGCAGAGGGCATGACATCACTGCAACAGCAGCTCACAGGAAAAGAAGCAAACCCACCCGGTCAGTTTTCATGTAACTTTTTATTAAAATACAAATAACACATCCTATGAAATTACAGAGTCCAATTATAATTACTAAATTTTACAGCTCAACATTAATATTGCCACATATTCACAAATAGTGTAAAACAAGTACATTGGGATCTTTAACACAAACTTGTTTGATGGAAAAAAACTATCTTAGCATATCTATACAGAAAGCAATTTTTTCCAAACAAGAGATACAATTAAAACTGCTTACTACCCTAAACTGGCTACTAACTTAATCTCCAAAACATAGAAATGGCTTCACCTTAAACTATTCCAGGAGCAATTGACCTAACATATGTTATTATATATTACTACCATATTCCATAATATTACTTGTATCACTTGTAGTTATTATATCATATCCTATTACATCATATTTTACCATATTATATTATATTATATTATATTATATTATATTATATTATATTATATTATATTATATTATATTATATTATATTATATTATATTATATTATATTATATTATATTATATCATATCATATCATATCATATCATATTATATCATATCATATCATATCATATTATATTATATTATATCATATCATATCATATCATATTATATTATATTATATCATATCATATTATATTATATTATATTATATATCATTATCTATCATATATCATTATATCATAACATATCATATCATAACATATCATATCTTATCATATTATATCATATCATATCGTAACATATCATATATCATATCATAACATATCATATCATAACATATCATATCATACCATAACATATCATATCTTATCATATCATATCATAACATATTATATCTTATCATATCATATCATATTGTAACATATCATATTGTATCATAACATATCATATCATATTATCGTATAAACGTACATTACCATTACATTATTATTCTATAATAACATATATAACAAGAGAGATACATGTGATGGGCTGCAGCTGGTTCCGTATTTTAACAGTAAACAGTTGCAGCACTGGAAAATCCATAATAAAAGTTCTTATTTAAAATTTTCCGTTTCCTTTAGGAATCCCGACGAGCTCTTTTCTTTGGAGGTGTCTCATCCTCTTCATCATCTGGATAACCAAATATTTCAAATATTCCTCTCTGCCAATTAGAAAAAGGTACACAAATGAAATTCACACATTGAAAAAATGCACGCTGCGCATCTGTTTTGCCCCCAAGTCAAAAGGGGTGAGCAATAAAATTCTTGCCACAGTTTCCTGTAGCTGCTTGGAAGCTAAGATTCAAATAATGCTCAACTGTAAAAGGCACAAAAGAGGTATCACTTCCTGCATTTTGTCTGCTTAAAAAACACTTATTCATTCCCGCATGGGGCATAGATTCCAAAAAAGGCAATCCCATCTGTATATTACACACACAGGGCACTAGCTGGGCAGGGAAGAAAGCCAAAGAACAGGAACAGTTCAATCATACAGAAGAGCCAAAATTAACCAGATTAACAACAGACTCCAATCCCACCCTATCCTCCTTAAACCATACCCTAAACCCTAGTCAGGGTTTCATTCTTGGTGAAAGTAGTCAGGGATTTGGGTGAATTTATCCCTAATTAAGATACCCTGTGCAAGGCTATTGCTGGCTGTGCTACATTATACCCAGTAAAGTCCCAGGAGGCTGCTCTGCTGTCCTACGTGAGGATAGGAGCTTCCATAAAAGTTCTCTCCCACCTTGGGTGGTGTCATCACTGTGGTCAGGGCTGTGTACATTGGATTGCAGCCTTTGGGGCTTGCCGGTGGCATTGGATCTGCCTTCTCTTCACCTTCATTGAACTGCAGATTTTCATCCACCTGTAAGCCTGTTGCTTCTTTGACAGATGTCTCACCAGGCAATACAGAGGGGACACTGCAAGAGACACAGGACAAGTGATTGAAGCTTTGCCTGATGTTTCAGATTCAGGCAGGTCATAAATGGCTTCCAAACCTTTAGAATGAATTAAGTGACTTGGGGAAGGCAATCCAGCTCCATCCCTGCTTCCACCCTCACCATAAGCTTCACAAATACCCAGCTGATAATGAGGCAGACCGAATCCTAACTCAGAAGAATACAGCAAGATTCTGCTCTTCAAAAGCTGAGAGTTTTCTGAATGGAACATTTAATCTACTGACCACATCAGCTCTACTCAAAGAAAGGTAGATGGGGGTTTACTCTAACCCAAGAAGTTTTCAGCAAGAATGAAACCCAATTCCAATCCCAGCCACCTGCTTCTGCTGCTCTCTGGGGAATTAAAAACCAACCAGCAGGCCTGCAGAATGGCAGTCAACTGGGCCATACCTGTTTGGTTTCTCATTTTGCCGGTCTTTTTCTTGCTCATATTTTGTCTTCAGTCCCTGGAATGTGTGAACGTTTTTGACAGATTCCAGTGCATCAGAGAAGTTCTCAACTATATGTGCAATAAGGAACTGAATATTCTCCTGAGTAAGAACAGAACAGGGCTTCAGTCTCAAATGTTCACATGCAGAAAGTCAGAAAGCTTTTAACTTGATTTTGGAAAGAAGCTGATTCCTTGTCTAGAACCAAAATATTCTTGTCAAGAGCAAATGGGGAGCAATCAGATTTATTCTTAGGAAAAGAGCTGAAATCTGGAAAGAATTATTAAACTTCCCTTAGAAATGGACAATAGACTCAGCAACATCCTTGTTCCATTTGTGACCGTACCATTAAAACAGGATGTTTGCTATCTTGGAACTCTGCCTTTTGCCTCTTGCCCTGCAATGGACATGTCATTGCTGAGGCTGCTGCTGAACTTACCTTTTGGATGAATTCAAACAGCTCCAGCAAGGCTGAGCTGAGCAGGTTGCACCTGTCCCTGTTGTCCAACACAGCATTTACAACTGGCTCAAACAGGTTTCCCAGAGTGATGTAACGATTATAAACTTCATCCTTCAGGCCAATTATCTTCCTCATAAAGCGAAGAGCACCTGTGTGAAGAAATACATTAAAGCATTCAACAGCCACATGCCAGGGCTCTCACCTTCTTGTGGAAGAATTGAAAAACCTGGTGTGGTCCCAGAGGAAGATGCCCCCCCAAAGTGCAGAATCAGATTTGTTGACAGGTCACCTTTCTTTCTTTCTTGGACTTCCTTGGGTATTTGAAGGTCATCAGGAACCATGGATTTTTTCTCAAGTCCAGAAGCAATGCATTGCAGCATGCATGAAGTTAAACTATTAACTCCCTTGTGTTCTTTTTTCTTGTTCCCCTCCCAGAACCAGCCCTGAGTCTTTAAAGACCCTGGTTCACAGGATTTCATTCACCCTCCAAAAGGAGAACCAGATTCAGGACATTATTAAGAAAGGACACAATTTCCACTGAAATGAGGCAAGAAATCTGATTACAAAGGATCCTGTCATGGAGACTTCAAGAGACAACAATCCTCCTCTCACCAGAAACTGCATTGGTCTGTGCTTACAGACAGTTGCTACCTCTTTTTTTCCAAAATATTTAATTGTAGCCAATGAAACACAGCAAATGAACAGGAATTCTGAGTTCAAGTGAACATTGGCACTCTTATACCTTCCACACAGGACACACAAAGCCTTTAAAAAGGAAATCACAACAGTTCCATACTCACACAAGGCCAAACATTTGTGTTTGGATTTCATCAAGACCAGCGTTCTTCTTAGGAAATCTTTGCTGATAACGTACATCTTCATGTGATATTTGTGCCATTCCACACAAAAAGACAGCAGCTCCAAAACTGTGGCAAGTATTTCTGCTGTTTGACTATTTTCTACGAGAGAAATTAATGCCTTAAGTTGTACAAAAAAATAAATAATATGCTGTCAGCGTACACTAAGCTCAGTTGCTATTGCACTTCCTGACATCTTTTTAGTGGGTTTTTGTTTTACTGAATTGCTTTGGGAAGCAGGACATTGGGCCAGAACAAAAGAACAAACAACTGTGCGGGTTTTTTGCCTTTACAGTAAATATTCTTTAAAATTAGACTAGTAAAACTATGGCATTATTCTCAATACATATGAAGGAAGTGCATCTTTACAAAGTACACCATCACACTATGTCAGCATTCACAGCTTCAAGAAAGGGCTATGAAAACTCCTGCCCACATAATCCCTGACCCTGAAAGAACAGTAGCTTCCAGCAAGACTATTCCCAGCAGACATCACAGGTCTATTGCTGTTACCAAGACTGTACTGCCCTTCAAAGGGAAAAAAGTTTAAATTGCCATTACCTATTTCACACCATTCTTCTGATGTATTAGCCAGAAGTGGCGCAGCAAGAACATGAATGTAACGGTCGTAGAAGATATCGAGAAATTCAAATATTTCTAAATGCTAAAACAACAATAATTTCATTAAACACTGGCATTCACATACAACCTTTTAAATAAAAAAGAGTAGTAACAGAAGAAACAGCCTACAAAGAATTCTACTGAGTTCTTTGGATTTGCAGAACTGTCTTCACACAAGATCAATTTCTTTATTTTGGGAAAAACTTGTGAGACATCCAACTAAGCTAGCTGTCATTAAAAGAATCCCCAGCATTGATGCAAATATATACTGGGAAAACATCAATGACTCAAAGGGCTTGACAAAGTGTCCTTAAACCATTCTGAAATGCAGGTAGTTTTGCCCAGAACAACCTGTAAAGCATTTGACAGGTACTCTGGTACCTTGCAATGCATTTAAATCTTTCAGGATTTATCATCCAAATGGAGAGAGCTATGGTCAGACAGTTCTATTGCATTGACACATGGGACTGCGTGGTTTAATACTGGCATGATGCCCCAGACACATACCTTTCATTAGCAAAATTAGCTTATCTTTTGCTTATTTAAAGTTGCTGTCAGACCACATTCCACTCAATAAAAAAACCCTGTAATTTTTTGTCCTCTGCCCACAATAACAGCAATAGAGAATATCAGGCTTTTAAGTTTGAAAAGACAGTATCACGTCTTCTACCATTCACGTTCTCTTACACTAGCTGTGTCCAGCATTTTCTCTGGATCGATCAGAGCACGCAAAATCTCTGTTAACTGACTGTCACCTCCAAATTCAGGGTCGGGAGTATAGATTATCTGCTTAATGATCTCAGTGATGAGCTGGGTATCCTGCAAAAAAAAATCCAAATAAAAAATCACAAAATAATTATTCACAAGAATGGAATGAGTTCCCCATTTTCTGCAATTTTTAAACAATAAAAATTAAAACAAAACACAGAAATTTTGATTTTATTTTGCTGGTTGTTTTCCTGTTTGCCCTAAAACTGGTATATTCAACAAACTCCAAACCACTTTTACTCACATTCTCATTCTGTCGGGCCTCTTGCATTACAAAATCTTGGACCATGTCTGGACTAAATTCTACTAGATAAGACAATATATCTGTAGCAGCAGATCTAACTTGCAGATCATCCACTCCCTCACACACAAAAAAAAAAAAAAGAGAAAAGAGATTAATTTGTTAGAGTAAATAAAGTATGATATTTCTTATTGCACGAAGCTGCAAAGAAGAGGCAGTTTAAAAACTGGAGAACATTTCGTTAGAAAAATTTTCATGAGAACCACAATAATATGGTTACAGAAAAACCACGAGGAATCAGGCAAATCCTTTCCCTACTATTTTCATCCTTTAGAAAGGACACAAAGCTTTCTGTGAATTTAAGAGCCCTAACTTAGGCTGGAAACATTCACAACATCCTACTTGCTTGAATATCTAAGACTTTATTGATATTCTATACCTGCTGTCCACAATTTGTTCATTTTGTACTAAAGGACCACTGTACAAATCAAGGTGTACAACAGTTTCTGTACCCATTTACAGGCAACAAGAATTCAGACCTTTCCTTAAGGGATGTGATTTTCTCTGATAAAAAACCCAACAATCACGCTTCCACGTGAAAAAGTCTCTTTCACCTTTTGACTGCCTTGTCACAAGGACTTCAATGCCCTCAGACCTCTCCATTATGAAAAGTAAAATACTAAGAGCAGTCAAAGCCAGGCTACTCCAGAGCAGAACTGTGGAGAAGCCTCCATTCTCAGCAGAGCAAAACTCTCCAATCAGACTTACAAAAAGGTGCTCAGCAGATCAAAAAATATTTTAAAAGGCTATATGGCTGTGGGCTTTTCTAGTTTTATTTAAACTAGTTTTAAGTTTTCACTTACCATTAACATTTCAAGAGTTTGAAGAAATCTCAACTTTGCCAAAGTTTGAAGAAATTCATCTATTTTCTTAGGTGACATGAACGAAAAGGCACAGAATTCCTTGAAAAACTTCATCTGGTACACAGGGGAAAAAAAGTTTTGTGTATTTGAGTCAGAAAACTCTCTGAAAGGAGGAAAGAGTTACAATTTGTACCGGGGGTGGTGTACTGGCTTCTTCTCCAGAAGTACTTCTAAGACTGCAGAACTCTCAGAACAGTTTCACTTTCTAATTCATCCCTCTCATTTAAAGCCTTTGAGGACCCATCAAGACTACTGACTTACCAATTCACATCGTTGCTCGCCAGTTGTAGATTCATTTTTTAATTGTGCCAAAACTTCAGGCAAAAATTCCTCATCCTGCTGTGGAGCACACAAAAAGAACACGAATTACACAGTGCCTTCTGGAAAGTGAAAACACGATCTTTCTAGGATCCCACACTGCACAAAGTCAACCTTTCCACACTGTCATTATTTTTATCTCAAAAAAGGCAAATGCTAGAATACACATCCAGCAGGATCATTTCCAGTCTTTCTGCACTCCTTCTGTGCAGCTGAAGCAGCTCCAGGACACCAGAGCCACAGGTAAAGCTGGCACAGGGGATGATCCCTAAAAATGGTCCCTAAATTTGTCTCTACAGAGTGTGACATTTCCTTTCCTTCTGTGCCGTGCCACCTCTATGCTTTGCAGTTCTGCTCAACCCCATAGACTCCCTGTGGGATTTGCCACACCCACACCCACATAAAAAAAGACGGAAAAGAACTGTGCTAATTTGTTTCAGGCTCCCATCTAAGCTACATTAAAAACGCTTACCTGCAAGTCACGTAAAATCTCCTCCTTGCCGGAGCTGATGAAGGAATTGAGGGTAGAAAGAAAACCCTCTTCAAAATCCGATGGATCAGGCATGATGATGGCCTGAATGTACTGTGCCCTGTACACCTGGTGGATTTGTTGCTTGGTTTCAGGATCTGTGGTAGGAATAACCTCCTGAAGCTTTGCTCTTTTGGTCAAGAATTCCCTGTGACATCCTGGCTGAGTCAAACAAGGATCATACTCAAGGCATCCGGCAACATCCAGAATACACTCATCAGAAAACATCACCTCGAACAGAATGGAGCTGTCCAGGTACAGAATTCCTCTCACAATGTCAAACAGAAGATGCAAGCCTTTGGTGTTCTTTTCACGCTCACAGACTTTGAAAAGCCGTAGCAGCTTTGGAATATAGTTCTCTTTCCTCAAGGCCAGTGCTAGCCTTCTCTTACGGATGCGTGAGAGGCGAGCAGAGGTCACTAGGTCTGCAATCTCTCCAAGTCTGGAGAGTTCACATTTAGGAAGGTTCAACAAACGACGAGCTCTACCCATTTCTTTAGGTGCTCCTCTTCTGACTCAAGAAGGTCCTGGGCGACTGCCACAGAATGGCACCAATACCCAAAGGGGACGAGAGAGAAGCAAGAGAGGAGGCCACACTGCACCGTCTCTCTGCAGCTCTGCCCCTCCAACTGCCCCAGGTGTTCTTCAGCCATTGTGATGTCACCTGGGTCTGAGCCTGCTGATTGGTCCGTCCCCCCAACTCCCAGCCTTCAGAACCTTGGGCTCATGACCGCCAGGGGTTACGGTGGGTGACCAACGGCTGTTGTTCGTTGCTGACCTTTTGGAACTTAAGAACCCCTTCTTGTACCTTCTGAGGGCCCATAACAAGGCTGGAGAGGGCCTCTTCCCAAGGGCAGGCAGGGAATAGGGGGAATAGCCTTAAGCTGTTTCTATTAGATGTTAGGAAATGCTGGACTATAAGAGTGGTGAGGCACTGTCACAGGTTGCCCAGAGAAGTTGTGGCTGCCCTATCCCTGGAAGTGTTGAAGGCCAGGCTGGATCAGGATTTGAGATACCTGGTCTAGTAGAAGGTGTCCCAGATGAGTTTTTAGGTCCCTTCCAAAACTGTCATCATGGAAGCATGCTGGGTCACTTCCTCAACTGGAGTACTGTAGCTGAGGGCTAGGGGCTTTTCAGAGGCTAGCAAGGAAGTGTTTAAATGTTAAGGAAACTTCCCTGTCCAACCACCTAAGAGTCACTCTGGAGTCATTCTCACATCACCTCATGTGGGACGAAAGGCGTTCACAGCTATACCCTCCACTCTCACACCAGGCTTCCTTACCAGCTTAATGCTGGCTTTCCCATAGCAGAGTCACAGATGTCCAGATCCTCAAAACAGTTTAATCATGATGCAGTAACTAAATAACAAAATAACACCTCAAGCTGATGCCTCTGAGGAGGAATCTGGAATAAACTCCTTTTTATCTCTCCCGTCTGAGTTCATGAAGGTCTGGAGCTCATTAGCTCGTGCTGTGTCTCTGAGTGTCTGGTCCCCTGGCTGCCCCACAGGTCCCCGTGCCCTTTGTAATGCAAAGGGTAGTTCATGGCCTCTTGCCTTGGGCTTGGGCTCCTGCCCCCCCAGAGTTCAGCTTGCATCTTGTACTGCAGCTGCATCCCGAGTTACCTGCAGTGAATGTACTCTTGAACATCTACCTCACCAGCATCTGCTGGGAAAGTAATACAGGTGGCTGCAAGCAACCAAGGGCATTCCTAGAGTGTGTAGAGGCCAACTTCCTGATCCAGGTATTAGATGAGCCATCCAGAGGTTGTGGATGCCCCATCCCTGGAAGTGTTGAAGGCCAGGCTGGATGGGGCCCTGAGCAACCATGTCTAGTGATAAGCATCCCTGCTCATGGCAGATGGGTTGGAACTGGATGATCTTTAAGGTCTCTTCCCATGAAAACCATTCTATGTTCCTATTATTTGGAAGAGATATAAAAGCAGTAGTAACTGTATCATGGCTCTTATCCCATGTTGGCTTGGTAATAGCAGCTGGTTTTGTCTTTTCAGTAAGTTTAAGAATAATTCATGTTTGTGCAACACCTTAGAAATTTCAAATTACATTCTAAGTGTTCTTTTCTCATCAGTTAATTTAAAGCTGCTACATGTCCCTACATACTACGTTCACTAAGGGCCACACTGGCCCTTCCAGCAATAGGATACATCCTGCTATATATTGAGACATCAGTGATAATGAACAATCCACTAGCCCATTAGGGCTGGAAAGCCTTTTGAAATCTGATGGCAATGAACAGGTCCAGTGTTTCACAATTAAGGGTGTGTCCCAGCTTCTTCTACCCATGGTGATGCCTTAAAATGAAACAACACACACTTTCAAGATAATATTAGTGTAGGAGGTAATATAAAGGCAGGGGTTTAATGGAGGCTTCCAGGGGAATATATGGAAAATGTCCACAAAATGCACCCCCCTGGGGCGAATACAGTTTTATAAGTTTAGCAAATTAGCATAATTGACAAAAATCATCCATTAGAGACATAACTGGTGAGGCAATTACCCCCAGTTCAACCTTCCTCTGAATTCCGTCTCCCCTTTTAGTAACTGTTCTTGATGAAAATGTGTCTCAAAGAGCTGGTTTTGACCTTGGTTAGAGAAAATCAAGGTAGGATAGGGACCTTGTCACCCCTGGGGCTTGGAGCTCTGGAATATATTTTGTCTTTCTGGCTAGGGAAAAAGGCAAGGAAAAGTACTGGGACTACAAACACACTAACGGGCTACAAATACATGTGGAAAGAGTACAGAGAATATATAAAAGAAAAAAGGCTAAAATCAATTTGGCATCAATTGAAAACTGCATCTGAAATAGGCTTGGAATGAGTCCAGCAGAAAACAACACCGAAAATTTTGTGGAGGCCTTTAGCAAACAGGAGACCATGTGCAGGCACAAGTTGTGATACTTTTTCCGGACAGAATCCCTTTCACAGAGAGTTTTTACTGGAAGATGCTCATTTATTATCAGCAAAATAATCATGGTAGAAATCAGTTTTGAGGAATTTCTTGTTTGAGCTTTACGCTATGAATCTTCTCTTCATAATTCTGGTACTCTGCGTCCTTTTGTCTTTGAAAACACTTTTCCAAAAAAAGAGAAAGCAAGTGTTATAAATGAGAGAGAATTAAAATGTTTCAAGCCTAGTCAAATATTTTTAATTTTCATTTTATGAAAATGCTCAGCTCTGGATTTTCACTTCAATTAAAACATCATAAAACCAAGAATCTCTACCTACTCCATTAAAATATGCAAAACTACTTTGTGGAATATGAATTGAAGGGTATTTGTTCTCTAAAGAACCAGAGATCTGTCTTTCCATTTGTGGGAGGTGAGGGGCTGGGGGAAAGTGATGAAAGCATTTAATGAAAAACATCTATTTGAAATGGAAAAGAAAAGACTTTTAAAAAGACTGGCTAAAGTTACAGATAATAGCTATGAAGTGACAATTTTGAAACCAAGTATCATTAAGTTAGCTAGGAATAATTCCCACTTTTCAAAATGCTGGTTTTATAAAGGTCAGATCAGCTCCATTCATAGACGTGGTGGTGGTGTGCAGGCAGCTGCTCTCGCAAGACTGTGAATGATTTGTTACCTTTAAGTGAGCCACAGAGGAACACGATTTGCAAGTGTGACACTTTTTCCACTGCACTGTTAATCTGGCTCTGGGTAACTCCTCTATGCAGCACTGCAGACCTGAGGACATTCCGAGGTTGGTGCATCCATGTAGGCTGTGCCTTAGCTCTCCGTACATCGCAGGGGCAAAAATAATCGCGCTGCAACATTACAGCATCTTCTTTAGCTCAAAAGGCTGGTGTCTGCTGAAGACCAATGCCAGCCCTGGGAGCCAGAGGCACGACTTGGGGCACAGAAAGTTCCCAGCTTGTGCTGACAGATGCTTTGCTCACCAGCTCCTTTACTAGTTAAAGATGGATTCGGCTGGGACTGTTGGGGCATGGGGAATGTGGTACAATTTTTGTTGTTGGCTGGTTTATAATGGGTTTATTTATTTCTTGAGTTTTCATTAAAAACCTAGGTATGTTTCACATTATCAGAGCTGGCTATTCAGAGTGTCTCAGTCCCGTTCTTGCCAAGATATCCAAGCTATCCTTCAGTGGGAACCTGATCAATACATCATTCAGATACCCTTGGTAATTAAGGAGCTCAGATGTCCCTGTCAGAACCAGAAGCACACCCTGAATCCCACTGATTGTCAGTGCATTCTGGGACTTCTAAATGGCTTTTCTGTTTTTAAAATCAATTGAGAGCTTTAAGAACTTAAATGCTTTGGAAAACAATAAATAAATATGAAGGATTTACACTAGGGCGTGCCCAGGCATTGGCAAAGATAATCCCCAAGGAGGAACAGCCTGGTCTTGTCCACTCCATGCTGTCTCGTGGTGATTTTATGACACCCTATTCACTAATTGTCTGCTCTATACCCAGAAATGGTTGCTGTAGCTTTAGGGTGGGTCCAGGGGCAGAGGTTGCACCTGGGGGCTCTTGTGCAGGCTTTTTTCAAAATTTCACTCCCAGGCAGGTGTCTGTGGCTCCCTGCAGACAGGCAGACTTTGTTGCTTAGCTAACTTGGATTTGTTAGCTTAGGCAAGAAGTTTTTTTCCTTTCCCTGGCTTTGGAGACTTTGACAGCAAACCTTCCACAAGTTTTTTGGTTTTTTCTCCTGAACTGTTCGGTTTGGTTTTGGTCTGAGATCAGAGAGTTGATGGGAGAAGCAGAGGGCCAGCAAGGAGCCAAGGAGCTGCTCCACCCCAGCCCCAGACCTCAGAAAAGCTGAACCCACAAGAAAAAGGACACCAAATCCACCAGCTTCATCTGCTGTGATGAGATCAACATCAGAGATTCACCAGGTTCCCATCTTTTGTTATTTTCCCCCTGAGCTCCTATGTGAACCTTTTGGTTTTTTTCTTCCATGAGACAGAAGCCAGGTGCCATTTTGTTCCTCCCCACCACATGGTTGGCTGTTGTTTTTCCCTGGCATTTTGAGTTGTTTTTTTTGTTACAGTGTGAGTGTGTGTATGGGGAGGGCAAGGTCTGAGAGTTCAGTATCTAGCATTTTTCCACAACTTTTTTTCCCCATGCCATGTTGACATTCTCTTTGTCAAGAAATGGTTGGTTTTTTTAGCTTTCATCCACTAGTGCACTAGTGTTAATCTCTTATTGGCAGAAAGGGTATTGTTAGAAACTTTTTTTTAGAGGAAACAGTCATTCTAGAGCATTTTCTCCAAAACTCATCTCTAAACTGAGACACATGTCAGGTGTGATCATGAAGGAAGATCTGCTTAGTACAATGGAGACATTACTTTTGTAGAACACTTTTTTTTTTTTTTTTTTTTTTTGCCAGCACTTGACCCTTAAAACAGTGTTTAAATCCACATCACCACAACCCAGAGTGGACATGCAGAGAGAGAAGCATTCCTGAGCTATATAGCTCTTATATAGCTCCAGGAATTTGGAGTCTCTGTCTGCAATTCATGGAAAATGGAGGAGCTACAGTGTTAGCAGCAGTCCATAGGAAATGCTGACTGTAGGGATGCATTAGAAAACACCTCTCCTTCTCAAGAAGGAGAGCTTTGCTCCCTGACCCCAGTGCCCTGATCCTTGGAGGATATGAGACCCCAAACCTTACCCTGAGAGACAAACAAGAACTGGAGTTAAGATTTTCAGCAGCCCTGGCATTTTCCACTCTGGCAGAGAGCTTTCAGTTCTGCTTATGGAAAAATATATTCTTCACTCAAGCACCGGTTGCAATTTAAAAGGTATTTCAGCAGCCAGCAGTCCAACTGCAAGACATTTCCTGATCTTTCCATTCCCAGGTGCCTGTTTAATGTTACAGTCTGTCCAAAATCATGCCACTGTTATCTTCTGGGACATCAAGGCCTGCTCCATCCACCAGACTTTAATGCATAATCAGAGAATTAAAGAAAGTAAGTGACTTCTTCGGAGTCCATTCCCCAGTTCTTGCATGTACTAATAGTTGTGGAACTCTTCATTGGTGGAAACCAAGAGTACCATCTCCCCAGTACTAGCATTACAAAGAACACACTGATACAAACAACACAGAAATATGCCACTAAAAAAATGCTAGACTCCAAGGTCAGCTTTAGCTGAGCAGAGGATACTCGAGCTATTCAGTGGATAAATACTAAGCTTATTCTTTTCTTGATCCTCTGCAACTAGAGGTCAAGCAGGGCTGGTCTGTCTTCTGCTGGGGTGGAGAAGTAAAACGTACAAACCCTGAATACACACAGTATTTTTGAAGGTACCTTATAGGAAAAGCATGAAAGAGCTTTATACGTCTACTAAGTAAATACTCAATGTGTGCTTATAAGTCAGAAATAATTTTTTTTCTAATAAAAATGTTTTAAATATGTTTTAAAACAAAATTGTTGAATTTCTCAAAGGGAAAGAAATGCAAGACCACAGAATGGACAGTCATTTCCATACTGTCAAATGAACTACTTCCCTAGCAATGTTCAAGGGTTTTTGCTGCATGAGATCAGTGGAAAGTAGAGCAGTGTCATTTATTTGGTGAAGAGAGATTAAGAACATTTTGCAGGAGATAAGGAGATGTACAGCCCTTATTGCAAAAGCTCCAAATGCCCTCAGGCCTGTATGATCTGTCAGACTGGACTGAGGGCAAAATGGACCTGCCTAGCCCTTGCTGACCTTCCAAGATATCCATCACAGAAACAAAGATGTTCAGCAGTCTTTGCTGTTAAAGCAAAGGAGCTAGCCTTGTTCTAGGCTCTCTAAACATGATTATCAGAAGGAGGATTGTAGAGTCTAGACATACCACCCTGAGGGAGTGAGGAAGGCAGAAAAGAGCCCCTAAGCTGCCCTCAAATACCATTACTGTAATTTCATTAGATATTTTCATATGTTGTCATTAGCTGTAGTACTGTAGTTGTATTATTATCACAATTAATCTTTCTTACCTAGAATAAGAAATTCTAGAAACCCACACTTTCCAGCCTCAAAAAAAAAAAAAACCCTTTCATGCCCTTCTTTTTAGTCATCATGATCTGAGCCCTGTATTAAATTCTAGCTACAAGCATTTCTACACTGAAATCCTTATTGATTAAATCTGTTGGATCTAAAGTTTATCCCTCTGCATTTTGGCAAATTTATAACAAAACAGGGTTCACAGAAAATGACACAGGAAGCAAATGTTGGGGTGGATGCCCATTCAGGCAAAAAACCCTCTCACTCCAAATCTAATGAAATTTCAAGCACAAAAACCTTTGCCAAGGCTGGGTAAGACAAGTAAAGCTCATTATTTTGTATTAAGCCATAATACAATCAAGTTTACTTTCTTGCAAAAGACAGAACATGTCAATCCTGAACTGGCACAGAAAAATGGGTGAAAGTTCCTGATGTACTAGAAAGTAAAGTTAAGGAATGTGTACATTGCCAGAAAATTGTAGTTATCAATTTTGACACCTGCCTCAATGACAGTGGTTAAAAGCTTTCCTGGCTCTGCTGGGGAATAGGTTGGAAGCACCACTGTGTGCTACAGTCAAATGGCAGAATAGCCTTTGGGCATTAAACAGATTGGAAGATTTTAAAGATGACATTTTTGGACTACCTGCATGTCACACTTCCTGCCTTTTGTATTTGAGTGGCGCCTGGGAGTAGACTCAGGATTAAAATGCTTTAATTTTAAAATAATCTATTTCAGCTTTATGGCTCCCTAGGAGAAGCACTGTCCTCCTTAGAAATGAAAGGGATCTATGCTATACATTTATTTCTGAGGGAAAACATTTCCTTTGTGCTTGGTGAACATTAAATAAAGCATGTAAGTCTCCAGCAGATCTCCCTCATACACACCTTGCTGTCAGTTTACAGTCACCTATTGCTGTACAGAGAAGAGGGTTGGGAAACAGATGTGTAAGGTTAGGGGAAAACTTTTTCACTCACCTTATGCATGTGAGAATAGGAGAACAGGCAGGATGGGTGTCCTGCTGGCAGGGCCTCCAGGTCATAGTTGGGACATGAGCAGGACAACTGAAGGAAATTCTTGTGGGATACAGAGGATATTCAGCCTCCATCAGTCCCAGCAAGCCAGTGTTCAGAGGAAAATGATCAGAACAAAGTAAATTTAATCCTTCTGCCTACATCAAAAAAACTTCCCAGAAGTACTAGTTTTAATTAAATTGCTGTTTTCAGTCATTTGATTTTAAAGGCCAACTTATCTTCTGGGAATTTTGTCTTTTAGCAACCCTAGTATATCAGAGCAGCGTACTTTATATAAATAAATCAATCTCACAGCAAGTTCCAGATTGGCTGTGCAGCACAGCAGTGCCTGGGCAATCAACACCTTATTCAAAATCTGCTCTTTGCTTAGACTGTGCTTGGTGATGGTGGTTTGAGCCAGAGAAGGGACAGAGCCCTGTAAAATGTATCCTTTCCTGGCCACCTAGGCCCCTCCGCTCCCAGTGGGGCAGCCTTGGGTCCAAATGCTACAACGTAAATGCCATTCCCTCACTGGAGATGCAGGAGGGTGGCTTACTAAAAATCATACCCAAACACAAGTACCTGCAGATGAGATAGCCCAGTGCTTCTGGGACTTCTGCACAACACAATTGGAATGAATCAAAACAAGTGCCTTCAAATGAACTAGAAGTTCATCTATGTAGACACAAGGGATTTGGTCCCCCTGACTTAAGCACATTTTAGTTTATTTCCTTCTCTAATTCAGAGAGACATCATTTAAATCAAATACTATTTTTCAAATCTTGTCCCTTCTTGAGACTAAAGACAACAAATTCCTGGCTGTTATTTACTTTACAGTTCCTTTGCAGGTACTACAGTCCTCATTATTCAAACATAATCCAAGGGGGGAAACTAATGTTCTTCATGTAATTATATTTCAAATATTTCACTTTCAAGTCATTAAATCTCATGTATCTTTCCCTCACTCTCCAAGCACCCCCTTATGTTGTTGCCCTTCAATGGCTGCTGCCTGTATGACCAGCCTTCCCAGCTAAGGAGCCACTAGTACTGCAAATATCACTATATTGCCATTAATGCAACACACAGTAAGGTGTCCAAACAGCTGAAATTACTTCTTCCAAACTGTAATCTCTTGTATTTATTGACTATGAACTTGAAACAACACTTGCTGTTGTGCTGCTTGTTCATTGCTCCCAAGAAAGTCCATCCCAGTTAAACTTTCTCCCTATAACATCTTGTCAGAACTTTTTTTTTTATTTTCCACCATTCCATTGCTTCTTTCTTCCTCTCTCCTAATATTCATGAGTAATGAATTAATATTGAGATCATTGCTTCAAGGAAAGGTCAGGTCTATGGTGAATGGACAGTAAGAGTGCAGAAATCTGATACCTGTCACTGCCCTATCTCAAGGAACTACAGGAAGTCAGCACAAGTCACCTGAATTCTTCCATAAAATGAGGGAAAAGTGTTCCATACTCTGACCCCAGAGGTCTTCTGGGACTCCCTCCAAAGAATTTTTCAGTTCTAGAACATGAACTTCTTTAAAAAAGCAATTTTTCAGAAGTAAACTCCCAAAACATGACCATGGATAGAGATCAGGATGATTAGAACTATCAGGATCAGAACATCTGTACTTCTGGGTTATTTTGCCAAAGATTATTGATGTTCTTGCCCTGAGCTTTCATGGATATCTTCCATTGTGGTGCTGATGGAGGCCAACACAGGATAACTCACAAGCACAATGTGACAAAGGCAGCTTCCCAGAGCTGAGGGACATTTGGTTCATGCAGAGGCTTGTGACAGGAACTCCTTCAAACAGCACAATGGATAGACACAGAATTAAGAATGGGAGTAAAGGTGATTATTAAGATTTTAAGGTGCTGATACTGCAGCTCTGAAGTGGCTTGTGAAACACAGTGATTTCAGAGTTCCTGAATCCAGAGTAATGTACCAGAAAAGGTTTTGGTTTGGAGGAGACTAGGACAGTATGGCCACTGTGGGACCAGGCCAGCCAGGGAATTTGTGGCATAATAGATAGAGAGATGGGAACGATGGAGTTGCCGAAAGACAAAGAACTTTTAATGTAAAAATAACAAATGTAGAAACTGCATGGTACAGGGGGAAACCTCCAAAGACCCCAAAATCTGGAAAGCACAGAGGTATATAGACGGGGTGGAGGGTACAGGATCCGTTCCATAATGGGGATTAGATATATAGCTGGCAACCAGCCAACCATGTATGGAAACAACAGATATGTTATTTGTAACAAACTGGTTAACATATTAGTTCCCATGAGACAACTCTTTCCTCTCTTCTCTTGCCACAATGTAGAAGGATGTCCTTCCTCCTCGCTAGGTGGCTTCCAGGGTTTGAAGCTGAAACTCTGTGTGTCTGCAGGTGAAGCTAGCTACCTGTCCACCCCAATTTCCACAGGATAGTATTCATGAAGGAGAAAACTTCCTGCCTGTTTGAGTGCACTATGGATTTCTGGAGGAATTGCACTGGCTTTACTCTGGCAATCCAGCTGTCAGTTTGTTTAAGCAAGTATGCATTCAGCCCAAACAATAATGTTTTCTTCCAAAAGTTGTTAAATGTTTCCACAAAGTGGATTAATTATGCAGTCAGCAGTTTCCCCTGATTGTTGATAAAACTCCAAAGTTGAGAGAACAATCAGCAGTTAAAGCACTGTGGCATGTTTGTGTGTGAAATTTGTGAAATCAGGGAGTATAGAAACAAAGTTTTCAAAAATCAGGATTGTTTTGATTTTTGTTGATGAATGATGATGCTGAGGATTTGGATAGCTCCCCAGGAGCAGCTGGTTCTCTGAGAGTCAGCTCATTACGTCTGTAACAGCGAATGTCACTGATTTCCTTTCTTCAGAATTAAGAATTGACAAATGTGAATGAAACAAGCTGAAGCACTGTCTGAAAGATGGCAAAAAACAATGAAAAGTCTATGAAAATCATTGTTCTGTACTTATGTTTTTTAAAAAAAATTTGAATACTTATAAAGCAATCTGGCCAGCTGTTGTTGTTAGACATAAAGTGGTTATCACCGTTGTCACTGTTGTTATGATGAAAATGATAAAGAGCTCCCTGACGTCAACACAAGGCTCAAAACATTGTCTTCCGAAGTATACAAGGAGCCCTGAATAAATATTTCTCTCTTTAAAAATGCCATTGTATATGAATAGATTAAAAAAAGATCTTGTAAACGGATCTGTATCTTAGCCATGCAAAATGATGGATCAATTTTGAAAATGTAGAGGTTTCGAGATTTTAATTCATAGAAAATATTAACAGAGGTGCTTTGGTGCAACTATCAGAACTGGAAGTATGTTTAATATCCCCATGAAAGAATGTTTAGAAAATAGAGATCAAATGCATAAAATAACTGGGAAAATGAAAAACATTTATTGCCTGAACTTGGTTGCTTGGTTTTACTTCACTCTCTGTATCTGCTATACTGATTGTTGACTGTTCATGCCATTAACTTCAAGACAATAAGAGGAATTCAACTCCTTTACAAGTATCTCAGTAAATGTGCTTTATTCTCTCACAGCAGGTATGTGGCAAATTTACTAAAACAGTATTGCTGGGCTTTGGATTTTTGAGGTTCTCTTTGTTCAAGGAGGTGTTCAGTGGTTAGCATTCTGCATTTATCTCAGTATACATTAAAAAAAAAAAACAACTTTGCAAATTTTGAGTGTGGGGACTCAGGTTTAACTTAGCAGCAGTCAAGCTGCCACAGCAGAAAGCAGGGAAGTGATGCCCAGGGAAAAGGATTGATTGGGATAATAAGAAAATAACTACAACACTTGTAAGTTGTTTTCATTAAAAATAAATGCTGATTCCAACCATGTGGAGAAGCACTTTCTACAGACACTCAAAGGTTCATGTAACTACCAACAACCAGCTGATAACAACATTTTTTTTTTGCCGTGTTTTCAATCCAATTTCCAATCCTTAGTCTGTTTGCAAGGGTGGCAAATTTATCCAAATAGAAATAAACCTCGGTTTGCTTTTTCATCCCATATTTTGTCAGCTGGTGTGAAGGATTCCTCCACTTAAACCCTTCAGCTTTGCAGTGACCACTGGGTAACATCCCAAGAGCCAAACGCTGATCCTAACCATGGCCAACAGAGCACAAGGTTAGGAAGAAATTTTGCAACACACAAGACCACTCAAAGCCATTTTTCAGTAGTAATTGCACTGCAAATGCTTTCCTGTCTTCTCTGCAGGACAAGGCATATTCAGCTATGAACATAGACTTTGGATACCTAGAGAACAGGGGTTGCCACACTGAGTTTCCCAGACTTGATCCTAGTGTTTTCCAATCCTCTCTGCTAGAAAATTATTCTTTCCAAATAGCTGCACAGGCCCAGCAAAAGGCACAGGACTCCAGGATCTGGGCTGCTATGGTAGAAGCTGTGAGAACCCATTCTCAGAAGTAAAAAAATACTCAAAAAGCAAACAAACCAAAACCCTTCTTAATGACTGCACAAATTTGAAGATAAGGCAAGATTTTTTTTCATTTATAGTGACTTAATTCCCACTAACAGCAGAACAAAATTGATTCACCTTTACAGCCAAGCCTTTTAATGGCAATCCATCAAAATGAGGTAGTAACTGATGAAGGCCCCTTATAATACTGTAGTAGCAGAGAGTCCCTAAGGCCTGAGAATCAGATCTCATACACACACAGATAAACACAAAATCCCTTCAAGTGCCAACGTCTAATATTATCATCTACTTATGATAAAATATCAGGGCTGAGTAAAAATAAAACCATGATCAACCTACAGCTGTCCATCCTGCTCATAGATTTTGATCAGAAAAGCAAGTGAGGTGCCTGAATATTTTTAAGAACTGACACGTAATCTTGACCTATATTGTGAGAGTTGAGAGCAGAATTGGAGAAACCTTGATTTTGGCAAGGGGAAGTGTTCAACAGTGGAAAATGTAATATGTATGAACTTAAGTGTCACGAGGCTGCCTTTAGACTAAAGTATGCTATGGCCCTACAAGCTGTGTTTTTTGAGAACTAAATTAAACACTGCAGTATTGTTTCCATAGAAGCTTTCTGAAGAAGGATTATGAATATATTTCCTTAAATTATTAATCATATAAATAATTTGTCTTTTAACTTTAGTAAAGGATTAAATGAAACGGTTCTACCTTAGTTTTAGCCAGCTTTCAGAACTCCCCCCACATCCAGTGAGCAGTCAGGCAAGGCCCTATGACTGAAAAGAGTGACATGGTTTCAACACTTGGCAAAAGAATCTACTAGTGGTAGGTTCAGAGCAAATTATCTACTTGCCATGCCTTATTCCAAAGGGAAAATGCTAGAGTAGATAACCTAGCTGTTACACACCACCCAAACTGTGCTAAGCCTGCAGGGGTTAGAAGCAGTCCTGTGGCTGAAAGGGTAGTTGTGAAATACCACATATTTTATGACTGGGATTGCTCCCAAGTGGTGTATGCAGAGCAGCACAGACAACTCAGTAATTTTTTTTTTCCTTTTCTGTTATTGAATCTGAATTACACCATCCTTTGATTTATGTTATTGGTGGTGGTTTTTTTGGTTTTGTTCGAGTTTTGGTGTCTTGGGTCTTGGGAGGTTTTCCTGTTTTCTTGGTTTTGGGGTTATGAAGCTTTTGGTTTATTTTGGAGGTTTTTTCTTAAAAAGAATGCAGAAGACTGAGAAGGAATATGAAGAACTTACTTCTGTGAAATAATATTCTCTAATCAGAGGAATGAAAGGAAAGCCATAGCAAATAACCAATTTAGTGATTTCTTATTAAGGTCACAGGAATTTTCTTAATGTAGCATGATACTGACCGCCAGGAAACCTCACAGTGACCTAATAAACTCAGTATCATTACAATGCTGCCATACTGGGATTATACTAATACTGAGTCTATCTGGAATTGAGGAGGGTGACAAAAACAGGGAGAGGAAGTGAAGTAAGTGGAAAAAGCACTGGCAATCTGAATTTTTACTGTCTTTTGAGTGTTTTGGGTTTTTTCCTATTTTTTATCATTTTTAAAATAAAGCCACAGGTCTTTTGTTGAGAAACTCTGATTTGTCTTACAAGGACATGTAGAAGCTCTGTCTGAGGCCAAGGTCCCTCGCTGGTACATCATCAGAAGCAAGCAAAATGAGGATTTGTTTGAACTGTAGATATCACGACAGCATTGAGGTATGGGAGCTGGTGCAGATTGTAGAAATAAGCTGGCTGTTGTAATGTGCAGTTTGTGAGAGGCTGAATGAAAAGGTCCACATGAGCTCTTCCCAATAGTAACATAGAATTATCCTTCAGCCTCCTATGCTGACAGTCTTAAGTATATTTGAGCAAAAGTCCCATGTACATCCCAACTAAAATAGAAAGGGATGAAAGCAGAAACAAAAGTGAGGTAATCTGCTTATTTCCTGGGCATACATGGATCAAGGAACTAAGATAACAGAGTGCTGTCACTCAGCACCTTTTTCCCTCCCGGATGCAGCCAAAGTGGAATTAGCATTTCTGCAAGGAGCAAGGGTGTCTCTCACAGGTCTGAAGGCCGTGCTCTTCAGCATACTTGTCCCCCTCAGAAAATGCTGTTTGGTGGGGTTACAAGAATATTAGAAACAGAGAGAGTAATCCTAAATCGGGACAGCTTTGTTACCTCATTTCCACACAATCCTTACATTAACATGCAGCAAAGTCTCCAGGTTCTCACTTCCCTGTTTGCAAAAGGAAGCAAAGCTTCAGGGACAAGAACCAAGGACCACATGTTCATGTTTTCTAGTGAGCAGGTTGTTATGTCTCCACCTGACAAAAGCAACCTGAAGTAATCTGAAATAAACTTTCCTGCATTACATACCATTGCATTGTGGAACACCTGGCACAAAGACAACACAGGCCTGTATGAGGTTACAACACTTGAGCATTGCAAGGAGAATTTTCTTGCTTCCATTGTATTCCTTCCAAGTATTTGAGAAATTATGTCAGGGTAGAATTGCAGGATGGAGTGAAGTAGCAGCTAGCAAGGCCTGAGTAATCAACTGGTCAGCTATAGATACAATGGGATTTCACATAAATGTAAGAATCACAGGATAATTTAGGTTGGAAGGAACATCAGACCAATCCACTACTCAAAGCAAGATGGTTTTAACTTAACTTGTGAGAGTTATCTTAGATACATCATTGAAGAGGTACAGGAAGACAAACAGAAGCAGTATTGTACTTTTTCTCTCCTCAGAGAAATACTTAAAATGTATAAACAGCACCCATAACCATCCACTTTGACAAAATCCATGTGCTGCTGTTATTAGAAACATTTACAGAAAGAATTCTTTTTTTCACACAGATGTTCATTTAAAAAGTGTAATTAGCATTTCTATATAAGCAATCTATTCCCAATTATATCCTCAAATCTTCTGCTAAAACTATTATTCTTTTGTTTGGAAGTAGAAATAAATTCAGTCAATCTATCTGATAACTCAATATAAAATATCAAGTCTCAGAAAGAAAAAAGCTGCAGCCTGTTTCAGATGTACAAACTTGGAAGTCTTTGCATAAAAACTATTCACCCTGCCACCAGCACATGGAAGAGTCCTTTAATTACCTTTAGTACAAGTAAAGCCAGAGAATTTATCTCATGTCCGTTTTTACATCCTCTATATGTATTACTTGCAATAATTCACATGGGCTGAAATGAGGTTGAATCAAAATTTTGGTTGGTGCTTCTTTGATAAACATCTTACAGATTTCCCCCTTTAAATATACTCAGCCTTAAAAAGGCATCACTCATGTCAAACAAATTGAAGACTACTACTACTACATAAGTAATGACAATTACAAAATAATAGGGGGAAAACCATTCCTGTTTCAGTACATTTCGGTATTATGTATAAAGAATCCTCACATTTCTAAAAACCTCCAATAAATGAGAAGTACCAAGCGTTTTGGCCTAGAAACCAGGAAATTACAATTTTTTTTTGTTGGGATTTGAGCAATTTTTGGTGGAACAACATGAACACATAATTGAACCCCTTCATTACTCATTAGAACCATGCTTGCATTTTTCACTGGAAATACAGGCACTTCAGGATGCAATGAATTATTTGCTTAAAGTGGGAGAGACACCCCAACCAAACAATCTTACCTTCTTCTCAAAGGCTATGCCAATAATCTTGCCTGCTAAGTCTCTTGTTTCAGTGCTTGCCACAACTGTTCCTTGAGTGACTGCTTGGCACTGAGTGTTTGCTCTGGACCTGCCTTCAGCTGTGCTGCTCTTTGCAGTTTTTCTGCGCTAACTCCACATGCTCACAGTAGGAACCCTTCAATGCTGATTTTAAAATAACAGGTGGCCTTTTCCAGTGTTTTTCTGTGTAGACACAAGAGAAGTATCAAGCTGGTGAGTTGTACTGCTGTCACTCAGACGTGGAGGTGGTAGTGAGAAAAACAATGCCAGCAATTAATGTTTACAGTGGAAAAAGGCCATCAAATTGACTTGTAATGGTATGCTGTAGCATTATTTCTAATTGGCATCTCACTATAGAATTAGATGATCATGCGACATACTTGAGCAATAATAAAAAACTAGATAATTTATGGGAGAAAAAATACTAGACTGGGTAATCAAAACAATGCAATGCATGTGGTATGTCTCATTCAGCTTTTTAAAAATTCCTGAAATGTGCACACCATTACTGCCCAATTTGGGGAAATTACTAGCCTCCAGCAACCACTAGCCTTTCTGCCTCTACACTTGAACAGCTCCTGCCCTGAGGGGCTTTTCATAGCATCTATTTGATGAAAAAAATCCCAAACAAATAAAAGTACACATTCACACATTCACATGTACCTCTGCCACAGTAAAAACTCCAAGGTTTGTCCTTCTTCAGCACAACCCTTTCTAACTTATCTATCACAAAATAGCTGTAATGGCAGCTGAAGACATCAAAATCAGGCCTTGCCCATGACTTTTTTGTACAGAGTTTATCCACATATGGATGGGGCTTTTTACCACATATTGGTGGCACAGAAAGACTATCAGAAGAGTAGGATTCCCTGGCTCCACTTTACAATAACAGGTTTGTAAATTTATAATTTGGACTCCTCCTCTGCAAAGAACTCCATGCTGTCAAAAACTCACAAGTGTTGTCAATAAAAGTGTCTGCTGAGAAATGAAACTGCTTTGAACTTGTATTTTTTTTCCCTGAGTTTCTACTTTCTCTCTGCTTCCCACCCTCTTCCTGCATCTATCATCCAGCTTGAGTCTAAAAATGTCATGACCTGAGCAGAGGGCATAAGCTGTCTTCATCTAAATGCAGGAGGCAACTGCTCCTGCCATCCATGTGCGTTTCACAGTCATGAGCTGCAGAGAAGACAAAAACTTCAATAAAATAACCTTAAATCTTCTCAGCATCGTCCTATGGCAACTCTTTGTCATGATGATAAAAGGACATTCATTACCCAGCCAAATAACTGCATTAGATCATTCGCAATAAAAGGACATTAAGACTGAAGTTCTTGGAAATAGCATGACAGCTACAATGAAGCCCATGCATCATTCCAACATTATTCATTCCAAATTGTAAGAGTTTCAGATCGGGGTGCTTCAGTGTGTTGAATGCAAGCACCCTATAAATCCAAACAAAAGCTTGGGATAGACTCCTTCCAGTCTATTCTCACTAGAGACAATACAAGGCAGGAACTGAAGAGAAAAACTACTGTGGGAATAATTTTTTAAAAAATTGTCTGTAACACCAAAAATACTCAGTTTTAAAATCAAAATTTTGCTAATTATTAGAAAGTCACCAAGATTTACATTGTACCACTGCATTTTCATAGCACAGGAAAGGCATTCCTAGGAAGAAGAGTTTCCTCAGGGCTGAGAATATTTTCTTTTCTCTCATCCTAACAAAGAAAAAAGAAAATTGCTTTTCAGACCAAATGTGCAGCATGGCAGACTGTGCTGCTTAGAAAATCCTCATGTCTGAACTTCCAATGGGCAAGACCTGAAGTGTCTATTTTGTCCAAGTCAGGATCCATGGAGAGTGTTCTGTGCTTTGCAGAAGAGGCTCATCAGTGCACAGGATCTGACTGACAATAATCTGTGAGGCACAATGACATCCCAGCAACTTGGAGCATTTCAGCAGGTGTATTTCTAGTTTTTTTTCCAGGGAAAGCTACTCATATGACCCCTGCAACACTCCTGAAAGAGTCCTAAACACAAGTATGAAAGCTCAAAATTTCAGTTGTTTAAGGGTATGTTTGAAAAGCTGGTATTTTCTTTCCTTGCCCCTAAGAAGAAGAGAGCCCACAGGAAACTCACCATTCCTCCCAGTGTCGCTCATTAAACAGCTCTCCCTCTTAGTGCTTGTGTCCACAGTATCAAAAGACAAATGCCAATTAGTCTGGCACAGACGTAACTTCAAGGCTCTCTGCTTCTGAATATCAGATTATGTGAAAATTTAAGTGTCTGTTCTCACCTCAGAGATAAACAGATGTGTTTTCCAAATACACAGGTTATAGTTATTCATATCTGTGACTTTTGTGACAATCACAAGTAATAACAGCAATCAGATCATTACAAGAAAGTGGGCTGGGTAAATAGGAAGTGCTGAGATTCAGCCTCCCTGGGAAAAACAAAGACATGTTACCATTCATTTTGGGTGTTGTCTGTATGAAAACAAATTATTCACTACCAATATACAACATCTGCATGGATTAAAGAGGAGTAAACATTGGATACTAACTTGTCCTTTCTGCAAAATTCTTTGGAGATAAGAAGGGTGGCAAATAAACTCTTAGAGTATCTACTAAATAATGCATCTTCATACAATTATATTCTAGTCAGAAGCCTTCAGCTCTTAGACTCTTTAGACATTTCTCAGAATAATTATCTGACAAGTCCAATTTGGACCATGCAGCCAGCATGGATTTTATTTTGTTTGTTTTAAACTTACGACTGAATAATCGAGTTTTTATCTGATCAGGGCAAAATTATTTCTTAAACTTAAGAGTACTAAACTATCATGGTTTTCACTGCTATACATATTTCTTCACTGACTAAACCCTCACACTTCTACAGCCACACGACTGTTTATTTTACCAGGAAACTGACTCTAGCAATTCACTTTTCACAAGTTTTGCAGAGCATACACTTGGCAGGGGAAATGTCATCCACTTTGAAATGCCAAAACAGAAGCCAGTTCCTAGGAGCTTTGACAGTAAGAGAAAGACAGAAGAAACCATTGATGCAATGCCTGTGAGGCAGGTGTTCTGCTACTCCAGTGGCACTCATGCATCCACAATTATAATGCCAATGTGGATGCTGCCTGCCCCTTCTCCTAACACTACTGCTGTTCCCTCAAACAGCCAGATTTCTCCTCACACCTCACAATCCCATCAGCAATAACTGGACTAGTGGATGTAACAGACAGAGAAACCAAGCCTGGAAAAGGTGTCATTGAGAAAGTTATTTACAGATTTAATTACTGCCTCTTTCAGCCATATCCTAGTTAAATACACAGAGTCCAGCAGAAAAATGGGAATAGTGGTGAATCACACCTGCTCCAACATTAACTATCTTAGGCTGCATGAACTGGTTTTCATAAATTTATTACCCCTTCAGTTTCAAAGCCAGGTAATAATTGCAAGGCTTCCCATGCCTAAGGCACAAGCAAACCAGATCAGTGGGCTTCAAATAATATCTTTATTATAAAAGAGAAGAACAAATGAATGGTGAAAATATATTTCTTGCAACCAGAAAAATGCACAGTAGGCAAGAAAAAAAATTTCAACTTTTTTCATGATTTTTGTCACAAAACTGGTGCTTTGGAGGACAAAATGTTCTCTTGCTCTGCTCAGTGCCCATGTGATTCCTAGGCCAGGATGCAGGGATTCCCCCCATTCCTACTGCAGGGCATGTCAGCCAGTCAAAGCTGCAGCTGTGCCCTGCCCACGGACACAGGAGCTATCCTGCAGGCTGCACAGATGCCAGAAATGCTAACAGAGTGTGCTGTGTTACATCCAGCTGCAAAAAGGTCCCATCTGCACATCCTTTGCAATTTTCCACATCAGAAGAAAAGCAGATTCTAAACTACCAAAGCCGTTCATATAAATAACCCTTCTAATATGCAGCCTGCCTGCAATTTTATTTCCTCTCTAGTTTGTAGCTTGAGCTTGAACTTGAATTACCACACACAGACAACTTCTTTCCTGCTATTTTAATGAATGAGAGAGTCACTGTCAGGACAACTGCTATTGAAAAGTGATGTTCTGCAACTTACCTGCATTACCAGTAACCCCGAATCTTCTTAAATAACTGTAGAATAAGGAAGACTTGTGTCTAAAGATCTGGGTAAGCTCCAATATTCTCTTTTATATCACAGATAAATCTGTTTTCCAAAGAAAACAAGAAAGCTCAGAAAACTCAGATCTGCCCTGTGTGCTGGTGCCCAAAAATCACAATACCCATGAAGCCTTAAGAATCTAAAAATGAAACAACACACACTTTCAAGATAATATTGGTATAGGGGGTAATATAAAGCTTGGACCTTATTGGAGACCTCCAGGGGTAGTTATGAAAAATGTCCACAAAAGCCCACCCCCTCGGGGTGAATACAGTTTTATAGGTTTAGGAAATTAGTATATTTGACAAAAATCACCAATTAGGAGCACAAGTGGTGATGTCTGAAGTGCAGATCTTTGATTTTATTTTCAGGTAACATGAAACAATATGCAGAGCTAAATTCCTAACATGCTACATTGTCCTTTCAATTTGAGCAATGCTATAAAATCTGTATTATAAGTTTAGGGTGTAAGAACAGAACACTATTTATCACCAGTTATTTATTTTAATAAAGATTGTATTTCTAATTGTTTCCCACCGTTTCAAAGCAATTGGCCCTTCACTGAACTTCAACAAATGAGAGCTTTGAAAATACAGCCATTAAGAGAGATTAATAACAGCTTCTCATTTCTTATCCCAGGAGCCCAGGATATTCTCCCATTATTGCTGTTCCTCTCAACATGCAGAATTAAAGAAAAGGGCATGAGGACGTGAGACCCATTAGCAGTTTTCAATTGTAAAGATATGGCAAGACAGGCAATAACGTTTTGTATCAAAACATAGCCCATTTAGTCTACTGAAATTATTTTAGCCTCTAAAATTGTAAATCCACTTAAAACTAGAGGTCACTGAACATCTAAGCTGCCATGCAGCACTAGCACAGTCAGATGCCTTCTGACACTTGAAAGCTCAGTGATAACAGATTTGCTGTCTAGTGCTTATGTCTCGTTTCAATGCTCTCTTTCATGTGTATATATATCAATAACAAATATAATCCCCCTAACTTTATACTGCTTAAGTAACTACAATATTTTGGGTAATCAAGGACTTAGAATTTCCGAGTAAGACTTCTTCAGAGCCAGGTCAGAAAGTGCTAACACAACATAATTGCCCTGAATATATACAACTTACTTCTGAATCTATACAGCTTCCTTTTATTGAGGAAAATAAACAGTGAGCAGTTATCAAACACCTGTATGAGACATCTCCATGTGAGTAAAATACTGAGACTTAAATAGAGCCAACTATCTGGTTTGGAGGTTTGTGGATAAGGGTAATGTAAATGAGACTGATAGCACTGCAGATTTAATCAGCATATGCAGCTTGATAATGAGGATGCCCTGCCAAGAGCAAACAGAGCTCTGAAGATTGCAAGAAGGCTGAATCAAGTCTGGCTAATGGGAAATAAGATCTTACTAAGTAGAAATGTAAAGTTTGTCTGTGTGATGTGTAACTAGATGACTGTAGTAAAATATTACTAGCTTTCCTGAAATGGTATATAAACACGTAGCCCTCAGTAAAGCTGGATTCTGATCACTATTCAGTGCCCCTGTCTCTCTCTCATCATCAATAGAGGTTAGATGGTATTTACACAGAGAAATCTTGATAATTTTTCTATGAGAAGTACAGCATCTAATGTGATACAGTACATCTATAAAGGAGAATGTTCAAAGCAAATTACCTCTCTTTGATAACATAACTGCTTGTTATAAATAAAGACAAGGTTGTCACCTCTTTTGGAGCAAGGTTAATCCACTCATAGCCATTAAATTCACACACATGCATTATCAAGGATCTCTTTTAGCGCTTCTCACTTTAATAATTTGAAATGTTACCAGCTGAACATGGCATTTTCTATCACAGATGCAGAAGAGCCAGAAAGGATTTGCACTGTTATGTCTAGCTTTCAGGCTATGCACTTAGCTGTACAGGAACAAGATCAGTAAGAAATTTCAGCAATACAGCAAGGCAAAGCTATAAAAACATGGGAAAACAAGGCAGGTTGTCACACTATTGAGTTTTTTTCCCCCAGCAGGTGATGGAGAATGTTTCTGCACAGCAGTAGAAGTGTTAACCTAGCACTTCCAAAAACCTAGGTAAAGGTAACCAAGCGAAGCCTCACCACTCCCAAAGGCTGGAAATTACTACATGATGAAGCCCAGCCCATAATCTCCTTGCTAACAAGCTGAAGTTTTATTCCATTTAATAGACTTTGCTGCACTAAATGACACATCTCTAATTAAAAGATCTCAAGTGTGAAAAATCCTGAACCATAAGGGAAAACCAGAATCCTATTCCACTCTTCACATTTCCAGGAATCCCCTACAGAAACCTAGCAGTAGTAAAAGCCATCTTTTGGTAAGAACGGAATATTTAGCTTTGCAAACTGAACAAATAAACAGCAGTTTTACACCACTTGAAGATTTATCCCTGTTTCTCCACCTTGCATGCTGCAAACAGCTGGGCAGTTTGTAAGAGCACTGCAAATCTCCAAGAGCTCATATGTCTAAGCAAGAGCAATGATAAACACAAAGTAAATGCTAACTCGAAAGCTGTTTTGTGCACAATCAAAGAGGACTGCTTTTAGGCTAAGTGCATTTAGTGACCCACTAGCATTTGCTGCCAAAACCAGCTGGATTTGAAATGTTAGCCTCAGCTTAGATTAACTATCTAGAAATCTATGAGGGCAGCTGCTCTAAACAGATGTATCTAAACAGATGTCTCTCTAAGAGGAAATAGAAAGGAAAATGTTTCCTCTGATTAAGTTTTGAAAAAAATTTGGCATACACTTTTGCAAATAGTTGAGAGGTAGCAAATACAGAAATCAGGCTATCAGAGAGATGAGGCACTGTCTGTTTTTTTACAACAGGAGCAAACACTAAATTTTAGACTAATTGTTTTACTTTAATGTTACCAGAGGTATTACTGGTGCTCGACTAAACTCAAAGCAATGGCACATTTAGTGTACACAGTGCATTACTGAATGGAAAGCCAAAGTCAGAGGCTGAGTAGTTTATTTTACATGTAACAAAACTCATAAGATCCTCCAAGATCCCTCCTGCATGGAATGGCTGTACTGATTATGTGAACATTCCCTGAGAGCACTCATGTGGATGCAGAATGAACGACAGGCCATGGATTCACAGCACCAGGGCCTTGGAGACTGAAATGTGCCGTTCACAAACAATCCACTAAATCAGGTTTAAAAGAGGTTATAAAAGAGATTTCAGGGAATTAAAAGCTCAGTGAGTTCATCCATTGACATACTTTCCAAAGTGGCATTTTCACAGATTAAAGCATTATCACCTTCAGTATATTACAAAAGGTGTAATTACCTGGCAGAAAATTACACATTTTTGCTATGGAAGAGGACTGAGGCTTTTTATGAAGACCAGCGTAGGCACCACACAGGGATGAATGTGAAGTTTCTTAGACTCACATTGAAAAACAATATCACCTTCAAACATCCCACATAATGCCTCCTCTCACACAGCCAAAGGACCCAGAATTTCCTCACAGGGATCCTGTGAGCATGTACCTCCAGGAGAGATGAGGGAGGGAAAGTGTTGATCCTGGGAAAGCACATGGGAGAACACTTGGCCTCAGTATAGCCGGGAGCTCCAGAAAGGCTTCTGCTCCCACGGAGGTTCTGTCCATGCTTCCTTCCCTTCTGGCAGAAAACACTAAATGTACATGATTCAGAACTGCACTTTCACCCAGACTCCAGCACATCACAGCCCATGTGAAAGAAATGAAACTACATGGAAGTATGTAACCCACATACCTGGCTTCCTTTTTGTAGCAGCTTTCCTGACATAATGGACACTTCTCTGATAAGAAGTCTGTCACTGAAATGACACAGAGAGAGAGACACTCATACTCACTGATTCTGAGGAATCAAGTAGGAACATAAGTACTTCATTTACATTTCATGTTTATTTATAGAATTTTAACAGTGACTATGGATTGGACAGTGAGGATAGTACCTCCTGACCCCATAGGTCCTATCAACAGTTCATCAATTCTCTCTTCCTCCAAAGAGGAATGCAAAACATTTATTATTTACAAGACCAGAGTGTGAGAAACTGCAAAAGGAATTTGTCAACAATTAGAAGGCTGAAACACAAGGGCAACAGATGTCCTGCTGTTTTCAAACTAGAGAAGATTGGCATTGGTTTCAAAAGACTCCCTGGGAAATTTTTCCACAATTTCTCAATGCAAAATTTCCCCTGCACACTTTCTCTGCCAGTTGTGCGTTCATGGCACAGCCTTAACCTGCTCATACTTTGGTGAAAAGACAACTGCAACAAAAAGTATCCATCATTTAACACAAAAACGCAGAGGTGACCAAGGCTATCAAATTGTCCAGGTAGTCTGGTAATGTCTGTTCTTGTACAGACTGCATATCAAAAAATTGGTGATGCTTCCACCCACTGCTCTGCTGAGTGACTAATTAGGCTAAATGGACTGCTGCGCTATGGGAATAAATGCCAAACTCAGAAGAGGTTCATGGAGCTTTCCTTTCCAGTGGCATTTCTCTCAAAAAATGAAGTATCTACTCAAATTGGACTCCCAGGTCAGAAAAAGAGCAGCGTCTAAATGCAAATACAGGTGAAGACACCTGGAACAACCATCTGGAACTACTCAGCATCAAGTCAGTCAACATGACAGAGTTCTTCCTGTCTGACCATGTGTTAAGAACGACCATATTCTCTGTCAGGATTTACCTTTTGGATCCAAGTGTAGCCTGAAGTGAACTGCAGCACAACTGTACTCATGGAGCTGAGGCAGGGAGGAGAGCAGCAAGCTTTTCAGCCAGGAGGAAAGGACACAGTTGCACAGCCAGATGCCAGTAAGAACACCACAGTCACAATCAGGACACATCATCATCACAGGCCAGCCAGATGTCTAAACAGTATGGAAAGCACTTCATGAAAATAATCATGCTATCAAAAGAGCACAAATTTTATTTTGTCTTTATCCCCATGTACTGGTTTGAAGGCAAACCAGCAGGAGGAATTAAGTCCACACAAATATGTTGTGAGAGATGCCTAGTCAGAACTACAATTTAATAGGAAAATTACAATAAAGGCAATAGCAGATACAGTGGCTTACACCAACAAAATCAGAATATGATCTGACCCTGTTGGTCAGGGTGGTGGCAACAGTGTGATTGGAGTAATGGATGTGGTCCTGTTGAAGCAGTGATCCTGTAGAAAGGTCTGGTCCTTTTCTGGAGGTCTGGTGGTGGCTATCAAGAGCTCTTTTCCTCTGGGAATCCAGTGGTGGTATTGTGGTGTCCCAAGCTCCAGATTATATACAGGTAGGAATGTTTGGTTCCTCCCCCAGGGCAGGGCATCTCACAATGGGATGATGCAATTTTATGACAAATTCTGGGTGACCTTGATGGTCCATTAGCAGAGATGCCCCCTCCAGGGTGGCTGCTGCTCCCCCAGAGGGAGTTATCAGGGCTGAGTCATGAAGAAGATAAAGAACAGTGCTCCACTCATTTTAACAGCTCATGTAGATGGTAGTAGAAGACATACTTTTGGTTACACTTTACATTGTAACCCAAGACATTATCCACCCCTTATTCTATACCATCTACATCATACCCAAATCAATACCCTTCTTTAACTCTCATATATGTATGCACAATTAAACATTACACCCAGTTTGCACTTAAAATTATGTCCCCTTGTGGTATACAACAGGTTTCTCCATCTTTCTGCATTACCCACCAAGTGTAGGCTGGTCCTTGAGCAAAGACCAACCCACAGATGGGTTGGCCTCTGCTTGAGGTGGGACTAATCCAAGCAGTCTTTCATAAAATGCCTTTCATGTGTACCACAGGGACTTTATCTCCATCCACTGTGTGCAAGGGTTCAGAGTGGGCACCAGCTCAACTGATGGAGCCTAGGGTGTTGACCATCCAGGAGGCCTTTGCTAAATGCAGTTCCCAGTTTTTGAAGGTCCCCCTGCCAAGTACCATCAAGGTAGTTTTAAGCACCATTCAACTTTCCTGGTAGCTGCTGCATGATAGAAAATATGGTACACCCACTTGATACCATGTTCTCTGGCCCAGGTGTTGATAAGGCCGTTCTTGAAATGGGTTCCGTTGTCTGATTCAGTTCTCTCAGGGGTACCATGCCTCCAAAGGACTTGTTTTTCTAGGCCTAAGATGGTGTTCTGGGCAGTGGCATGAGGCACTGGGTAGGTCTCTAACCATCCTGTAGTTGCTTCCACCATGGTCAGTACGTAGCGTTTGCCCTGGCGGGTTTGGGGAAGGGTGATGTAGTCAATTTTCCAGGCTTCCCCATACCTGTACTTCGACCATCGTCCACCGTACCACAGAGCTTTCACCCGCTTGGCCTGTTTGATTGTGGCACAGGTCTCGCAGTTGTGGATGACCTGTGAGATGCTGTCCATGGTAAGGTCCACTCCTCCATCACGGGCCCATCGGAACGTTGCATCTCTCCCCTGATGACCAGAGGCATCATGGGCCCAACGAGCTAGGAATGATTCTCCCTTGTGCTGCCAGTCTAGATCCACCTGTGATACTTTCACTTTGGCAGCTCAGTCCACCTGCTCGTTGTTGTGATGTTCTTCATTAGCCCGGCTTTTGGGTACATGTGCATCCACGTGTCGAACCTTTATGGTCAATTTCTCTACTCGGGCAGCAATGTCCTGCCAAATCTCAGCTGCCCAGATGGGTTTCCCTCTGCGCTGCCAGTTGCCCTTTTTCCAGCGATCCAGCCATCCCCACAGAGCATTAGCTACCATCCATGAGTCAGTGTAGAGATAGAGCCTTGGCCACTTCTCTCGTTCAGCAATATCCAAATCCAGCTGAATGGCTTTTAGCTCTGCTACCTGACTCGATCCACCTTGTCCCTGGTAGTTTGTGCAACTTACCCCATGTAGGGCCTCATACAATAGCTTTTCATTTCTAATTTGTTCCCACAATTCGGCAGGAACTATCAGTGAAGAGGGTGTATTGTCTTTCACTCTCAAGTAGCTCTTTATATGGTAGGGTTTCCTCAGCATGTGTCACTTGCTCTCTTTTTTTTTCAGAAGATAATCCAAAAAGTCTCACCCTTGGGCCAGTTTTTTTATGATTTCCAGAATTCCAGGGCAATTAGGATTTCCTAGCTGGGCTCACTGTGTGATCAGAGTGATCCACTTGCTCCATGTGGCATTGGTGGCATGACTTGTAGAAGGAACCTTTCCTTTGAACATCCAACCCAGCACAGGGAATCAGGGTGCCAGAAGCAGCTGTGCTTCAGTACTAATTACTTCTGAAGCAGCTCAAACCCCTTCATAAGCTGCAAGAATCAGTTGGGGCATAGCTGGCTTCAGATCCTTTGTATCTCTGACTCCAGAACCTGAGTGGTCTTCCTCAGGTTTCTCGAGGTCCTTTCTGCCAGTGGCTCCAGGAAGGACCATTCTCCTCGGCTGCAGTGTAAAGCACATTCTTCACATCCTGCCCTGTTCTGACTGGCCCAAGGGCTACTGAGTGGGCAATCTCCTTCTTAATTTGTTTGAAAACTTGTTGTTGTTCAAGGCCTCACTGGAAATGCATTTTCTTTCATGTCACACAATAAAGAGGGCTTACAGTCATGTTGTACTCTGTGATATGCATCCTCCAAAAGCCCATGGCTCCTAGGAAAGCCTGTGTTTCTTTCTTGTTGGTAGGTGGGGACATAGAAGTGATTTTGTTGGTTACCTCTGTTGGGATCTGGCGACGTCCACCTTGCCACATGACTCCTAGAAACTGAATTTCTTGGTGGTCCCTCAACCTTACTTCGTTTAATGGTAAAACCAGCCTTCAGGAGGATCTGGATAATCTCTCCTTTTTTGAAGACTTGCCCTGCTGTGTGCTCCCATGTGATGATGTCATCCATGTACTGGATCCATTCTCAGTTTCTGGTGGCCCTCTTCAATTTTCTCTTCCAAGCTGCAGACATAGTCAGCCAGCTTTGTTTTTATGGATGAGACATGAGTGCATAACGGGGCAGTAACAGTGTCTTTGTCAATTAAGAATTTACAAGGCCACTGTAAATTGTTGGCCAATGCATCCACCTTGTCCTCTTCTTCCCCAAGGGAGAAGAAAGCCCAACTAAGAATTAAGGTATGAAATGTGAAAGCAGAGCAACACATTTTGGAAAGGCATTTTTCTTACAGTGAGTAAATTAATATGAAGTGTTGTCTTGAAGTGAGTGTATTCCATGATCATCTGCCTTGGGCCCAAAACATGGTTATTGTATATTTAAGGCCAGAGACCAGTGTGGGGGACCAGGGAGGCTTCTCCTGGCTGTGGCAGCATTCTGAAGTGTCACTGCCCAGGTTTTCCATGTCTCTGGGCAATGTGCTTTTTGCTTGACTGAAAAGCTTTTCTTGGCCCAGGCAAAAAAAGCTTTTCCTTGCCTGGTTGCAGAGAGGCTGCAGTGGCAAGCCTTAGACTGCCTTGAGGTGAGCTGAGCAGCTGCTTTGCCAGACACCAGGGACTCCAGGCTGGCAGGAGCCAAGCAGCACCTCTCCAGTCCAAAGCCAGCCAAGGAAACACACTGAGACTTCAGTCCAGCTGTTCTACCTGCCATGGGAGGAGTTCAGTGCTGGACAAGCCACTGGGCTTACATCTGCTCCGTGACAGCCCCGATTGTTGTATTTCTTTCCTTGAGAGAAAAGCCAGCCCCGTCTGGTACCGCGTGTCATGAGCGGGTATTTGTCCGGCCTTTTGGGTCTTCTGTCCCAGTGTGTGTGCATGGGGTAAGGTCTGACAGCTTAGTAACTAACAGCTTTGGGGTTTTTTCCTTGGCTTGTGGGCATTCTGTTTCTTAATAAGACTTTGCAGTTTTTTTCACTTTCATTTATTGGTAATCCTTCCTTGTTGGTGGAAAGGGATTATTGGGAACCCTGTAGAAGAGACGACACTCATTCCAGTGTCCTCTTTTAAACTGTCTCTCAAGCTCAGACAAGTGTAAAAGTCAGAACAGAATCTGCCCCCAGTCACAAGCTCCTGTTTGCTCAGTTTTCTCCTGAGGCCAATTGTAGCTCTCCTGTCAGCCAAATTCCTACAGCTCTTTTGCAGACGAGTAATTTAATTTCTACAGTATTTTAAAAAACTCCATGTGATTACTCTTTTCACAAAGAATAATTGGGGGGAGGGTGCATGGGAGAAGATTATCTTCTGTATGGACTATACAGCTGAACAATATTCTTCTAGATCAGTATGTACTTGTGCCACATTTTCATCCCTGCCTTTTAATTCATGTAGTTGCTGTCTTCTCCAATAATTGTTTAAGACCTATGTTGTCAAATCATTGGAATTTACATCAGAGAACCTCAGCAACTTGTCATGCTACCAGGAGTTGAACAATGTTTCTTCTACAAGTATCCTGTCATTGCTTCAGAACTCATTTAGGCTGATTGCAGAGGCCACTCATTGTTTCCTTAAGAAATTTCTTTCAAGGGTTATTTCAATTGAAAAATATAAGTTGAAACTTTGAAGGACCATGAAGAACTTAAAGAAAACAGCTTCTGCAAATTTCCTTCCACAGTCTTTCAAAAGAAAAAGCAATTGCTTCTGCTTATTGTAGGAACTGAATTCAATCTCAAGGACAGAATTCTGTGTATTATTATTCCAGGCAAAATAATTCTGGAGGGAAAAGTACCTGAAACATTTAGAATCATACAATCATAGAATATCCTGAGTTGGAAAGGACCCACAAGGATTATCAAAGTCTCAGCTCTTGGCTCGGCACATGTCAGTCCCTACAATCACACCATGTGCCTGAGATTGTTGTCCAAATACTCCTTGAGCTCTGTCAGGCTTGGTGCTGTGACCACTTCCCAAAGGAGCCTGTTCCAGTGCCCAACCACCCTCTGAGTGAAAATCTTTTTCCTGATATCCAACCTAAACTCCTCCTGACACAACTTCAGGCCATTCCCTGGAGCATGTCACTGGACACCACAGAGAAAAGATCAGTGCCTTCCCCTCACAAGGAAGTTGTAACTGCACTGAGATCTCCTCTCAGTCTCCTCCAAGCTGAACAGACCAAGTGACCTCAGCTGCTCCTCCTGTGGCTTCCCTTTCACTATCTGCTGTGGTGCCAAACTATTAGAAAATAAATGTTAAATCAATTTCAATGCTTGCTCCTGGTACGATCCAGGAATTGCCAAGCTAAGAGTTTACTGACAGATTCCTGTGTTGATCAGTGTTGGTCTGATTCAATTGGTACCTCCCTCTGTGATATTCCAGATTCAAAACTGTGACATTCCAATCCAAAAAACTTCATTTGAATGTTATTCTCTCCTAGGCATTGCAAAATTTGACTCTGTTTCACTTAAGTCACTGCTTCCCAGCTCATCTCTTGTGTCCTGTGGGTAATGGAAGTCAACCATTTATCATCTGCACACTCACGTCAGATCAAGGGTTGCTCAGACTTCCCTTATTTTCCTCCACCAGCCACTGACTTGTAATGCAGTTACCTAAAGTTCCACGTTATTGTTACTTCTACTGCCTTCCCAATGGAAACTGGTCAGGCTCAGTTGCTCGCTAAACCCTGAACCTGTAAACCTCCCAGTCTTAAATATTACCACCACTGGAATGATCCTTGCATTTCAAAGTGAGAAAGCAGTGAAGTGTGTAAGTTAACCACAATTACCCACTAAGTCAATAGCTAAGTCAATAGAAAAGAATTCTTTTAATTCCGGTCCCAAACTTTACATATGAGAACTCAGAGATTATTGAAAAAACAATTTCTGCAGCATTTAAATTCTTATACTAACAGCAGAAGTAACAGCATGGCCATCTGAGCCTCTGTTCCGTGCCCTTGACCAGATACTGGTCCAGACACAAAAGTAGCATCATCAAGACACAGAGTAGCAGATTTTTCTAAATTTCCCTTTCCTTGTTGTGCAGACTCTGGAACTGATTTGGGAGAAAATTTTGCCTCATAGCAAGATTACATGCCAGATTACAAAAACATCAAGTAATTGTGCATTACTGAGCTTCCTTTAAGATTTAACAATGTTTTTTCTTATATCTATCTTGAGAGTAACTATTCATTTCCAAGCATCTCAATTCTTCCATCAGAGAGTTTTGTTGCCTATTATAATACCATTCTAAATCCAGCACATGTATATGACTTCACATTTGCTTATCATCATAGACATCAGACCAGAGGGCATAAGAAAACTGCTCAGAAACTAAGAAGTACCTGAAATTTTTTTGAGCCTGCAGAAAATGGAACCCAAATAAAATCCACCTTTCTAAAGCACACTTCTTAAAGCAAATGTTTTAGCAAGGGTGATTTGCTAGACAAAAACTCAGGTCCATCCAGAGGAGGAGTGTGTTGGTTTGAAAGTAAAACCAGTGGGAGACTCCAAGTCAGTAATACAATTTAATAGGAGAAAAGAGAAAAAATAAAATACATGCAATAATATAAAAGAAACAACCACCAACACAGTCAGAAATACAACCTGACACCCTGTCAGTCAGGGTGTTGGTAGCAGTCCGTATAAATGGTGGCTGCAGTCCTCCTGGATGACAGATGTGGTTCAGTTGAAGCAGTGCTCCTGTAGAAGGTGCAGTTTTCCTCCGAAGATCCAGCGATGATGTGGAAATGGTCCGACTTTCCTCTGGGATCCAGTGGAAAGGTCTGCCCTTGCATCCCAAACCCCAGTTTTTTTATCTAGGTAGGAAAGGCTTGGCTCCTGCCCCTGGCTGGGGCATCTCCCAATGGGATGATGTAATCTTATCAGTCACACAATAGGACTTAATGGCCCATTAATGGAATATATCTTCTGGAGGAAGGATGGGTTGTGAATAGATAACGATGATCATCCCCTGATCTTATCAGATGGCACATCAGCAGAGGATATCTCCCACAGAGATAAGGATCACCACCCCTCCCACATTTTAACAGATGGTGATAGAATACACATTTTTGCATTGTACCCCAGGACAAGGAGAGAGTGATCCTAAAGCAGGGCTGGAAATCTGTGTTTAATATATAGTGGAGATTTGGAATTTTTCAGTCATTTATGTACAGTTCCATCTAATTCACTGAAATGATCTATCAGGAACTAAATGGTATTACCACATAGAAAAATAAATTTGACCTTCAGAAAATAGATTTAAATCTTTGATCCAGTACTGACAACTTGCAAAAACTTACAGGAAATTCAAAAGGGTTTGGAGTTTTTTTACCCTTTATGTATTTGGTCACATACACAACATCCGAGTCACTCCTGAAATCCATTGCTTGACATTTACTGAAAAAGAGTAGCAATTAATTTTCTCTAAATTCTAAAACACATCAATTTTTTTGAAGACAGATCGTGTCTCTTCCTGTGGACAAGCACTGTGTGAATCTGTCATTGACAGACAGTGAGAGCTTCAATGTGGTTTCAAATACATCACTCCATAATATAAATTTAATCATGACAGACACCATGAGTGCTTCAAACAGAAGAGCCCCTTTCCACCTCCCTCTACCCCACCCATCTTCACAGTGACTCTTTTGTCTGTCAGTGTGAGTTCTAGAGAGGTTTATCATCTTTGATCCCAGGCCATCTAATCAATATGATTAATTTTTAATCTTTTCCACCAGTTCACCTTTACAAAGCAAAAAACATTGGTTTTAATTACTGGCAATTTCTGCTGCCTGCCATTTTAATTGCAGAATTTGTTTCAAACTCTTGTGTCAAGGCTCAAACCTCAGACCACCACACCAGCACCAGGAGATGTTCTTTTAAAACAAGCAGGTCAACATTATCTTAGGGTGGCTTTGTTCTGAACAGACCAAAGAATAAGAAGTGGCACTGGTTTCAGGACCTCTTATTGGTAGAGCTGAGAGCTCTCAATATTTTCTTGTCATCTCCTGCTGCCTTGCCAGCCGTATCTGCAGACTTTCCCATGGTTGGTACAAACAGAGCTGAGAAGGAGCTTCCATTCCAGGGAGCAGACTTGGCACACTTCCATCTGCCTGGTGTTAAATTTCCTGACTTAAATCTCCTTAGTCAGGTGTACAGGGGCTGAAGTATGCTAAGTCTTACTGTAAAGAAATGCACACCCTGAAGACAACAGACTCTTGAAGTCTTCTGGGTAGCACTGGTTCTTCGACTTCCAGAGTCTGTTTTGGAGTTGCCCTTTCTTAACAAGGGACACAAGCAGGTTCCTTGTATCCCAAAGATCTCCTTTACGCAGCCCTTCACATCATCATATTGGCACCTTTCTCACTAAGTGGGCTGAAATAAATTTACACGTGCTCTTTTTCTGTGGGCTTTAGCAAATGACCTCTTAATCAGCCAAACAGAACAAAAACACAAGTAAAAAATGTTCCTTTGCCCAAGAAACCAATGCAGAAAGCTCAGGAAAATCCATCTGCCCTGAAAGAAAGAGCATTGCATAATGTCCCTGTGTACTAGGGAGAGGGTGACTTTTCATCATCTTTATCTTTCTTTAAAGGCTGTCTCCGGTTCAACAGAGGGCTACAGATCTGGAAGATGCAGCTGGCTCCAAAAGCAGCAACAGAAAATAGTACAGTAAAAATCTCCAGTGGTAATGGATCAGGTACTGGATGGAAAAGAATCTGACATGATTTCAGACAGCATTTGCATGAGAAATGAGAAAAATCCTTCTGAACAGTACTCAAATATCCAGTCTGACATCCTTTTCTCTTCCAAACGGACTCCCTGCAGCAAAAGTGCCTAAATTAGGGTACCCTAAATACTAATACTTAATAGGTATTAGGTAATAAATACTAAATATTACCCTAATACCTAAATAGGTACAGGGAAACTGTAATTTTTTTTAATCTAATGTCTTTACAAGTGCATTTCCTGACGGCTAATGACAACAAATCAGTTAACAAAGAATTTCATTTTAAAAGACCAGCTGGGCTCAGGTTAAATATTCCTTCTAGGAAAATTTTGGTCTTAAAATTTCAAGCTCATTTAAATGCAGGTTTGCTGAGAATGGTGGGAAAGAGCAGGCTGTCCATCAGCAGGCTAATTCCCAGTCTGTAAGAGGTCATCTCCCTTGCCTCAGTCTGCAGTCATGTGGACAGAAACACCCCCAAAGGGTCTCTCACAGCAGCTCAGTTATGCTCTGGTTCACAAACAGCATTAGATCCACTCTCCTGGCCTCTGTGCATTATATGCCATGGGAAGAGTTTTGGAGAGGAGAGGAGAGTTTTGGAGAGTTTTGGAGAATTTTGGAGAGTTTTTGAGAGTTTTGGAGAGGAGAGGAGAGGAGAGGAGAGGAGAGGAGAGGAGAGGAGAGGAGAGGAGAGGAGAGGAGAGGAGAGGAGAGGAGAGGAGAGGAGAGGAGAGGAGAGGAGAGGAGAGGAGAGGAATGAATTTACTTTGGGATCAGTAGTCAAGAGATACAAATGACCTCTGAACAGCTAAATTTCTTTCAAAAAAAATCTGGAGATTATATTCTAGCTGATTCATCCACTGTCCTGGTTTTGGCTAGGATTCAGTTCATTTTCATCTTAGCAGCTGGTACATGGCTGTGTTTTGAGTTGGGATGAGAATTATGTTGATAATACACTATTTTGGCTGTTGCTGAGCATTGCTTGTCCTAAGTCAAGGACTTCTCAGTGTCTCCTGCTCAGCCAGCGAGGAGCAGCACAAGTGAGGGAGCACAGCCAGGACAACTGACCAGAACTGGTCAAAGTGATATTCCATACCATAGAGCATCATGCCCAGTACATGGACTGGGGGAAGCTGGCTAAGAGGGGCTGATCACTGCTCAATGACTGGATGGGCTTTGGTCAGCAAGTGGTGAGTAGCTGTATTTCTTGGGATTCAGTTATCTATTCTTGGTGTTGCTCTTGTTATTGTTATTATTATATTTAAGTTTGCTTCCATTATTAAACTTATGTCAACCCACTAGGGTTTTTTATTTTCTTTCTGATTCTTCTCCCCATCCCTCTGAGAGGGGGCAGGCAGTAAGTGAGTGTCTGCTTGGGGCTTTGTTGCCAGCTGGGGTTAAACCATGACATTCCCACTGCTGAGAGATGCCAGTTTGGGCTGAACAGCTCATTCCTCCTGAGCTAGATTTGTGGCACTCTGTCATAGCCCCTCTACACGGGGCCTTTAAGAAGATCACAATTAACGGGATCTTATTTCAAAAGGGCAATTCCCTTCCAATTTTGGTATCTAGCAAAGAGAAACTATTTATAAGTAGATCCATCAGAAAAGGCTGGGATTTAGCATGCATTTTATTCCTTAAGAACTTGCAATTCTGGAATTGAGGGATATGCATTCCCACACAGCTGTAGCCATGCCACATTCTCCTATTGCCTCTAATTTGTCCACAGCATTTCTAAATATTCCAGGAAAAGCACCACCACTGTTTTGGACCAGGAGGTGCTAATATGTTGTGATCCCAGTAAGCAAGGCACTCAAACTTTGCACATTACCACCTAAAATGCCTTTCATTACAGCTAATATGACAAAAAGGAGAGCATGGATAATCTTACCTGACTCAGGTGGGACCAATGAGCTGTACTGTATTCAATGGGTCTCCAAGTACACCATCCTGATGGACATCCATAGAAAGGTTTCTCCACTTTGCTGTTTTGAGCTTTGACAGGATTTTCTCAAATCTATGTTGGTTATAATGAGAGAAATATGTTGGGGATAATAATTTGGGAGAAGAAAAATTAAAAAAGGGAAAAACACAAAAAAGGTTTGGGGGTGGGGGCGATGAAAGGGCCTACTCATCAGTCCTACTACCAAACAAAAAGGATTTTTACACAAGAACATGTGGCTGCATAAGAAACATGGGGATATTATTGCTTAACAACTGTGACTTCCATCAGAAATGAGGGAGGGTTTTCCTCCTCACCACTACCAAATGGGAAAGAGATTCCTTTCATAGTGTGGGGGCTTTTTCATTCCTGCCCCAAAGTATTTAGCTTAGTCTATGTATCACACCAGAAGGGAGATGCTGAGCCCTTGGCTCTGACATCCACGCCCCTGAGCTGTCCCTCTCAGACAAACCAGCATCTGGCTCCTTTTGACTGTAAATAACCTGTATTCCACAGAGCCCTGAACAAGAGCTGTTCCATCACTCTGCCAGCCACATGGTCAGCAGTCAGCCCTGGAGTGCCTGGGGGCACACAGACTCCATCTCAAAATATGGATGGACATAGTCTGGCATGGATTTGCTTCATCGCCACCTAGTTTGGGGAGCATGGACATGCCTTTCATCTCCTGTCCCTTCTACAAGGCTTCTCTCAGACTTCAAACAGAGGAGGAGAAGGAAGCTGATGAAGCCCTGCACTTTCGACACCATATCAGAAGTACCACAAGGCCTTTTTTATGTTAGAAATAAGGTGACACCAGCTTGTCATGACTCATCATGACACCAAGATTGTGTTTTCATGCTCTGAACAGCTTCAAATGAAACCACCATTAAACATTATTCTGTTGAATTCAAGAAAATCTTGGAACCATTCTGCCTGCCATGGTGAAATACCAAATTGTCAATGACAAATAGCAATGGCAAACCCACCACAATATTCCAAAGGGGAGATGTGAAGGAACAGGATTCTGTCCGCAGCAAATGAACAGAAGGGAATGATCACTGAATACAAAGAACAGAATCAAGAAGATGCTGAAGTGATTATAATACAAATCACATGGCTTTGTTAACAGAGAACAGCAATGGCAAAGGAAAGTGCTGACAATTGAGCTTAAATTTGAGACTGTAGCTGGAATGGATAACATTAATTTTTTTTAATTAATGCACCATTCAGTTTTTCTTACTTAGACCGTCAAAGAAGTTGGCAGGTTTTTGGACAGATATATCTCCTACCGAGACACTTCAATTAAAAAAGCTGCTTCTTTTCCAAAAACATTCCATAGCTCATAGCACCCATTGAAAGAGGAACCAAGTGTTTCTCTGAGTAAAATCCAAAGTCAACAAGACTGTCTCTGAAAATCCAAGGGAATGACAAGACTGAATGAGATATAGGACATGTTAAGCTCCTTTTGGATATTTCTAAACTCAAAGGCTTTTGAATGAGGTCTTTATAAATCTGTATAAACCTTGAGGAAAAGGCCAAATGCAGACTTCAGAATCAGATCAGAGACAGTAAAAGAAGGAATTTTAAACAGAACCATTAGAGTTCTATCTGGTACAACTAAGAAACATTTATAATTAAATACAGAAGATATGAGCTCTACATTTAAAAATTTGTTTGCCATCAGGCCAGGAAAGCATTTTTCACAAATCATTTGTTGTTTTGGTTTGAAAGACAGGTGCCTGCTAAGGAAGGTAGGCACCTCCCCTGGAATGGAAAACACTAACCCTTTCCCTCCGAATTATTATAATTTTGGAATTAAGGGACTTTCAGGTACAGATATGAGACAAGGAATAACAGTTCCATGCTGGAATGTGTATGTATAACACGGCAAACAAACAGCAATGCTAACAACAGCAAACAAGAAGAGAAATCCCAATGAAGTCTCTTCCCATCCTGAAGGTGATTTCCCCTTGGTGCAGTTCCGGGCACAGCCGGCAGGGGGCGCCGGTGGCTCCCGGCCGGGCAGGGCGGGTGCGGTGATTGCCCCGCTCCGGCAGGGGGCGCTGTGGCGCGGGCTCGGCCGCCTCTCCCTCACGGACAATGACGGCAGCAGCCGGCAGACAGGGAGGGAGAAAAGGCTTCCTTTATGAACCCATTGGGGCAGCCGGTCCTGGTGCCCACTCTGGATAGCAAAGGAGCCGTAGCAGGAACCTCGGAGTAGCAAGCTGGGAAGGCAGAGATGAGTAAAGCCTTGGAGAGGTAGATGAGATCAGCAGCCGTAGCTGGAACTGCAGGGTGTCCCGGCAGCTGCGAGTTACAGCGTAGCAAAGAAACCTCTGGGCAGTGGCAGAGAAACAGCAGGGGCTGGGCAGTGGCTGCCAGGCTCTCAAGTACAGCCCCCTTGGGCTCGGGCATCCCAGGGTTTCCCCTGAGGCACCCTGGTAGATGTAAAGGGGCCTTTGTTTGGTGAGGTGGGATGTTAATAAGGTCCCCGTGCATGGCCACTCTTAGGGCAGAAGGCAGCAGAAGATGGAACACCGCAGTGCTGGTGAGTTCTCCCCACTGCGAACTGCAGCCTCCTTCCCCTCCAAATGCCGAAAGAGCAAGAAGGAATGGCCGCCCAGCAGCTGCCCCAGCCGCTTTTTTCCCAATTCTTTGGTATCTCTGCCCCTCCGAGAGAAACCCTCAAATAAGAGGAGTGCAGCCAAGTGCCCTCCTCCCCTAAGCTTGGCAGCTTCTTTTGTGCCCCCTAAGTACCTGGTCGTTATTGTCTCCTTGCAGCCATATGGGGGGAAGTTCCCTGAGAGAAATAAACAAAAGGAAGAATCCTAAACCCCAACATTTGTGTCTATGTAACACAGCCCAGGAACAGCAGTACAGATTAGACAATAATTCTGAGTTTTCTTAACATTTACCTTGCAGAGGCCTTCTGCTCAAGAGAAGGGTTTGTGCTAACAGACATTTGCTCTAAGACAGGCTGATAAAAAAAAAAACAAAAAACACACAAAGCCTAAAAGATACATCCAGAAAACCCAAAGGAATAGTTAATAATTAAAAAGTTGAATGTTTAAAGACTGAAATGTTTTCTTGGGGTCATTCATGTCATATCCTGTGGCATCAAGACTCATGCACAGTTCCTGGGCTGGTCCTTGTTTCTTACCCTGCCCCAAATACTGTTATTTTTGCTTCTCTAGTGAAAGTGACAAGTGACAGTCAGAACATGAGCTTCTTAAAGCTATTTCTACGTATTTCATATGCTGTTGTTGAGGGCAGGAGGTGCTTCTTTACAAAATGCCATGCTAATCTGAGAGCAAAATAAACACCACTATTCTACAATTTACAAAAGGATGAACAAAGATGAAGAAAGTGGGAAAGAGACACTGCCAGAGAATTATAAAGTAGAGGGGGGAAAAAGCCCAGACAACTGAAAACAAAGGAGCTTCTACTTGGAAAAGAGCTGCCGATTGCCCCTTCATCACCTTGCACCTGAAGTGAGCTCTGCTAAATCTTGTGTCATTCGGCTGTGAGAGCCATCCGAACGGCCTTGTCCACAGAAATCTGTGCTGCTCTGAAAGGAAGAGACCTTTTGGATGAACGTGCCACATCTGCTGTTCCAGCAGTGCTCACAGCTGTCTTGGCAGTGTCCCTGTGGCTGCTGACAGTCTGCTCTGTGTTTCCTTCACATGCTTCGTGCCTTTTCCCAAGCCACAAAGTGACACACACTCAGTAAGGAAGCAGAAGAAGGTGATAAGAGGAAACTAACAAGGTGGCATAATCCAGTTAATAAAGTCAAATTCTTCTCTACTCACTCCTTTCCAGGGCACCTCCACATCCCAAGTTACCATTGGAACAGCTGAGTGGGGTAAGATTCCTTCGATGCGCCAAATATTTTTGCCAAACTCTATCCAAAAGCCACTTTCCTCTTGTGCCACAAGGAGCATTTCCATGTATTAAAAATATATATATACCTAACTTTCTGACTCTCAGATTGAGTAAAGCTCCTGAGCCAAATGGTGGGAATACAGAGCAAAAATATACATAGTTGTAATCCATGTGTACCTGCACCATCTGTTTGCTTGTTTCCCCAGAAAATCACAAGTCTGATGCTTTATCCCACTTCACTGCCTGTTTTATATTAGCAACCTTTGGAAAACCCCAGCTCTACTTTATGCAAAGTTTAGGTAAGATTAATTACCTCACTGAAAGTCTAATTTATGTAGCAATTAGGAAAAAATAGACAGCTAGTGAGTTTGATATTTGAAACTAAGAGCCAGAGTCCTCAGGTCTGCTCACAGGCTAAATGCTGGGTTTAGAACTTCATGATTTCAAAGTCTTCAAACAAGTACTTTACACTGCAATGGTTTTTGCATCATTCAGCCTCCAAATAACCTCCCTGTTCAACTTGTGAGCATACTAATGATCCAAACAAATAAACAGAAATGTGAATCTTTGTCATGATTTGATGCTGGACAAACGTCAGGCACATACAAAACTTGCTCACTCACCCTCCCCTGCCTCAGCTGGGCAGAGGAAAGAGAAAAATTTAATGAAGGCTTCATGATCTGAGATAAAGGCAAAACAGGGTCAGCCTAGAGGTACAAAGTGAATTTATTACTAACAAAATCAGAGGAGGATAACGAGAAGTAAAATAAGCCCTTAAAAACACCTTTTCTTCCCCCAACCCCTCCCTCCTTCCCACTGAATGCAGTGAGGCAGGGCCTGGGGGTTTTGGTCAGATCATCACTGAGATTTTCTTCCTCTGCTCAGGAGAGGAGTCCTTCCCCTGCGAGACCACGGGGACCCTCCCACAGGAGACAGTTCTCCATGAACTTCTCCAGCGTGGGTCCACTCCCCTGGGCACACAGCCCTCCCAAAACTGCTGTGACGTGGGTCTCTCCACGGGGTACAGTCCTCCAAGGACAGGCTGCTCCAGCCTGGAAGCAGGGGCCCTCTCCCTCCACCGGGTCTCCCACTGGATCACAGACTCTTCCAGGCATCCAACTGCTCCAGCATGGGCACCTCCCCCCTGGGCTGTGGGGTGATCTCTGCATCCCCCGTGGATCCCCACGGGCTGTGGGGGGATCTCTGCATCCCCATGGATCCCCACGGGCTGTGGGGGGATCTCTGCATCCCCCGTGGATCCCCACGGGCTGTGGGGGGATCTCTGCATCCCCCGTGGATCCCCACGGGCTGTGGGGGGATCTCTGCATCCCCCGTGGATCCCCACGGGCTGTGGGTGGATCTCTGCATCCCCATGGATCCCATGGTCTGTGAGTGGATCTCTGCATCCCCATGGATCCCCACGGGCTGTGGGGGGATCTCTGCATCCCCATGGATCCCCACGGGCTGCAGGGGCACAGCTGCTTCACCATGGTCTAACCACAGCCTGCAGAGGAATCCCTGCCTGGAGCAGCTCCTCCTGCTCCTTCTCCACTGACCTTGGTGTCTCCTCATTGTTTCCCTCACATGTTCTCACCTCCTCTTCTTCTCTGGCTACAAAAATGAAAACCCTGTGTCCCCTGTTGTTTTGATTCTCTTCTTAAATATGTTATCATAAAAGCATTACCAACATCTCTCATTGGCCCAGGGTTAGCCAGCAGCATGTCCATCTTCAGAGCCATCAGGGATTGGCTCTGCCAGACATGGTGGAAGCTCCCAGCAGCTTCTCACAGGAACCACCTCTGTGCCTCCCCCCCACTACCTAAAACCAGGCTGTACAAAACCAACACAGTTTTTCCATGATAGTTTTCAGTAGCAACTTCTCTTTCTCAGCCTGAATTTGTCACACTGGTAACACTAGTCCCAGGAAATGCCTTGTGATGCTGTGTTGAATGTTGTGACACCCATGGGGAATCATCAGTTAATGTTATTAAGGAGAAACCTTGTCCTCTGCGGAAATTGTACACTCGAATCACGTGCAGACACTTGCTGCATATAGCCCCATGGCTTCAGGGCCCCTGGACTCTAAAACCCACACTAGTCCTTGCTGCAGTGGGGCAGGGTGCTGGGACAGTCATTGAGGCTCTAGACTCTGCCCAAGGTAAGTTCCCAGCACCACCGGTTTTGTTCTCTATTAAATGACTTCCAGCTAACAGCTACAAAGCACTGTCTTGCACAGCACATGTAAATTATATTGTTTCACAATGTCACTGGTGTTTTCTGAGAAACTGCTTGACACATACAGCACGATTCCTTGGAACACAGGAGATGAACTACTGCTGTACAAAAGCTCGCACTGAGCATGCAGTGCATATCTGGAGTGATCAAGGTTCTGATGCCAACTTGCCCTGAGTCAGTGGGGAGAGAGTTCTGCAGCCGATGAGGTTTTGGCCTAAAGGAATATAAATATCTGGATATCATATTGCTTGATTAGCTCACTAGATAACTTCATGTGAGACAGCTGAACAAAGTCGTAAAGAGATCGTGAACAATGCAAAGCTCCCTTTAGTGTATCAGCTTTTCTTCGGGGGCATTTAAGGTTTATGTGGCTCATTTTAGGAATCTTTTTAACATGGCTCTGATGTACACAGTTTCCTCTGCCTCTCTCTCCATACTTAGTATATTTACATTTTTTTGTGACAGAATTTAACAGGTGGACTGGATCTGATTTCCTCATTGTTCATCTGGTTGCACCCTTTCTGGGCTTTAAAAATCCCTTAATGTATTTTCAAATATTAGACTGGCTGTTCAAAACAAAGCCAAGCAAAGTATTTGTTGTGAAATTCTTAATGCGCTCTGCTGTCTGCAGATACTGGGGACTTTCTGACCTTCTTCAAGTTTTCTGGAAGGAATACCACAGTCATGGTTTTTTTATCCCGAACATATTTTACATTCACAGGTTTCTTTCCTTATCTTCTTTTTCCTGAGCTAAGTGCCCACTAGCTCACGAGAGCCCAGACACACAGTCTGAGTTTTCTGCAAACCTCCTACACTCTTCATGACCTTTGACAGCCTCTGATGGTCTCGTCTGCTGGGGACTGTGTAATGTGTCCCACTATGCACCTTGGAAAATGTCAGCTAAGTGAATAAGTCTGGAGGTGCAGAAGACAAGGTGATGTGCCACACCTTTAATTCTGGAGAACTGGAAAGCAAAAGAACTGCTCCCTCAGGTGTGAGTGCTTTAGAGCAGTGAGGAGGCAGCATTAGCAAAGGACACCAAGTCTTTAAGGATTCGCTGCTACTTTTCTGCTCTGAATAATTCCCTGAGAGGGCAAAGAAAGCTGTCAGGGGTCCTCTGATTTATGGCTATTCACTGTGAGTCTCTCCTGCTGGAGCTACTGCAGCTGCAGTCCAGAAGACAATAGCCGGAGAGAGACACACAGAGAAAGGTTCCTGAGAAAGCACATCACCCTCCTTCCTCCCCCTCCTCTCCAGTGGGAGGTTTGTATTTTGCTTCTGTGGCACATCAGGTGCAGGCTGCTGCTGCCCAGCACAGGCAAAACCCAAAGAACAAGGGCAAACCGGGGTTTATATGTTCCATGCTCAGGCTTGCTAAAAAAGCCACTCTGCCAATTGCATGCATTCAGGGGGTTTAAGGCAGAGGAACCCCAAAAGCGCTGTGTTCTATTGTCTCCAGATCGTGCTGCCTCTTTAAAATCAGAAGTGCACGGACAGCTTCCAGGTGCCTCCCACTGAGCAAAGGCTTTAGATGCACAGAGGCAGAGGAGCCATCCTCCCCTGAGCAGAGGGCTAACCTAATGGGAGAGAAAGGAGCGTTCAGCGGAGTCCTTGGGCTACTTCCAGTGATCCTTTCTCTCCTCCAGCAGCACGTGCAGATGAGAAACCTGGCGGGTCTCCACAGGGTGCCTGAGACCTCCAAGAAGATGAGTGCAACTGCAGGTACCCTTTGCTGATAGTGTTATGTCAGTTTGTGGATGGTTGTGTTGTCTGTATTTATTTTAACAGCTCTTTTGGTATCAAATCGGATTCAGATACTGCCGCTTGCTTTGGCCAACAGATTTTGCATCCAAGTGTTTATTTAGCACTTCTCTTAAATGAATGTTTACCTTTCCAGGCAGCTGTGGAGATGTCTCCTAAAGCAGTCCCTTGTTAGAACTGTTTCGTTTCAGGCTTTGGCTTTCTGTTATTCTGTTCTGTAATGATCAGTTTGAAAAACAAACTGGTGAGCAAAGTTGTAAAAGAGAGTTTCTGACAGATATTTGTTAAGTGTCGGTACATCAGGGTCAGAGAGTGATTCCAGGGAAAGAAGGGAGTAACAGCTTCGTTAGGCAGATTATCCTTTGTAGCCACGACTGCTATTGTTCAGTAGCGTTAGACACCCCGAGGACTTACTGCTTGAGGGCAGAAAAAGCAGTAGTGCTCCCTGATCGTCTGCTGGGATGAAGTGAGAGACTGCCCTGACAGCCAGGAGTCTGGTGTGAAGATGGACCATGGAAAGATACAAGAAGATGCTCTCTCAGCATTTTGATACAGAGAGGCAAAAATAAGATGAGATGTTTTTTCCCCCCTCTGTGTGGGAAAAAAAAATAGTATTTTTTTATATTTGGTACAACTAGCAGTACAAAGAGGGGAGCCTGCTTCTCCCCAGCATCAAAAATGCAAGGCACTCTGTCTTGCTTAAAGATTTTCCTTTTCACCTTTCACTCTCTGTGGAAACACTTCCCCCGTGAATGGCAGATTTGCCTTCACAGCTAACCCCTACAAGCTGGTTCACGGGACAAAATTCTTGTCTCTGCAAATTGGCAGAGCTTCACCTGTTTGACGAAGTGATAATGGATTATGTTGGCAGAAAATTTTGTCCTATACTCAATTAATGGCTGCCAAAAGGGAAGTGCTGGATTTAGTATTTTCTTGGGTCTTTGCAACCCTTCCTTCATTAAGAAATGTATTTAGAAGCAAGGACATCAGTTCTCTTTTCTTTAACTTCTACCACATCACTCTGAAACAACCAGAATAAAGTATAAACTTTGTCCAAAAGGCACATCAAATGCTTTACAGCACACTGAGTTGGCATTTTAATGTCTTTTACCTTGCACAGTGATGACAGCACCATGGGCTTGCAGGCTGGTGGAGGTTTAAACTAGATTTTACATTCCTCCTATATTGTCATTTGCCTGATGAAAATCTCATTGTTGGTAAATAAAACTGCTGCTGTAGCAAACAGTGCATGAAGCAACTAGAAATATTTATTTTGTGAGAACAGAAGCATCCCTTCACAGGGTATTTCTTCCTTCTGTGCACATGCAGCAACAGATCTGTGGGGCAATAAGGTGCTTTCCTTCAAGATCAGTACTTTTACTGTAATTTCATTTCAGGAAACATTTTCCTCTTTTTGTTTCCACAGAAGGAGATAAGTGAGGCTGTTGTCCTATAATCTTCTGGGGAAAAAGACAAGGTTACTCACAGCTCAAAAGGAAGTTTTGGGTGAGGTCTCTCGCCTGCCACTCTTGTGCCCTGCCACACTGGGCTAACACAACACCAAGGGCCAGCCAAGCTGCACATGCCAAAAGAAGTCAGATATGGCCACAGAGCAAACTGAACGCAACCTAAATGCTACCACCCACCTCAACTTTGCTGCAATCTTCAACATCCACGATGGAGATTTCACCTCTTTGCGAAACTTCTCTTTCCCTTTCAACTTCACTTACAGCGATTATGACCTGCCACTGGACAATGAAGATGACATGACCAAAAGCCGCACCTTCTTCACAGCCAAGATTGTCATCGGGGTTGCTCTGGTTGGCATCATGCTGGTCTGTGGCATCGGCAATTTCATCTTCATCGCTGCTCTCGCCCGCTACAAGAAGCTGCGAAACCTCACCAACCTGCTGATTGCCAACCTGGCCATCTCAGACTTCATCGTGGCCATCGTGTGCTGCCCCTTTGAGATGGACTACTACGTGGTGCAGCAGCTGTCCTGGGAGCACGGCCATGTCCTCTGTGCCTCAGTCAACTACCTACGAACTGCCTCCCTCTACGTTTCGACCAATGCTCTCCTGGCTATAGCTGTTGACAGGTAAGTGGGACTGCACAAAGATGTGGCCACAGCTTCCAAGGTTCTAAACTATGTCCTCAAGTGCCACATCCACAGTTTTTGTGAACCACTCCCTGGGCAGCTTGTTTTGATGCCTGACCACTCTTTCAGTGAAGAATTTTTTTCCAATTGCGTTGCAGTCCTGAGGGACTGCCTGCCTTTTACTCCAAGAATGTTAACAATTTAATTTAATTGTATCCTTTCTCAAGGCTCTTCTCTCAGCCTCATGCACCATGACTCTGAGAGACCGAGGACCAACACTCTGAGGATCAGCCTCGTGCTGACATTAAGTCTGACACGATTGACTCATAGCCAGAGACCTGCTCAGTAAACTCTTTACAGAAAGGCCATGATCACAATACCTCTTTCACGTAGAAACACAATACACCTCTCTGTAGAGCCTTTACACATACATATGTGATTCCCACCCCTCCTTCCTCTTCTTTCCCCCAGTTTTCTCTCATGTTGCCATTTCAAACTTTAGTATAGCATTGCACAGTTTTCAGTCCCTGAGGGAAAAGTCAGTTCAGGAGTAGTTAGCCTTGCTGAAGGCTGTACAGATACAGCTTGTGTATGGCTGATTCAGCTGTTCCTGACATCAACTAAAGCTGAAGTCTGTGAAAAGACTCTGGAGAGGTTCAGAGATGTTTTGCCTGGTGTGGACAAGGGGATGATCAGCTCCTACAAAACAAATCCTTAACAAGCATCTAACAGAATATCCTTTCAACAGCAGCTGAGGACTCGGGGTAAACCTATCATGTATGCATTACCATTTTCTATCAGTTTTTCAACTTCTACAAAGTTTTCTTGGAAAGCTCTGCTAATGCATCCCAGGTTGATGAAGTAACCTGGGTCATGGTGTCCTTATGTCTGCTAAGAAATCAGATTTATAGCATATCTTCCCACACATCTTTAAAAACAAGCCTGGCAAAGATTAATCACTGAAGCTTGTTGTAAGAACACGTTGTTTTGGTTTCATTGCTTTTCCTTCTTCTTTCTTTTTGCAAGCTATTGACTTGGTAAACAGAGAGAAATCTCATTGTTTAACAACCACCCATTCCATGTTAGTTATGTCATGTGGATTGTTGACTTCTGTCTCTAAAAACAACAGGCTCCGAACAAAACTCTTCACGTGTTTAGATCATTTTAAAGGAATCAGCTGTGTAAAGCGAGTAAGTCTGTCCCACTGAGGATTTCCTTTAGGGAGGGCTCTCTTTCTTCTTCCTCCATGTCTACTCACATGAAAAAATAGGAACTTCACATTTTTAAGGCCACACCTACACTAGAAAAAATACAACATCTGAAGAGGAAGAGCGAGTGTGTGCAATGTCCACATGACAAACGTTTAGCTGGGTGCCCTGGACCAAACACCCATGGGCACTTATGTACACGTTTGGAGCACATCTTCCAGGACAGTTTAATCTGAATTAAGTTCATGAACTGCAGGACCACTCCACAGTAACAGCCCAAGTGTGGTAAGCAATGACGATCAGGAAATTCACCACAAAAGCTTCCTCCTGACTCTGTTGGACAGAGTCCAACAGCCCATCCAGCCAAATGTTCTGCTTAGCAGATATGCATATTTATGAATACATACACATACATTATGCCACAACATACTTGCCCAGGACCTGGTCTAAAACCTATGAGCTCCACAATGAGGCTGACTCATTCTGCTGTCCCCTGACATTTACCCTGCACTATTAAGAGCCATGAACAGTTTATCTTCTTCCAAGATCTGGCTGATGAAAAGTGCTGCTGACTTTCCATTTTACTTTAGAATTAATATATCTTATGGATGCTATTCTATGTATTGAACATATACAGATGGAATAGACTCCAAAGGAATGAGAAAATCCACCTTTTGAAACAATACTTTGGTTAAATACGGTTGTACTAGGACCTCTGATAAAAACCTCCTCCTACCAGGAATACCACAATCTTGCAGCTTTACAGTCCTAAGCAGTGCAAATACCTAACTCAAGTTTTCTGCTGTGCTATATTACTTAATACTGTATATTTAAGATGCATAAGCAATAGTCACATCCAGAACACACACAAAAAAGGGTTTGCATGGGCAGAAAATAGATACACACTCCTCTAGAGTGTGTATATATAAAATAGATTCACATTCTGTTGATGGCTTAAAATTATGTTCACCTGTAACCATACATTAGCATCGCCTTCAGGTCTTTGCACTCCACAGAATAACCACAGAAATAAGAAAAACACCGTGATGTGCATTTCACCTCTTCATAAAAGGAGTTATTTAAGTAGCTCTCTAGGGAAAATTTTCCTGATTCTACATGTCTACATTTTTCAAACTCTTGCTCCTGTTTAAAGGGAAAAGTTGTGTTACAAAATTGTAACTCAGCTCCAGGCTGCTGCTTCACAAAATGTTCTTACAGATGACTACGTCCTTACAGACGAATATGTTCAGGCTCTCCCCTCAGGAATGACAGCAATTTCCTCCTGCCCAATTCTGTTTGCTTGTATTTTGAAGTATGTTCTGACCAACAGTGTTTTCAGACTTCATTTTGAATATATTTTTCTGTTGTAGGTATCTGGCCATTGTTCACCCTCTGAAACCACGCATGAATTATCAAACAGCAACCTTCCTCATTGCCTTAATCTGGGTCGTCTCCATACTTGTAGCTATTCCATCTGCATACTTCGCTACTGAAACTGTGTTGTTTATAGTGAAAAATCAGAAGAAATTTTTCTGTGGCCAAATTTGGCCAGTTGACCAGCAGATATACTATAAGTCATACTTTCTCTTCATCTTTGGCATTGAATTTGTAGTACCTGTGATTACAATGACCTTGTGTTATGCCAGGATCTCTCAGGAGCTTTGGTTTAAAAGTGTCCCAGGATTCCAGACAGAACAAATCAGAAAGAGGCTTCGGTGCAGAAGGAAAACTGTTATGGTACTAATGTGCATCCTGACTGCCTATGTCCTCTGCTGGGCACCTTTCTATGGCTTCACAATTGTCCGGGACTTCTTCCCCACCCTCTTGGTGAAAGAGAAACATTATCTTACTGCCTTTTACATAGTTAGGTGCATTGCCATGAGTAACAGCATGATAAACACCATGTGTTTCATAACCGTGAAAAACAACACCATGAAGTACTTCAAGAAGATCATGCTGCTCAGATGGAGGTCAGCATATAAGGGAAGCAAATCTAGCACAGATTTGGACCTGAGAACAAGTGCAATGCCAATCACAGAGGAAGTAGACTGCATAAAACTACAATAAATTTTCCGAGGTTCTAGTCTCACCTCTTTTAGAGGGCATAAAAAGGAAATAATACCTTCTCAGAAACTTCTTCCTTGTTTGTGGGAATACTCACCATTGGTGAGAGTCCTCAAAGAAGCAGCCTACTTTGCATTCCCACCAGAATTCTTCTCACTGGACTGCTGGATAATCCTTAAGTTTGAACAGATGTTGTGCTTCAGTTCACACATCTGTCAATTTGGGATGTAGACACTCATTTTAGATTTGTTTAATAAGAACAAAGAAGTCTATGAGTGCATCAGAGCATATTACAATGATGGAAAAGTTGAGTGCTGATCCTAGCAGTGATGCTTCTTTGTTTCTTAAGAGAAACCTCTTAATCCCTTTGATCTTATGACTTGTGCATTTAAGATATTTGGTGTCCTTTTCTTTCTACTCAAAAGGATGCCAAAAAAGCCCATTTTGCTTCCTGCATTCTTTAACCTCTCAGTTTACCCCTCCTGACGAAACTTTTTGAAGTCTACAGACCACCAGCTTTCTACTGTCATTGGACAATATGCATAGCATGCTTTTATGAAAGGCACATGCTCTGAAAGCTATAATCTGCTTCACAGTCAAGTGAAAACCTCAAGTCTCTTCCTGTTGCACATTGTTTAAGAATGCTTTATCAATACTCTACTCTTTAGTTTTATGGAGAGTGTTACCCTGTTATGTACTTGGAAATGCCACAGATACATATGAAAAGGATCTCTTCCCTCACCTCCAGGAACCCTATGGCCAGCTTCTGCTGCCTTGAGATGCTGAGCTCCTTATAGAATCAATCACAAAATTGTAGAATTTGGGAATAACATCTCCACATTGTCTAGCCCACTTGGCACACATTGGCCAGGATTGTGTCCAGCTAGGCTCTGACTGACTCCAGGGAATGCTGACAGTCTCCCTGGATCACCAATGTTTGTGTTCAACAGCTCTCACTCAGTGAAAATGTGTTTTCTTATGTTCAGGTGGAATTTCATGTGTTTTACCTTGCTTGTTCGTGGGATCCATATAAAACTACAGTATGGTGGTGGGAAAAATCCAACTCAGACATCTTACCGAGTCTGTGCACCTTCATGATAAAGGATAAGTGAAGCCAAAATACCAAGGAGATCCTGAGATGATCCATCTTTCTGGGAGCAAGACAGGCTTAGGCTTCAGCAAGCCAGCCTCTAGTTGAGTTGAGTATCTTATTGTCTGCTCAGATATAAGGCAACAACTCTAGGTGAATTCTGCATTTCCTTCCGCAGTGCTTCTTTTACTGCTCTGATTTAGTGCAACTCCAGTTTGGATTTTTCTTAACTGAAAATTGTGTCAAAGCAGGCAACAGTAATACCTACTCATTTCAACCACACGTAAGATATCATGGACATGTACGGAAATAAAATCTTTTCTGTCGTGATGATATATGCTTCCTGTTTTAAAGTATGTGATTGTGCATACTTTTGCAGTAAATAGTTTTGGTAAATAACTTGTCTATTTGTGAATTTAAAGTGAGCAGCAAATCCTACAAATAAAACATGGCTTCAGTATCAGCATTCCGAATTATTTTTTGTCTTTTTCCCTTAGCCACCACTTTCTTACCCAACTGAATAATGTGAATGATCCCATTTCTGCTGAAGAAAAATTGATCAATTAAATTTAACGGCAAAAGGATATTCAAATCCATTAAAATGCTCAAAGCCTCTCATCATTAGCTGCTCTTAAATATATGTTGAAGAGTATTTCAACATTTGCTGTTAGGCAAAGAAAAGACTGAAATCATCCTTCAAAATGTCAGTTTTGAAGAGCAGGGGTAAGTACTAAATCCATTTGTTTTCCAGCCTGCCACAGAAATTTAAAGGATCAGAGAGTTGAAGTATTTCACTATCAAAAGGCTTTTTTGACAATTTCCACACTAGGGAAGTCCATCTAAGGCTGAGTTAATAAAAAAAAAATTCAACTTCCACTAAGAAATATAGTACTAAACAAAATCTAGATCAAAGAATTGCTTTAAAACTCTGGAAATCACTCTGAGAGTTCCAATAGAGCTCTTGTGGTCTGGCCTAACCACTGTTCTAATCCCTGTGCCTGCCAAGGGTATCAAAGCAGCATCCTCCACAGCCTCTGCTGAGGGTTTATGTTTTGGAACTGCTGTATTTTTGACATTTGGAGGTCCTCCTAGCAGGAAAGCAGTGTTGCTGCCTGAACCTCTGGATACAGCAGGAGAAGTCATGCTTGGCCCTCAACTTCATTTCTTGTGAGCAGCATCCACAGAGAGAAGAGGATTCCCACTGAGGAAGGGTGACAGTTCCATTCCCTGATCCAAGCACGAAGCAGTCACATTACCCTTAGCCTCCGTCGGCACCAATTCCAAACAGCCCAAAAACAGGGCACTTTCAGAGAAAGTATTTGCTCCCAAACTGAGCTCCGGCAAGCAGAGGCCCGGGACCTTGCATGGGGACAAAAAGTCACTTAAAAACTACTGTGAATGCTCCTGAAGTGTGCAGGCAGTCGGAGCAGGCCATGACCCAAGTGGCTCCCTCAGGTAGGGGGGGAGCAGACAGGGCAGGGTCTGAGGGAGAGGATCAGACCCTACATTCCCTAGGGCTTAGGTGAGCTGTGCAGAGAAGAAAAGAACAAAAAGGATTTTTTGTACCCACACAACTTATTAAAGGACAACATTTAGAGAGAGAATTGAATATGGACTGCATTTACCCTAGAGCTCTACTTGTAAGAGCCACGCCTAAACAGAAAAAGACAAGCACAGGTGGGAAGAAGGCAGCACCTGTCTCAGAGGAGAAGCAGGCCTTTCCAGCACAACTCCTGCCTACTGGAAGGCAGGAAAAACTGCAGCAACACCTCTGTGGCCACAGCTGCCTACTCTAAGCTCTAGGGGAACAGCTGTAATAATGGCTCCATCATCAAGAATTGTGAGATGTGTCATGGATGAGTGGGTGGGAGTGAGGCATCCTCCTGAGAGCCTTTGGCAGCATTTAGATAACCATGCAGTGAAATCAACCAGATGCTACCATGTCTCAGTTGTGGCTAGCTCCAATTTTTACTGCCAAATGCAAAACTGTGCTGCTACTACACCAGATCACTGCTCGGCTGTCCTGCAGCACAGTTCCAAAACCACAGGCTCACTTCCTTCTACAGTAGCTTCTCCAGAGATAACTTGAGGCTAAAATCCGGTCTCTGCTCCTTCACACTGAAAAACATAAACCCAGGTGCACCTGGAAGGTAAAATGGTGACCCGAGATGGCTAAGAGAGCATTAGGAGAAGAAAAAGCAGCTATTCTCAGCAACAGGCACTGAGAAAACAAAGGCTGTGTAATTAAAGCAATTGTCCCTCTACAAATGGACAATGACCTGCAAGATCCCAGGCCAGCGTACATCAAAATAGCCAGCACAGAAAATTTCCCTGAAGACTGACTGACTCATTCAGGAGCTAAGACTTTGCTGTAATCCTTCTTCTTCGAGCCTCTCCTGTGGCAACAGCACCCTCCAGCTGCTGCCTCTGCAGCACAGCGTCACTGCAAACCATCAGCTCACATCTAACACCTTGGGGATGGCGTCACGCAGATATTCCCAGGATTCCCATGACTCCAACAAGTAGCAACAGATGCTTCAGTTTCTGACAGCTGGGTACCCAGGCACTTATCCAATGCTTATAGTGTTTGCATTCTCCCTCTCCCTGTGTTGGCAGGGCTGTGGCACGAGCTGGGTGCTTGAATTGTCCCCTTTCTAAATGCTCCGTACCACCTGTGCAGAAAAACACACACCATTGGAGCAGAAAAAAGCAGAATTGAGGCAGGATTGACACTTGTCCCTCAGACTCACATAGATCTTGCTCTGTTATCATACATTGGATCACATCCTCTGTTAGGATCCTATAGGCTGCACTGTAACACACATTGCCAGGAAAAGCCTTAAATCACAGACTCAATTATGCTGGAAAAGACCTCTGAGATTTTTGAATCCAGCCTTTGGCCAAACACCAACTAGACCATGTCACTGAGTGCCGGTCTTTCCTTAAACACTTCCAGAGACAGTGACTCCACCACCTCCATTCCAATGTCTAACTGCCATTTCTGTGAAGGAAATTCCTCCTAATGTCCAACCTGAACCTCCCCTGGTGCAGCTTAAGACTATGTTCTCTTGTCCTGTTTCCAGGGAGAAGAGACTAACCTCCACCTGGTTACAACCTCCTTTCAGGTCATTGTAGAGAGGGATAACGTCACCCTGATCTCTATCTTCTCCTGGCTAAACACACCCAGGTCCCTCAGCTGTTCCTCAAAACCACTGACTGCAGCTTCAAAAGTGACCTTCATAACACCAACCAGAACAAAAGAACGTGGAACAAATCCCAATATGAAAATCACCAAATAATCACAGATAGTAAGAAACTCCACTGAGCACAAAGTTGCTTGAAGTGTAAAGTCACCTTCTTCAAAACCAAGACTAAGTGACAGAAAACACTGAGATGATAACACTTTCTGGAAAAAGGCATCCCTGAACTAAAAACTCCATGAAAACTCTACCTGCTCATCAGCGGATTCCAGAAAAAAAATGTGGCAGGTAACATATTTAAAGCAATCACAGGAAGCAGGCTGAGGCAGAGCAATAGGATCTGGGCATACAGCACTCTGAAAGAGCCAGGGGTGATGCACTGCTCCAGGATGGCTCTGTAAAGTGCTCCGATATATGCCAGGCACTGTAGAAATAAAGAAAAAAGCCACGGGGTGAAATGTACCAAAGAAAGGTGGAAGCTTCTGAAAAAGCCAAACGGAAAAACACTCCAAAAAACACCAAGAAGGTGCGAAGAACCACTCCAGGGCCATGTGGTGACACTCTTAACAATACCAGGTGAGGAGGAAACTAGAAGAGTCAGTAAGCAATATCCAGTCAAGGACTCCTCTGTCAGGCTGTGATTAGCAGCTCCAGTAAGAGTTATTTGGCAGCAGTGTGGTAAAGGAATCCAAGATCATTCGATCTAAGACTCCAAAAAGAGCTGGACTTCATGGCAAAGGGATCCTGAGGGTCAACAAGAAGGGTTCCTGTGGGGCTGCAGGCTGAAGGGCTCCTGAGAGATGGCACTGTACCATGAAGGACTCCTGAGGTTGACAAAGGAAAGAGGCTCCCAAGGGGTGGCGTGGGGAAGACCTTCTGTGGAGGAGAACATTAAAGGGCTCCTGTGGTGTGGCAAAGAACTGGCTCCTCCACAAGAACATGGGACACTAAAACCCTACAATGGATATAATACAAAATACAATACAATACTGTACCATATGCTACGATAGCTACACAAGAAACCATGACACAATGCAGTACATACTCTGCAATATATTTACAGTATGTAAACTACAATAAACATGAATGACAGCACATGCAGCACCATAATGAAAGCAATGAGAGGGATGTGTCTTTACAAACAAACTATGGGCCTGCTTGCAGATAAAGCCACATACTGATAGATGAAAGAAGCAATGGAAGGAACCATAAATTCCAGAGAAATTCCACTAATTGACATAGACTGTGCTCATCCAAGACTGTGCTAAATTCCTGGATTAGAGAAAAAGAACAGAGATACAAAGAAAAACAGCGGAAGGGGAGGGTGCACAGAAGGGAGTCTGTATTAGGCGATTCAGGAAGTCTGTACCTCTCAAGTACTTCAGACAAGGAGGAAAGAAAAGAAAAATGCAGTGGGGAAATGAGGATAAAAAGGAGGTTGTGTCCTCCAGCAATTTGAGGCACCCCATGGGAAATGCCCCATGGCCTCTCCCTTTTATTTGAATAAAGTTACAGGACTCCTCTGTCTCCTTTTTGGACATAAACCTCTGGCATTGTGGATTAATTTTCTTAATAATAAAATAAAGTAAATACCACATGGCACACTACACACTGTAATACAGAATCCACTTCTTAGCTTCTGAAGAAACCTGCAACTCACACAAGGCCCTCTGCGGCCAAGACACAAAGTGTCTCCCAAAACAATTCCCTCAGCCCCTTCAAATGACCTGGAGAGCTCCTATTTCACTCAGGAGCAGCATCTGTGCTCCCCTGGTCACTCTCACCTCACCCTTCCTGTGCACCCAACACACAGGACACACACAAGCAGCACAAATCCCATGGCAGCTTTTCCCCAATGCCAGATGCCACCACAAGGCCCAGACATGGCACTGTACCTAAGAGACAGATGGAAATCCCTCCACCCTACTGAGTGAATTCACTTCGTGGGAATGCCCTCCCTCAGCAGAGGGAAGGGGACCTGAAAGGGACCAATCTGACCTTTGCTTATGTCTCAACATATGTTATATATGGGGTGAAAAATTACTATAGGGGCTGTTACACATGCTGAGAGCCTTAATGCAGACCATGTGTTAAGGAGGCAGAAAATGGAGGTGTCAGGAAAATTAATCCACAGTATCAGAAGTTTATGTTCTAAAAGGAGACAGGAGTCCTGTAACTTTATTTAAATAAAGAGAGAGGCCATGGGACATTTGCCATGGGGTATCTCAAACTGCTGGAGGACTCAGCCTCCTTTTTATCCTCATTTCCCTGCTGCATCTCTCTCTCCCCCTTGGCTAAGGTACTTGAGAGGTACAGATTTCCTGAATTGCCTAATACAGACCCCCTTTTTCTTTGTATCTCTGTTCTTTTTCTCTAAGTCCAGGAATTTAGTAAGGTCTTGGGTGAACAACAGTCTGTGTCAATTAGTGGAATTCCTCTGGAATTTATGATTCCTTCCATTGCTTCTTTCACCTATCAGTATGTGGCTTTATCTGCAAGCAGGCCCACAGTTTGTAAAGACATGTCCCTCTCATTCCTTTCAGAGGAAAGCTGTCTCTGGAAGGACGTCGCCTGACAGCTGATCAGGACCTCAGGCTCTACAGCCCCATCCTGCATCCCATAGCCTGCAGCACACCTCTCCTGTGCCCCAGAGGAAAGTGGCTTCTCCCTTGCCAACACTTTGGCATGAGGCTGGCTCCCTCTCCTCCTCTTCCTCCAGAAAGCACCACTCCAGCCTGTGGCAGCTGCATGCACCTGCTTTGAGAACTTGCCTCCTGGGCAGGGCTCGCTGAGACAGTTCCTCTTTGACACAGCCCAGCTCCAGCCAGGTCTGGGCTCTCCTGCCTCCTAGCCAGGAGGGCAGCTTCCCCTGAGGCCAGCAGCTTCCTTCACAGGGCAACTTCCCTGCCCAAGGCAGCCCTAGCGTGACGGGATCAGATCTCAGGGCTGCTGAGAGAGCTGAGTCTGCACACAGCTCAGTGCAGCACTGCAAGGCCCAGGCAATGCTTGGTTTGATTTCCCCCTTGGCAGCTTTTCCTGTAAGAGGAGCCTCTTCACAACAAGACACGCACACAAGCTCAGTCAAAAACCAGGGCGTTGGTGTTACAGAGAGCACATCCACAAAATCCTCCTGAAAAGTCCGTAAAACCAGCTGGAGCATATTTGGATGCCTCCTTGAAGCCCTACAAGAATGTTTCCCTGCTGAACTTCAGGACTTTGACCAAAAAAGGTGCAAAATTCAGTCATCTGTCCCAAAATATAGTAAAACCTTTTAACTTGCTTTTCAGGAAGCTCAGGGAGTGAGGAACACACTGAAGGCAAGATCTTCCAACAACACCTTTAGAAATCACAGACAGTTACACACTTTTCCCATTTTATGTTACAAGTTTAATTATAGAAAAATACAGTCATCAAGACTTTGCTGAGAATTGGACATAATTCCAGTGATGTACACAGAAAGAGGTACTGTTATAATTAGAGCAAATAACACTATACTTGTTATTGAGCCAATCAAGTGGTTCAATACACTGGGATATTGTTCTCAAGTGATTTAGATAACCTGTATTTAACTACTGTACCTGAAGAGAGCCAAAAAAAACACCTGGGAAAGATGGGGGGCAGGATAATGAAGTTTAAAACTCCACTAACTCAACAATAAAAATGGCTTAGGCATTCCTACCACCAATCAAGCACAGGAAGATGAAGTTTTAACAACCTTTAAAATTGTATTTCAAAATATGAGATACCAATGGCTTTGCAAGAAAAAAAAAAAAGAGAAGAAAAAACAACCAAAAATTTTCAGAGGTCTATCCTCTGTGTCCACAACTTAATAAAACAAACACCATACCCACCTCAAAATAATACATATGGACAAGAAAGGCACAGCAGAATTCCCTCACCCCCATTATTACCTTCCTGTAGTGCCTACATCATGGAGGAAAAAAAAATTTCAAACAATTCCTCTCCTTTGCGCAACCATGTTTTAACACAACCACACTGGACATCCACAAGGCTGTTCTGAGCAGCTATTTTTTGATCCTAACAAATCTACGTGTTTCTTGCACAGATGTCTCAGCATCTTCGTTATCCTTTTCTTCTGAACTTGGTTCCCAGTCCGAGTCTTCATCAGTAGGTTCATACTCCTCCTCCTCGTCGTCGTCTATAAAGCTGTCATTGAGGTCATATTCATTGGCTGCACCATCATTGACACCATTTTTCTCCACAGTCCTTTTTCCTGTAGGGACAAAAATGTCATGTATTCATGACTAATAAAGCTGAAGATCCCTCCCAGAGCCCACACAATTAAGCGTCTCTCCTCAAAAGAATCACCTAAACAACACATCTATCTTCCAGTTAAGCCTCTAGCTGCTGCTAGATGCCTACTCTTACCCTAGATTTTCTGCCTCCATCCTCCATCCATCCATCCATCCATCCATCCATCCATCCATCCATCCATCCATCCATCCATCCATCCATCCATCCATCCATCCCTTTAGTCTTAGGAAGCGGATATGACTTAATTCATATTCACTTCTTTCCTGAGCTTCACATGAGAGAAGGAAATCTTCTAGATCACTCACCTCCTATGTTCTCCACTTGCCTTCCTGCTGGATAGCCTGTGTTTCCCTTCTGAAGGTCATTTCCTTCAGAAATGCATTTTGGCAGATGTGTTTAAGCCTCACTCTCAACATCTATGACTTAAATGTCCAAAATTACTAACTAACCATGGCCTGTTAATATTCCAATCATGTATCATTCTGTCCTTAAGTCACATCTCTGAGTAAAATCATGTTCATTCCTCTTCCTCCCACCCTCCCATTTTTTCATTCTTACCTTATCTAGAAATAACCATTCAATTATATCAGTTTAGCTAACTTATCTGTTGAGCAGTTGTCACCAGCTTTCATATGAAATGATGAATATGCATTTTTTCTTTAGCTACAGACCACAGCCCAAATCCTAACTCTTTAAATTAACCTTAAGCACTTCTCAGCAAACTCTTGAAACCTCAGGTAAGGGCTCCAGGCACAAACACCACCACCAGTACCTCATGTAGCCAGACAACAGCCTCTATCAGTCACACTTTTCTATGAGTGGGAATGCTCCTGTTCCAGAATTATCTTCCTTTTTATACTTGCTGCCTGTCTTGGGGTGACTTTATGATGCTTGTATCCCCGAATTGTCTGTTCTGCTGGTGTTGAATATTAAGTTCTGCAGCTTTAAGACTGGTTCCAAGAATGAAGTGGGGAGAGAAGAGGTGCAGAGTTTGTTATCAGAGACTGCACCTGCTCCCCACATCCTTCACACAGACTGTGCTATCTGCAGTGGACAGCGGGACAGGGCTCTCCTTTGCGTTTGGTTGGTTTTTCTGGCTAGCTGAGGCACAGAAGTTCCCTGGACTGTTTTCTTTTCCTTTTCCTTGGAACTGTTTGAACCTGCTCTGGACTGAAAACCCAGAAGAGCACCAGGAGCTCACACCTGTGGCCCACCAGGCCTGGCCTGGGCCGTGGCATTTCCCAGCACAGGAGGGACTGAGAACAGACTGAGTGAGCCGGACAGCCACGGAAAGAACTCTTCTAAATCTGTCATCTCCTTGGAACAGAGAGAGGTTTTGCTGTTTGGTATTGTTCATTTTGTGCTGGGAGGTGTTTTGCCTGTTAAATATTTTTCCCCACTTCTCTCCAAGGAAATATTTCCCTGAACCAGTTAGGGGAGGGACTGTTTAAATCTGTTTCCTAGAGGGACCCCATTCAGAAGTTTCCTCCCAAATTTGCCCTAAACCAGGACACTGGCTTACTGCTTAACAGACTTCAGAGGAAATTAATTATGCCATAATTGGGAGGATATGTTCATTTCAGGATGTTTCCTCCCAGTTTGTGTCAAACCAAGACACCATGTTAGCCCATAACCAGCAGCATTTCTAAGCAGAATCACAGACTGTAGTCCTTACAGAAATAATTAAGTCTTGGAGGGGAGGGGTCAAAATGAAGATGCTGAATAAAGTAAGAATAAAATCCCCTTTCTCACACTGAGGTTATGAGAATAAGCCCAAAAGCTGCTTATCAAAGAAAAGCCCTTTGTCACTTTCATAGCACTGTGAGTGGTATTTTATAACAGAAGCAGGAATCCTGGGAAAAACTGATGACTTTCATATTCTTCCTATAAGTATAGGAAGTCCATGCTATGTTCTCCCTCATCAATGCTTTGATTTTAGCAGTGAGTGATGCACTTCCTTTTATGCCTTTTCTTTCTACTTCTTTCCACTGTAGTTTAATTCAGCCTTACAGCCCCTAAAGCTCATGATTAAGTTCAATTTTGCCTTTTCTCTAGTAGTATATTTATAAAGATGACCTTGAAACTTTCTATGCAAGTATCTCCTTGATATGGGGGAATAAAGCTTACTGACTGCTCCTTCCAAAATGTTCTATTTTGAAGTGAGCTGATCAGCTTGCTAGAAAATGTACACAAAAGTGTGTAGGAGAACCCTGCATATTCCATGGTTACAGGGTGTTATTTATCTCAGTAGCAACAATCTAGAGAAGTCATTCAGTAGTGACATTTTAACGACAGCATAATTCTGACTTTTTTTTCATTTCTTTCCCTACAACTATTCCCCAGTCATTTGCCTCAGATTATTTTTCAGAACATTCTCTACAAGCAATTCTGGCAGCAATTAGACTTAAAAGCTAAACATGTTACCTGTCATGTGGAGGGATCCCCTCTTCTCTTGGTTGGTGGAATTTAAATACACTCGTAGGGAATTTAATCTTGCTGTGTCTAACGGTGCAGTTGTGCCAAATATGACAAAAGGTTAATGGAGCCCTTACTGTCTGTCTGACACTGCAGGACATGGTATGATGGTCTCAGGTGTGAACCTGCTGAGCACCACCTTTATAAGCTTTGCCCTCCACAGAGTTAAGTAAAACAGTCAACAAGACATTTAAAAAAATTTAAATAGTAAATATAAATAGAACTTAATAAATTAATTCCCTTCTTTCCCATGTGTGCAGAATATCAATTCTTCCCCAGTTTGTTCTTAGTAAGAAAAGCTGAATTTAACAGACTGAATTTCACTTCTGTGTGCAAGTTTTACATGCTACTAGAGTAGCACTTCTTCCTTCCGAGTCACCCTTGCCTGACCATCAGCTGCACACACAGGACCTACTATTTGGGTAAGGATCTTATGAGAGGCACAGCTACAATTTAAAACCTTCAAGAATATATTTATACTTTTAGATATGCACATAGCCCAACCTTCTTCATTCTAAATTCTTCACCACTCAGTGCATGCCTCAATGCTGAAACACAAATTTCTACCACAGACCTCTGACCAAGATGGGGCTGGTACTTGTAACACAGGATGCACTAAAGCACACATGTAACAAACATGCCTCAGAATATGCTGGTGCACAGATATAAGCATAGCAAATATTTGGTGACAGCCAAAGTGCACACAAATTTGATAAGGAAATGGTATGGCAAAGAAATTTCTCAGTAGTAAGTTTAAAACAAACTCCTGCATTCACCCACAACAGAAATGGAGGCCAAAACACTACAGCTATTTGCACTTTTATTTATTTTCTGTAGAAAGCAGATCTATTTTGAAGATTCCTTTAGGACATTCTCAGCCACTCCCTGGTGATCTCAAAGAAGGCAAGCCCATCCCCACTCCCACTCAAAATGCAGCAGTTCCACACCCTCCTTACTCTTGCCACTGAAAGTAAACACTGCACAGCATCGGACTTTCACACTACTCTTCAAAGTTCACTTTTAATTTCACAAAGCATAGGAAACTTCCCATTTGGAAGATGAGACACAAAAGAATCCTGGAAGCAGACCTAAGCATGCTTAAAACTTATGTGCTCACAGCATACATAAACTTCTACACTTCGATCCTAACAAGCCCTGAAACATCAATACCTCACTCTAAGAGTAAGCAAGTTCATCAGCACATGCACAGATTATCACCTGAAAGTTATTTAAAGGTCAATGCAATGCAGAGGGAGTATGTCCATGTTGCAGGAGAAATCACTCCTTATAAGGCAACCATAACCAGCTGTGAATGAAATACTGGATTCCTTTATCCTATTATGGCGGCTGTGTAAGGAGTGAAGATGAAAGACACCATTTAGCCATATGTGTCTCTCCTTAAAACATGTTTGTTTTCTTGTCTGTTTCTAGGGAAATACAGGCATGACTATCCAGAAAGACTGGCAGAAATTCAACTGAAGCGCTATTACTTGTAAGAAAACAAGAAGGATTTTACTAAAACAAGGACTACTTTCTCCTCAGCTAAGTATTATCAAGCATCTCTGGCTCTATTAAACGCCAAAAGAGCCACAGCAGACCAACTGTGTCCTAGGCTGATGTGCCCACCCATAACTTTAGAATAACACTCACCATTGCTTGAAGTTCGTTGTCGTGTTCTTCTTCCAGTTACTAAAGAAAGGGAAGTTGTCAGTCAGGACAGGGGGAACCCTGCCGTAAGGGTTATTCTTAGAGCTGCTACAACACGAAACTGACCTATTAAACAAATGCTGAAATGCTTGTGATATGGTATAAAAGCTACTCTGATGCCCCAAAAATACTGGTTTTGTCATTCCCCAGAGATTACCCAGATAAACTGTTCTTAAAATTATTACCCCTAACATCTGTAGACAAATGTCATCAATTCTGACTAGGGGTTTTTAAGCAGGAAATTGGAATATTTAAATATTTTACTCTGTTTCCATAAATGCTATTCTTTCTTAATAATGTCATAGCCCTGAATCTTCAAAGTAAAATGCATTATCATGACATTTTCGTAAGTGTTCTGCTCTAAACTACTGTTTATTGCATTGGGATTTCATGTGGAAAAACTCCAATCTAATAATCACGAGAAAGCACCCGAGAAAAATAAACCCAAGAAGTATCTCTTTCAATTCTTTATGAGCAAACGAAATGTAAACAGCACATTTCCCTGTGTTTTTTTCCCCAAATCAAATTACTGGAATATAAAAAAGACTATGAAGTGTTAGAATAGGAACTCAAATTCAGTTTTAGTTATATTCCCTCCAGGCCTCGAGAAGGCCTCAAGAGAACGTAAATGCAAAAATTAGTTCTCACAGTAAGAAAATCACTGGTAAAAAATACCCAACACAAAAACACACAAATATGGTTGCAGCATTTTTTATAGAGCATCAGAATACTTTAAAATTGTATCTTACCTGAGAATTTATGATTTAAAAAAAAATCCCAGAAAAAAAGAACCCTAATACATAAGGAGCTATAAAATGCAACTTAATTGCCTAAAAGGAGATTAAAGCACTTTATTGAGATGGACTTGATGGTCCTTGTGGGTCCCTTCCAATTCAGAATTTTCTATGATTCTGAAAGATTGATAAATTGGCCCACCTGGAGGTGCACTGTGCTTGTATTCCAGCTTGTGCTGGGGGTTCTTCCTGCAAAGAAGAAAACAGTAAACCTTAATTCAATCACCTTGTTCCACATTTAAAAAGTGCAGAATTCCCTGGTATTTTATGGATAATTTTGAAGGCACAGCATTTAGATCAGTCAAGTAACAGCCAACAGATAATGACAACAAAATTAACACAAAACCCCTTCAAATTGTATCTGTTGCTTCATCAAAAGAATGATCAACTTTTCTTGAGTTTCAATATGCTCCCATAGAAATGCTATTGCCTCAAAATAGATCTTCTTGTCCATTGATAAATTATTGACTGATAATTATACAGTCTAAATATGTAAATTGTAATAATATGCAGATTGTAAATATGTAAAACCTAGATACTGAAAAACAAATGGAATACAACAATATTTTGAAGAAAATCAACAGTGCTTAAAAGAAACAGCAGTCAGCCATAAACTGGATTTTATTGCTGCTACCTCAATTATGCTTTGTAACACATCAATTACTGATTAAAAATAGTTTTTGTACAAAATCCCAACAAATACATTATCTAAATTTAAACTAAAAGTTACAGAAGAAGAACAACATGTAACAATAAATTGTTTATATAAAGAACAATTTACTGAATGTTGAAAAGAGATATAGTATTCATCTCCAGATCACTGAATGGGCTCCTTGAATAGTCTAGTTTTCACCTCTGACAGCTGGTATCATTACCAAAACAGTGATTTTTACTGTGTCAATGTTAAAAACATGCAGAGACTTGGGTGCTTTAAAGGTAGCAGTCTGACTGCAGTGAATTTCAGAACGCTACAGTCAAAGTTAACACCAAGAATCAGTCATTATTCTACTGTCACTCTTAACCTGTAAACAAGAAAAGGCACAGTGAACAGTGTTTCTCACCTGTAACAAGCCGTTCCATACCGACACTCCGGGCGGTTGTCATTGTCACCCTTGGCCACCATCTCCATGTCAGGATAGTCATCATCATTAAGATGACTGAACTGCTGGAAGTGAATGGGATTCTTCCTGCAAAAAACAAACATACATCAAAACTGACTGTTCCATTTCAACACAAGAAGAGGATACATAAAACGTGTTACTGAATCATTGACAGCTCATTTTTCTGTGGTTACATGAAGAGGAGCTTTTAATGCTTAACTTGATGCAGAATCTGTGACCTACTTTCAGGATAACAGAAGAAATTCTGTCTTAGCACCTGCTGCAACAGAAGTTAAACCAGGGATTTTCCTAGTTCCCATCAGCTTAAAGTTTCAGATCTCCAACACATACACAAAAGGTTTTATGTGAATTACAAATTAGCATGCTGACATTAAGACATGTACCATAAGACAAGTCCATGTGCAGCTGAGTCACACCAGCGCTAGTGAGGACAGCACAAGACCATCATCCATCTTGCTCTACAACACTTTAATATGAGGTGAACAAGTAGGGAACACAAATTTATGCATCACTGAAAACATTTCTACCACTTCTAGGCAAGAGCTTTGTACACACACCACTCACTAGTCATAAACATCACTTAAGGAAGAGTTTTCTTCTTTTTAGAACTGTTTAAGTGGAGTTAAAAAGAATACAGAAAATTAAGTTTTGACTTCAGGAGAAATTCATGCAACAGATCAAAACATGCTACAAAAATTACATCAAAATTAACATACTAGTAGCAAAAGCAAATCTACTTTTCCCCTATAATTTATCAGAGACTTTTATTCCGAGCATAATATTGAGAAGCAAGAAATGTGAGATTTTAAAATAAATTGTTTTCCAAACGACATCTACAAAATACTTTAGTAATTACCTCAATCATTCCCAAAGTACATAACCTCTAGGGTGTTTCTGCAAATTATAAAAGTGAGCTGCCTGCCTCAAGCAGGAGGAATAACAACTTTCAGCTCCAGAGTACTTACTGCTTTAACTTGGACAAGCTACAGCTGCATTTAGAAGCAAGTATGGAACACACCAAGGACGTGTGCAGCTACCTCCATACACAGCAACATCCCCACTCTTCAGACAAACTCCTTTAAATTCACAAGTACCTCTTATGAACTTCATGGAGGAGAGTCAATAATAATTTTAGCATTTCAACTACCATCATAACAAAAGAGCATTTGTACAGCTTTTACAAAATGATGACTTGAACACTGTGAGCTCCACTGGCCATTCAGGCCTCCTTTTAGCATTCGAAAAAATACCAGATACTTAGTATTAATTCTTTAAATCTCCATTTGCTGTGTATCTTTCACTCAGGAAACTCCACAAGCAAGCTACAGATAAATCTCTTCTATAAGCCACTTATGAAATATCCAGTATCCCTTGGATCTACTCACATAGGTGATAGGCTTCTTGTCCTGGTCTTTTGTTGCTGCTGCAAATTGTAGGATAATTCAATAATGTTTCATTAGAAATTATTGCAAGGTTGCAGTCTTTTATTCTATAACAAATTCTCATGAAACATCACTTGTGACAAATTCAGACTGGCTGCCTACTTCTTTCCCCATTCAAAATAAACGGGATGAAACGAAATCATTTAGAGGCCATTTGCTTTGTTTTCTGAATGCACAGAGCTAACACACTTGCAGTAATAGCAAGAATTCTCAATCACATGAAATACAATTTGTCTTCTGAAAGGGATACAGCAGCAACTGATGTTCTTTGAAGTCATTTTAATCCTTATTCCCACATCAAGATACATACAGCATCATAGTTGCCAAGGAAAGGAGGACTAACAGCTGTCAATTAGCAGATTTATTGTATTTTAGGAGATACACACATCCTATTTAATCTTAGCTTTACCTGGCTAATGTATACTTATTCTGTGTAGTGCAACAATGCCCTGCAAAATAAAAGGAAGCAGAGAAGTGCATAGCTAATAAGCAAACGTCCTCCTTTTTTCAGAAAAACCCTAAGGCTTCTTCCTTAAAGGTTTCATTTGGGGATTTTTAATATTTATTTGTAGACATGAGATATTTGAGTTACAGGAGCACATCTATCACAGTGTAAGTTGCACTCCAAAGTTAACTGTTTTACAACAAAGCCTCGGTGCACAGGATTGCGTTAATGCATTTGATCAAAACAAAATCATTAGGTTTTACTTGCATGAAAGGTAACCAATTAAAAGCCTATTTTAATAAGAAGGTTTTATGACTGTTACCTTCATAAAGGTAAAAAAGCTTTGCTTTCACAGAAGCTCTAAATTTGCGTACTCAACACTTCATGATGCAGGAAACTATGTGAACAAAAACTGTGCAAATAAAATTTTAAAACTTCTTCAGAATCTATGCAATCATCCTCAAGCAAAAGTTGAGTATTGCTCAATGAAATATTTAAGACAGTTATTCATCTGTGTAGCTATCAAAAGCAACTTTAAAAACTTTTTATAAAGCAAATTAACTGACCACTTCAGAATCCCTGCCTCCTCACAGTCCCATGCAAAAGACCCCGTGCCATCTCATGGGCTTATTTCTTCAGCTACTGGAAGAGCCTCCTAGTTAAAATGTAATGAATTACCAGCACTGTTTATAAAAGCATAGAATTCAAGCCTGAAGTTATGCCATGACTGCACGTATTACGCTTTTAAGTTCTATATTTTAATTCTTAATTAAAATATAGGAGACAGGACTAAAAAAAAAAAGACAGATGCAGGTGTTGAGCTGCTTGATTTACAAGCTTAGACTGAAAGGAAAAATACTTCTTTTCATATAAATAAGCAAACAAACAAACAAACAAACAAACAGCAAAGTATTCAGAAGAACCCACAAACAAATCCAAATGTTTTTTTGAGCATCCCCTGCTCTGACAGTTCTGGGAGAGATTTTCACACACCCAGTCAGCAGAGCACTCCAGGCTATGTCAAAAGGATTGAACTGTGGAAGCAAGATTGTGAGTTCCAATTTCAGAGATGAGAGTTCAGGTCTTCTATATCCCTTCCATGTTGGCCCTTAAAAAGGGTGGTGGTAAGATTTATTTTAATTCCCTATCCTGCTAATTTCAGAAAAGCAAGCAGCAGACAAGAACTTGACAGTATTCAGAGGGCGAATTCCTCAACAACAAATACAGGCAGCTACAACATACACAGAGCACTTTGTCCCCTAATGATAACAGCAGTTCCTTTGAATTTGGCCACCTCAGAAAGTGACACTGAACGAAGGGGACAAGAAGACTCCTTCGGGCAAGAGGTGTGCATCAAGTTTGACTCTTTCAAAAGCAGTGTTTCCAAATTCATAAATGAAGAAAGTGAACTATAGGTTACAAATTTACTTCCTAAATGTTTACGACAGGCTAATAGAAATGCAGTCAAGTAACGAGAACTAACATTGGATCTTTGCTCTAACACCACCACGCAGAACCAACTACTTAGGGGCCTTAATTAAAAGCAAATACAAAGACAGACTACAAAGCACATTCCTCTTGCTGCAAGCAGTTTCATACTTCCTGAAGATCAAAGCTGACATTTTTGATTCTCCCTATTTACAAATTTCTGTGACAAAGTAAGACTGCTATTTGTTATTTCAGAACATTCTTTTTATAAAGCAGTACTTTCCAAAAGTATTGCTGCCAAATGTTTCACAATCAAGAGACCCAGGAAGAAATGTGCACATACAGACTCTTACTCCATATTACCAGCACCTAAGAATTGCTTTCCTAAAGATAAGGAATATTTCATCATATCAGAGCATTAAATCTCCTTAACACCCATACAGGGCAAAACTTGTCTCAGCAAATTCAAAGTAGCTGGAGCAAATCATGAGCTGCATTTGTGCTACTGGATCAACACAACTGTCTAATGAGACATGTTTTTGTCATAATCATTAAGGGGAAAAAAATGAGATAAGTCAAAGTTACATGAAAATCGACATGTGATGTGCTCATGATTACAACACCTTTACAATTTTGATATACACAGTTTTCTCAGCACGAGGCCCACCAAACATATAGGAACCTGGTCACTTGTGCTTGTTTGGTTCCTAATCAGACTCACTGTTTTTATTATTGCTGAAGCCCCTTGGGGGAAGCTTTAAAAAGTCACAGGATCTGCTGTTCCCTGGATTAGCCTTATCTTTTGTATTCACAAAGTACACGTGATTATCTAGAGCTCAAAACCTCCTCCCAAATGTAGTTCACAGGTCATTGGGCATTTTCTAGACTCAAGAGCACCTCTAGATTTCAACCTTCCCTTAAATATATAACACCACAGGACACCACAGATCTTTTCTGGGCAGAAAGAACTAGCAGGAGGCCAGGCACCCAGCATGGTATTTTGGAACTTCTCTAGAACATTTGTATGACAGATCTTCTACCACCTCCATCTAGAAAGCATATGAGTGGGAGAAAAAAAAAGAGGAAAAACCCCAGTTATTCCTCATTTGCAGTACTCCCAAAGACTGTCCAGTTGAGGGTTAACCATGAGTTCTAAGTACGCTTTGTTCTGCTTTTAGGGGTGACTGAAAGCTTAAAAAAATTGCAGAAACACCAAGTTATAATAAAATAAATTCTTGATTATTTATGGATGACAAATAGTATTTTAAACATTCAGATCACAAAGCAGGCAGTAGCTTCAATAAATGCAACAATATTTCACATAAGTCTCACCTGCTAATAAAACAAACCTACAGGGTCTGTGTTGGGCATTTGAACCTTTTAAATCTCTTCTCCTTGCTAGTACCTCATACCATACACACAGGTCTTTTATTTCTTTTCCTTTTATAATGGACTCCTATATTTTATTTCCTGCAACACTTAATCTTTTAATTTGGTCAAGTCGTTCATCCCTTGTTTGGGTTGTATTAGGAGTTAGCAAGACATCCCGGCTCCTCCTTTCATCCTTCTAAAATTAGTGTTCTGTTATTTGTTTCTCATCAGTCCCCTGTTCACCAAAAGATTTTTTTCCAAATCAAAGCTTGTAACAACTTTACAGTTTTCTCTTCCATAGCTAATACACTACTTCTGAATAACAAGAAAGCCCAAGCTAGTTTTAATTTTGCTTTACCTGTAACAGCCACTTCCATACATGCAAGGTGTCCTCTTACGCTGCATCTGTTTGGAGCTTTCTGAAGCATCTGCACTTCTGGATGAATCAGAAATCTCAGTGTTGTAGTCCAGATTTGCATCAGGCTCAAGAATCCCTTCCTGGGCACCAAAATATTGAGAAGTCCTGCCACAGCGAGCTTGTCGGCTTGTAGAACCAGTAATCGGCTCTTTGTTTTCTGTTTCCTCAATTCTATTGTCTTTACTGGAGATCTGATCTACTCTTTTAGACCATTTGCTATGCAGCTGCTTATCATTTTTTTCCAGAGAACTTCCAGGGCTTTTTGTTCCAGTCTTGCCACTTCCTTCCATATCCCTCATGGTAGTCTCAAGAGGAAATCCAGATGTATTCTGTGGAACAAGGTTACACTTTGAAGAACCTGGAAATTTACACTCCTCAGAATTAAAAGCTTTGGTATAAAACTGCCTCATCATCCCCGCTTTCAAAATCAGTTATAGAACAGCCCAGGTTAGAAAGGACCTTGAAAGACTGTCTAGACCAGATTTTTAAAATCTTCTACTCCCCAAACTCAAGTTCACTACTAAACACAGCTGCTGAATGAAAACCTCAAGTTCAGAAAACACACAGAGAGCACACACTCTTAAAAGAAATGCTTATCCAACTGCTTCCTTCCTCAGCCTCAGTTCCCTCATACCATGACCTCTTCTCTCACCACCTCAGTTTGTAAACAGTCCAAGGACTAGTATAAATTAACTTACAATTAAAAGCACTGCTCCTGAAAAATTATTGGGGATTATACATGTGAAGATGTAGTAGACTGTAGAAGAATGCAGACTCCTACTCAAGAATCAATTTAAATGATTAAGGAATTGCTTATTAATTTAATGAAATTCTTAACAATTTAAGACCAAGATATATATGTATTTATCTATATAAAAGATATATGGGAACTCAGGATACATACCCTGAGGTTAATACCACATGGATACATCTTAAATGCTTCAGCTCATGACTCTAAATCATAACAGTCTGTCATAGACACCATTAAGCAAATATTTCCGTTTTGAGACAAACTGCATTTTAAATTTTGGAAAAAATATACATCTAAAATAAGAAATGTGCTCTTTAGAAAAAGAATATGAGATACACAACTGAGGAAAGAACACTGTCCTGACAATGGAGACATTACCTGGAGGCCTATCTACATTCATGGCTCAACTACTTTGATACATCCTAGAACTATTCAAAGATCTCTGCTTTCTAAAGATTTCTATGTTCTCCCTCCAGTGAATTTATACTTAGTTTAGACAAGTGTGTTTGGCAGCGCTTGAAAAGCAGCCAGTGATTTCCTATTTGATTTTGTTCCTTACAATGCAAGTCTCATAAAATGTTATCCAAAACCAGAGACAATTACATCTGAGCAGTAACGTGATTAAGAATTGGCAAAGTCAGCATTAATATCAGATGATCCTGACAGAAGCACAATTAGTGACTCAACTAGGAGACAAAGACAACTCCCAAAACACAGCTCAGCAATCCACTGCAACTTAAGAAATAAGCCTTCCTTTGCAAAAGAAAGCATAAATTACTGTTACTTGCCACTACCACTTGTGAGTTCTCTATCACGCATTTCAACCCGCTGCCTGTATGGCACATAAGGAGGATTGAATAGGATCAGCTACGCTCCAGGCTGTGATCCAGGGTAAACAAAAGCCAGCGGCGCTCCAGGCTGGGACAGCATGCGCGGGGCCTTGGCGCCTTCTGGCGGCTGCTGCCACCTACAACAATTCGGACAGTTCTGCTTTCTCCCTGGCAGAACATTTTCCCAATCGACACCATATTCAATTTTCTCAATTAAAGACGACAGCAGGACCGCGATTTAGGCTCTGATATCCAAATTACAATCTTCCAGAGCTCTCTATGGCTATTACTCTTGCTTGCCCTAATACACCAGCTCTTCTGCAAAGTCCTGAAAGCAATTTCTTAAACTGTACTTGAGATTAAAATGATTTATGAAATTATTAGGTGAAAATAGGTAAGGCTTCCGCATTGCAAAATGGAATAATTCATTATCTAGTCACTGATTTTATAACCTGGCAAAGAGAAAATAGTTCAGCAGCTGTTATCAATGCACCTAGTGGACCACTCCTATACCGAAACTACTACTACTACTATTACTTGCTCTCCATGCTCGGTTTGTTTCAATTAACCTTAAAACCAAAACCCCAGTAATCTTCAGTGTTAGAAGCATTTTAAGTATTTTATCAGATCGTAGAACACACCCAGACAATTTTAATGCCAGACATTAAAAACACCATCCCAAGTGGTTAATTTAAAGGAAACAAGTCAGTGAAACCCTCAGCTTGCTCTCACCAGAATATGCTTTGTTTGTCTTTAGCAATGATCCTTCTCTTTTCACCACTTGCAGGATGTTAATAGTAAGGATTTAACTGCCTGTAAATGCAGCTGTACTGTGAGGTCACACAGACACTGGACAAGCTGGACCAAAGGGTCTGTTCACTCATTGTTCACTGGCAAATCATTTCGGGTTTCAGACTACTTTTTTTTCCCCTTTTTGTGACTCACACTTCAAGATGGTGGCATAAGCACACCCGATGCTACTTTCCTTTGAAACACAGCTGTTGCTGAGCCACACACCATCCTTATCTGACCATAAATCCTCACTTACTAGAATGGCAATAGCTTGGGCAAAGTCCAATGTCACATTATATCAGTACCACACCGTCACCTAGCCCCAAAGGTTCCCAGAAAAAGAAACCACACGCACCAGCCACTCCTGGAAGCAGTGCTCTGACCCACGTGTTCTTACCCCTTGCTACAAAGCTCGAAGTCTGGTACTTCTATGGGGTATTTGGGGCCCAAGTCCCAGATTCTTTGAAGGAAATGCAGAAAACCAAATCTTTGAGGACTCCATGATCCTTGCTACAGAGCTATCCAATGGACTGGTATTTCAAAACAACAAATCATGAGCAGAACACAGAACAAAAAGCTGTGCTGTAGACCCACCCTTCAACATGACATTGCCAACTACATTCTCATTTTCTGCGATATCATGGTTCTGCCCTGAGCCAAAAAGTTACCTGAGATGAAGCAACAGGGATGGAAAGGCAGCTCCTTTTCCCTTGATCTTGCTCTCCACCTTCAAAATCCTCTATAGTTTCTTCTGAAGCTGATCTTTTTTTCTGCTCTACATGTACTTCTGATTTTAATGACTTTGTATGACCTCCCCATCCTTGGCCCTTTTTCTTTCTACTACCTTAAAAAAAAAAAAAAAAAAAAAAAAAAGGAAAAAGAGTATTTTCAGAATGCAACTTTTTCAGTGAAATGCTGACACTAGAAATCATCAAAGCAGAACACTGGGCACATGTCATGAGAAGCATCAACATGTGTGAAAAAGACTTTAAAAAGTTTCAACAATGTTTGTGTGTCGCCCCAGTTCCCTCAAGGTCAGGCCTTCAGACACATCTCACCCACACAGCTCCTAATCTCAACACCGACGCCATCAATCAAAGTGTTCAGTCTTTGAAATAAACATTATATTCACACATAAAACAAACGTTATAGTTCTGGCAGAGAAACAAGTAAACAAACAAACCCCACTCCCCCAAAAACGCAAAACAAAAGCACAAACATAAGAAAAGTGCCACACCAGTACAGGACTCAACATAGCCAGTTGAAGTACATGCAATTTTTATATAAATAAGGAAGGAAGGAAGGAACACTCTAGATTTAAATGGAGGATGAAAGAAAAAAATACTGAAACAAGATTTTCTTTGGCATCTTATAATTTCTTCCAAACTAGCTTTTGAGGAAAAGAATAGGCAGTGTGGTGGATGGCACATCACTGGGTTGTTTAAAGCCACAGTTGCCCCCATCAGTGCATTCAGACACCCGTGTTTACAACAGGAGAGAAGAAGCAACTGGCCAGACACTGCATAACATGCTCCTGTGGGGCTGCTTGGCATTAAAAGCCAAATTCATCACAGCATCTCAGCAGAAACTGCAGCTGGAGAGAGTCACTAAAGCAGAGCTGCTGCACACAGGGGAGCAGACACACTCACCAGCCACAGTTCATACATCTGCACTGATCAGCGAAGGAAACTCAACAGTTTGCACCCAAACCACTTCACACCTCCCCACAGAAGGGCAAACAGGGCGGGGCGTGCTGCATTCAGCACAGGCAATGACAGAAAGTCTCCTCCTCTCACTTTTTCAGCCCTCCTGTTCCATCCATACAAGTCACAAAGGCAATAAATGCCATGTAGCAAGGCTGTCTAATGGCAATTTTAGAAGCTCCCAGGACCAAAGTCAGACATGTCAGAAAGTCCTCTAGAGCTTGTGCCAATGCATAGGCACCTTATGTGTCCCACTGATGGTGGCTGAGCACAGCCCTCTGCTGCTGTCACTGCTGATATGCAGCAGTACCAGTACATGACAGGTCTACATTTTCTTTTCCCACAAGAACATTATATGCAACACTATTTTAGCCTCGTGTTGGTAAGAAGCTATCAGACTGTAATGAACTGCTCCTCCTAGGAATAAACTTTCGACTAAAAAACCAAGTTTGATTCAGAAATGATTAAAAAACTAACATGCAACACCATCCAAACCCTTCTACCCTTAAAACCTGTGAAATTAAGACTCTAAATTTAGAAGGGCAAAACATCAGTGACTTAAGTGTGGAGAAGGCTAGGAATTAAAGAGACAGAAACTACCTAGAATTTGCATACAAAATAGGCAAGTTTATAGGAAAGGGCTCCAGAACATCCAATGCTCAGCTGCACAAACAGAGTTTATTATCTGGCATTAAAAACAAAAAGAACAGAAAGAAAATTAACTGATGAAAAAGAGCTCTATCACACCCATAGGACTGATGACAAAGGAAACAACAGAAGTCAGTCTTTGTCAACTGCCCCACACAGAGCATAGAAAGAGAAGTAGCAAATTAATACTTCCTACCACCACCATTATAATTTTTTAAATTATATCGAAGCACAGAAATGCATACTGGAATGCAATCGTTATCACACTGCAAACCTACCTCCTGTCATTACAGGCTTGGAAACCCTCTGCACCAGGAGATCTCTTTCCAACATCCAAGATGGAAGCACTCTCTTTCTTTGAATAGATTTGCTTTCATTATCATCAGGAGGAGGAATCTGAAACAATATTTACTGTTTAGTGCCTTTATCCAGAAGAGTGGGGGAAACTAGACCACAGTTTTTACTCAGTTATGCCCTTCAAAAGCAGTCTGGGTAACCACCTACTTTTTGTATGGGGACCACTGCTCAAATATTTTACTAGTTTTTTGCAGTTTCCACCCACTCAGAAAAACAACATCTATAGGAACATTCATGCAGTCAAAACAAAACAAAACTTCTTAGATCTTTAGAGTAAATATCTAAAAGGCTACAAACTGAAAGATTCATAGAAGAGCTTTACCACCATCTTGCTCCAGTTTCCTACACACAGACATAACAGAAAGAGCAAGTTCAACAAAAGCCTATTTGTCCAAGAAAAAAAAACCAAAACCCCACAAACAGGAAAGTCTTTCTTGCATTCCTACAATTTATTTCTCCAGAAAGTAACGAAACTCTGTATCTCTGTAAAAACAAGGCAAATACACCAGTCACTTCATTCATTATTTACTGAAAACAGCACTGTCATTTTTCATTTCCTGAGCCAGTCCACCCCAGAGATCTGAACTACAGCAAAGGCTGACATTTAATTTGCATAGAAAACACAACACCTCCTTAACTTCCAACACATGCTTACAAATATTAAACTTCATTAAAAACTTAAGCACCCACCAAAAGTCTGGAGGCAGCATCATTATTCCTAATTTTTGCGGCTCCCTGGACCTCAGAGCTGGAACGTGTTGGTTCCATTAACAATGGAATACAGGACATCTCAACAGCATGAACAGTTGGTGCTTCTTCTGCATCAGCCTCCTGATTTTCTTCTGACAAAACAAAACCAATTTTAGCTAGTCACACACTACAAATATAAACACGCACTTTTGACCCAAACACAGAAGCTGGTCGGAATGTTTGCCATTAACAAATGCAGTTTTGAAACGGACCGTCAACATCCTCTTACATCAACTTACAGAGGAAATAAATGCACCTTCCTTCTACTTCACACCTAAAGGGTTTTGAACAAAAGACTAACAACTGCTGACCACGACTGTGGTGTTTTGGGGTTTAAGTACATAATTTACACTGGTTATTGCCATGAAAAAATTTCTAGAAAGCTGAAATTGCATCGTAGAATTTGCCTTATGGTAAATCTGCACAACTCTCCAAAATCGGATCCTATCCTAAAAGTCAGGCAACGATTTTAGGATGCAGTTTTCAGGATCAGATGCCTAATGAATCAAGAACTTCCCAGCAAGTTCTCACTATAGGCTACAAGCCTGTAGGTGACATTAGATACTCAGGTGCTAGTTTCAAAAGCCTCAGTTCTGAGCCACTACATCTAAAAAGCATTTTAGGTTATGGGAGTACATCCAAATTGCAACTGGTCTTCCTTCAACACATTGCCTTTCCACTACTCAATTCACCAGCACAAATAATTAGGGAAAAACAAGTCTAATTGCTGCAATATTCCCTGCACAGAAGCACTGGGGAGTCTCTGCCAACCCTTCCAGAACTTTCTACGCTGACCAGCTGAACTTCCTCTCTGTCACCCTATGAAGAGAAACACCAAGGGCTAAGCTCTGCAAAAACAAAAACCCCAGGATGGGTGAGGTTCAATGGGACCACAGTGAGTCATCCGGCCCCGCTTCCCTGCTCAAGAAGGGTCATCCCAGAACAACACATGGCACGGGATTGCATCCAGATAGTTCTGGAATATCTCCACTGAGGGACACTCCACAACCTCTCGAGGCAACCCGTGCCATGTGCAGCCATTGCACAGTAGAGGTTCTTCCTTGTATTCAGGTGGAACGTCTGTGCATCAGTTTCTGCCCATTTCCTCTCGTCCTGTTGTTCTGCACCAGCCTGGTCCATCCTCTTGGCACTCTTCTTTTGGATATTTATACTCACGAGTGAGGTCGCCTCTTAGCCGCCTCTTCTCGAAGCTGAACAGGCCCCGTTCCCCCCGCCTGTCCTCCTACGAGAGATGCTTCCCGCTCCCCATCATCCTCGCCGCCCTCCGCTGGAGCCGAGCCTTCCCCTCCCCTTCCACCCGCGGCAGAGCGGGCTCGGGGCTGCAGCACCGCCCTCCGAACCCCGCGGCTGCGGACACGAACCGCTCGGCCCTGGGAGCGGGCGTCGCTACCTCACACCCGCGGCTCTGCGGGCCCGGGCCGGCCTCAGCTCCAGGGTGCCGGAGCCGCCGGGACAGGAGCGGAGGTGGCGCCGGGACACGGGCCCGGAGCGGAGGTGGCGCCGGGACAGGAGCGGAGGTGGTGCCGGGCCGGAGCCGCCGCCGCCGCCGCCGCCGCCTGATGACGCGCGGCCGCCCCGTGACGAGAGGCGGCACCGCCTCCGTACTCCCGAAAGTGCGAGGATTCGCCCCGAAATTCGCCTCAGGCTGCGGGGCAGGTTGCGGGGCGGGCGGCGGGGACATGGCAGCAGACAGGCAGCCAGCCAGCCCGGAGCGCTGCCGGCGGCCGCCGCCCGCACACACCGAGGCCGCGGTGACGCCTCCCCACGCCGAGGCCGCGGGGATGGACGCGGAGCGCGCCGCCGGCCGGGACAGCGCCGAGGGAGGAAGGGGAGGACGGGGTGACTTCGTGTCTGCCCTTCCTCCCGAGATCAGCTCCCGGATTTTCAGCGGGCTGGACGTCGAGAGCTTGTGCCACGCGTCCCTGACGTGCAAGGGCTGGCACCGCGCCATCGAGAGCAACGAGCGGCTGTGGCGGCACCACTGCCTGGCCGTGCGCGCCGTCTGCCAGCGGGAGATCGACTGCGACCGCGGGAACGGGTATTCCTGGAAGGTAAATCCGCCTCCAGCGGCAGAGCACCAGCAGCGACATTAACGAGGCTGCCAGGAGGGCCAGTAGAAATGTGTAAGGAAATGACATCGGCGCGGCGCAGCCGTCCTAGGGCTGTGGGGGGACCAGCTGCGGTGACAGCGTGACTCGGTAGCGCATCCCTGCAGACGGACATCTGGTAAAATATCCTGAAAGGTAAAGCAAGGCTGTCCCTTTTCCTGCCCAGCACGCAGCCTGTCCGGCTCGGCATTAGTCCTCCTGCTGCTCCGCACAGCCTCAGCGCTGACCATCATCCTGCACAAGCCCTGACATGGGACAAAGCGCACGTTCCCGCAGATAGGGCTGGAAGGGAGGAGATTGCAGAACCCCGGCAGGCAGCGTGTGCTCTCTGGTTGTGTTTTGTGGAAATAGATCTGCTGGTGAGGAATGACTTCCTGAAAAGTCATCCTGGATAGTGCTGTCTCAATATACCTCAGGTGACAGACATTCAGCAGGAAAAAAAATGGGGACTAGAAAAGGAAATGAGCAGGAGCTTTTATAAACTGTTCAGAAAATCTCCCCACACACAGACTGCTCTGAGGAGTTGGCAGTAGGTTCAGTTCCAGAACATGCTGACTGATTTCTCACTGTTGAATCCCGCCTGGAAGCGGAGGTAGATCAGGAAGATCAGGTAGACCAGATAGCTGGTTCCACGGATTACTCTGGGCCAGCTAGAGGATAATCTCCCACCTTCTTTTAGCTGGTGTGTTTAAGAGCAGGGGGACACCGGAGGGGTGAAAAGAGAGAAGCAGCAGCAAAAGAAACAAAAGCAGCCACTAGACTGACATTTCAGTGAGGTTGCTGCAGCATGAGGCACAGCCATGAGCAGATAGTGGTTACCCTTTCAGTGTATAAATCTTGCTACCCTTGCACAGCAGTTTCCAGAACTCCCTGCACTGATTGTTTTCTCTGGAGGGCATTTGAAATAGAAGCAACAAACACACCAAGTCTACATTTTCTTGCACTAAAAGATTGGCAGAAGAGAAGAATCCAGCCAACCTCCAAACAAAAGGTCCCAACCTAAACAGAAAGTGAAAAGTGCCTTTTTAAGGAGTAAGGTGAATTCCTGGTTTGGGTTTTTCCTCTTGACCACTAAAGAACTGAGGCAGGAAGAGAAGATTTGGAAGTGGAGCATGTTCTACTTGTCAGCAGCATTGCACCTTCCTGGGCTTAATGTCTGGATGTCCAAAGGCACATTCCAAATCCTTTTTCTATCACTACTGCTCTAGTGCTAAACTTAGTTATATTGAATGCAGTTTAAATTGGTTCCTTTCTGAGATCTGACTTCCTGTTTTTCCACCAGATTACATTGTTGAGAAACTACTGGAAAAGCAAAGTGAAGCAAGAATGGCTTAGTGGGAAATACAGCCACATTCCTTCACAATTCAGCTTGCCAGAGAAAAGCATGTATCCAATGGATGTCGACACGTGGGGAGAAATCTTGGAAGCAGAACTTGAGAGATGAGAAAGCAGTACTGTCTCTTGCAACTCAAACAACTTTTGCCAATTGCACACACAGTGTTCGGCAGTTGCAAAAATGACTTTGAATGATTTTGGACTGATTATAAATTTATGATGAAAGCTTCTCAAAAAAAAGTTATGGGTGTCTTTTTTTAATTTGCAGTTTACTGTCTTAATTTTATGTAAAATTCTAAAGACAACTAACTATTCAGCTGTATTTTATATTTATAACTTTAATTGCACTATCAAAAATACGCCGTTTATAATTTCAGTTTGCACTTTCTGTTTTGGAAGAGATGATTTTTATATTAAAAAAACCTAAACCCCCCCAAGGTGTGTTTGACTTCTTGACATGAAGTTTATTTTATCAGTAGCACATGAGAGCCCATAAAGGAAGGCTGGGGAAAGGGACAAATCCAGACACCAGAAAGAAGAGGACAAAGTGGCCACCTCAGAATCAGCTGAACATTCCCAGTACCCGTTTCAAGGGACAGAATCCTCACAAGGATCTGGCAGTTGCACAAGGATCTGAACTTGCACTCACAGAAGTGTTAGTGCTTGGCAGTGCTGAATTTCCACTACCCAGCTGTAGAATTTTTGGATTAGGACTCTCAGATCCAGGACAGGGTGGAAGCAGACAGGTAACATTTTCTCAGCCATTAGCTATGCACGTTAGTCATTTGCATGATAAGGAGTAGAGCAAAATTTAACTACTTGAAACAAAGTAAGTCAGATAACCCTATGAGGTAACACAACTTGATATATTTTCATAGTCAGGTTAAAACACATTGAGAAACTTACTTTTTTCCTATATGCTGATCTTCCATCACACGGGCCTTGCTTTACTAGCACTGATTTTTGGTACCAACTTTAAAAACTGATGCTAGTAAAACAGGAGCTGCCTGTCAAATTGATCAATATAAAAGTGATCATAAAATGAATTTTCTACTCTTGTGAATATCACCTTTCCCTACCTCCTTTACACTAAAGAATAAAATCAGTGAAAAAATGCTGAGAAGATCCCCGTTGCTTGAGGCATTCCTGCAAAATTCAGTCTGGCACCAATTTTCTATAGAAAGACTTCTACCATGTTTATGAAACTTGGTTAGATTTTAAATCCCTTTACACAAGTACTGCAAACATTGGAAGAATACATTCTGACAATGTAAGAATAGAAGTGTCCTGTCATTAGTATGAGGTTCAATGGCACTAGGTCAGGTCCCTGTTAGATGTTGAGTTTACCAAAAACAGGTCCAGCCCTTACCTTTATTAGGACCCAGTAACAGTAGATTAAGCAGAGCAGTTTTGCTCTGAAAATACAGACTGTGGTCATCTGGGCTAAGATCCAGTAGCTTTTTTTTTTTTTAATGATGCTAATGTTTAAACAAACCATTAGTTTAAACTTGCTTTCTATTTACACTTCATTTTCTCACACTTATTTAACCATTGCAGAATATTTGGTGAAAATATCTAGTATTTCTTACCCCCGTTTATTTCAGGTGTCTGGGCTCACAGGCTTTATCTTGTAGATGCCCACATCTACAGGTGAAGGAAGAAACAGATCAGCCAGGTGAAATGGGCAACTGTAAAGTGCTTTCAAGAACAGAATGTTACCTGATCCTTTTTCTGGTTTAGAGTATTCAACAGACTCCCTCAAAACTAGTTCACTTTCCTCAGCCCATGCTCCCCATTTGAACAGGTTTTCATGCAATAACCACTGGTACCTTTTCTAAATCATGAGTAGCATATCTACTTTAGACATCTTTGTCATCATCATGCAATGCAATGACTGGAAAATCTTTATCACACATCTTTTGTAATTTATTCCTTGTAGGTAAGTCTTAGTTATAGGATCAAGGCCCCATTGCACTAGGTTTTAAAAATCTCCCTTTGCCCACTGTTCTTGCAGGACAACTACTACATTATCAAAAAACAAATGTACTACCCAAAATTCACTGAAGCTTCTGCTGTCAACCTGCTGCCAAACATGACTGAAGTATGTCCTGGCTTTAAGGACAGGTGTCTGCCAAGGAAGGCAGCAACCTCCCTTGGAATGGAAAATGTGATATACTTCCCTCTAAATTATTAACAGATGAGAGAAAATTCCCTGAGAAAAAAAAGGGAAAAAAGAAAAAAAGAAAAATCCTAACCTCCAACAAGTGTAACTCAGAGTAAAGGGCATACCTAAATATAGAAGATGTAACATAAAGTTAAATGAATTGCAAACACTGCTTTCACTATTGTTGGCTATTCTACTCCAAGATGATATCTAGTTAGCTCAAATAAAAATAAAAAAAACACAAAAAGCTACACCCAAGTACATTGAAGGTACTGCTTCACTCCCTGCTCACAGCATGTGTTACTCTGACTTAAGAGAGCTAGAAGTGCAAAAAGTGCATCAAAGTTAATCAAGAAGAAAACAATACTAGCAGTACATTCTCATCACCTCAAAACTGCCCAGCTTTTAAAATCATAAAATAGAGAAACTGTACATTAATATGGATCTAGTCCCTCACCTTTCTCATCCAGCCTCCTGTGTTACCTCCAGTCTGTAACTCCCTGGCATTTATTCCCTATTCCTGCTCCTTTCATGCCTCTATGCTGTAAGTTCTCATGTATTTGTCTCAGGATAGAGTTTGTGAATAGAATAATATTCAGGTATGAATCCTAAAACAGTTACTTCACTGTGCATTTACGTGTAGCTTTTCCCCATTCTCAAATGAGTATTAAGAATCCCCACTATCTGTTGTGTCTCTTCTCTGTTCAGATCAGGTTAAAGAGCCTGTGCCTCTTTAAACACAAGGAATTAAACATGCAGCTATGCAATTACACAAGGTTTGCATCTTTAAAGCTGAAGTAACAATGGTGTAAATTTCTTGTGAAAAATCTATTACTGAGGGGAAAAGAGTATTTAAGTACAAATTCTCATAAAAACAAAGTTTTCTTCCTCTCCCTACTCTGAGTCCTTCCTTTAAGGGTTTTAATTCGCCCTGGATATTTCATTACATCAATTTTGGTAATCTGTTCTGCTCCTCTCTGCCCCTGCACCATCTACTCAACCTCCCATCTTTGCTGCAGGATGGATGTGTTCTCTTCCCTTTAAAGAGACCCCAGCAGCATCCAATGGCGCACTCTTTGCACCACCTGGTGGGGGCACATCTGTTGCCCCTTCTGCCTGCTAACAAAAGCCACTGAAACGCCAGAAATAGAAAGATTGTACTAATGCCTGAAGCAGCACTCATATGTGGGTGTCCTTCCCCAGAGAGTATCCTCAGCAGCTAAGACCACACGTGTAAAGCCCACACCACCCAGGGCACGCATCAGCTACCCTCACACCTTGGTGGCTGGTCAAACCCTTTTTCTGCTCCAGTGCTTGCCTCCTACAATGTTTTTGCTGAAGTGCGAAGTTCTACTTCTGCAAGCCCCACAGACCTTCCCACTTCCTTCCCATGCCATTTTTCTGCCCCTGACACTTGGAATGTGTCAGCTACAGAAACGTGCTGGAGGTGTCCGTCACCCAGGCTTCCCATTAGCCACCTGGCCTTCCTGCCTTTCACCTTCCTACCCACCTGGCTTTGCTAGGATACAGAGCCCTTTGGAGAAAGCACACGAAGCTTGTGCAGAGCTGTTTGCAAATGTTTTCTGCCCACACAGCTCAACTGTGCAAGAGGGCCTTAAACCAGCTAGGCTTCTGTGAGGAGAAAAGGCTTCCCTCCTGCACAAAGCCCTGTGAGCTGCTGCACAGCTGGATATCAAAAAGACCAGCACTGAAGCTCAGCTGGAGGGCCCCCCAGGTTAGCATTTTATTTCTGCATCTCCAAAACCACCTGTGGTGTTTTCAATGACACCTATTAGTGTTAGAACCCTCCTTGCAACTACTCACTGCTGTAGTGCTCCATTTCTGAAGCGACTAGCTGCCAGTGTGGCTTTATTTCATCATGGTGCAGGATGTGGCTTTGAGCCATTGCCATTAATAGAGTAAATGAAAAAGCACGCATGAGATATTAAATCAACACAGACTTTTTAATCAGACCACTCAAATTTCAAGGCTAATTTTGTCAAGTGTTTCTACCAATGGGCAGGAACATGCAGACAGTCGTTTTTATCCTGATAATCTTTGAAAAGTACCAAGTGACAAAGTTATCCCAACTGAAGACGGAACAGTTGAGCTCAGGACTGGGATCAGCTGTTTCTGCCCACCAGAGCTGACAGGAAGACAACAAAAGCATACAGCTGGAAGGAGTTAGGTAGAGGTGATGTTATTTTTTTTTTTACTTTCCCTCCAGATGAACTTGGGATGATGTATATTGGGCTCCCAAGAACATGTTAACACATGGCAGTTGTTTTTCACCATATTTGCTTGTTAGGAAAAGTCCATCTCCAAAACCATAGAAGAAATCACCTGCTGCATTTAACACCTTAAGTCAGCAGCAGCTTCTGATCAGCACAATGATAACTGAGTGTTGTTAGGGGCCAGGACAGGTTCAGGCCTTAGTGCTAAGGGCTAGATCCACTTCTGCTATTCTGGTAAACCAGAAAACCGAAGATACAACTGGTGGGTTGAAAGTCATGAAGGAGGGAGGTGATGGACTGCAACCTCAGAGATCCTGGAGGACCTACCAAGATGAAACCCAAGAGGATAATTCTGTGTACTGGCACAGTTTGCTGCAATCTCCCCCAACTCCTCAGAATCATCCTGTCCAGCACTGCCAACCCGTGCCCAGCAGCTATGGATTTACAAAACCAGAAGGGAATAAAACTCAGCCTGCTAGAGCATGCAAATTAGGTACAACATTAGCTGGTTTTGACTCCCATTTAAAAATACTGTGAGAACTGCACGTGTTGGTTTTAGTGCACAGTCCTTAAAAACCTTAAGAAGGAAAGGAGCTGCTGTTTAGCCATCCAGGGGTGCTGACTGCATGGGGTGTTTTGTTGCTGAGATACCAGACACTTAGAGCTATACACAAAAGTTTTTCTAGATGCCACAGGAATGAGTGGCCATGAGATAATGTATCAGTCATCGCTCCAACTACTGCTTTTAAACATTTCCGTGGTCTCAGAATGCCAAAACCAAAAGATGCTGCCAGCTATTGGAAGATTCAGCTGGAAGACTTTAACCAAAGATATAGGTTGAGCAAACCGGGAACAGAGAGAAAACTTCAATCAAACAAATCAGCCACCTTAAGCCTTTAATCCTTATCTGGGAAAAAGGAAAAAGAGACTTGAGAAAGACAAAGTATTTTTTTCTTTTTTTTGCAGCAGTGTCTGGCAACTAATAAATGAAATATTGCAATACCCCATAAGAGCTTTACTTGTCTGTTCCACTGAAGGAATATTTTCAATAGTTTCCACTACTTTTCCATCACGCTGCTAAAGAAAAAGAGCAGTGAACAAATATCTGGTATATCCTAACACCTAGGTTTCACCAGGTACACTATATAGCCATTTAACAGCATAGCCAATGACAAAAACGTGTCTAAAGTCACCTAGTGTGGCTAACCAAACTAAATTGGCTTTTCTAATGCACCTCCATTTTTGAACATCACCAGTCTGTAGACAATTTGTTGTACTATTCTTTAAAGTAATTTTAACATGCAGCTCATCAACCTGTGTCCTTAGAGGTATCAACACTAGGAACCTGCCCAAACAGGGACCCAATACCCATGGAGCAACCACATATCTATGTACAGCTCACAAGTATGAGGAGATAAGAGGAAGCTTTTACTGTTTTAAGGGGATGACTAAAGAACACATTGTATGTTGTAGCAATACCAAAATGACACCAGGCATTTATGTTTTCTCATCCAAGATCCTCTCTATGATGCCTAAAAGCAGAAACACAAGCTGTCTTTTAGGATGTTTAGGTCAAAATAGTTATAAGAAGAAGGATATGGGGGAGGGCAGAAGAGAAAAAAGGGAAAATTGAAGATATAACTTGGGAAAGAAAGCATTCCTTTAAGTAAAAGTATTAATTACGAGAAACCCAAACTGACCTTATTTTACCAATTGTATACCAGAATCATGAAATACTTCCTTTTAGGAAAAAAAAACTACATGGGAGTGTTAAAAGCCTGATCTAAAGAACTCTTCCTATTATTCAAAAAAATATCTCACACATGTGCATTGATTTTGTTACTGTACTTTAACCATCATGTACTTGGGAAACACAGCAACTTAAGCTTTCAAATGCAGGATACCTACATACAGATATAGCAGAAGCAATGAAGGACAAAAGAGATGATTTCTTGATTTTCTTTTGATATACTTTGGTGATTAAGAAAGGATTTTCACACTTTTCTTTATGATATGGAAGCAATTACATGAAAAGACTGATCATACACTGATTTATGTAATTGATACTCTATTAGTCTGCAACAGGCTGTTCTAGTATAATTGATAAACAGAGAGGGGCTAATGGGAATACTCTGAGAGTTCTCAATGTCCTTTTTATATCAGTTTGAGGATGTAGGAAGATTAGGGTGTCTAGTCATTTGGGATTTTTTAATTGAACTAGTCAGGTCTCTACTCTCCCTTGATCACTCCATTTCATTAATATTCAGAATTTTGGTGAAAGACATACTGAAGGCAAATTTTTAAAAATACTAACATCACCTCTCTCCCTTTCAAGTGATGGAAGCAAAATTCCATCGGTTTTATCAGCATTTCCCTTTGATTATTTTTCTCCCTCCTGCTCAGTCATCTTTTAATGAGTTGAAGAAAAGGAGGGAAAGACATTGCCATCTTAAAAGAAGGCTGAGTCCCTGCAGGTAAGTGAAAAGTTTTACTGTAGCCCATTACATTTAACATGAAAGGCAAATGAAGCATGAAAAGCAACATTTTTGCCCACTTTTCATACAGTCTTAGTGTCCCTTTTACCACACTGGAAGGAAAAAAAATTAAGCAATCTACAAGAACGAGAAGTGAAGTATGGAAAGCCACAGTTTTGGTTCTAAATGCAAAGCAGGAAGTGCTGTGTTCTACTCAAAACTCCCCCTCCCAACCTTTTTTTTGAAGCTAAATAAGAAGTTCTATTTCAAGAAGTCTGATGAGTAACAACAAAAGAAGAACCTTGTTTTCAGTGAGAGTTCAACTCCAGCACAGAAAAATCTCTATACAACAATGAGAAGATGACAATTCACAAAGGAAAAATAAGTGTACTTTTCGAAACACAAACTGAAGGCACCCACAGAAATACCAATAACCCGCAGAGGACTCTTACCTACTCTTTGTGCTTTTTCAAGTTCCTCTTATAGTCTCCTACAGTTTTAAAGGGCACAAACTGAAAAAAATACAACCAAAAAACCCAACCCATTCCCACTCCACTGCCCTCCCCCAAAAACTCTCACCCGACTTAAATGTTTCTGGCCCCAACCAAAAAGGTTATTTAAAGAATTTTTTTCTGGATTTCAGTGTTGCCCAAGCATGAACTCAGAAGAAATGGAGGAACACTTTAAACAGTGAAATTCACTAATCCAGAGCCCTGTGAAGCAAGTAGCTTAAAATAACTTCTCAAATATCTGAGAATAAATTAGGGAGTAAAAATAGGTGTTTAATATTTGTAGTAAAGTGAACTCTAAGCCAAATACAGAAGAGGTACTACTGCATTGAAGAATTTCATGTAATATTGCAAGAAGAAATGAAAATAAAAACTTTTCTAAAAGAGAGGTTTGACAGTAAATTTTCGATACCTCAGAAGCCTTAATAAGTTTTTTTATCTTTATGAACAAACTTTGATTAAATATTACTAAATAAACTGTTCTATTACTAAAACACATTTTCAGTAGACCTTTCACACTTTCTGTTAACTATTCTTTCACATAAAAACCGAAGACAGCACACTGCAAGGAAAAGCACCAAAATAACTGCACTTAACAACAGTTATATCACCTTACCCTTCAGAAGAAAGTTGTGGGGCAGGGAAAGCAAACAGCTCTTTGAAAAAAAATGCTAGAGACATATTAAGTACAAACTCCCTCCATATGTGTTGTCTGTTGGATTATAAGAAGTACTAGCACCTGTGGCTGAAAGCTTGTTGGGCTGGAGTTATTATTCTTTTCAGCATCTGTGTTTGTGGTTTGCTTCATACAGTTTTCTTTTAAACTTCATTTTAAAATGGAAATAGGAGTGCTGTGTCTATGTGGGTGTTTTTAGGGGTGCATGGCTAGTCAACATTCCCAAAAATCTGCCCCTGACTGTAGTAAGCATGTAGGCAGTGTTCCAGGGGAGGGAAAATTGCTCAGTGCAAGTTGTGGCAAGACGAACATGAACTTAAGACGATGTTTAAATGAGATTATATTATACAAGTCATTTAATAACTGAAGATTATAAATACAATCCTTATCCACAATAGTTTGTTTATTTTACTGTCCTTTAGACCAGTTATTTTTTATAAGTAAAAAAGAACTGTTGTTAACATAGTAATTGCTGAGGGCGTAGTAGAAGTGTGATTTAAATAGTTAGAGGGTGAAAGTTAGAGGAAGCATGTCACATGTAGGTCTGCTCTTCTGTTTCCTCCCTTTTGTTTAGTAGTTCCTTGCACAAAGCTCTCTTTGTGCCAGTATTCAGGATCTGTGGCTCTTCCATGCCTTCTGAGTTACTGGGCTGGCCTCATCATCTCTGATAGACATGCAGTTGCTTTTTGATACTGAATTCCCTTGGACAAGATCTTCTCACTGCTGCCAAGAAGCAGAGGCACCTACAAATCCTTGAAATGTGTCTTCTGAAACACTACCTGTGAGATTACAGACCCCAACAATATAGCATGGTACAAACTGAAGAGCTCTTCCATAAATACACTGACTATCATCATCTGCCTGAGAAAACACCATTCATAGGTAGACAGCCATACCTTGGACTGGGCACAAGTTAAAATTATAAGGTCATCGACTGGTAAAACGTTTTAGTTTTATTAAATTGTGGCAGTCACATCCCTCCTTTGGTAAGCTGGTAGGTTTCTGTTGTTTATTTGTGTGGGATGGTTTTTTTCCCCTCTTTTCCTGTATCCTTGGGTATTTTTGGGTTAGTGAGTTCTAAAAGCAAAAATAAGAAGCAACAAGCAGCAGTTATCAAGAAAACAGGCTGAACAAACAGTGGGTCCTTTTACCATGAGTCTTCCTTCCTCAGAATGACACATCAGACTTCAACGATCCAGTTATCTTGCATGAGAGACAGGAAATGCCTGACAGAAGCTGATTTCTGCTGACCAAATTAAGTGGACATGATGATGCAGTGTCTCAGCCTGCTGCTCCTTCAAGGCTGGGTTTTTTGGGACAAGTGATACAAGGCAACAGGGATTCAGGCTCATTAGCTCAGCTACAGGTATAATTAAGTACAACTGAAGAGAAGCTTTAGCTCCACATTTATTTTTAGATGGAACAGATTCCAATAAGAATTCTTAAGGATAAGGTATCTTATTAGATCTATCAACAGAATTTTAAAGATTTTGAAGTTTCCTTCACTAAAACATCAGTCTGTACCAGGAACAGCCTACATGCATAATCTGACATTAACTTGATTTTCAACTCCTCCTGAGAGTTTAAGACTTGGAAGTTTGCTTGATATACAGTCAGACAAAAATGCAAGAATTAATCATGTGAACTGACTCTATCAAATAAAAATATTTATTTCAGTTACCAGCACAAGGTTTCTCATATATTACTAAGGCACAAAATCTTGGATTGAGGATTTTGCTGGAGTTTAAAAAAGGAGAACCTAGTTGAAACCACTTCAATCAATAGTTCAAGTAATCAACCCATGCATCCTTTCCCTTTTCCTGCAAGATTCTTAATTCAGAGTACAGTACCTGACAACCCAGTATCTGCTTTGTAGACCTAAATAAAGGGAAACAATGGTCCCAGGGCAGATTCTTGTGGAGAAATTTGGCAAGGGTTAAAACTGAGTGATATGGAGTTTAAAGTGAGATTGCTTTGTGTTTTAAATACTGTGGGAAGAGACTTTTCCTCATACTGCTGTCATGGAGTTATACTTGGTTCCACGTGGTGTTTCCATAGTTGTCTGCATTCTACCCTCCTTTAATGCTGACAGATTATAAAGGAGTGGATCAGGTTTCCAAATGAGTTGACTTCTTTTCCTTATATCTATGGCATTATTTGCATAAGTGAACAAGCAGCAACAAGATCAGGTAAAGAAGAAAGTGTAAAAATTGTCTAGAGAAGACTGAAATACATGAAAATCCTGAAACACATCACAGGCTGAAGAGGGTGATTAACTGAGGTCCTCTCTGTCAGTGACATGACTCTGTCCCCTGTTAATGGTGAGATTCCCACTATCAGCTGTGGCAACAGGTACAACCTTCTCAAGGCAGACTGATTACTCTAAGCAACACACACTAATATGACATGTTCTATGTTATAATTTAGTAAACTATTACCATAACACAAGTGGAAAAATGTTAGTTTGTTAGTGCCCACTATAGAATTGAAACTTCCACTCAACCCCAACACATAAGCCCTTTGGGATGATACTGCTTTCTCTTGGTGAAATGCTAAATTCTGTTTTGAGTAACTAGTTTAATTTAAGTCTGTCTTCTTGTTGGAAGATCATCTTCATTTGCCAGTCCTAGCAACTGACTGGATTGCTTTGATCCACTCTGTACGTTCTGTGGATGAGGCTGCTTGCAAGTAATAGTGGATTTCATTTGCTGCGATGATTTCAAAGAGGATGTTGTCAACATCACACTTCTTGGCTACAGAGAAAAAATAAGAAAGTCAGCTATGAGAGAAAAAAAAGTCTTGTACTTTCAGTATTTCCTCCTTTACACACTGTAAGGGGATCTGCTTTCTTTCTACAGCTGAGCCTGATCAGGCCTTTACAAATATTGGGTCCAAGAGATGAATCTCTCTCTCAGAGAAAACACTCATTAAATTCTGCAGGTTTCACCTTCAGGAGTGTCTGGTTTGTTGGTCTCAAATCATGGAAGGATCTGCGATCCTGCAGCTAGATCATATTCCCCAAACCTTCCCATGCCTTGCCAGCTATGAAAACGAGGCTTGAGTTTATGACACATCTGTTTCTTTTCTGAGATGCCAAAAAACTTTCTTGCTGGATATGATAGCCACCTCTCCTGTGGAGAGGAGAATGCATGAAATTAATGTTTCGTGGTCCTTGCAGCAACACGATTTCTGTTCCCATAACTTTTAGCTTTGGGAGGGAGGAGAAGGTGGACAGTAACAATTTGTTGGCATAACCATTTCTAACACGAAGCTTCCATCCCAAATTCATTAACTAAAGAGATCAAACTCAGCTTACCTTGCCTAAAGGCCAGTTATCCTAACACAGGGTTTGTGTCATCCTTTTGACCAGCCTTCCCTAAAGTACTGACAATACACAAGATTCCCTATTGCTACCTTTACCACAGTACCCTTCCCCAGTAATTCAGACAACAAGAGAGAGAGACCAGTTACTAGAATTACTGGATTGCTGGTACATAGATTGCTTTGGAATAAAAAACAACACTTGTGTTTTTTCGCAGATTGAAAGGCTTTGTACCAAAAACTTATTAGAGAACTCATTCAATATTTTACTTACTGTCTGGCATATCTTCCACTGCTGTCACCACACAGCCTCTCAAGTGAATTGCTCCCAGTGGTTCTTCTCCCTGGGGAGAACATGAAATCAAGATGAAATCCAACACTTCTGAAACCAGTAGCATGTTAATATGTGGCTACATTTCCAGAATGGAGACAAAACACTTTGATTACTTAGTATGTCTCACCTGAGAGAGCAGGGGATCTTCAGTCTATGTGTGACATGGAGGGTTGGGAGTTTGGTAAGAGAAAGGCTTATAAATAAATAGGGAATCTCTTGTGATTTAGAATTCAGGATCTGCAGAGTATTTAGCATGGGAATGGGCCCATTAGAAATACACAAGAAATAGGATGCCATGTCTCAGCCTGACATGTCAAATACCTCAAATATAAACTGTAAAATTACTGTATTGTGTTCATTTGCACTAATTTGTTTTGATCAAGTGAGAGTACATATTAATTCCAATTAATCATAGATAAGAGGTGAAAATACAGTTCAGTGTTACTTGTCCCCAGGTCTGGGTGGCACTTGCCACCCTGACTTGACAGGCCCAGAAACTATCCTTCATTCTGCTTTCCCAGAGGATGGCTGGGCCATGAAAGAACAAACAGACCCACTGTCCTGCCTAATCTTTCCTGTCACATTCTCATGCAAATACTCCATTCAGGTACTTCTACAAGGCGCTGGATTCAAAACAAACAGGGAAATAAACTGAATCTGTCTTACTCCAGCAGGATCATAATAGTGAAGATATGCAGGATCATCTCTTAAAACGAACTTTCTCACTTTCCAGTTCTTCCTCCGATGTCCCTAGGAAAATTCAAAACCAGGAATGTCACAGAGCTACTTTGCCTGCATGCAAATCTTACCCATACATGAGAGGACAGGCAAATACAAAAGGGAAAAAATCTTGAATATGCTGGACAGGAAATACTCAAGTAGGACTTGAATCTGCCTTTTCTACATTCCAATCTTTTGCATATGAACTGGACTATCAAACTGCTTTTTTTTTTTCTTTTTCTTTTTTTTTTGTGCAAAGCAAAGGAGCTTCAACATGGGAGATTCCCCTAAATGTATCACACAGTCTGGCAGTTAGGACATTAATGTGAGATCTCTGAGAGCTGGGTTTAACTGCTTGCTAGAAAACATAGCTGCAAAGTGCCTTGCAGGAAGGTGTCTCGAATTATTGGCAAGGATGAGCTGAAAGTTTTTCTGTCCCTGCAAAGATAACAACAAAAAATAAGCTTATCTAGCTTAAACACCCTGGAGGGCTCATGGTTGAGAAGCTCAGGCAGAAATACAGATGTAGGTGCCTCGTGGCCCATTTTCATAACTGAGAAAGATGGGTGTGGAAGGTTTAGAAACACTGAAAGCATTTTCAGCAGAAGCAGTGACCTTTCCAAGCAATGACCCACAACTCACTGAGGGTGACCAAGCGCAAACTAACACTGGTGGAAGTTTCTCATTAATCACTTCCTCTGGCATTTCAAAATACAAGTTTCTCAATTAGCTACTGTTTGCACAGGAGCTCTTAATGTCTAGGTTGATATGAACATAACAGAGTAAAAGAGCAGCAAGGCGTGGGTCGAATTTCTTCCATTGCTTTTGAGTAAACTGATTAAACAAGAGAAATGCATGTGAGCACCACCAAAAAGTTCTTAGGCCCTCAAGGACTATTTTAACAGTGCAGGTTCAGACTCAGTATTAGGAAACATTTCTTTTGAGAGGGTGGTCCAACACTGCAACAGGCTACCTAGAGAGGTGGTCAATGCACCATGTCTGTAAATGTGTAAGGAGATTTTGGACAACAAAACCCTTAACAATGTGCTTTAACCCTTGGTCAGCTCTGAAGTGATCAGGCTGTTGGACCAGAGGATTGCTACAGATCCCTTCCACCTGGCTTATGTTATTCATTGAACAATCCTGATTTTGCCTTCAGTTCACTATTATCTCCTTGCAATGGCCTTGGAAACATGACATTCATGGCATTGCTTAAAGTTCTGCTGGAAAGGAAGGTGTCCAGTTACCTTCTGTCCTACACATCAAACATTAGTGACTGAAACAACTCCTTTGCTCAAGCATGCTGAAGAAGTCCATGAAAACTGGCAACTGAGACCAGTTGTGTGTCCAGAGGGACACAAGAGTGGCAGCTTTTTAACCTGAGTTCAGTTTTGCATTGTACCAATGACTTGTCACATCTTCTGTGTCAGGACTCTTTCTTAACTAAAGCTGTCAACTCTTTTATTTTGTGGTAAGAGCAATAAACCTTACAGTATTTGTTCAGAGTCCTGTTGCCATGCTGCAGCAAGTGTTCCTTGTGCAAAGGCAAGAGGGACAGAGATGAAACCTGCCAAGTGTGGAGATGCCACATGGTAGTTTCTCTCTTACCTTAAGTTTTAAAGTGTAGAAGAATAATCTTGCACCCATGTAACATTATCCTAGTGACAGGATGGAATATAGGCAATACTGACCTGTTTCAGCAAGCATCCTTGTTTGACAATTGTGCCTCTGAATTCTTCTTTAAGGACCACATCATCATCACTGGAATACCCCTCACAGAAAAATCCACTGTCTGGCTGCAAGACCACAAGAGAAATGTTACAGAAGTTACACAGTTGCTGCATGCTTATGTACATGTATCATGTACATCTAGCTTCTTTTGGCTTCCTTCCACCCTGTTTTTTGCCACTCCGAAGAAAATATTATTATTATTATTATTACTACTACTACTACTATTGTTGTTGTTGTTATGGTTATGGTTAAATAATCTAACCTTTTACTGGAAAAGCCTCCCAGTGAAGTTGAGGAGCTTTACAAATCACCATGGGCACATTTCAGTGTGAGGTGGGACTACACTTCTGTGATACCAAGTCAGACATTGACTTGCTGTGGCCTCCTCACACCACATTGGTATTGAATCAAACTAGAAAAAATCCAAAAGCAAGCAGGGTACACATGGGCTGCTAGAAGAAGCATCCCAGGGGGCCACAAGGCTGCCTTTACCAGCAGTGTCTCTGCTGAACAGGTAAAAGTCCCCCTAGGACAAACACATTTAGGAAAACAAAGGCATAGTGGGAAAGTCATTTTGCTGAAGCCAAGTGATTCCATATGGTAAATATAAACAGAATTGTAATACAAATTTACTTATTTTCACTTTATAGAAGGCATACTTTTTTTGTTAGTGTAAGTCCATAAGCCAAATATCTTTCAAACAGTATTTGACTGTGATACTTCAAGTTCTTCAAATCAGTTCACAGAGTATGAAGTAATAAATGGAGAAGGCTGGGTATGACAGCCAGGACAGGTTACTGGGGGATATTAAAAACTTTTACTTCTTTGCTCACGAGCAAGCTGTGTGTGTGCATACTCACACTCATCTGACTCAGATTAGATGGCTCTGCACAAAAATGGGTTTGTACCTTCTGCCACTCTGTTTAGCCATTTGATAATGAATTGCTCTCATCTTCCACTGAATCAACAGGGAAAGAGATGGTTGAATTCTGGTCACCAGTACAATTACCAGGAACAAAGTCTTAGTTAAAAAAGCCCCAGCTTGGTCTCAGCACTCAATTGACTCAATTAGAAGGGTGCCAGAAAAAAAAAAATCTGTCCTGGTTACAACTATTAAAGTGAGCAGGCTCATTCTGAGTATCCCAGGAAAAAGATAACTAAGATAGATTTCTCCATTTATGTACGATCTTTCCTCCAGAATTTAAGAAGCCCAATAAGGAGCACGAGAAGAGCAGAGCATTGGTAACTCTGAGACAATATAAAACCAGAATACAATGCTCACAAAGTAATAGTAGGCATCACTGAGATCTAGGAACGGGGTGTCTGACAGTCCCTCAGCAGCTGCCTTGGATGTATCCCCAGCAGGCTGGAGGTAGCCTTCACTCAAGAGGGAAGAGGCAAGCAGGAGACCTTCCTTGCGATTTCGGACGGAGCTGCTGGACACCAGCCAGTCAATCACACAGGTGCCTGGTGACAAAGAAACAAAATACCAGCCACAAACCAAGACAGACATGCAGAAGCCTAAAAGTACACAGGAAACAAGCCTAGTCCATGTATTCATCAATCTCCTGAAAAATGTTCTTAGCAGCAACATGGGGAGCTACTCTAGGGAGGTTCCTGGCCATCCAGCGAGGCACAGCTTTTCTAGCTGATGGCAGGGGCCAGGACAGCTCTCAAACACCATTCCTGAGGGAGAAGAGAGCTGGGAGGGAATGCAGGGCTGAGCTGAGAAGCCTCAAAGACGGGGGTTGCGGATGTATGAAGGATAGCCAAGCCTACTAACATCATGCTGTTGGAAACACTGTGACTTTCATAGAATTACAGAATCACCTAAGGTTGGAAAAGACCTTCAAGGTCATCAGTCCAACCATTAACCCAACACTGCCCTGTCCACCACTAAACAATGTCCTAAAGTGCTGTATCTGTGTGACTTTGAGCACAAACACAGATTTGACTTGGAGAGAAACAGCAATTACAGTGGGACACCATTCGGTGGTGAAAAATTCAGAATGGAAGAATTCTTCTGTACTTAAGTGTTTCACACTACAATCTACTCAAAAGATTACTTCAATCTTTCTGACACTGGTAAAATTCCATCCTTCTCCTTTGTCTACCATGGCCCTAACTGAACTTTTCCAAGATACATCCTTTGAGCATCTCCTGGGTTAGTCAAGAAAACACTGAACTTCTCTGTGCTCTACAGAGCTTAAAGCTGTTTAATCTCTTTAGTTTTATAAGTCTATGCCCCCTTTATTGTATGGAATAGAGGGACAGGAGCTCCTTACCTGTAAAGCAGTGATTGAACACTCTTTTGTCTTTTTCCAGCTTCAACTCCTTTATTCCCTTTTCAGGATCTTTCATTGAGAGGTACAAAGCACTGTGCATGAAAAGAACCACAGAAACTGTTAGCAAATAAAAAGGTTTTGCCAGTTTGTACAATAATGTCCTTGTCATTCATGGAGGCTTCATGCTTTGTTGGCACATGGCTCCCTGCAGAGCTGTAACATGGCTAAGTTTCATCTCCTGCATCTCCTGAAAAATTCAAGTTGCAAAGCCTGGAGGTCTCACTACATGACCTCACAGCTGTGGGAGCGAAGGGTGGAGGGCACAAAGGGCTCACCACATCTCCTTATTTTGCAAATGCAACTACTTGTGGTGACTATAGTGTGAAGAGAGGAACACACACTGCTGAGACACCTTCACAGGGCCCCACAGCCCCAGCAGGAGGGTTCACTGCTGTGCTCTGTATTCACCCAAAGGTCCTGGGCTGAGCAGAAAACCTGTGCCTATCCCAAAGCCTGCATGTTCTCAGACGATCCTGGCACCGTATGGTTTTGCTGTCTTATAAGAACACTCCAGGCTCATTTTTATCTTGGTGTTTACAGCCTTTGCCAGGCATCACAGTTCCCTCACCATCCAAAAAACTAGGCTAACATCAACATTTCTTCTTTGGAGAGCAAACAAAAGGTCTAAAATATTTTTGCAATAATTGATTTATGGTATACAATGCTTCTCCTGGAAGAGTCACACTTTGGTATCCTCTGGCACTTAGCAGTATGCCCAGAAATCTTTTTATCAGCAAAACCCTTAGATAAATAGGCATGTTTTGGTAAATGATAGTATTAATAAAAAAGAACTTCCCAGTTCTGATTGCTAGCTCATTTCTGACACATTGTACAAACTGAAATTTTTAGTCATGCAGAAAGGGCTGTGAGAGAATCCACGGACAGATAGGCTCATTGTTCTTCCTGACCAAGGTTACATGTCTGACACACTGACTGCAGATGGAAGCAAATGGGGGCACAGAGCTATGAGAACAAACCTCAGATTGATTGTTTCAGGCAATCTGATGGACTTTCTTGTGGATTTTCTGGCAAACCTTTGGCCTCCATCTATGCAATGAATTGTTTTCTTGATATCCCGCACCCAGGCATCTCTCTCCTCCAGGTAGGCAGCTTGAAAAAAGTGGTCCTGCTGCTTGGCCACAGTGAGCTTGAAGACAAACTGGAATGATAAATTATGGGAGGTCTTTTTTTTTAAAGTTACTTTGGTGTAGCCAGTTGGGCGCAGGTGAGCTAGTACCACAACCTACAGCCTACCTACGCCTAAGGACTATGGAAAGTGCCTTGGAGACACAGTAAAATTATAGAAACCCTGAAGAAAACCATGAACAAGCACTGCACATAACTGAATCCTTTTGTTCCTTCATTGTGACTGATCCTGACATCATCAGCACATCCAAGGTGTGTGGCCCCAGTATAGCTGCTGAGTCTAACTTCTGCTGTGAAGTTCAGCAGAGCTGAAAGGCTGAAGGGATTCCTTGGAGTGGCTACCTGGAACAGAGGCTAGACAAGGTTAAGAGAATAAAAGTATTTATTTAGGACCTTCACTAAGTACACCTTGAGCAGTCAGAAGCCTCCTTGGGCTAGACCCAAGATGGACAAGGTTCACAAGTTTTTCAGACAGATATTAGTTTGGTCCGTTTACATATCAGGGGTTAATCTTCCAATTACAGCTTCAGATAATGAAGTTGTATACCCCCAGTTTGCTTCCCCCCACCCCAACTCACTTTTGTTTATACTTTCAGGGTCTGAGACAGTGAGGTGTCCTTGAGCTTCAGGCCTAGAGGAATCCTTTTGTCTGACCAAAATATGAAGGCAGTCGCTAACACTCCATATGAAGTTTTAGAGTTATACACTAAAGCAGCGCAGGATTTGAAAAATACAAGAGTTAAAATCCTAAGGCATCAGAAGCATCCAGCCCCTACAGGCTTACAATGGATGCAAATTTGTTTTAATGTTTAGTGACAGGTGAACAGTCTGAAGGAGGAAAAATACCCCATATTCAATACATCATATTCAATTCATAGCCCATATTCAATAAATCATTTTCAGCTACTGACTCACAAGGTCAAAAAAGGTCATACACTGGAGAACACCTGAGTATATTTGCAGCCTAGTAAACCTTTCATGGCTTAGTAGAGATGATGATACATTCAACCCTTGGCTACACCTTAGGATTACCTATCTAAACACACTAGCAACAATGGAAAGAATGTATTTCCCAAAAATGAGAATAGTTCATCTGGAGGTAGTTGTAAACAGAAAAAATAACAACAACCTGAAAAACAAAATAAAATCAAATAAAAAAAACCAGCTCCCCAAAACCATCCAACAAAGTTCACACTGTTTGAACTCATTTCCATCCAGTGATCTTCTGGATGGAAAATATGGATGTAATTATTCAAGTTTCCACTTCCTCTAAAATATAGTTCCCCATGAGTGACACTAATTTGTTCTGTAGTTGTGTTATAACAAATATCAGAGGTTCTGACTCAGCAGGTGTCTAAAAACGCCAAGCTAAGCCACAAGACAACAGCACGACTTGATGAGGGCAAGGAAAGCAAAGGCTACTGTCAAAGAGCAGCAAATTCACATCAGTGAAATCAACACACTGAGTCTGCTGAAGCCCACGTTTGTAAATGATCCATTTCTGAACATCCCTCACAACCATTTTCCAAACTATGGCCAACAGGAAAAATGCTAACACCCTGAAATTGTGTAGAAGTCCAACTGAATTTCATGGAAGGTACATTTCAAACTTATAAAGCAATGAGCCCTCAAAAATCCATCTCAGACAGAAAAGTAACCTTTTCTTATCTGATACTGTTCATATTTCCAGCAATACTCACCTTTTCAGTCATTCAGGAAAGACCTACATACTGAAAATCAATGCACAGTGCATGAGAAAACTAAACAGACAGATCTATCCAAATCCCAATATTCAACAGTCAAGCTAACACTCCAGATTGACAGAATGAAATACCAAAGCATTGACAAGATTTATTACCAAAGGAAAAAATTAGCCTTCTCAAAGAGCTGAGAAGCAACATACAGTGAAATGCTAAAGAAGGGTTTTCATTTTCAGCACACAGAGAAGACTGTCAAAGCCCTTTCTTTTTAGCACTTATGAAGTTAGCCAGTAAGCTAGATAGACTTTCAGACTCCCTCTGAAATTGGTAAAGATGTTGAGTCTCCAGTCCTAGATGTGACCAAGCCTTCCTCTGATGATGTATATCTGATTGTGTTTTTGAGAAAATGAGACCATTAGAGTAAACTAAATACCAACATTTTAGATAGTTTAAACTGGGAGAGATGAATCTAACTATGAGCAGTCAAGCATGATAATGCTATCCACAAGAAAACCATGGGGAAAAGGGAAAAAGCTGAAGAATATCAGAATTTATGTTACATTAAACAATGATCAAACTCAAATCAAGGACACTGAACAGTGGTGAAGGCATTTCGAAATATAATCTCAAAATATGCAGTTGCAGCTCCTTCTGAACAGCCTTTATCTGTGCTTAACAAATCCAAGATTGCTTCTTTCCCCTCAGCACCTGCATTTGGCAATTCATGTAGTAAACAAAGCATGGTGGTGGATGTCCTCTGAGATTTCAAACGAGGTCCTAGTACAGATACACAAACTGATTCGAAAATTCAACCAGAGAAATACAGAAGTTTGTAGCCCAATAGTCCCTGCTCCAAAGAGGGCCCATACAAATGAGACTGTACTTAAAACTGACCCAATGAGAATTATCCCACTATTCACCATACAGAATTCCTGTCCTAAAAATATACTTTCATTTCTAGCCATATAAATTTAGGAACCGGAATAATTCCCGTAAGAGGAATAACTGTATGCTTTGACACATAACCAGTGAGAAGCCAGAACAGAATGCAGAGACATTGAATTCAGCAGTACAGTAAAGCTGTAAAATGTAAGATGCAAAAATAAAGATACTACATTTTCAAGGAATACATGTAGAAACTTTGGTTTAATCATATTGGGCAGTAACTACTTGTAGGAACAATCCTGGTGATAGCTTTGCTCATATGAATGTTCAATTTGAACATTGCAAATTTTAAGAGAAAATCCATCTCCAGGGCTATGGACTGGTCTGTGGACTTGCAGAACAATCTCACCCCCTCAATATGGAGGATCTGCTCCAATGCCTGCTGAAGTAGTTTGGATTGTTTCCACTGACTTCAGCAAACCCTGCAGCAAATCTCATTTATGAAAAGCTGTTTTGGATGCCTCAACCCCTGGGTCTCTCTTTGTCTTTATTATTCTTCAGAAAAGAAGGAACTAAAATGAAACATAATGTAAAGCTCATTATGTAAAACCTAATGTAAAATGAAGCATAACATAAAACTCAGTGCAGCCAAAGGAATGACCCTCAGCAGCTATCACCCTTCCATACAGATACAATGCACCTGGAGACTGGTACATCCCAAAGGAGCCCTTTGGGCAGGTGAGGATCTCTCCCACTCTGCCTTCAGCAGACATCAGATACTTCAGACCTCTATGCCTACTTTGTTGAATGCACATATGCTGGTGAATTATTTTTTCTTTATTGTAAATCTGTTACTGACGTTTTCAAGCAACTACTGTGAAACAATATTGATGGCAGTGCCTTTCTGGAAATTAAAGGAAAAAAACAAAACCCAACACAAAACTGTTTGGAAAAGAATGCTTTGTGAGAAAAACTTAATTTCAACCATTATAATGTAGGTCTGTGATACTCCTGAACACAGTACCCTTCGTACCTCACGTGTAGAGTAAGGAGTATTGTGCTGAGGCTTGTTAATAAGATAATCAGCACAGGATTAACAGCAATCTTTATTCTCTGCCCCATCCTTCTTCTATACTTTCTCAAAGAGAGCTTGGAAGTTAACAGACCCTTTCTCTTGACAGATGTAAGTCTAAAAAGACTTAGTAAGAATCAAGGAGGGGTTTTTTCATATAAATATGGGTTCTGCAACAAAAAAACCCCAACACCCAACACCACCACCACCCTGCTACCCTCCCCCCCAGAAAAGGAAAGGAAAGAAAGAAAAGGAGGGAAAAGCAAAGCCAGCAGGGATCCTGAAACAAGGGATCCTGATTCCACTTACTACAAAACCTAAGGACAGGTTTCATTATCCTTTCTTTACTCATATGAAAAAGTAAAGTTCACTGTCTCAGCAGTCTCTCACACTTTCTATTTTTCTAATACTCTCACAGAGACTTCTATCTTTAGTCAGGCATCCCTGTGGTAAATTTATTTAAACTGTGGCAGGAGAATGCTCCAGATTCTGGGGGACTCCCTTTGTCAGAGGAATTCCTGGGGAGGTGATACCTATTTGATGAAACTGAGTTGACAGAATAGTAAATGACTAATTACATGATTCTTTGCTCATATGAGAAATCCTGTTTTACCAACAATTATTTTTCAGGAGCCCTGTAACAAAATATGTGTGCCACAGCATTTATCTCCTTACTGTCTGAGCAAGCCAGTTGTTGTACCTTGACAATAAATAAATGCTTTTCCTGCTCACAAAATATTTTCCCACTGCTTTATTCTGTGGCAATTAGATTTATATTTAATATAGGAGTTGTTGCCATTCAGCTGCAAAATGTCTTCACACCAATAAAACTTAGTTCTGCTCTCTGAGAGACTCAGAAGTTTAATAAAAACCAACCAACCAACCAACCCTAAAATGCTTTCTCAATTAGTGCTCTTGAAGTGTCCTGAATTCAAATAGTACACAATTCCAAGCCTGCTTGTGACCTCCTAAGGCAAGTGAGAATCACCACTAGGATGAGTGCAAGGAATTAGCAGCCATCAACCTTTTGCCTTTTCAGTGCTTCCGGAAGCATAATTTCAATTCCTTTTTCAAAAAAAATACTTACCATTCTTTTGCCAAAATCTTGGCATGGGCTGTGAATAGAGCTTCCTTTTAATGGGATCATCCCTTTGGGACTGTTATCAGCCTTCCGCTTGTAGAATTCGATTCCATCTTCTAAGAGCACAACCCACATTGGCTTCCAGGTATTAAACATGCTGCCCTGCATCAATAAATCATGTATTATGTTCAGTGAATCACTCTTCACATGATACCCAAGGAAGATATGAGCTTCCAGGGAATGTCTGACTGATGCTAAAATAACTGCACTTTGTGTTTCAAGGGGAACATACCACAACCACACCCATCCCACTATGCAGTTAAACATTGTTATTTTTCTGTCCACCATTTATCTCCCCTTGTAGTTGCTCTGCCAATGGAAGCCACTGTGGATTCAAATAAAAGTAAAGACTTTATCTTATGGGCTCTGCCACAAAAGACTCCAGAGCAGAGTCCACAGCAGCTGCCTTCCCAAGGAATGGATGTGTCCGTGGCCCCACACAATGTCTTGAGGCCAAGGTGATGTGACTTCTTTAATCTCACTATTCTTCCTTGATGTTTAATCCAATTAAGTGACTAGGGCGTGGCTATTTCCCATTACCTCTTTGCCAAGATTTCACAATATGTTTCCCTACATTTTCCCAACCTGTTCAGAGTTAGTTTTCTCTTCCACTCAGTCCAAAGCTTCCCACTTACCTTCTTAACCAAGTAGCCCTCCCTTATACGCATTGGCTCTCGCTCCATGGCTTGGGCAATCCTGCTCTCGGGTCTAGCAGTGCTGGCTGTGGCGTTCCTCTGGCAGCAAAGTCTGTGGGATGGTGTTTTCACAGCACAGCTGTGTCATTTCACAAGTTCCTCTGAATGCTAATCGCAAGCCCATTTCCTTTTACAGAGTGAGAGATAGGGAAATGCAGAAGCACATGTGTATTTATAGTCTGTCTCTGACAGCACGGGCATCAGCCTGACAAAACACTCCATCGTATCAAATACATCCAGGCTTGATGACAGAATCCGGGGAAATTAAATAAGCACTTTAGTGCTCAGTCACAAGAAATTGGGTCTGCTCTGCAAATACGTGAACTCTACCAAAACAACAAACGTGGCACGGTGCTCCTGCCTAGTGCATGCCATATGATTTCAGAGACAGGCTTCCAATGCATCAGTGCTTTCACTTCACCCTGCCCTCTGCATTTGGCTCCCAGCGGGCAAGCATGTGGAGTCCGGCAGGAAGGTGGAGGACCCTCGCTTGGCTAACGAGGATGCGCCCTCTGCTGACATAAGAAATTTGTTTATCAGACTTGATCAGGTTTTGGGTTTTGGTTCTGAGGCCTCCCAAAGATGTCAGCTGTCAAAGAGGCACAAATGGATTAGATCCGTGCATTACATAAAGCACTGACCACACAAGGCTTTCTACAAACATCTTTTACTTGCTGCAGAGCTTGTTTGGATTTATTTGGGAAAAGACAAGGCAAACATAGTTTTTTAAAAACACCAGAGTCACGATCCCTCTTCCCCATATAGAAGAAAGTGGGTGTATATGGGAGGTAATAAGAGGCTGCTTCATGGTATCTTGGAGCAGTCTCTCGTGTTCTTCCAAGCACAAGATTCCAGGTCTCTTTTGCAGCTAAGCTCATTCAGATAAGTGTTGACTGAGCCCAGGGTGATGCCATCTGTCGCCTCTGCCAAGTGTAAAGGTCCCTAAACAGGGACTGTTTTTACAGACAGAAATTCCTATTCTCCATATGACTCTGTCTCAGCCTTCACTCTGAAGGAAATCTTACTCAGAAGTCTGACAAGGTCTGTGATAGGGGACCAGAGGGTTAGCAGTGCCCTCAGAGACTTTTTCTTAGATATTCCTCATTGATCCCTATTTAGTGGTATTCCCTGAGATGACACTCCACTCCTTCCTTGGTTATCTGTATCAATGCTTCACATCCCAGCTGCTGGGTGTATCTCCTCACTGTCTGAATGGAGATTTTTCCTTTTCCAGGTCTTTCTCAACTAGTTGCTGCTCAAATGACACATCCAGCCTCTTTGCAGTCAGAGCACCTGTCCAGTGCATTCTGTCCAAAGCATACCTTTTTCTGATGATTTCAGCTATCACTAAGTTATTTGGGGTTTCTAAAACCTGCAGTCCCAGTACATTGTTCCTTTGCTCCTGTAAATCATACTGTTGTAAGGATCTTATTGCTACTAAAGGCACTAGTTGCTGATGAAGCCAATCATCCATCAGTTTGCAAATCATATTGTCTGGCTGTGGAGCATACTTGAATTCAACGGATTTTAAAATTATTAGAGACAGAAACTCACACAGAGCTAATAAAACTTTATGGTCCTTGGAACTAAAAGTAAAAATTTACCACTAAAAAGTGATCAAAACCCTTGCCTAACATTTACAGTAGAAAATTTGCCTACTAGGTCCAGGACTTGGAATAAACTAAAGATGCTCTGCATTCCCAGAGCAGAGATGATCTAACTGGATTTCTGAGTTATATTTCTGTGAAGGTTCCCTTCATCCCCCATAAGTCTTAAAATTATGTTTGATGGACTGAGGAGCTTGTAGAATCCTCCTGTATAAGGTCTTTTTTGGTCACTAATTCTTTTTGCTTTATGAGCAATTTAAGAATTTTTTCCTTCTCTTCCCTTTCATTTCAGTGGTTCCATCGTCAGGAAAAGATACTTTTTTTCTTTTCTTCAGTTAGATAAACCAAAAATACAGGTCACAGACAACAGTAACTCTTGAAGTATAATTTGGAAGCCAAATTATCCCTTTATTATCTGCCTTGAGGACACAGTGCTTCAGAGCTTGAAGCTATGATTAAAGACTGAGAACAGGATCACACTTAGCTCTTCCTTCTGTCTCTACTCTGCTTCCCCCACCTTGGGTCTGAGGAAAGAAAGCCCCATCCCCAGCTGGAAGGCCTTATGGGGACCAAAGGCAAAAGAACCTGCCAGTATTGCTTCCCTGCAGGCATCCTTTCTGCAGGTTTTCCTGCTCACCTGCTCCTGCTGACACAGTGCTTGTGCTGAATCAGGATGACCCTGCATGATAAATTGATGATATGAGATGACCAGGGATACGGACTCTTCAATAGAATATCTATATATCCCTATACTAAAAAGTGGTTTAATGGAAACAGAAAAGGAGGCTGACTCCACAATTTCACAAAAGCTCCATTTTCTCACTTACCTGCATGAAAAGCCCTTGGAGGCATGAAATGTAAATCTAAACACAGTAACACCTAACCAAAGGCTCTAGAATTTACCTTACTACTTATGCTACTCGGTGCCAAAACACAAAATAACTTCCATATAATGTTACCTGAAGGCAACCGCTTTTCTAACACTTCTCTGTATTGTTTCTGTTTCATCTTCAAAGCTCATCTGATCCTTTTGCCCTTCCACTGTAGAAGTCTGGTACAATCCTTTAATGCCGAGGTTTGGTTGTTTGGTTTCATTTATCACACACCACTGCAGGGAAATCAGCATCTCATCTCCCCCCAGACAGAAACATGTTGGTACAGCTGAATTATTCATGGGAGGAAAAATGGTCCTTGAACACACAGTGGCTGTGGCAGGTGCAAGGGATTGTGGACTGTGGATGTGGGTCTTCTTTATCCAGCCATTCCTAAAGAGCAGCACCAGGCATGAGAGAGAGGAAGAGATGTATTTCTTTTACCTCTCCACAAAGGGGAGGAAGAGCTTCGTCAGAAAGAGAAGATAACCTCCAGTGTGGAAATCTGCTATAACTTACTGTGTCCTCTCCATTTCTGTCTCAAGTAGGTAAAGATGCATGATGTCAGATGAGCAATTTGTCACAGTATCACAATCTGCAGCAGAGCTGAATATCTTAGCTCAGTTTACAGTACTTGTAAAGAACTTGCTGCTGTAAGTATCTTCAGAAAATTCTGCTTTATTTCTGCTACTTCAGAGCTCCTGCAAGCACTGAAAAAAAAGTGATCAACCACATTTATCCGAGGAGGAGATCTACATTAAGGACCAAGAAATGCTTATACCAAAAATTTGAACCATATAGCAGCTGCAAGGAAGGCAAGATTCTCAGTTACACCAGCTTCATTGCTCCACAGGCCCTTGCAGAGATGGTTCTAAATTATTTGCTGGACTGTAAATGCCATAAGCCCACCTCATCTGCAACAAAACACATGATCTCTCCATAAATATATGTCACTACAGCAAATCAAGCTGCATTTGCAGAGGAAATTATAACAAATCATATGGGAAAAATGATACACAGAAGTGATTTCTAAACAAGATAAAGACGTCCAGCTGATATTTTAGTAAAAAACATTTGTCATTTCTGCACAGAGGCAGAGGGCTCAAAAGAAGCAAAGTATTAAATTGAGAGCTGGCAGGTCCAAGTCTTAGCACAATTTCCTCCATAAAGAATCAAACATATGGCTATTATAAGTGCATGAGAGATTGTGGCTTTACATGTCCTTCTTGAAAAGAAACCCCAAACCACAACATTTCCAAATTTAGCACTGTTTTAAGAAATGAATCAAAGAGGGGCAAGCATAAGAAGGCTAATACAGGTATTACATGTCACCTTAGAATCTGAATGCTGTGGTTTGGCCATCTTAAATAAAGCATCTTGTTCTGCCTCAAGGTACATTTTACATATTTAATGATTGTTAAGCTTTGCAGCAGGATTAATGCATTACTGAGAAGGTCTGCATAAATACTTGAAAGCTTATGCAGACATATTATCATGCCTAGAGAGATCATATTGAGCAGATGCAATCAAGAGATCAAACACATTTCTCCAGAATGTTTTCTAGATAATTTAGACCAGCATAAAGCATAGGTCATGGTTCATCTGCATGTTATCTCTTAGCTTTCATTGAACACATCCACCCTCACCTCTCCCCTGCAGGAGTTCCCCATCAGTGAAACATGCAGGTTATGTTGATGCAGAAGGGAAGGCTTATGCACAAGAAGGAGGTCTTGGAGGATGTAGCTTGTATGTAGCTCTCACATCTTGTAGGATATGTGAGACTTTCATAGTCTTAGGAAGAAAAAGAAATATAGAACTGCTGGCCACAACTCACTCATCACTCCCTTCGAAAGCACTGAGGCATTTGACAGGGCATAGGTGAGTCCTCCAATCTTCCCACCCCAAGGGAAGGGAATTAGCTTAATGTACCTTGCTGACTCCACACAACAGACTGAGAGCCCTCAGCTGCCAGGGGAATGAAAAGTAGACTTGAAGGACTGAAAAAAACCAAACCAAATCACAGACACACACACAAAAGTCCAAACAACTCCCCTCCCCGCAAAGAAAAAAACAGAAAAACAGTTTTTCAATTTACAAATATATTGTATATTGTAGCCTCACCCCTCAAATGTAGGTGTAGAGAATGGAGGAATTGACACAACTTTTTCTTTTTGTTCCCAGAAGCAAATTGCTGCTGTGGCATAGGGGAAATAGGACTTTGTCCTAAGTCTATGATGATTTATTTAGCTTTGAATCTTGTAAATGTCAGTATGTTTACTCTGTGGAAAAAACCACACTACGTCCTTCTTCCTTCAGGTTTTTTCCCCCCTACAGAACATCAAGTGATTAACGTCAGGTAATGTAGCAGTCTGAGATCTGGGACCCATAGAAAATCCCCATGGGGACTGGAAAGGCCTGGGTTTCTCTAGCCAGGGCCCATTCCACAGCATCAAGCACCTCCCTCCAGATGGGCTGAGGTCAAGCTAGGTATTCAACTTGCAGGATGAGGTCAAGGGCATCCATGGCTGGGTATGTCTGTGGCGGAGCTGGAGAACAGCCATCCTAAGCACAACTCAGGAAGGGCATAAAAACCAGGACTGAGCTAAAACTGGGCCCATGGGCAGCCCCAGCTGAGGCTGGTCAGGGCCATTAAGGTGGGCAGCAACAAAACTAATCTCCCAGAAGGACTTAGCAAAGGCAACCCCTTCCCTTGATCTATACAGGCAAAAGGCATCTAGTGGGACAAACAAATATATTAATGCAAGTGAAATTATTAGATCAATCAAATTATGGTCATTGCCTAAATTAAGAATTTCTTCTTCATAAATGTTCTACTCTCACCATGTTACACCTGCATATGGTAAGACAGTTACTATGCATACACATTACATAATTTGATGCTTTTTTAGTTTTCCCTCATGTTTGCCCAGTACTGGTCAGGGATAAAGTCCCAGTCTGAGCTGTATCCATAGAAAGATAATAATTCAGGCAGAAATAATAAGGGAAAAAAACCCCTGCTTATAGATCTGACCTCTCATGTACTTGGGCAGCTAATTGCAATCAATATCTTCAGCTACACACGATTTGCTACAACATGATATGTCTAGCCCACGAAGCAAGTAAAACCGATCCCTGGCAGTGGCCATTGCTCTTCACACACAACTTTAAGTGACAGTATCAGGTTCCCCAGAGCTCAGGCCTCTGTGATTTCATACTGAATTACATCTGCAGTTAAAGAAGGGGCATTTACTGCTGGGAAAACTTCCAACAAACCACAAAGCACAGCAGTTTCTGCGGAATGCAATGCAAAATGAGATTTCTCTTGCGGTGAGGAAAAGAGACAAGGAGAAATGCACTGGGGGTGGGTGTTGTTTGTTTATTTTTGTTTTGTTTGTTTAGTATTTTTGCAGAGATACATACCTCTGAGAGGCAGGGAGCATATCCTGCCCCTATATTTGTGGAAACCTGAATGGCTGAACACATTATGGAGCTTGTGTTTAGCTGGAACCCTAAGCAAGGGATATCCAGAAGGATTTTGGGGGTTTGGGGTTTTTTTCCAGAGGTTTTCAGCGGAATGTATTATTTTGCTTAAAGTTCATAATAAAATTAAATCACTGAATAACTTGCATGCAAAATAAAATGCAGTTGGACAATGCTGTATCCACCATTTCACTTCATTTACATTACGCCACCACATGTACATCCCAGCCTTAGAAAAACAAAGAACAGGTTAGGTCCAGTGCAACGTGGACCTATGAAATTCTCCTAACAAAAACATTAACTCTGCCATAATGTCCAAGCAAAAAATGTATTCGTGGCCTAAAGCTTGTGTCAGACATAAGGATGCTACAATTTTCACAGCAAACAAGAACAAATAAAAAAGAATGGAGAAGAGACACAAACCTGCCTGGGTTAAAAGTAATCTCTGTTAGATGGGAATGAGACAGGCTAAGAGTTGAATTTTGGTACATTGTTCAGTTTCAAAGATCTTTGTTCTCAAAGAAACAGCACCAGCCGTATGTAAAGAGTACTACTAGACTTAAAAATGTGAGATTCTGATTTTATAGTGCAATTTCAGTGCTTGGGGTTCTTTTTGGTTTTTTTGGGTTTTTTTTTTTTTTTTTTTTCTGTTTAAATAAGAGGATTCCAAAGACGTGATTAAAATAATCCCAAGAGAAACCTTGCTCTGCTGATGTTGACTGTTGACCTCAGGGAGCAAGACAGTGACCCTCAGTCCAGGCATGGTGACTGAACAAAACCTTTTGCTGGGCTGGGAGAGAGAAGAGCCAGAAAAGCACGTCTTCGCTGTCCGCCCTCCCCTCTCCCTCGGGCAGATCTGGCTCCTGTGTGCTGCCACACGGATGTTTTGGCCAACCCCGGAGGGTATCCCAGGTGTGGGACCAGGGTTGATTTGGGGGCTCCCCCCAGGTGGGGGATCGGGGGTGATTTGGGGGCTCCCCCCAGGTGGGGGATCGGGGATGATTTGGGGTTCTCCCCCCAAGTGAGAGATCCGGGGTGATTTGGGGGTCTCCCTCCAGGTGAGGGGATGGGGGGGTGATTTGGGGGGTCCCACAGGTGGGGGATCGGGGGTGATTTAGGGGTTGTCCCCCGGCCGGCGGAGCCCGCGGGGCGCTCCCTGCCCTCGCCGCTGTCCGCGCCCGTGGTGCTGAACTGCGCCGCCCGACCCGGGCCCCTCTCCTTTCCTCCGGGACGAGCTGCGGGATTAAGGCTGCAGTAATCGGGGCCGGATTAACTCCCTGGAAACCGGCTGCAATCTGAGCATCTGCAAATGTCCCCCAAACCGGGATTTGGGGCGGGGTGATGAAGTGGAGGCGGGGGAGGGGGGGAAGAAGGGAGGAAAGACATCAACCGCCCAGAATGCCACGCCGCGATTAGTGGGAGGGAAAATAAATAATCAAGTATCTCATCCGCTGCTTTTGGGAAGGGCTGGGCTGTCTGGGATCCGGCAGCCCCTCCTCTTCCTTCTCCCTCCTCCTCTTCCTCTCCCTCGCTCCCGGCCAGCCGCCTTTCCTCGCAGGGGGCGAGACGCTTGCAGAGCCCGCAGGCCCCCCCGGCCTCAAGCCATGGGCGACATCCCTGGCCTCGTGAAAATCAGCGTCTCCCTCAAAATCCAGCCCAACGACGGGGCCGTGTATTTCAAGGTGGACGGGCAGCGCTTCGGCCAGAACCGCACCATCAAGCTGCTGACCGGGGCCAAGTACAAGATCGAGGTGTCCCTCCGGCCCGGCACCGTCCAGGCCACGTAAGTGTGCCCGTCTTCCTCAGGGCGGCCCTGCCCTCCCTCCTCCCTGCCTTTTTTTTTTTTTTGTTAAGGCGTTTAATGTTTTTTCCTGGCATGCTGACAGCGCGGGGTTTCCGTGATTTCTCCCTCCCCGCCCTTCTACTTTGGTGGCCTCGTTTCTGGCTCCCTGGCCAGCTGTTCCCAGTGCTCCACCTGGCTGGCTCGGAGGGCAGGCCACATTTGGGAATCGCTGCCTTCCCTCTCCCTCCCCACCTTCTCGCGGAGCTTTTCCAAGCCCAACTCCTTTTCTCCCTCCTTCCCCGCGGTTTTCGCTGGAGGAAGAAGCCCCTCCTACACAATGCCCGAGCCTCGCTGCGGCGTGGCAAAGCCGAGGCAGGGACCAGATAGGGAACCAGCGCTGGGTGACGGCAGAGCCCCGCAGAAGAGATTCGGCCAACCTCTCCCTATCCATTGGAAATCAGATCCCGCCTGCCTCTCCTGGCTACTCCTTCCCTGGGTGACTGCAGAGCCCGGGCAGATTTCAGGAGCCCCAATGAGTCAGCAGCACATGCAGGTCTGCTGAAGTCCCTGAAGCTTTTCCCCAGCACAGGGGCTACCGGGCTGCAAACCCATGTGCGGGCTCCAGACTGCCAAGGAAGGGGGAATTCAGGGCTGAAAGGCTGGATCCTGTCTTTTTGTAGAACCATGGGCATCGGCGGTGTCAATGTCCCACTGGAAGAAAAATCACGGGATGCACAAGTGGCCTCTTACACAGGGATCTATGACACAGAAGGGGTGCCCCATACCAAAAGTGGGGAGAGACAGCCCATCCAAGTCAACATGCAGGTACGTGGTTCTCCAAGCCTGGCGTGAGAGGACAAGGGAGGGCAGCACGGGCTGACTCCCAGAGAGAGTGTGGTGAAATATTCCAGGGCAAAGTCTGATCACAGCTGCTGCCTTCCTCTTTGCTTTGTGCCAGTAAGGTCGCTGGCCAAAACATGGCTGGAAAATACAGGTCCTGCTGCTTTCTTCTTTCCCAAGAAAATAGCACGGGCCAGGAAGAAGTAGGAGGTTTTCTAGAGACCTGCAAAACCCTTTGGGGTGCTGCAGTAGAAAGAATTGTGAGCTGAACTTCCCACCCCTTCTGTAGGACATACTGTATATATCAGGCAGCTCCCACCAAGATTCTTGGCTAGCAATCCAATCCCTTGGCATACAGGGACCCCTCTTTTGCCTGGCAGCACCATTCTTTTGGCGCAGAGCATGCCCCAAGCACAAGGGGTGACTGCTCTCCCCTTCCATCTGTCACCTTCAGCATGCCTGAGGACCTGCCAGAGACTAAAAGCATGCATGAGAATAACACCCAAGACTGTCTTCTCTCTTTTCCCATATGTTTCCATTTTCTGCATCCACTAACCTAACTTCCTATTTAAGTGGCTCCTCACCCCAGTCTTAAAGAGAGGCTCCATGGCCCCCAAGTGAGGTGACAAAAGCTCCAGCCCACAAGACAGCAGAGCTGACAGAAGACATGAAGAGCAGCAGGCAGATTTCCCAGCACCCATTGGGTGGCATGCTCAGTTTTGGCAGTTTGTTTTTTTCTTCTCCTGATTGTAGTTGGGAGAGATTCCTGCTGTTCATTCCATGTCTTCTGTACCAAAAAAAAAAGGAATCAGGGCAGTAAGCCATCTTCATCTGAAGCTCTTAAGAAGCTGTTCCAGCTTATACAAGCCCACCAGATTTCAGCATTTTATGACATTTGCCTACTGCACACAAGATTTCGTATTGCTCTTCAGTATTTTTTTTCCTTGAATCATAGTTTAGCATGGTAATCCCCTTCTGAATAAGAGCTATAACGTCTCCATTTGGTGTTTCTAATAATTACAGTGTGCCTAACCTAATTGTGAAGACCCACATCACATTGCTATTTCATAAACTTAGGTTATTAAGACTAATATGGACTATTATGTTAATCACTTTTTCGTACAGCCACCTTCTTTTAACACCCAGGAAAACCAAACACAGTATTATTTTACAACAAGCTGAACACAGCTGCTGGATGCTACTGTTGATCATTGTAGGTATATTTCGTCTTGTACCAGGAAGAGAAAGGACAGTGTTCCCAAAAAACCATCTGCTTTGACTAAGGCATCCCTATTTTGCTGGTCAACTTTACCCTTAAGTGCAGCACTGATGTGAACTCTGAAAATCTAGAAGTTTAACTTCTCTTTTGGAGAGAACTAAGTCAAATCATGAATGAAGTGTAAGGAGGGTCTGATTTTTGGTTACAAGCTCCGACATGGTTGGTTGCAGCATGAGAATGAGTAGCCACAATATTTGCCCAAAGAGTTGCTTTTACAGATCAGATCCTGGGATATTAATCATGAAGCTAATAGGGTTTTCAAGCATTAAGCAGGTCCTCAATTTCTTTTAGGAACTGATCTTGATAGATAGGTTCATCAGTACAGACTTTGATACCACGTGCTTTTAAGTATTAAAAATAGGCAACTCAACAGGGATTTACATGTTTAACTCATCATTTAGCTGCTTAGCTAAGCAAAGCTGTAACAGATTTAGGGAACAAGTCTCAGATATCTCAGCATGAAAACTGCTTTGAATACTTACTTCCTGAATCTTCGAAACTGAGCTTACTGCAAAAAGCTTTACATTTTCCTGCTTCCTTCAACTATGAGGAACTTCTACCTCCACTTCCTTTTCTAGAACAGACAGAATCCCGATGCCTCCTGCAGTAGTAAAGACGCTATTTAAGGCATTAAAAAAAAAACCTGAATTCACATTAGAAATAGATTGTGAGATCAGTCCTGCAGTCAAAAACTAGTCTGATACTGCCAATCTAGTGTCTGAATGACTTAAGGTCCATAAAGATCCATAAGAACTTTGAAACTTTAAACAAATAATTCTTTGTGTTGCTGCTTTAATTGGCTAGTAGACATCTGACCCATGACAGCCAGAGTTTATACATGTTAAACAGCAGTCCTGTTTCTGAATTCCAGAATCTGATCATTTGTTTCTGTTACCTGATTGGTCAGTCATGCACACTATCCAGAAACTGCTAAACTGTCTGGCAAATAGTGTAAACTAAGTTAGAAGCCTGTCTTTGGGCCTCATTTTATTCTTGATTAGACTAGTCTAAGATTGAATAAAGAAGCTAGAACTCTATTCACAGTAATAGCTATCAAATCATCTCAGCATGCAAATGCAGAGGGAGTGATTAAATAACTATTTACTCCTACAGCACCAGATGATAGGGAAGAGCAGACAGGGAAATACATTTAACCTGAAGCCTGACCTGCAAAGAGTCGGGCTCTTCTTCCTCCCTGGGAATGCCCATATACAAGCTCAGTGGAGTTGCCAGGATTCAAGTGCAAGAGCCATGGGAATTCAGGGGAGCTCTGAGGATGCAGAATGTTCATTATGCCACAGAACTTCTGCATGTGCTAAGTACTGGGCTGGAGGAGGCACATGGTGGTAGAAAAGCTCTGTAATTAATTTTTTCCTTCTTCTGGAAACACACAGCAGTCAAACTACTCAGGGTAGCTCAGCAAACTGGGTCACTGAAGGAAAATTAAATTTGCTTTCTTCATCTATCTTTTTGAAATTCACATCTTTCATACATTAATGAAATGAAATGTTGCTCTTGTGTCATATCACCTTCTACAACACCTTCTACAAATGTTATTAAAAATGCCTTTTCTTCTTTAGTTTCTGCACTGAGGTTGGCTGATGCTCCTGTCTGACAAGTTTTGTGGACTGTGCACAGTAATATCCAATGTGCTTAATCTTTGCTATCTTGCATTATGAGTGCATCAGAACTACTATCAAAGATGATTGATTAAAAAAAAAAAAAGTCCTTAATTAAGATTTTAGTTGCTGGGAGAGATAAAATAGCCTGTTCATCTGATTCTTTCTTTGTCAAAGGAAGTGGCAGAAATGTTTCAGTTACTCCTTTAAGGTAATACTTGTAACTGGAGCCGAATAAAACCCATCCACTTACAGCACACAGCAGCTTCTGCTATTATCAAGGCTAAATGTAACTTACTTCAGTGGGTGGAGGGAAGATTTAAAGTAATGTCTGTTACACAGTAGCACCTTACAAACCACATCTCTAATTTTAAAAAAACTTCAACAAATGCGAGCTTCTGAAAAATCTGAATACGGACGGCTCTGCTTGTAAATCAGGAACAATTTCTCTGAAAAAGGGCTTTCCTACTGACTTTGCAAGTGTGATTATAGCAGGCAGATGATCAAAGATCAGCTACCAGGCACATGATAGGAATGGAAAACAGTCAAGTGAAGAAGCTGTCATTAAAGTGAGCGATGGAAATACTTAAAGGGAAAAAATACTGAAGAATGGTGTCGTTCAGTAGCACTAAATTCACTATTTAGTATCTTCTAACAATGTAACACAATCAACAAGCCGTACTGGCTTGGGACCAGTGGCAACACATACAGGCTTCACACCCACACTTGAGATTCTCTGCAATGTCTCAAGGTATAGGAACTCAAAATTTCCATTACCATTAAAACTGAAATAATAATTTATGCTTGAAAGCCTCACTGAGGTGTTTCTGATGCTGTACAGGTGTTTAGCAGTGGCTTAAAGAAAAAAAAGCCCTTTCTTTTACAGAACTTTCTATAGCCGTAGTCTCATTCACTTCAAAGCTGTATGCCCAGACAATTTAAGGTCAATGTCTCACTACTTCACTGTGTTAGACATTTACCTGCTAAACACACTGATTATCTATTTACTAGCTCCTATTACTCAGCTGCACTATCCCAGCCCAACTAGCAGTTACAGATATGCACACAGAACTTCTCTTGCTTAAGTCTCATTTAAAATGTGGAATGGAATCCCAGGAAAGTATTAAGTGGTGCAAGAGCAGCACATCTCAGTCAAGACACTGCAAATACAAGACTCCAAAATGCAGATACATTAAAGGTTTCAGACTGAGCAAAAGAAAAATCTTCCCAATCCCAACTGCAGCCTCTAGGTATGGTATAAAGTGATGGTCTGTATCACTGCAGATCACTGTGTCATCTTAAGAAAGATTATGGCTTTGATTCTTGTTGTTAGTAACATTTATCCATATGGCAACTTGAATATTTTCACTCCCTCGCCTATCCCAGATGTGAGTACAAGAGGACAGTACATGCAGAATCTGATCCTTCTTGTTTTATGTATGGCTACTCATAAAAGACTTCCTGATTGCTACAGCAGGTTTTACAGGTCTTTGATTTATTGATCTGAGGAACAATAATTCTTATACCAGGTGTTTTACGTTCTGCAGTTTCACAAGTGTTATTTCTCAGGATGAGAGAAAAAACAGCAAAATAATCAGCTCACTAACACTGGTATTCCCTCTTCCTCACAGTTTAATGACATTGGCGTTTTTGAGACAGTCTGGCAAGTCAAATTCTACAACTACCACAAACGGGATCATTGCCAATGGGGAAACAGCTTTGGCAGTATTGAGTACGAATGCAAACCAAATGAAACACGCAGTCTCATGTGGATCAATAAAGAGACCTTCCACTGAAGAGATGGGAAACCAATACTGCTGGACAATCTCCCTAAAGAAAAATCTACCTTTTTAAACCAGCAAGAAGCCTTAACAAAGGCATACTGCAACACTGCTTTGTCCATAAGGTTCCAACAACTACATTGTATATACAGGTGGTGCCACTAAAATATTTGCCTATTACTGTATTTTAAGTTTACCATGGCATCTGTAACATTCTTTATCTGTCACCCTGAGAATACTGAAAGGTTCATGGTAAAGAATATCTGATAGCTGGGTAGGAAGTCATATAATAATACTGTTGTAAGTATTTGGATTATTCTGACTAGATGTAACAACTTTTGTGAAGTGTTTTTCTTCATTGCTTAGAATTTGGATTAACATCACATTGGTGATTTCTGTATTTACATTTGTGTTTGCTCCAAAATTGGTGTGTTCCTTCAAGCATTTTGCTGTACTGTCCTCCCAGTTGACACCAAAAATTAAAAATATGGTTATTTGTAGGTTTAGCTAAATGGCAGCTAATACACTGTTGGTATTGTGCTTTCATACCAAGGGATTTGGGAACTCATTCTCCCTTTTGTTAAGTGCTGTAAAATATTCTGTGCAGTTTGCTAATTTAACACATCTCTCAGAGAAGATTATTTTTTGTTAAGTTTCCCAGTGTTTGAAATAGCATTAGGAAATGGTATAAAACATGATGAAGGAAGAGCAATAAAACAGTTTTGCTATCCAAGACATCTAACAACATTGCTAAGACCTATCTTAAGATCATATAGTATCTCTGAGAGATACAGCAGCCACACTTAATTTAGTTTTTAGAGTAAGAGTTCTGATATTAAACTCCATTTTAATTTTAATGGCATATTGTGGAAATCAGTTAAATCTTACAAATCAACATTTTCCAGCCCGACCACTGTATTAATTGACAAGATTTCTGATCAACAAACACTCAGTATTGTAAAGGGCACAGATCCCAGTGCATGTTTATACATGCACTGCACTCTTTCAAGTAAAGATAAGCTTGTAAGCATTTGCATAGTTATGACTAAAGGTGCTTCATGAACAACAGACAACACAAAACAGACACATCTTTTATTTCACTAAACACAGGGAAGCAAGGAAACAACTACACCTGTCCCATCCCTAGCTTGGTTTGAAGTAAGCTGTCAGTTCCTGCATATCTATTATACCCTTTGTGAATAATTTGTAAATTGTGTATGTAAATGGTAAACATGACTTTTGATCTTTATAATAAAGGACCTAAACAATTTCTTCTCTACTATGGCCATCTAAATGAGCTGGAAACACTGTGTAAAAAAAGGCAGTGGTTTTAGAGAATCAGGGGCAGGGGGTATGTAGCCAGTGCTTTCTGAGAATGCAGTCCAAAGTACTGTATGTTCTTCACCCAAAGCTACTGTTTCTAGGAAACACAGATCCAGTGTGCTAAAATGCAGATGTGGTAACACTCAGTAGAACTTGTTAATAGGTAGTTAGTTCCAGTAATATAGTGTGAAAAGTAAAGATTTAGGACAGAATTGAATTAGCAAAGAAATATTTCTACATCCAAAAGAACTGACAGTGGTACTGATGTAATTAATACACCCCTGGAATGATGAGCTAGCCAGCTGTATCTCCACTCTAAGGCAACATTATTTGGGCAAATTTTACTTAAAATTTAAAATTTAAAAATTAAATTAAAATCTAGAAATAAGCTTCTCCATTACTTCTTTCCTAGACTTTTCTTAGAAAGAATTCTTCAAAATGAAAAAACTGACCAAATTGAAATCTGCACTTCAGACAGAAGTGCTATTGCCAGCATTTTAGCAGAAGTTTCCAGATAATGTACTCTAATGATTTTAGACTTCCAGCTGTGAATCAATTCTGTCTTTACATTGCTAGAAAAGTGATTTTATTCTGAAATAATGTGCATGCTTTGGTCTATTTTGTTTGTACATATGAACACATATGAACACTGGCACACTGGCAAGAAATACATGTGACACATAAATTCACAAACGTCTGTCCTAGTAAAAAACATGTAAGACCCACAGTGTCCCAGCTCTTCAGAATTTAAGAAATGCTGCAATGAATAAATCCAGCTGATCCTGGCACAGGAGGATTGTTATTCTGGAAGTATACCCTTCCTAAGGCAAATTCTTATGCCCACATTAATGCCAAATGGGGCATCTCTTCACTTACAACCTAGCAGGTCCTGTAGCAATTCAGTTCAGAGGATGCTCAGGAAAAAGGCTGCAGATGGAGCATGTTGCTTTTAAAAGGAAGGAGAGAACAGCAAGAGCAACTGTGTTGTACAGGTCCCATATCCTAAGACTGAACATTGCTGCCCAGAATTGCAGCACCCCTTTCATAGACAGCAGTAGGGATAGATAGGATGAGAATTGGTTACTCACTTCTCTGGGGAGGGTGTAAATGGCATTTATCAGCTCTTATATCCTTCTCCCCCAGGTGAGGTTTAAGCATACAGAAATGTGATTTGCATTATTCTTAAACAGAAGATTATTCACGTGATGTTAGTTGAGTATCCATACCACCAGCTCTGATACTCCCCACATGTAAAGCAAAAATAATTCCATCAACTTCCTCTTGCTCATGAATTGCTTTGTTAACAAAGTAAACATTTGCTCCTAGTAAAGGAGACCCAAGACTTCAGCAGTTCCCTGGGAAGTAATGTTTTGAATTTCTTTCATCCAGGACAGCTGTTGAATATTCATAGAATTTGAGTCACTACAAAACTGTTGCTGTGACAGTTTGATACATTATTCAATCAGCAACATTTAGATCTCCAGACAAGTTTGTTCTTTACACAGGTTTTTCTAATTAATATTTCCATTTTTATACAGAACTCCAAAATTCAGGACACAATACACTAGGATTAAATACATATGTCAGAAAATGCTGACAATGTGTCAATCCAGCTGAAACCACAAAGCACTCATAGCTGGAGGTTTTATAAATTAAATACTTCAAGATTTTTGTCATGAAGTGTCCAGCTGTCATTTTCATAAGAAAAATGAAACGAACATTCCAAATCTTTGTGTGACTTTTGCATCTATATTTAGAGGTAGCAGATAGCTCTTTGATACTGCTGAGTAACAGGATTCAAAAGCAAGTTATTAGTCTTGATTATTACAGGGGTGATTCTGCATAGGGCTTGTATTAGATCTTTAGATTTTGCACAGTGCTTTGTGTTTTAGTGCAGCTACTACAGGCTTTGGTATCTCCTACCATCTGGCTGTATATGAAACAGAAATAATATACCTCAAGTTTCCATGCTCTGATTTCATATGGTAAAGCGGTTTTACTGGCTGCAGCTGAAGCTCTGTCCTTTGGTTTGCAAATGCAGCGATCCTTACTGATTCCAGACTAGCAAAGAATCAGAAGACCTAATTTATAAAATTCTTTGTTGAAAAGATGTGAACAGAACTTCTGTACAATAAACATGTAAGTTTTGTAATACAAGGCTTTTGCATGCCAGCAGAGGTTCTTTTTCACCTGGTTAAAAGCATTGCCCTCACTTGCTGTGTTAAATTTTGATGTACGTGCTTGTGTTCCATTCTTCTAAAGCCTCATGCAAAGCTTTGATTAAATAAGGACGTGGCACATCGTAAATGCTAACCTCTTTCTGAGATCTGAAACAAATGCTATGACTTTCAAAATTCAAAGCTGTGGGCATTGCCTTAATAGCTATGTCAAAGCACGAAGCAGCAGAATACTGTCTTACAACGTTCATGTTTTCCCTTAACTCTGCAAAGCTCGCAAGTGATGACTTGCAAAGTCCCCTTCAGTGTAGTGCAGGACACTCCTGCCCATAGGCCTTCCCTGCTGCATGCTTAGCAGCTTTCACCAGCATTCCTTGGACTGCTTCCTTTTCCCCCTCTCCTGGATACCAGAATTTAAGGCTTCAAATCCCTATAAGCCTCGGCTTTCATTATTAGGAAGACAAGGTAGCATCAAACTAGGAAGAGACAAACCAGTTATGTCTGCACTGTTTCTCTGTCTCTACCTTAAGGTTTTCTGAGTTCTCCCACTGCAGTCATTGGAGTTTGTAATCTTTTGACCCACAGTGAATTGCACTATGAGCACATAGACACAAATAGATCTTCATTGGAGACACGGCTTAAAAGCAATGGCAGACAGCCTCTCCATCAATTTTTATGCTAAAAATATTAACTTTTAAAAATAATTCATAGCAGCACGCCTGCATTGACCAAGTATAAGGCTCTGATATTCTGTTTGTCTCTACTCAGACAAACTTGAGTCTTGATGCTGCTATCCATGTACAAGTGCTTTGCATGCTCTCTGTAACACCTTTGTTTCCCTCCCCCAGAGAACAGGCACTCCTACTTCCTTTATCCTAACAGTGAGGAACAGCCTGGTATCCCATCTAGGATCTGCAGCCTTTGAACAATCCTGGGAGAAGAAATCATAAACTATCAGTGGATGATGATGAAGACAAGAACTACATGGCTGTGCTGGTGGTTAACTGGACCTTCTGCTCGTTCCCAGCACAGTAAAGACAAGGTTAGGAGCCTGCTGCTACAGGAGTGACTGTGACAACACTGTCAGTAATATCGACATGAAACTACAGTGTATGTCCCACAGGGACCAAATGTTCTCAGAAGGTTGAACCGAATCTCTATGAGTTTCATAGGGACCCCAGAGGGCCTGCAAACAAGTGGCAGTAGTGCAATATCACAACACACACTCTTTTTCTGACTGTGATGGATGGCACTCTCCTGCTCACTAAGTTGCTATGCCAACAGATTCACCTAAGGCACTTCCACATTTCAGACTTATTGGAGAGAACAAGCTGTGGCCAATTCCATGCATAGAATACATAGTCTGAGTTGGTGCTTTTTTTTTATTTGTTGGTTGTTGGAGGGCTTTTTTTAATTAACTGTATAATTTTCACTTCTGGTCTCTGAGACATCTCTAACTGAATACTATGTTACAGGTAAGCTGAGCAAATGTAGTAAACACTAGGGTATGAAAATACAGGGCAGTCATCCCAGTTCTGTATGGAAACTATATGACTACCCTCCAAAGATTTAAAAAGCATTTAAACAAACAGACAAACAAGCAAAAGAAAAGGTATAATGCACCTACTTTGCTCAGGTCAGGCAACATTTTGTGTATCTGGACAAGGTAATAGCCAGATATAAATGTGCTGGTCACCTCATTTTTAAATTCACAATGTTTACACTGAACTTTGGTGGTGTTTACACCTACCTTAAGGTGGTTAGGAGATATATGGTTAAGAAAACAAAAGTCCCAAGTGCACTTTTGGTACAAAGTTCCACCAAAATATATAGAGTAAACATGAGGGACGAATTTGCCCTAATATTCTAAAATGTGAATTAACTGCTCTTGCTTAAAACAGAACTGTAAGAATTTAGACCTAACCATTTCAATACAGATTAAGTATAACTTAAAGAAGTTGGGGAAACACTTCCAGGGAGGTTGTTTGTTATAAATACAGTGAAAAGATTTCCTCTTCAGATCATTTACCCTATCTTAGAAAATATATTTATTTTTCTCCAGGGAGCAAGAACTAACATTTTGCACCTGGGAACAGGTACAGAATCAGTTGTACAATAAACTTACAGAGCTGAACATTTTCTTGCAGGGTTGTTTTGGGTTTTTTTCTAATAAAAGCAGCTATAAATTTTGACTTCTTTCTGCTTCAGCCCTGCAATGTCAGCAGCAGCCCTTAAATACAAATAAGCAAGCAAAGAAGGAATGCTGCCATAAACTTAGCTCCAGAACTGAGAGATGATCCAAACAGCACAAGAAAGGGAGAGTATTTGCCACCTTGCAGTCTGCCTATAGCCTTTATTCTTGGAGAACCATGACTAGGATAGCTAAGTACACAATTTTTTCCATATACTCCATTCTACAAATCCATGAGGAAGCACGCCTTAATCTGAGACACCAGGTTCTGTCCAGATGTCTAAGGGAAAACACTGGAGGGGCGTGGACTTGGAGTCATGGTACAAGAAGGAGACAGGAGAATCTCAGAGTGTGCTTCTGACCCACAGGCACTGGGGGAAAGTGTCACTAGAAGTCTCCATATGAAAGTATAACAATAGCAGAGAGCTCCCAAAAAATCCCTTTTGGTAGTCTCCATCTCGGTCACCTTTAATACTTCTCAGTTCTGCTAGACAGACTGTTCCTAACCATAAAAATCTTCTACTGAACTCCCTGTGGTTTTTATTGGTAAGTAGCTTTAAGCTTCTGGCTCCCTAAGCTCAGTGTCAGTAACTTTCCACAGATTTCATGCTAATCTCAAACTTCTCAGGTTTCACATCCTGTCATTGCTTATCTAGATCCCCTCTCTCTCATCTTTTGTCCATAATGGAGAGATAGAAAAGCCTTTCTCTTCTCTCAGCATTTGCTGTTCAATCTATTACTCATTTTCCTTGAAGGCTCTGGACTAAGTGGCTATTTACAAAATATAAGGCCCCCAGTCATTCAGTAACTTTTAATGTAATAATCCAAGAGGGTGGGAGAAGCAGCACTATATTCCATAGTATGGAATGAGCAAGGGAACCTTTATAGCTCCAACACAGAGGGCATAGCAACTGTGTACATCAGTACCCTGTGGAGCAGGGTACTCCTCAAGACATTAGAGGAAGTACTCCAAGCAGAAGTTGGCACAGCTCAGCCAAGACAAGCCTGTTGTTCATGTTGCTGAACAGCATTCAAGCTAGTTTTATACTACATAACAAAGAATTTCAACTGAGGAGAAAAAAAGAGTGGAATCAGTTTTAGCATATCTTTTTACCTCTGGGGCTTTTATTAAAATCTCATAGAAATGAAAAATTAAATGAGATAATGATCTTTAGGACACAGTGAATAAAAGTAGGCTGTCAAATCTCAGACCAGCTCTGAGTTACCTGCCCTTGAGCCCCTTTAATGCAGAATTCCTGAAAGGAGGACAAGGCTTTAGTGCTATCTGCAATAGGTGATACAAACCAGTGCTTTAAAATACTTCAGAAACATCAGAACATATCTCTGAAATTGTTTCAACCATAGTCTACAAGTTTTCAAATGAGACTTCATTTAAAGTGAGCAGGTACAAAGTATTAGTCATTCCAGTCAAGAGTAAATGTCCAGCTCTGGTATATTTTCTCCTCTGTGTTTTTTTGGTTATTATTTCAATTCCCACAGCTCCAGTAAAAGAAAATTAGCTGCTGAGGATTCAGATATTTAAAGCCATTTCTTCCAGGTCACAGTCACTTTGCAGAAATCACTGCCATGTGAATACTAAAAACAGTAAAACTTTTATGTTACTTTTGTTCTCTTAGTGTATCATGATGAACCATGAGACTTACAGAGACTAATTTTCTGTCCTGTGGATTCCCTGGTGTTATAACATTACAGTTCAACTCACGATGCAGCCTCTCTATCATTATGGACACTAATTTCATCCAGTGTGCGGATTTGCAATTTCATAAAACTAAAGCAACTCAGTAGGGGCCCTCTGCCCCTCTTTTGATTTTCATAAAAACCCTTTATTATTAGGGGTGGAGGGGTGCAGAGGAAGGAGAAAAATAAGACAAAGTGCTCGACACAAGCTCCAATTTCTTAAGAAACCAGACAAAAATTGCTGTAGGGAAAAAAGCAGCAATCAGAAATACTCCAGCCAATCAGTAGATGGAGCTACTAACAGGAAATACAGAAGCGTAGAATTGGTTGGGTTGTAAAAGACCTTTAAGATCATCGAGCCCAATTGTTAACTCTGCCAAGTGCACCGCTGAACCATGTCCCCATGTGCCACATCCACACATCCTAATCCCTCCAGGCATGGTGACTCATATGTACCAGGAAGGAACTTTGAATCCTAGGAGCCATTAGTGAGGTGTAAACCACATGTAAAAACCTCCCCATCCCCATCTGAGCTGCACAGACCACTCCTCCTCCCACACAAACACACCAGTGCCGCAGAACCCGAGTATTTATACTTATATGGACTTTGGCATATAAGTGCAAGTACATATATGCAGAAGGCACTCCCTTCTGCTATTGATGACTTTCTTTTAATCCAAACTGGCACCTGAAGAGCAGCAGTGAGTGCTTTGTGGTCCAGGAGGAGATTAGAGAGGTCCAAGGGAGCTCACACAGCACTGAACCTCACTGATAAGGCATTTCTGCCACCATCTCTCGTGACCCTGATTTGAGCCTTTGTTGCATGCAGCCTCATGAGAATTTCAGGTTGCCCAAAGTTTGGGAGCTTGCCTTTCTTGATATGCACAATCATTAGGACTGTTCACCCAAACTATAACACCTTCACAGTTCTTATAAATAAGAATAAGACTACTGTAACAGACCAACCATTCCCTACTTCAAAGATGACTCCAAACCCTTAAGCAGGGACAACATAACATTTCTAACGACAGAACCAAATCTCACCTCACCATTACACAGCATTGCTAATCTCATGCTTTTGTAACCAAAGTTATGGTGCTGTGTGCCACAAGCTAGAACCCAGCTATCTCTGAATAAGATGACAACTTACCATTTGGCCAATGGACAGGATTCCAATACCCAATCTCAACACAGCATGTTTTTCAAGTGGGTCAGAACACTGTCTCAGTCCTCTTTAGCTGGCAATGAACTGGAATTGGTAAAATTAAAACTCCACTGTAATACTAAAGATTCATCTCCCCTCTCCCCAAAAGTGCTTCATTCTCAGGGGAATAACATTAGCATTTATGGAAGTAAATGCCTCAGGGTTTTGTTAATGTGCTAATCAGCTAGAGCCTTCCACCTTCAGATCACAAGCATGAATCATATTCAGCGCAAAGATAAAAATACTGTTTCTAGCAGGAATTTGATATCAAGTTTTAGTTCCAGCCCCTCCATCACAATTTCATCTTTATGCTTTCTATGCAGCTTTATTTTTCAAATCACACAGGGCTTTGAACTCAGCAGAGCCTTCTACCAAGGACAACCAATCATAGCAAGATTCAAAATCATTTCAATACAGATCTCCAACATACACAGATTATCAAACTTAAAAAAAAAAAAAAAGGAAAAAGAAAAAGAATTTTTAAAAAAGTAAGCTCTACAAACTCGAATTCACAGAAATGTCCAAAATACTAAGGTTTTTCAGCAAAGAGCTCCAGAAAGCAAAATCTGTAAAAATACCAGTTGCTTTAGATCCCTTTAACACTATAGAGTCCACTGTGGCCACATTATATTATTTAAACGATCCAGTTTTACTTACACACAGCAAACAGTTATAACTGAGATACAATTTTAGAAATAAGTCATACAAAAAACGAAAAATTTACTTTGAGAAAAAAACAACTGGGAGCAGGGGTTTGCATTTCACTATTTGCAAATTCCCACAGTGCTTGTAATCCTTTTTCCTGCTAATTTAAAGTCACGGTGTGATGCCCTTATGGTTGCTCCTTGTCACAGCAGAGGCTCATCTCTTCCACAGGAGGGAGCTTTTCTCTTGCTAAGATGACGCTCTCTCGCAGTTCTCAATTTGGAAATGTGTAGGAGCTCTAAACATGCTGGAGTGCCCATGCCTGACAGCTTCCACACAAGATTACCAAAGAAGATTCAAAAACTGAAAAAAAAAACAAAGAAAAAAAGTGAACAATCAAGCATTTATAAGCTGAACCATTCTTGCACCCTCATTTATGTCACACTATCACTACCCCCTAGTGCAATTACTTATATAGTGGAAAAACTTGAGCACATCAAGTCCTACACCTTTTATGTCCAGATATATCTGATGTATATAAATGTCACTTATGTGGCTAAAGGTATCAGCTATCCAGATAGTAGTAGAAGAGGAACAATAAATCGCAAAAATATGGAGAACTTAACATCTGGCCTAATAACTGAAAAGAATATTTGAATACTTGAAAATATATAACACAAAAAGAAAGAATCCTCTCTTTGGTCAACTATTTATTAAGTAGGTGACAGCTTTCACCAGGGTCAATCTTAAGGGCTACTTTTTCCAGAAAAACAGCTCCCTTCCATCGTTCAAGATTCCGTGCCACACTTGACTTACAGCTCTGAGCTGCAATTCCCATCGAGGTAACACTGTGCTATCATCACCTTTCCCAGCTGCTACCCCCACAACTGTTTCCTTAGCAAAAAAACCCAAAAAACAAACCAAACCAAACAAACAAACAAAATAAACAACACACAAAATGCAGAGGTAAGAGTGATGCTTAAACTGTCCAGTTTTAGAGAAGAGAGAATTTCATATTCCCTGCTGTCTAAGTTTAGTTCAAGGGGTAAATCCTCCTCCTGATGTGTATAGTCAACTCCTGTCATTGACAGTGGGAATAACATGCACACAAAGGGGACAAGGAGTCCTTGAGGCCTGTTGTAGCAGTGACTTCTAAATATCAGGGTAAACATACTTTGCATGTGATAGGTAATAAGCCTGGGCATAATTTTCTGTGTTTTAAGAGTGTATTTTGCGTTTGCACACTCAGAGAACTAGACACCCTACTCACTCTGTTTCCAGGTTTGCAGGAACTTCAAGAAACCATTCTGCCATGAATAAGCAATTGCTGTATATATACAGATCTATAAACACAGATCTAAGCCCAGATCAAAGCCCTGTGGAGCAAAATGAAGTAGAAAGGATTAGACAACATACAACTTCCACTCCAAAGGTCTTTCATGATGCTCAGAACCCTTTCCTCCTATTAAAGTCATAAGTGAAAAAATATTACAAATCTTCCTTGTCTTCAAATCCTTGCTGCTATTTCAAAGCCAACTACGGTATAATTATCCAGGCTGTGTTTTGGCTTACACATAATCAACACCTAGTAAAAAGAGATTCAGCTGCAAGTCATAGAAGCTCCACAGAAGGCAAAATGTCAAAATAGAAAAGCCAACTCTGACTGATAACTTTGTAGGGTTAAATTTTCATTAATCAAACCTTTATCTAAAATATCTGCGATCTCCAGATCTATGCTTGGGGCTAATTTTTCAGAACAAAACTTTTCCTATTGACAAGTAATTAACCCAGGAAAATTATGGTGCTATATGGTAAATGGAAACCTTAAAAAAAAAAAACAAAAAAACCCCAAAACCACAACAATACAGGCCAGATAGCAGAGGTTGAAAAAAGACTTCAAGGCAACCAGAATCTTGTTTGTTTAACATTAATAAGTCCCAGAGGGAAAAGTGACAGCTGTGTAAAGCCACCTCAGCGGTCCCTTTTTTCATTTAATTACATCTGTTGCTGATGTTTCATACAATGAAATGTCCACAGAGTCTTTTCAAAGTTCAGCGTGCACACAGATAAAGCTTGCACATATAAAGCAGGTTGAAAAGCATCCTCAGTGATACATTTTGAAAGGTAGCCAAGATCATCTTGGAAAGTCTCCTTAGGTCCAGTAAAAATCTTTACTGAGGGACACTGTGTATCAGCACTCATTTGACTTACTGGGACTTAAAGTGAACTTGACATCAAGTTTCCCAGTATGACTTGTAGTCACTTAAAATGACATCATGTCAATAATTACATTCATTCTATTACTTCTGTTTTATTTCTTTAAGTAGGGGTTTTGATTGTTTTGTTTTTGCCTTTTTTTTTTTTTTTTTGCTGCATTTGAAAAGAAATGATGGAGTTTTTAAAGATTCTGAAAACAATTACTGCTTTCCAACTTGAAACTGCAACTGAGAAACACAAAATGGTGGAGTCAGCTTTAAGATAAAAAGGCAAAGGACACAATAGCTAAGTAGAACTTGTCTGGGAAACAAGAATTACTTTGTTTCACTTAAGTTCCAATATTATAAACTGATCCACAATGTTTTAACCAAAGCTAGATACCCACATACATAGTCTGAATTTCAGAGTTGTTAAGTATCTACCTGCTTGACTTGAAAGAAAAAAGAACATTAGAAGCTTTAAGAAACAGAAAAATTTTGGAGCATTCCAGAAAAGGAAAATTGTCTCGTGTTATTTAAAGCATTACCTTATACTAAAGAGCCTTCAAAAATTACTTTTCAAATAAAGACTGGAAAAACATATGCCAACTAAGACCTTAACCAAAAAACATTTTCATTTTCAAGCACAACTAGTGAAAATGAAATATATACACACAAAGAGTTAACTGGAATTTTGGGATGCTTAATTTGTTTGATCTAGAAGGCAGAAATTTTGTGACAATTTTTTTTTCTGCAAAAACCTGTTTTGATTTAAAGAGCTATGTAAGTAGTATTTCATAACTAAGACTGTATATAACTAAGTAACATTATATAAACTACTTACTTTTATCACTCCTGTAAAATCACTATGGCTCATAGACACAAGTGATAAACATCAAGTGTGATTTTTTTCATTTTTTCGTTCAAAGTATTACTTCCTAACAAGATGAAGAGTTAAAATAATAATTTGGCTCTCATGTTTTATTGGCCTCAACCCTTTCTTATTCCAAATTAGTGAAAATAAACTGTAAGGTACAGTCCTTCCTAAACTACATATCTACTTAAACCTGAACATTAATGGGTCCCAGATCTTTTATCCCAGGGTGGTTCCTTTTTGTGCTACTCTTGCATAGGAGGCATATCAGGATTTTGACTGGAGAGTTGAACCACAGTCTCCAGAGGACATGAGTGCCTGGCAAAACAAATACGAGAAGCAAACACAGAAAAACAGAACAGTTATGAGGACTTGTGCTTCAGTTAGATTTCTCTTCGAAGGTGAAACCTGAACTGGGGCAACTACAGTGCCTTCAGCTCAGAAGAAAAGTCAACACATTGTTTTGGAAGCTCACTTCCACAGAATATGAAATACTCATATGATCCCTGGATATTATTGCAACATACATTCAGCTTTACTGAAGTCATTAAATAATTTTAAGTTTTACAATCCAAAATGGCTTTCTTTAAGGTATTTGGCCTGTCTCATAAAAGAGACTTACAACAGTCTATGTGATGCACTGCCATTTCTGAATAATTTGTATCTGTGAAATAGGAATGGACACAAAACCGTTCTTACTTTCAATACTTTGAGTACAACAAATAAGAGCAGGAGACTGCAAAAGTGAATCTTAGGAATTTGTGAGTAAAGTTAAGCCTGGAAAAAGGCAGTATGTGTGGGAAGGTGTTTTAAGGTTTTTTATTTCTCATCATCCTACTCTGATTTAATTGCTAAGAAATTAAATTGGTTTCCACACGTTGAGTCTTTTTCCCCATGGCAGTAACTGGTGAGTGATCTCTTTCTGCCCGTATCTCAACCCATGAACCTTTGGTTATATTTTTCTCTCCCCTGTCCAGCTGAGGAGGGCTCTAATAGAGCTTTGGTGGGCACCTGGAGTTCAGCCCGGGTAAATCCACCACAATAAGAAAGAGAATTATTTCAAATTAGTTTTCATCATGTCTGTAAAGAGAACTAATACTAAAACAAAAATAGATCAGCAAAAATTGACAGTAAAAAAAAAGAACTGACTCCAGGTGTGAGAGAAAGTTTTCAGACCCCACCCAGGTTTATTGAGATTTGAAAGCACACAACCCATACTGAGTCAGGCCAAAACTCAATTATATCTCCAATTCTAATAGCGTTCTGTGAACTTCTGCACGTGTATTTGCAATACCTCACAAAGCTAGTATGATCATACCCCCACATACCAGTTTTAAAATCAACTTTTCAGGAAAAAAAAAGTTTATAGTACTGGAAATAAAGACATTTGATTTCCTTCAGACTAATACTTTATATTTGATTGACTGGTCTTTAAAAAATTGAGAATTCCATCTGAAGCTTTTATACAAGTGGGACAATAAGGTCTTGGTCCTCTATGGATTTTTGGTGTTTAACAAAAGATATAAACTTATCTCTTTCCTCATGTAAGGATAATACAAAAATCCTTCTCCTCTGCTCTGTGGTCTGTTTTCACACAGAAAATTTATTATTGTGGAGCAATTTGCTTGTCAAATGCCACTGATCATCACTGCATACACCTCATTACTTAAAGCTAGCTAAAAAAGGTTTGTCAAAATGTCAGTGGCAGTAACAGTCCCTCCCCAGCCATGGTTTTCAGGTTTTGGGGGTTTTTAAGCTCAAAGTGTTACTGGCATTCACACAGCAAAAATTCATCTATCTATGAGATTTTAAAACAAAAATGGGGATATGGGTGTGGGTGTCTTATGCAGAACAGTTAAGTCATAATGAAAGCTCCATTGCAGCTCATTTGTAGTATACTTTAACCCTCATCTGGCATGACCACATTTAGCCATTCCCTGGAAAAATAACAGGTCCTCAAGTGTTCCAACAGCATGCTTTTCATGAGCAGTGCCAAAAATTTAATGTGCATGAGGAGGCTCCTCACTCTGCCTAATAGATGAAAACCTTGCACCATTCCAACACCACATAAGGAGAGCTGCAGTCTCCAGTTTTCTTACATCTATGTTCTCTTTAAACAGTATTCAGAACATGCACAAGTTGTTTTTATTAGAGCTGCAGTCAAGAACACATCAGCTATAATGAAACAGTAAAATTTAAATGCTGCCAAAAATATTCTGCTTTGGTCTACTGTCAATTTGAGCTTTTGCCCAACATCCAGTTGCCCTCCAATCCCATAGAGAGCTGCTCCTCAAATAGTCGTAAGTTTATTTTGCTTTTACTGCAACTCTTCACTATGCAGCTGCGCAGTAGTAAACATGACCTTAACACTGAGTGGAAGTTTGGCAACAACTTGATTGCAAATGTAATCTACAACAGCCATGGAAGTTAGCCAAGCCAAAAGCAGAGCTACAGCTCTTAAAAACTCAGGCTATAAATGGCTATACAATATCACACTTCACACTGCAGTTTGCAAGTGTGATTAACTGCTGTGCTACACCTGCAAATCATTTCTCTGTTTGCAAATCCTGCAGAATTAATGCCGAAGCCCCAATATCTGATTGTCTTCAAATCAGGTAACAGTAAATGAAGAGTAATAAATCAGTAGTATTGTTTGAAACATGCTCTGTTAAACAAGTGTGCAAGTCTCCATGGGATCAGGACCTTGGATGGTGAAGTGATGATCTAAACTGCACTGGAAAATAAAATGTCAGTGTAACTTTAAAGGCTCAAAATGATGGCCTGGTTAATGTAGCAGATAAAAATTAAAAGCCTTCATCAAGCTTCTAGGATAAATTTTTAAAGTCTTTCTGGGTTCCAAAGTCTGAGTTTCTAAAACTTTGTAGTAATAAAACATACTATTGTCATGTTTTATAAGATAGAGGGAGCAGCTGAAACATGCATACATATGAGATTTACTTACAAACAGGCTACAGAAATAGCTAGTACTACCCTTGCTGCTGTCAAAATGAAAGCTGAAGTACAAAGAGGAGGTTTCTCTGACAGTAATTTTCTAGGTAGAGATAAAAATAAGATGAAAATAAAGAGATGCAATTAGGTTAATTGTAACAGAATCTCTGAAGTGAACATTCTGATAAAATTCTGTGGCCAGTTGTCAGAGGCCAGCATATGGGAAGAGATATCAAAAGTCAATCCTGATAGCATCATCCATTCTCAAAACAGCATCAAGTAGATACTTGGCTCAGGGATATACTTCCAAAGTCACAAAAAGCTCTTCAAAATTAACATTGGTTAGATAATTTCCTCACTTAAACTGGCTTAACCCAAAAAATTTTCACCAATTTCAGCTACAGCATAGTCAGGCCCTAAACAAGCGGCTTCCAGAGCAGATTTGCTGTCAGCTTAATTTGTAGCTGTCTCTCCACACCTATCACAATCACACATTCCTGACTCTCCCCAGTACCTCACCAGTGGCCATACAATCACATGCTTGAGCAGATCAGAAGGATAATCTGGTGCACACTAATTTTCACCCAGGTTAATTTTCAGACACATTAACTTCCAGGTTTCTACCATGCTCGCAGCTCTGGGAATACAAATAATGGCACAAGGTCACAAAGGTGTAGCAGGGATTAGCTGTGCCTCAACGAAATGTGAAACCATATTTTCATACAGAAGTTCAGGCCTTGGCTCACTACAGCATTTGCAACCCTTCTCAGCAAAGCACACTGACTTGAGGCCTCAGTTACTATGGTGATAAGCATGGAATAAATGTTTATACATAATTAGCTAAATTATCCCTTCAAGAAAGCAGTCGCCCTTCTCACAAGCAGCTACTCCTATTTTTTAAATTATATAAATGTAAAAACAAATTAAGATTTTAAAGCTTAAGAATCACCTACTACTATTCATCCACAAGTTAATGATAATTTAAATCTATAGCAAGAATCAAAAAAAAAGAAAAATTAGTCAATGAGAAATCCATCTCTTTTGAAATCTACACTGTAAATGCCCTACAAAATAAGCTAATGCTTGGCTTTAAACATTTTATGGTTTTGCTTAAGAAAAACAGGAGAGATTAATAAAACTATATTCATGTTTAACAAAATCTAAAAATACTTACTGAATGAAAAACTACTGTATGAGTCTTTCTGTGCAATCACTAAATTTAGTCAAACCTACTTGTAAAATATGAGCAGTATTTTCTAACTCTAAGCTTACTGCAAAAGAAATATGCTGATATGAACAAGTCAACTTAGTCAAAATGCTTAGTCCATAAACTCATGAGTAGCTTACTTCCTGTTTCAAAAGACTATGAATCAGCAATTACTGTAGAACCATCTGCCACAAAGATGAATATTCTGCTCAGGGTTTTGGGGGGCCCTTTGCCACAATATTTACATATAACTTGTTTGGTTTTTTTAATTAAGACAAATCAGTCCTAAAATGTGAAATGTGAGCACTAATCATATTACTTAGGATATAAAGCGGCCTTAAATTAAAGGAATACTAAGTTCAGAGTAGGAAAGATGATTTTCTAGGATCAATAACAAAAAAAAGTGATGGCAAAACTTAGCCAAACATTGAGTTCTTCCCTGAAGAAAAACAAATAATTGACAAAATGCAACAGAAACATTGCCAGCTGATGAGCTGTTCCCTTCTTCCCACTATGATCCCATCTGTTACCAGCTCTTGCCTATCCACATGCACTACACTCCTCTCTCAGTCTGACCCAGATGCAGCCCTGGTCTCAAGTGTGATAATGAAATCAAGCTTTATCCACCTAATGGGCATCAAGGACTGACTGGTGGCTAGAGATGGTGTTTTGGTGACAGTGAGCAACTGAAGAGGCTTCTAGTCCCAGTCACCTAATACAGCTCTTCTCTTTGAAATTTTTATTCATTTTCCAGACTGTCAACATGTCTGGAAACATGTCAACATGTGTATTCTGTCCCCAGCCCAACTGCTTGATAAATTAACTTTAGAAAAACTCCAGCTACATGAAGTGTTTAAGCTAATAGGGATAATATTTTAAGAACTGAGTTAGGAAGCAGACACAAGCAGGTTCATATAGGCAGATCATATGTGACAAACTCCCAGTAATGGCAAAACCAATGGTATATTCCCTTTTCCTGCAGCATGGCAGGACCCAATGCACATATCTGCTATCTACTCACACACTACAATCTACTGATAAGGAATAGTGAGTTCCTAACCCTAATAAACTCATAGAATAACATTTAGTTATCCTTTACATGTAGGCTTTAAGTTCCTCCAAGACAAAGAGCTTCTTCAGTGCTGTCTTAGGTTGCAATACAGGACGTGACCAAAAGTATGTATTCTATCACCATCTGGGGCAGTGATCCGTATCTCTGTGGGAGATATTCTCTGCTGATGGGCCATCTGTTAAAAACCAGGTGGGGCAGTGTTCTCTATCTTTTCCACAACCCATCCTTCCTCCAGGAAGATATCAGCTGTTAATGGGCCATCGAGTCCCACTGCATGACTGATAAAATCACATCATCCTATTGGGTCCCACTGTATGACTGATAAAGTTAAATCATCCCACTGGGAGATGCTCCAGCCAGGGGGAGGAGCCAAGCCTTTCCTACCGAGATAAAAAGTGAGATTTGGAACAGCAAGGCAGCCTTTTTCCACTGGATTCCAGAGGAAAACCGGACCTTTCCATATCATCACTGAACCTTCAGAGGAAAACTGCATCCTTCTACAGGAGCACTGCTCCACCAGAACCACATCTGTCACTGCAGGAGGACTGCAGCCACCATTTAATGGGACTGCTACCAACACCCTGACGGATGGGGTGCCAGGTTGTATTCTGACTCTGTCAGTGTTTTTGGTTTGTTCTTTGTAATACTGTGTTTCTATTTTCATTTTCCTAGTAAAGAACTCTTATTCCTATCCCCATGTCTTTGCCTGAGAGCCCCTTAATTTCAAAATCATAATAATTTTAAGGGAGGGGGTTTACATTCTCCATTTCAAGGGAGGCTCCTGCCCTTCTTAGCAGACACCTCTCTTTCAAACCAAGACAAGTGCCCTGCACTTGTTGACACACAAGATATAAAGGGAAAATGTACAGCTGATCATGAAGAAGCAGAACGTAATTTTGACTTGCTCTAAGAATAGGCCAAATGCCTTCCTCCAGTTTGCATGCAAATTTATAACTGAAGACAATGCAGGTATTTGAGGGAAGAAATTCTGCTTAGAATCTGATTATCTCTTCAGAAACCATCCAAATGTTAAAATATCTTCTTAAACACCAAGGTTTGCAGCTTTAGTATCTTCTATGAAGGGAGTTTTAAGTGAGAAACAGTTACATATTTATAAAAGCTATCTTTGTTTTGATTGAGTGTTTAGCTGCAGGAAGCAGTATGTTATTGCAAAAGGCAGTAACTAGATAATTAAGTCAAACTAAATGTCCTTTTATCATTAAAAACATGTGTTACTATTAATTCACAAAACATTCAGTAACATTTATAAGATAATCCTTAGCAAGAAACCAGACCTCTCCAAACACAGACACTAGAGCTATTGGTTGTGCTGGGAGTCAGATAAATCGACTATTATGCAGCAAAGCAATTTCAAAATGTTTTGGTTTTTTTTATCAATACCTTTAATATTTTGAGTTGTTTCCAATTTTTATGGTATACACTCTTAAGGATCCTGTTTTCAGTTAAACATGAAACAGTAAAGACAGCAAAGAATTTAACAGAATACCTTTACTGGAAGCACTGTCAATTTAGGCTGCAGCACAAAAAAAAACAAAGCAAAAAAAAAAGCAAAAAAGAGCACCTTTTAAGATTTGTCTTGCTTTTAATACCTGAAATTTCATTAGTGAGCTAGTCTGTCTCTTCTATGCAGATACAAAAGTTTATCTAATATTGATGACATTGCATTTTGAAACTTTTATAAGTCATTAAGAATACTTTTGTTCTTTCTATTTATTCCTCTACAAAAAGGTATGTAGGCTGGACATGTCCAACAAGGTTGAATTTACCATATTTTAATATCATGTACTTTCCAGTAAGTTAAATATGGATTATACTATGTAAATAACAATGGACATATAAATACACTATGCATTTGTATAAGAATTTATGAATCCTCCACCAAGTGAATTTCAAAGAGGACATTTCAAGAGAGTTCAAAATCCACATGTCCACCTGAGATACCTACTGTATAAGGTCACATAGAAAATGAATGAAAAATCTATTGTTAAAAATCCTCTATTTCAGCTCAGTGGTGTAAATTGAGTATTAGTGGAGGTGTTCCCAAAATGACATCCAGAAAAGCATGTGCACTAGAACACTTTTGTCTTAGACATCAAGATTTTCACTTATCAACCTCACCGATGCTTAAGTAATGGATTTGTTCTTAGTTGTAGCAAAAAATCACTGTGGTCATGATCAAGATTTGGCATCCCAAGCTCCACAAGAAACTTAATACTCAAGTACATAGTGATCCCATAAACCAGAAGACAAATAACAGGGTGCAAGCTAAACCTTGTGCAGATAACAACGTCTGGACCAGTTCTCTGGTCTTCGTCACAACAGATTAGGCCAGAGCACTTTAGTACATTTGAGGACACATTTGAACAAGGTGTGATCCTGAGCAGACCACACAGCACCTGGGGACAATTAAGGATGCTGCAGAGCCTACACGTTAGCTCTAAGGGTGTGGGCAAGAGGGGCTGCCCACGGCAACAGCTTTTTACTGGTCTCCTCAGGGATGCAGCATCCTTCCAGCTCAGCCCCACTGCTCAGTGAAAGTAGACTCACTGGCAGTGAAATTCATGGGAAACAGGTTTTATATCTTAACTGTAAGTTATCTGCAGTTACCCCAGTCCAAACTCTCTCAAAATATAAGCATCCCACAACTGTCATGAGACACACAGGAGAAGCTTCAAAGCTGGCTACTCATGAGTGTGTACTTGAGCAAATACTTAAACTGGCTATGATGCCAAGGGTTGAGTACTTTAAGCTTTCATCATATTCTACAACATACATCTACACATGTATGCATTCAGTCAGAATGAACACCCACATGTTCAGAACAAGATAAACGACCATCATCACTAACAAATTAACCATTTGAGCAGTAAAATATGTACTATCTGTTACTAAAATACCAATAAACTAAAGTATTTAGACTGTGAGGCTAGTTCTTCCTTAATGATTATACAAACTAGATACATAATTGAACACTGCAAAAACAAGATATACTCTTAAAAGCGGAGTCTTGACTGCTTCAAAGATGGATGTTTTTTATCTTAATACCAGAAGCTTTACCGGCGTTATATGTTCACTGTTCTTTGCTAGCACCTTTGGGAACCTTGATCATACAGCAGCATTTCCTCTTTAAAAAGTCTGTTTGCAGGGTCACTTAGATTTGCAGGAACTGGAAGGCTCTGAGACTAACAGCTCATATCTGAGGAAGTTTCTTGGTTTGTTTTTAAAACACTGCTTACTCCACACAGCTATTTCAAGGGCTCTTACCTCCCAGGGTTTGCAACAGTTTTAGAGTATATCCAAAGGCTTTTGAGTGTTGAAAACCAGGTTATACTGAAAATTATTTCTCTGCAGAATTAATCTAAAATATGCTCTATTTATTGCACTCAGAGCAGCAGTGCTTAAAAAAAAAAGCTAACAACCCACACAAGAAGGGCTGCAGGTTGTTCAACATTAAATGTAGATCTTAATTTACACGTGTGAGAAAAAGTGGAATCCTTCATACGCGCCAGAGAAATTCTCTCACTGTACCAGATGTGGGCATATCTGGTGTGCTACCCATATAGACTGACCTGATCAAGAGAGGCAGATTGGGTTTCACCACCAAGAGGATTACAGATTACTCCTTCACCCTAACAGCATCCCTTCTCTCTTCCCTGGCCTTAAGCTAAATCCAGTGCTAACTGCTGCTGCATTTCATCAGCAGAAGACTGGGTATGTATTCCCTGGTATTCAGGCATTAATTAGTCCACTCCATCCCAGAGTATGATTACAAGATGCAGACACAGAGAATGAAAGCTTTCAGCTGCTTGCTCCTGAGATCCTGGTTTAAGTACTGCTAGAGATGGAGAAGTCATACCCAGCAGCACAAGAGAGTATTGATAACCTGTGTTTATTCTTGGCTAGGGATGTCAGAATCGGGAAGTAGCGTGTTGCCTCACTGTGCTATGATGGCATTGATCAGAATGGTTTCTATTTGCAAGAGGGACATAACATAAACATTTCCCAGTCACACCCTACACTTTTTGCTCTGGGGAGGTAACAAAATACTCCTGTGAGCACAAGTCAGACAGAAAACTGAAAATTATATTGACCAAAAAGCCACTACAGTGTTGTTTCTTCTTGTCCAAAACTGGTGTGAGCTATAACAGGAAAAAGACACTGACTGCAATTCCACTGAGAAGGTTTGTCAGAACAGCAGTAGCTCATCATCCACAGGCTGCACTTACCCCGGGAACACTGGGTCCCAGTGGGTCCAGCAGAACTGGATACACTTCAGTAAACCTTTCTCAGTTCTAACCCATGGAGTCATAGCATTAGAAACATGCTTATTACAACACTGAATGAGTTTCTATATTTTTTTAAGTACCGAGACTTACATGCAGTACAAAGGTCTCGTGGCATTGTGAGGTTCAAGTGCATACCTTACTTTCCTGGGCATTAACTCCCCTCTGCAAATTTACCAGCTGTTCCTAAATCTGCATAAGTCATATGACAACTTCAACCGAATGGGAAAAGACAAAACTGAAGTTCTTTAAAAGATAATACAATTTTTTTCAACCCAGTCTTATCTCATTAGTACTATCCTGACAACTAATAATCTGCATTATTTTTTTTTCTGACACTGTTCTCTTAAGCCTCTTTTTGGTTATTTATGCATAAACACATGATGCAAAGTCACAAAATGTTCTGTTGCATTACCCTCCAGCTGAAAAGCATTAGAATCATTACTGCTCTTATTGTTCCTGCCACAGACAAGGCTTACAGAAGTGGGTTTTTTGAAACTAGATTTCATATTGAGGACAGCCTGGAGTATCTCCTGCTATATAATACATGCTGCATAAACTAGGGACAGTATATTTAAAGATATTATCATCCAGTGGAAAATTGTTTGGGCTTCAGCAAAATTCCAGCAGTAGTACTTTACAGTACAAAATCTGAAATTGTTTTCAGTGTGCAAAGCAGGCTGCAAAATAAAATGCACAGTTTCCAGAGAGCAGTTTTCTTCCCTATTGACAGAGGAAAGAAAAACAGCACTGTATGACTAAGACACCCAAAATTTCATGGTATTTACTTAGAACCTCACTGTCATTATGCATACATTTTGTCTGCAGGGAGACAGAATCGGGGGAATTTTGATAGGAAAATAAGAGAAAATGTCTTTATTCTGACTTTTGAAATCTGCTCTGGAAACACTGCAGGTCCTTTCAGAAAAGGAAATTTTTTTTTTCTTGTGGGAGGATTCAGAAACAGCATGATGGATCAGAAGCTGATATTAAATCTACTGAAGTTATAAATCAATTCCACACCAGAAACTCGATGGTACTTTGCCAAATAAGTTGACGGCAGAAGCACAATGACTTAATACTGTACCAGGGTAACAAGCTGCACACTATCCATGGCAAGTGCCCCTTTTAATTAGACAATCTTCTGCAAGATGAAGGCCCAAAGACTTAAATCACTCAAAATCTTCAGATTAACAGAGATTAACAGCAAGTCCAGCCAATTTTTAATTCCTGTAATAGATTCTTTAACTTCAGCGCAAAGCAAGAGCTCCCAGTAGCTTTAGTCACACACACACACACACACACTGCAAAAACATTACAGTCTGTTACCTGCAGTCTATTACCTACCTCTAAGGACAAAGAGAACGCCAGGAAGCTAAACCTATTTATGATTCCTTGAGTAACAATACTGTGTTACAAGCTCAAACACCAAGCATAAAACCTAGGAAGTCTAAATGCTTGGGATTCAGATCTGAACCTGCTTTATGTGAACAAAACACAGAATCCCCATCAAGAAGCTTGAGTGTAATTTCACTTTCTACTGAAACATCCACACACCACTAAGGAGCTAAGGTGATTTTCTAGGCCTGTGCTGCAGGTGCAAAATACCTGAATACTACCATGATAAGAAAATTCGGTATCCAAAGTTGATACAAACACTGAGAGACAGGCACGGCTGACAGGCCAGGTGCTTTGCACCTTGAGAAAAGAGTATCACCTTCTGAATTCCCTGGGAAAGAAAAAAAATCCCATCCTGTGGCAAACATATCTTATTGGCATATGGGGTTATACTCCCTTAATGACAAACCACGCAGTCCTCAATCTGCACTCCCAAGAGTCTCTGCATGGAACAGCAGCCCCGAGCAAAGAATTCCACACACAAGTGGCTCCCTTAGTTTGCCTTGGCTAAAGCACTCTGAACATTTACATTAATATATATGGTCATGCTGCATCATGTTTTCCTTGAAAGCTCTAACACACTACTTAATTTTTCATACTGCTGACTGCACTGCAAGTGAAAACAGATTACATGAGTACAGAGATCATGGCAGTAAAAGCTGCAGAATAAACGCACAACTAAGCTAGATGCAATTTAACATATCACACCACAGACATTTGTTAGTGCCATTGTTTTTGTCCTCCATGAAAACAAAAAGAGGTTAATAGACAGAGAACCTTGCACTAATTAACACACACTGATGTGCTAAAAGGTAGTTCACAGGAAAACATGCACGCTGATTAGTTTTGAAAGATGTTACTAACTGATACTCAAAATTTGTCCCTAACTCAAACTGTTAGAGGATCAGCAACAAAGCAATTCCCTACTTTTCTCTCTGATACAAGAAAGACAATAAACAAATAAAGACCTTTTGGCATAGTTTCAGTTCAGATTGTTGTTTTGCCATTAAATCATTGGTCTAGCTTACTGCCTTCACACTTTGCACTGGCCAAAACCTCAACCAGTCAGCCAATATATGACCAGTGATAAAACATTAATTCAAGATATTGTTTCTATAATATTGGAGATACATACATTAATAGCTCATTAGCAACCTGTGTAAATCAGTCTCTACCACCTTAATCAGTTACTGCAGGAAGGTAAGAATGTCACAACTCAGACTGATACACCTATATCTCTAGCAGAATTAAGCAAAATAAATTAGACTTTGCAAAGGTTGTAAACAAGCACATAAGTGAAGGAAAAAAACCCCAAAAACAAACACTACTCCAGCACTTGCTTCTATTTGTTGCAAGGTCTTTGAGCAGTCAGCCTGTAACAGCTTCCGAGAACAAATGTCTTCAGAAAAAAAGCAGCCAATTATACCAACCCCAGCTACACCTGGATGCCATCAGGAATTCTTAAAAACTGCTAGGCAAACAAGATCACTACATGAAAGTATTATGCTAACAGCAGAGTCTCTGCAAGAATGCAACCTTTTAGTCTCAATCTTTCTTGCAAATTGTTTCCATATTTTTATGCAGAGAGTTATCTGGTAATGTGATTATTACAGGCACATGGGCAAAGACAAAGAAAGCATTTTTATCCCCAGTTCATCCTAGCCAGAAATGGCATTAAGTTTAGAAAATCAGAAAGCCACTCTTCATAATGCAGTTAAGCAAAAAACCAAAAAGTTTCTTGTAATGGTTTTCAGTTTGTGGCTTCAAGTCCTTGGGGGCTGTTAATGACAAACAAGATCTGAAAAGAAATAATCCTACAATCAGGTAATTTAATTCACAGCACCTTGGGCAGCCAGATCCACAGACCAGAAGCATTAACAAACACCGTTTCAGTAAATGCACATATGTAAGAGACAACTGTACATCTGCACCTCTTCTAGCAATTTGAAATCCAGCATCCTAAAGTGACACAAAATAAACCAATGGGTAACTAAAACTCACCCCATTACCTACAGCTTCACAAGGCTTCTGTGCCCCACAGCATTCTTCTGGTCTTTCATTAGATCAGTTTTTTCAGCTATGCCTTACTGGATCTGAAAGGTATCATCTCCCTTTCCTCCCAAGTCTTGGCACTTTATACATGCTCTCACAAATATGTGAGAAAATAAGGACAGGCTCCCTTCGATTTCTCTCAGCTGAAAAGACAGATAGATGTAGAAGTAAGAGAGATACAATGAGAGGCACATTATCCTTCCAACCATTTGTCACTTTTAGCCAGTATTGTATCTTCAGATTTCCTTATTATTCTTTAATTACAATTGAAACGATGAATCAATATGATGCATTGGTTTTACAGATATTAAGAGTTCAGACCTGCACTAACAGGGAAATTCAAACATGCTGAGAAAAGACCGTTTTCATTTCTATCTGAAAAGGCTTCCTCTTCTGCTGATAAGCTTCCCTTGCCCACTATAACTGAAAGCCAGCTCATAAAAGGTTGCTTTCCTTCCTTCCTTTTACAGAATTACAGAAGCATAAGAGTTTTTGATTTTTATAAAAGACTACTACATACGAACACAAAAACATGCTTAAAAATAGTGTATTTTCAAGCTTTATTGCACTGTCCCAAGAGTTTACCTGCATTGCTGGGAAAAGCTGCTTACAGCCTGTCAAGGGTCAGGACAGAAGATTATTTAATTAGGTGGCAGTCCTGACCCTGGGTTACAGGGAGGGAATGCTCCTTACAAATTGCATCGAGCAGGGTTTGTGAGTCAGGAATGTTTATATGAAGACTAGGGCAAGGCAAGAAGGATATGACCAGGACATCAAAGACACATACTATGTTAAAAAACCCTCAAAACTTTGAGACAGTTAAAGCATCACAAATAGCACTTTCTAAAAACCATGTTATGAAATGAGCTACAGCCCAGACACATAAGCAGCAGCACGGAAACTTTTCCAGGCATTAGGTCAAGCACTGTGCAAGCCAGATCATAATGGTTAATAACACTGAAGATCCCAAACAGGTACTCTCAAAACAGAGTTTACATGTTTACTTATCTGTAGCTTAATCAGTTTCCATTTACATGGAGACAGATGTTTTTGACACTGGTAAAACCCTGGGGTAGGTGGCCTGGAGGGGTGGTGGAAGGCCCATCCCTGGGAATATTCAAGGTCAGATTGGACCAGGCCCTGAACAACCTGATCTATTGGAGATGTCCCTGCTTATGGTGGACATAGATGGCCCCATGGCTGGACTAAGTGGCCCTAAGTGGCCCTTAAAGGTCCCTTCCAATCCAAATGATCCCACGATGTTATGATCTTAGTTTAAATGGTTGCAATTATGCTGCAGATGAGCTTTACAAACAGCAGAAAATGTCAAAGCAATGTCTGAAACTTACTCTTAAAAAAAAAAAATCACACATCAATATTTGCAAAAATATTAGTCAAAAATAGAGGTAACATAATGCAAAAGGTTAAATGCAAGCCATGGCTTTCTACAGACTCTTACCTACACAATAACAAACACCATCTTTCATTTTTAAGTTATTTTAGAAGTTGGATATAGAAGAAAAGCAATCAGACAAAAGAAGGGAATTAAAAGTGCACTACTTCTTCTTTGTATTGCATCTAGAGGTTCAAAACTATTAGCAGTGACATAACTGCATTACAAGATTAAAATAGTATTTTCCTAAGTTCTTCACTCTGTCTACATGGAACTCAAAAAGGTAACAAATAAGCTATTATGTTCTTCATTTCTGTTTATTTTAATCTCATTACATTATTCAAAAGAAATTCTAGCCTCCTTCAATTTAATTTAGCTGGTTTTATTCCAGATTTACATCTGCTAGATACAGCTGAAATGGCAGAGATGCAAGTAGCAAGACTGTTTTTCAGAATTTCTTTTTCATTTGGAGATCTCAAGTTGTTATTTTTTGGCTAGAAGCCAGTCAGTTTTATTGCTAGCTTTTAGTGAAATCTAGGAATATTTTATTCCTAGATATCCTATCAATTAGGATTTTTTCCCTCAAAAGAAGAGACATCCTAACCATCTGTATCTGTTAATAAAAACAGGTAGAAAATTCCTTCTCTGGACCAGACCATTTTCTGATGTAGAACCCCCCCACTGTGGCTAGGCCCAGGTTCTTACCAGCCTGTTTTGCTGATTTGTTATTAACTCAAATCTTACACTTTTGTTTTAGTGCTTTTGTTTTCTTCTGGTGCAAACTACCACCGTTCAGTTTCACTCATCACCACCACCTTCACTTAGTTACTTTTGCCAGACTTGTGTGTGCAATGTCCCTGACCCACTCTTGGTTCTTCCTGCTTAAGCTTCTCCCTTGCTGCATTTCAGTTTGGGAACAGAACATTCATCAGTCATTAACAGTTTCTAAGAACTACACATTTATTGTTCTGCTTTGCTTCAGTCTTCTAGAACAGAACAACTTTTGATCTATTCTTGAACTCCACAGTCACCCTTCATTTATGTAGGTCCCCGAGCTCACTTCCCCCTATGGGAGATTCCCATTCCTCTTAGCATTTGTGCATTTCATTTCAAGATTCCAGGTTTCTACAGGCACTCTAAAGGTAACCTTTGCTAATCTTAGATCAGCTCAGACTCCCACTAATAGGGCAACAATGATGAGGCACTGCCTCTTCCAGAAGGAGCTGAAGGGAGAGGATATTACCATTTAAGACTGGAAAGCTCATGCTCTCAGCTGTGGTCCTGAAAAATTAGCCTGGTTTTAAAGCATTAAAGCATTTAAAGCATTCCCCCGTGGATTAGCTCACCATTCACCTTGAACTTGGCAGAATTAATTTGCATTTCACTGGCAAAGTGTCTAGCTGTTGTGAGCCAGGTAACAAATGCCTGAAAAACAACATCAACATGGTACTGAGTCTTCTCTTTGGCAGTATTAACACAACGACATCTAATTATTATTTTCACATCACCACCTAATTTGTTACAGAGTTATATGCTATGTCACGGTGCTCCAAAATAAACCCATTTAGCAGAGAAAGGGCAGAAGGGCAAAAACACCAAAGGAAATGTGGAGTCACATCCTCTTTATTAACTATTTTATTTTACCCTTTACAGAGGTTTTTAAAGGTATCATCTGGCCTATTTAAAGCTTCACAATATATAGAGATCACTCTCTGAGGGCCAGCCTTACTTATGCAAGCAGTTCCATTGCCCTAAATGTTGCCTCAAAGGGGTTACTGAGACTACATCTTTCATCTGAGTTTGCATTCAGCTCAGTAATTTTATTTTGTAGACTATGCAGGGTACAAAGCCAGCATAAAACAACAAAGATACATGTATACGCTTTCAAGGATTGTCTCATCACTGCACAATTCCTTTACTTTTGTATAATTAGCTATTAACAGTACTGAAACGCCATTCTCTAAAAATCTGTTAAATAGGGGGTTGGGCTAGACGATCTCCGGAGGTTCCTTCCAACACTATCTGTGATTCATTACCGAGCAGCTTCAAGCCTGGACAGCCTCTTGCCATACAATGTTACAAACCTGAGGAAAATAACAGTCAGAACACAGGGAGAGCAGCCATCTCTCAAAGGTGCCCTTCCAAATGCCTCCCTGCACAGAGCTTTCTCCCTGTGTGGATTTTTTTTTCTTCTCCCTTTTGCAGAATACAGAAGTCACACGAGGAAGCTCAAGCAGCAAGGGCTCCAGCAGCACAGCTTATAAAAATACATACATACATACACACACACACACACACGCATATTAATTACATATATAATATATATACAGGTTATAGCTGAGGGAGTCCAGCCTAAGCAGAAGGTGTTTGGGAGAACAAGGATGACCAGCAGCTCTGGCAGTTTACCTGAAGGAACCTTTCCCTGGGCAGAGGCCTGAAGGAGCAAAGATAACAACTGTTAGCACCAGTAGCTGTAGTAGAAATAAACCTTGGTTTTACTGAGATATTTTTGTACTTACGCCTGCTGTACAGGTCAGGAAATCCGCATCCTTGGAGTACTTTTCAAGATTTTTTAAGCCATTCACTGCGGCCCCACACTGAAAATGATCAGACATTCATCTGTCAAATCATACAAGGGTAAAAAAGTGTATGTCATCACCCTGAATCAGTCCTGGTTTAGTAGCAAAAAGAAAGCAAACAGTTGTGTTTTGTAGTTAACATTCAACACAAAAGGCCTACTAAAAGGGACCTTCTAGCAGCCCCAAAAATCGCCTTTTCCCCACACACTTGTGAGTTCAGCCCGGAGGAGGGGGAACCTCATCGCTCTCTCCAGCTAACTGGAGTCCGGCCTCTTCTACCCTGCCTGCAGTGAGATCACCTGAGAAAACGGCCTCAAGATGAGATAGGGGAAATCGGGATTAAACAGTAGAAGTCAGACATTGGAATGCACTACTGAGGGAGCTGGTGGAGTCACTAACCCTGGAGGTGTTTAAGAGACGCCTGAATTTGGCGCTGAGTGATGTAGTTTAGCTGTTTAGGAGTTTAGCAGTTTCGAGGTTAGAGTCACAGTGACAAGGCCAGGCTCAAAGGTCTCAAAAAAATCTCTTCCACCCCTGACAACCCCACAGTCACCGCGCCGCCATTTTGCGCTCCCACCTCCCCACCCCGCGGATGACGTCACGGCCTTGTCCCCGCCCCCTGGCGCGGCGGAGTACCCGGATGTGAGAGCCCCGCCCCCTCCACCCCGCGCCAGCGCCGCTCGCGCCCCCTCCCTCTCTCTCTCTCTCCCTCAGTGCGCGGGTCAGCGGAGCCTTTGCCGCAGTGACGGGAGCGGGATCGGGAGCGGACTGGGAGTGGCAACGGCGGCGGCGACGCCGGACAACGCACAGCGAGGCCGGGGTCGGCGGATTCATCTGCGGGAGAGACGCCTGACGCCCACCCGCCGCCATGGTGAGGACCCTCCCTCGCTTCCCTCCCTGCCTCTTCCCACCTCCCCGCTCCCGCCCCGCCGGAATATTCCAGACCGGGCCGGGTCCCCCACCCCCGCGGCCCCACCACCGCTCCGCCTCGGCGCTGCCCTGCCCCTGACCCGGCTCCTCCCGCCCCCGAGCCGTCCACGTCCTCCCGCGGGCGAGCGCCTCTCCGGGTTTCCTTCCCGGCTCTCCCCGGCGGCGGGCGCATCCCCCGCTCTCCTCCGCCGCCCACGGAACCCCGCTGGCTCTCCGCCTCCTCCCTCCACCGCCTTGGCAGCGCTTGTCGGGCTCGGCCCTTCCCTTCCCCAGCGCCCTCCTCACCTCACCCCCACCCGGCCCTCTCCACGGTCCGGGGATTCGCCTCGCCCGGGCTGCGTCTCGTGTGTTCCCCAGAGGCACCATCGTCCCCCGGAGCCGTTTCCAAACAAAATTCGGGCGATTTCGGCAGCGCTGCCGTGCGGGGGTTGTTTCGCAGCGCCGCGGGGTTCTCCCGCCGCCCCCGGTGCAGCAGCAGTAGCGCTGTGCTGTTGGTGTGCGGACCGGAAAGCTGTAGTGCACGTAGCCCAATGGACTGGGTACCGTGCACTGTAACTGGGCTGGGGCGGAAAGCTGACACTTCACATACCGCGGGTACTCGGGCTTTGGAGCGGCGGCAGTGCCATGTGTCCCAAGTGTTTGTGTGTGTGTGTGTGTGCGAGAGTCGCTCTGTTTTTTCAATCAAGACGGGTTTTTAAATTTGCCTTTTTCTGCCGTAAAGTTAACCTGGAGTCCAGTATGGAGTCCTGTAGTATTTTACGTCGACACTAGGGGTGTCTCCTGCTTTTCACCGCTGCCAAGAAATCAACGCCCTTTTTATTTAATAAACGTTTATTTTAGTCTAAATTATCCAGTACCCTGGCTGCAGGAAGACCTGGCAATATTTTGGTTTTACAGCTGGAGAAATACAAGTAGTTTAACTTCTATTTTTTTTTTTAGCCCTTTCAGAGCCAGGCCAGCTGGTTAACACATTGCACGTTAGACCTCATAGGGCCTGGAAGTAAAAAATGGATTTTCTTATGTTTTTAAGCAAGCATTGCAGTCTTTCCTTTAAAACATAAGGTTGTTACAGAAACCATGCTCACACTGGTATTGTGTGTACACTTTAATAGACGTACGTTTGGAGAAGTGCTTTGAAATATATAAAGCTTTGGTTTTGGTTGAGAGCACATCAAGACTGTGGGGGGAAAAATAGTTCACATTTTGACAACAGGCTATTAATGAATTTGTGGCTTAAAAAAATTGTCACTTATGCTATGGTTGCAATACTGCTAATTACTTTGAATGTATAGATCATCATGAACTGCGATCATTTTCCACACAACAGTTGTGCTCATCCTGCCAGTAGTTGGGTCTTCTGTGAAAATTTTGTTCTCAAAGACCTGCCAGATGAGACAGACTAACATACATAAAAGGAAAGAAATACTGCTGAACTGCGATGCCCATGTATGTGTCAGTGACCTTTAACTTAATACATGAACTTAACTTTCCTCTTGATTATTTTTTCCTCTATTCTGTTGTAACTAAAGCTTTCCTATAATCTTTTGATGGTATAATAATTTTGATCATTACTTTGTTGCTTCCTGAATAATATCTGTGTATGATGCATTGCAATGTGGAAATGCATATAACTGTGGAAAAAAAGGTGTGCTGAATGTTATCTCTGCAGGTAAAGGTGCTTGTTTCCTCAAATAAGTGGAACACCACTGTAGCTGTATCACTACACTGGTTCTGGTAACACCTGATCTTAGGTGCCTTCTAGTCTGAAAACCAATATAAAATTATGCATTAACAAAAAAACACCCCCAGCATTTCATATAAGTTGTTTTTCTTTTTCTAAACATTAATCAGGGATGCTTTTGTTGAAAGAGTTCGATTTTAATGGAGTACACCTTGTTTCAAGCCTTATGGTATTAGAGAAATTATTTTTTCACAGTTTAGAACAACATTTCTTTTATGTTCTTACAGGATGAGAAAGCTGACAGTTGTGTTATGGGGAAAAAAGAGGTGAATGTATTGTTGTGTTATGGGGAAAAAAGAGGTGAATGTATTGTTGTGTTTGTAGTAGGTAGTTTGAGATAAAACAAAATCATCTAGTGAGACAAAGAATGTTTTTCTGGATGTTTAGGCATAGCCGGTTCTAAAATAATCTGCCAGAGCATACCATGACGAGTCCATTACATAATGCTAGAAGTAATGTTGATAAGCTATTTTTGTCCGAGTTGACTTAGCAAGTTTTTCCTATGAGTAGTGTTTTCTAGGAAAAGGTAAACAGCACAGATAAAGGTATTAAATGATCATAGTTTTAGATAGATAAATTCTGTCTTCTTGGGGTGGTCTGTGTTCTGGTTCATATCCAGTTCTTGAACTTTATAGATGTAGCACAGAAGCCCCAGAATTCTACAGGAATCACCCAAAACATGTTACATCATGCATCCGTCTTAACTAGTCTCTAATTTGGTTGTTTTGACTCACTTCACTTGAATACTAGTGCCTCTGGTGCATTTTCTCCAGCCAGAACTGATCTAACACTGGTTCTAAACTACTGGAGTAAAGAACCTCCTAAACAGGTGGTTTTGTTGTTGTTTTTTTGTTTTTGTTTTTGTTTTGTTTTGGTTTTTTTGCAACAAAACAAAAAACAAACAGGAAAAAAGCCCAGAAGACCATCTTAAATAATTCTTTACTATTTAACAGGGAGGGTGTTAAATGCTTTGGGTATTAGCTGAACAAAAAAAGGAAGATAGAGCCTGGTAGTAGTAAAGGAAAAAGACTTTTAAAAAAGTAATTGTATTTTTTCACCATTCCTGTGGTAGAAGTAGAATTCTGTTTTTATATGGTTAAACTATTAATTTAGTAATAGGGAGGAATGAAAATTGAGTAGTTGAAGGGAAAATAGTTTGTGGTGGGCATACCTCAGGAGCTCCAATATATTCATCACCTATATTCATCTGGCTTAGCAGGTGAAAGGAAATTTTGAGGAGAGTGAGATTAATAACACCTAAATTGTGGGGTTTATTCTTATCTTGAAGTAGATGGGACTGTCTTCTGTCAATCAGTGCCAGAAAAAGAGAATTCAGTAATTCTGGTATTTCTGAGGAAACAAGATGAAGCAGAAATGCACATTTTTATGCCAAACTACTTCTCTTCGTCTGCTTCTCCTTCCTCATGGAATGGGTCAGGTTGGAAGGTACCACAATGGGTCTCCTGCTTCAACCTCCCTGCCCAAGAAGGGTCATCCTGGAGCACATTGCATAGGATTGTGTCCAGATTGTTCTGGAATATCTCTAGTGAGGGAGACTCCACACCCTCTCTGGGTATTCTATTCCGTACTGTAAAGAAGTTCTTCCTCATGCTAAGGTGAAAATTCCTGTGCATCAGTTTCTTCTTGTCCTATTGCTCGGCACTACCACACAGAGCCTGGTCCTCCTCCCTTCAGATATTGATACACATTGATGAGGTCCTGGCTCCCTCAGCCTTTCCTTATAAGAGATGCTCCAGTCCCTTAATCTGGGTGCTGAATTGGTGCTTAATGGGCAGTGTTACAGAAGAAATAGCTTTTTTTTTAATTGTAGGTGTGCTTAATAGTGTTGTTCTACTGTAATGCATAAATTTTTCTTGCATAAGATTTTTCAACATTGCTTTGATTTTTTTCTTTGAGTATGAAGAATTGTTTTGCTTTCCCTCCCCATTTTTGCTGCCTATATTTAGCTGCCTGTTTCACTAAAGAAAATTGTATCCTCTCCTAAAACATTTTAAATCGTTGAGCATAAAATTCTGTAGGTTGGACTCAGTGATCTCAGAGATCTTTTCCAACCTAACTGATTCCATGATTCTGAAGACTTTGGTTTAACTGTATGAAATGAAGATCAAAAATTATTTTCATGGCAAAACATTTTTTGTAATTTGAGCTAATATATCACTTCTTGAAAGCAATTTGCTCTCAATTTCCTTGTCCCTCCCCTTCCCTGCCAAGCCTGTTCTCCCTTCTCTGTGTAATATCATTTATCAAGTTGTAATTGAAAGAAAAATTAGACTGCACTGTTCTTAGTTCATTGGCAGCCAATTCATTTAGTGACATGTTTTCCATCCTTGTTTTCTTCTGGACTGTGTTTTTCTGTTTTCCTGAGCTTGTTTATTCTGTTATGTTCCTTACAGAAGGACCAAGGAGGTAAAGGGGACTGGCTGTTCCCATACTTCCTACATGCTAGTTCTTTGCCAGAATCAGCAGAAATAGAGAAGGTGCTACTTTGGGATGTCCTTGTCATGATCCAACTCTTCTGCTGCTGGTGGAGCGAGCCCTGTGAGAATGGGGGAGTAAAAATTGAAGTGATGGGGAAGGAATGATGACAGGCATATGCTGGCATAAAACGAGGACTAAAAAGTGCTGTGCTTAAAGGTCACCCAGCTGGAACCTCTGAGCAGGATGCCATTAGAAAATAAACATCTTGTTTGACTTGCAGGCCTATATAATTAAAATATAGAAAAGTTGGAACTCCTGGAACAGTTAGAAATTTTATTGGCTGACATGATGATGTAAATTACTTAAATATGTTCTTTCTTTCCCAAAGACCGTAAGAATTTAACTTGCTATGCTCTTGTGAAGCTAGTAAATATTGCCCTTGTTCTGCAAATAGAACAGGTCAAGGTCATGGCAGTGTAATAAACTTATCCAAGGTCCTTGTTATTGTTTAGAAGTTAGCATTAGTATGTGATATTGGAAATGTGTGTTTGTGGCTTTGACAATAAATACGTCTAAATCAAATTAGCTGTTACAAATTTAGGGGTCTTGAGACTTGGAGTTAAAATGCAGGCACGGGAAAAAGTGCTGTTCATTGTACATTTGGCTTAGGGCATGTGATGGTGTTCAGTGGTCACTGTCTGCCTTCTTCCAACATCTTTGTAACAGTGTTTTAGCCACTTAAAGTGACTGCTTTTAGAGATTAGAGTTGGAGATGGGCCTTTAATATTCTGCAAAAGCTACTCTGTTTATTAGTTGTCAGTGGCCTAAAGTAATCTTGACACCAGCAGTGTCAGAAAGATCAACTGCAGAGATTGCCTTAACATGCTGAATGAAGTGGGAAAGTCTTGGACATGCACCAACATCTTTTAATCTGTAATAGATAAATCTTTTGGTATACCAGGTAAAGTGTTCTGGGAGAGTTCAGGACTAGAAGCAATATATTCTACTTGGTGTATGATGTAGCTAGATTTTTTGGTCACTGGATGAAATACTGTATTTAGTAATATTGAGATGAGTTTAACCAGGGCTAAGCTTAAACTATGTATTTTCTTTCTATTCAGGTTTTACATATATAATTTAAATGGCAGAAGTCTGTGGAGAGTTGGGGTGTTTTTAAGTTTCAGGTGTGTCTAAGAATAAAATCCCTGTCTTTCAAGTGAAGTAATTTCTGGAATGTTGTTTCTTATTAATTTTGACATTTTGTGTAGCTTGAAAATTTTAATTTGATAGCTGTACTTTGCTAGGCTTTTTCCATATGGACCGTGCTTTTTGTGTTGCTGCAAGCACTTTTACTGCTTCAGCAAAACTGTGTTGATGGTACAAAACATGCTGGAGACTATATCTGACTCGCTTGTAACTTGACAGTCATTTGGCCCTGCTATTGATACTCCCTTCCACAATTAAGAAAGAAATCTTGATAAATCGTGATAAAAATAATCCTTAACTGCATTAAAGAAGTCTTGGAAACCTATTAAATGCGTTGGATTAAAGGCAGCATTTCTTATGAACTGCCAATAAAAATCTTGGCTTCCGAGCTGTAAACAGGTTGTGTCAGTTGGTGAATATTTGCAAAGTCTGTGTTGATGAACATTTTTAAGCAAACTTAAGGCAAAGAACTAAAGCTTGAGTCAGCTTAACGTTAAAATAGTTTATATCATTGCCTAAGTTAGGTAAGGTAGGAATTAAAAAATGTAGTAAGACATTTATGGAAGCAATTCAGTCAGAGTTTGGGAGGGGCAGGAGAGGAAGGAATGGGACAACAGATAGGAAGCCCAGAAATGAAGCCCAGGGTTGATATGCTTCTGGTAAGAAACCAAGCTACAGGAAAAGTGGATCCAGCTGTGATTCTCACAAGAATACAGTCCTAGGATAATCTTTAAATAGTGTGGAACTTTTTTCCCTCTTGATAGATTTGTGACAAATACGGAGATTTTTTTACCCTTTAATTTTATCAACTGGAAACTACGGGAATCTTTCTCCCTCTTCTCCGTTATTAACCTGTATCTCCTCTGTGTATATTTATCAGATGTTTAGGCTTTTTTTAAAATAAGTTATAAAAGACAAAACCAACTACTGTTTCACTGTTGACTGTAGGTTCTGAATAGCATCACTGAAGTTGAAAAACGTCACTTGAATTCCCTCTGCTGAATGACCCTATGGCTAGCATAGAGGACTTTAAAAGGAGTTGTTTGGTTTGTTGTTGAGTTTCTTTTTCAATAAACTCCATGGCTATGCTTCAAGGCTGAGCTTGTGAAGGAGAACTCATGTACTTTGTAGGCATGATAACTGAACAGCTTTTCAGTCTTGTGTATATAAGATGTTCCCTTAGGAAGTGTAATTTAGTACTGAGCCACTGCTAACAGGTTTAGCATTGTGGTATCTGAGCAGTCGTGGGTCAGTTTTGTTGATACTGCTAAAGTGATGCTTCACAGATTTTTTTAGATTAAAGCTTGATTGCATGTACATGTGCTAAGAGTCTAGAAAGAAACCTGTGATAAATAGGAGAACTTCTCAGCAGTGATAATAAAAATGTCAGATGAATAAATAGACTTGATTTTTATTTTTGACTCAAGTAGACTGTCTTGGCACTCTAATAACTTCTCAGAGGTATCAAGTAAAATACCTGTTTGCTACAGTGATTCTTATAAAATCAGTGTTAGTTTTCCTGAAATGTTGTAGACAAAACGCTGTTTATTTTATTAATGAGACTAAAACATTTACAGTAGGTACCACTGATGTTAGGTTGGGGTTTTTTGTTTGTTTTCAGAGAATACATTGAAAAATCAGATAAATGTAATTTGTAAAATATGAAAGGTTATTAAGTTTGAATCTTGCATACTCTTGAATGTTATGGTGCAGCTGAGTTTTGCTAAAGGTCAGTTCTGAAAGATTCTCTTTTGAGAGTTATTAAAAAAATGGTGAGTTAAAAGGTGGCCAAATGCCCTTTTGTGGTGAGAAAACAACTCATGTGAGTAAAAGCATCTAAAATGGAGCAGAGTGAGAAGATGGTGGGTTTAGATGTAGGCATTTTTATGTAATGATGTCGTAATAGTGTACTGCTCTACAGCAGGGGGCAGAACAACTAAAGATTAAAAAAAAATTGTTTTAGAGAAAGGTTGGATTTTACTAGTAGTTTTATCGACTTTCTTGGAGGTACTGCGTAGGGTCTGTGCAGTGCCATAAATGTTGCATCAAGTCAATCCTTGTTACCCAGTGTTTCACAAAGAGCTGTTAAAACACTTCGTTTAAAATTGCAAGTTTTCTTTGATTTGCAGTTCATATTGCAGACTGGTATGCAAATGTATATTTATTATATACTGCCTCAATGCTTACAAGCAGTAGATTTTTAAAAGTGTGTCACATGAAGAAATACAATGGTGAACAGCAGAAAGATGGTGGCCTATGGTTCTGTGGATGGGTTGTGATTGCATGCACAATTGTGTCAGTCTTTGTATGGTGCCTTGGACTGGATTCTTGATTGTGAGCAACTGGAATTATCACTGGAAGTCCCTGGGATTCAGGGATGCATCAGTAGAGGTGCATCTACTAGACTTATTTTGGAACCTGTAAACCCTATAAATAGCCGTAATTTTTCTAATGCTGCATTGTATGTACTCTTATGCTTGCTTTTATGTACATTTACAACTTCATATACATTTACTACTTAAGAAAATTCGTGGCTTTTCAGGACAGCTGTTTCTGGTTGTATTGTCAGTTACAGTAATCAATAAGCTTTGATTTCTGTCAAGATGAAACAGTCTTTAGCAAGTGCTGTGAATCTTTTATTTAGACATATTAGAACTATTCTGGTAATTAGATTTTGGATAATTCTTCAAACATTTGACGTGAATGTTTATTAGCTACTGAAACAGGTTTGGACTTCTAATTTAATCCTTTGAGTACCCTATTATTAGCTTGTAGCAAAAGTGACAAATGTCTCTATTTGATACTCAATATTTGCATTCCTGTATGTAAGAAATAAGCCAGTTCTTGCCTTGAAGAACTTAACCTAAAATATTCTTCTAAATAGAAGCTGTTTGTTTCTAAGAAGAAAGCTGTTTGGAGGTTTCAAATAGTCCATAGCAGGGAAAATCTTAATTGAAAGCATTTGTGTTGTTGGTTTGTTGGGGGTTTTTTTGTTTGTGTTTTTTGTGTTTTATTATATTTCATTTTGCTTTCATTTTGCTTTAGTTTTATTGGGAAATCTGTGATAATTGGAAGACTTCGGAAATTTTTAATGCATCCTCAGAAAACCATGCTCTAATTTGTGGAAAATTCTTGAGTGGTGGAAATGAAGTGTTCACTTTAATATGGAAGCTGGTAATGCCAAGAAGACCTGTTTAATGTTTTGTAAATTTCCTGATAATTACAATGTATTTGATACGTCTGTTTTGGATCATCGTGTTCGTAGGTCCTGTTTTCAAACCATATGATTTATTTTTATTCTTTGTGAATCCTTGAATAGCATAAACTAAACCAGAACTTGTTAAAGTGTCTCCATTTATTAGCTGACAGCTGCAAGTTCTGATTGTTATTTTCCTTTAGTAAAAACGAAAAAGTCAAACTAAGATTAGTGTTAACTGGTTGAGAATATGAACAATCTCTGTATTTCAGATTCTGTTTCTATGCAACAATTCCCCTTCATCATAGCCTGCGTCTTCCTTTGATTAGCATATCTTGCCCAGCTCTGCATCTTTGCCTCCTTGATTGTTTTTTATTCATATCAGTTTGTGAAATCAAATCCCATTTTTGAATTATCTTTTCTGTTTTGAGGTATGTGTAATTTTCACAACAACTCTTCACAATTTTCTTCAGCCTCTTTTATGGTGGATCCTGAATGACATTTTGCCTACTTTGTGATCTTTTTATTTGTACTGTTTCCTCTTTCTCTGTTCTTGTTGGGCAGCCATAAGATGTTTATCTCCCTTCAAACTCAGATTTCCCTTTTTGATTTCCTAAGTGGTGTTGAACTGTTTATAAGTTTCTTACGTGGGAAGAAAGGCTGGTGACAGCATCTGCTTATGCAGCCTGTCTCTGTGCAGTGCTGTATGCTGAGCTGTGTGACTTTCCTGATTCTGTTCTAACCCATTGTGGTAGAGCCTTTGTGAATTACTGATACTTTCTGAATTGGTACTTACACTCCTGCTCAACGACGTTTGTAAAACTGGTACTAAACTGCTGTATGCAGTAGAGCTGCTTTGTCTTTTTTTGCTCCAGACCTTTTCAGATTAATTTATAGTACCTGTGCAACTGTTCCTAAAGCCTTACCCTTTGCAGCTAACACGTGACTGTTACACTGCTGAAATCTAAAAACTTGGGAAAATTAATTGGTAGAAAAAATGTGCAGGTCATGTTGTTCTTGACTGTTTCTAACCTACTTCTGTGAATAGGGAATTACATTGAACTGCAGTACAGTCTTTTACATTAAGTAGCATAATACTGTTATATGATGCACTGTAATCTGGTAATATATCTTTGCTGTTTTCTTTGCCCTCTATAAATACCACTTGCAGTGAATCTGCTGTCTAAACACCCCTTAAAAAAGAAGCCACCTAAACTTATTTTCTAGCTGATAGTGATCATGCGTTCTTTCCTTGCTCAAGTTTGTTAACAGTTCGTGGCGAGGGACCTTTGCTAGCTACGTGAGGAAGAAATACATTAATTATATAACATTAATGAATATATGTAACTACTTATATAATTATACATTAACACATAGTAACTTGTGTGTTCATCACCTGCTGTCAGAGGTTAACATGCTACATTTCATTTCTAGCTTAATTCTTATCTTTCATATTTGTCTCAGCCTAATCAGGCGCAAGGATCTGTAACCATTTCTTGCAGAAATTAGGGAGGAGATTTGTTTTCTTTGCTTGGGGTTCTGTGACTGCTGTAGCTCCTTTTTTGCTTTTTTTTTTTTTTTTTGAAAAACCCTCTGCAAAGAGAAGTATTTTTAATTTTTTCTAATGCTCATGGCATTGCTGAACTGTAGTAGTAGGAAAATCATCTAATGGTTATTGGGGTTTTTCCTGTCTGTGGAGTTCGGGCTTTTAGAGGTAAATGTCTTCTTTGTACAAGCCAATCTAGAAGTTCAGAAGGCTGAGCCATCCTTTATTTACTCATTTCTTATATTTGGAGTATCACAACTAATATTTTTAAAATGTAATTTTTGATTCTACAGATACTGATAGCCTTTGGGTTTTTGAAGATTACTCAGAAAGAAGTTTAAATTTGCAAGCATGGTAACAAGTCTTATACCTTAAGTGACTGTGATTTCCATAATCTATTAAATATAGTTGAAAAACAATGCAGAGAAAAGAAATCTATATTTCACACTCCTCATCAATCCAGTGGCAAGAGTGCTTGACTAGGAAGTACTACAGGGAATATAATTCTTTGACTGTTAATTTTGGAGGGATATTGAAATACTAGTTAACTTGGCAGGGTTTTTACAGGGATGAGTCTACAGAGCGGTTTGCTGAAGCTCTGTAGATTTTTTTGTTGGTTTGTTTCTTTGTTTTATAGGTGTTTGAAATACTGAGAATTAAATTGACCTAATTAAAAGCAGCCTCATGAGACTATAGATAGCAAATTATATTTCAATATGGCTTTAGGTCAAGTTAATATCTTTTTGCAAGGTAATTGTTCTGTTCCTATTTATATATAGGTCAGCCAGTGATGAAGTTGTTATTGCTTTGTGTTGGAGTGGAGGTTTCTAGCATTGTCTGTTTTCTGGGAAAAAATTGTTTATCTTCAAATTGTTGTGGAGAAAGAGAGAAGCTGAAAGAGCTTTAATTACCTACTAGATATTTTACCTGCAAAAAATTAGTGTTTTGAATCTTTTGGGTAGTTTTGTGTTTCTTCATTTGTCAGAGTATGAGATGCTAAATGATCTTAATTTCTGGTGAAAACTGTGGGACTCTGTAGTTCCTCCAGGTTCTTGGTGATGCTTGTATATTTTAGTCTAATGTTTTGAATGAAGTTTTGTTCCTGTGTTCTCTGCGTTACTTTACTTTTCCAAATCTGAAGTTGTTCTTTCACATGAACATGACACAGTTTACTGTTTGCAGTTGCTTGGCTTTTCTGTGCATATTCACCAACAAAGGGGGAAAAAAATCCTTCCTACCAATGAAGTGATTAAATTGGAGATCATAAGTGTCTGATATCCAGTTTATATCCATCACTGTTCCAAAAAACAAGATCGGTGTGATATGCTTTGATTTTTTTATTTCTCTTTAATACCTTGTTAAATGTAAGTTAATGTAATTTCTTCATTACGATGTTGACTCTTAACTCTGAAAATCCTAGGATACCTCAATCACTTGATAAAGACTTCAGTTGCATTTTATGCTTTCTCCTGTACTCTTCAGATAAGTTTTTGCACTATATACTTCCAAGGCTGCCTTCTTTGAAATGCTCTCTGATGCTCTTCAGCTCTACTTTTGTAATGCATAATGATTTTTGGTTTGTTTTGGATTTGTGGGGATTTTTTGTAACTTGTCATTGATGTGTCTATTCTCTTGCAGTTGTTTGTATTTTCTACCTTGTTTTGTACTTGGATTACAAACGTTCTGGACAGTATGGCCTTTGTTTCATTTTTACTAGTATGGGGTTAGTCCCTGTAGCAGCACTGTCATGGGGTGGATTGATAGAAAAACTTTACTGCAATTATCTTTAAAGTTGAAAAGGACAGCTGCCATGGTCTCCTCTTCAGCTAAGGAAATGAATTGACTTCAGTTTGTATTGTAAACCTAGAAAGAAGTTTTGTATATGAAACCGGTGTATTAACCTAAGTGGAACAAATAAATTATTATCTTTTAATTTTTTTTGTAACTCCTCCAGCAGCAGTGGAGGAGCAACCTGTTAATCCTAAAGACTTCCCATTGTGAACTCTTAATTGCATCAGTTCTTCAATTTAGTGGTGGTAGAATTTTGTTGTTCTTCTACTAAAGGTTGTGTTGCTTCAGAATCCTTCTGGAAAACTCCTTTCCTTGACTTTTAGAGAGTTCATTATTCATTTACGCGCTTATAATTACAAGGTTCTGAGAATTTTTGAGAGTGATGCAAGCTTTAGAAATGCGAGCTTTGAAGTGATTGAATAAGCAGATTGGGTTTTTGCCGCTAAAAAGTAGCAGCTTGGACCTGCCAAGAATGAAATTGTGAAATATACCTTAGCTCATAAAGTTACCGCTTTTGTTCCTGTCACTCTTTATCTCTCAAGTTTTAGTTACAGATTGCAATGTTTTTGCAAGTTTTGACAATGAGAGGTCTTACTGTTTTCTATGTTTTCTCATACATATGAGGTTTTGCTTTTCTCCTTCAAATAACAAGATTAATTAATTAGTATTCTAGATGTGGCACAATCTATTCTCTGCCTTACCTAGTTTTAAAAACTCGTGGTGTTTCCAGCACTGTTTATTATCTGTCTGTCTGACAATACTGCAAGCTCTGTTAGATCATAAAACGGAACAGAAATTGTGAATAGTCTCACATATTACAGATGGAACGATTAAGTTAAGTTTATAGTATTTTAGTTATCCTGTATGTTTTCATTATGTATACATCAGACTTGTGTGAGATGATTTGGGGGAACACATACATGCCTAGTAAATGATATTATCAGTGCTCACTCTGTCTTCATGGCTTCTTTTGTCCTCCAAATTCAGGAAAAGGACTTTGCAGTAAAACTGCTTTTATCTTTGGTCATTCTTTCTTCTTGATAATGTTAACAAACTGCTCTTTATTGTTTCTGCTGGGTCTGTATGTCTCATTCTGTCTTGGGTGACTTTTTTTTTTCTGGGAGATGCTATAGGTGAGTAATTAGTGTTTGTGTCTGCATGTACAGATCTATGATTAAACCAAGTACTTAATCATACCTTCAAGATCATGCAAGTCTAGATTTTTGCTGTAAGCTGAGGAAGTGTAACTGAGTTCAGAGAGGGAATGCTATGGGACTGATGTATATGAATATATGTCATATAATCCCTGCTGTAAGTGGACAGACTTTATGGATTGCTTTTCAGTCCTGAACACTTGAAATTCAAAACATTACAGTTTAAAAGAATAGATGCACTTTTTATTCTTGTTTCCCTTAATAAAGCCAAATGGTGTATTAAAGGCTGAATCCTCTTATAACTTACACTCTTGACTCCTTTAGTTTTTCTGTCTGGTAGAGGCTTTGGCAACACGAGCCATCTCTAATTTTGGGTTTGCTTTGTGCTTCACTGGTTTAGGGCTTCCCTGTGATATCCTAGAATAGTTACTTGACTGTGATGGCCTTAAGCCATTAATATCTCACATTGGAGGAGACCCGTGGACAGTGAGGGATTTAAATAAAGCGGAGCAGAAGTTACTGGCCAACTGCCAGCCAGAGGACAAGTGGCTTCCCTTAAAATGACTGATAAAGCTTGAGCAGAGACATGACTGGATTAGATGGTGACTAAGGAGTAAACTGTGAGCTTTTCCTTAGACTTGGACAGTCTTTCTTGCCTCCTATATCCAGAAAGGGGATGTGGTAGAACCTGACATACATGCAAGAGGGAGAGTCTTCTAAGGAATCCTCACTTACTTTGTTATGAGCAAATGGAGTAAATGCGTCCAAAATACATATATATGTTTATTTGTTTGTTTGTTTTTAAAAATAAGACTTTATTTTCTTTTTTTAATGTGGCAAAGGGAATTATAACACTCAGAATACTTGAAAGAAGCAATGCCAGAATGCTGTAACAGCTTTAACCTGGCTTGATCTCTACTGTAATCCCAAATCCACCAATCCCCTTTGCCTTGCTTTATTATCTCTGATATCTGCAATTTAAATATGTTGAAGAATTAGGTATTAACCTTTTTTTGAGTTCCTTCTGTACTGAAGGTCACAGAGTATTTTCTTTAGAGGCAAGATTAAAAGTTTAGGCTGCTTTGGGGGTAACACATTTAAAACTTGAAATTATCTTCTTTCAGAGGTAAGTTTAAAAAAGCTGAGTTTGCTTTTCTGGTTTTGTTTATGATTTTCCCTGAAGTGCTCTCTTTTCTCTATATAAAATGCTTACAGCCTTCCTTGATGTTTGCTGTTGATTAGTATTCAGGTGAGGTATTGAGTTAGAATATTAACAACAGCTGTAAGATCTGTCTTTTGTACCTTTATGGTTTCACCTTTAAGATCATACATAAAAATTGGGCACGGAGTTCAGTTGTTTATCAGATTTCTGGTAAACTTTACAAGAAATGTAGCTGGAAGTGTCCACAAAAAGTTACTATAAAATTTCAAGGGATGATGATTGGCAGATGTAGGGGACAACATAGTTTATGCTGTAGTGTCTAAATGGAAGCTATATCCAAACATAAAGGTGGAATGGAAGAGTATATTGGCTGGCTTATGTCACTGGTTTTAAACTGCTGGGTGGAATTGTAACAGAGATGCTGGGGAGTTGTGAATGTATTATGCTAGATAGTTGTAGCCTCTTGAAAATTGTGCCTGCCAGAAAATGGAAAATACCTCCTGCCTATTTAAAGGAAACCTTAAATTGATTGGACAGTAGTGTGTGAACTAAATATAATTGTAAGATTTATTTTTAATCCCAAACGAAATGTGTATGCTTTTCCAGTTCTTCTAGATTATTTTTTTCAAAGAGAAAAGATTATTGGACTTCTAAAGCATTTGATGCTTCTTTTATTACATTATCTGGGCCATTAAAAATATGCTTCTTGGTTTTCAACTTCTGTAGAATCAGCGTTGGAATAATACTTGTGTTTGTGGATATATCCCCTTTATGTATGTATACTTAGGGAACTGTTAGTAGCTCAAAGGAAGGTACAAAATAATCAAAGAATTATTAAGGTTGGAAAAGAACTCCAAGATCATCAAGTCCAACATTTGAGTGATTACTATTATGCCCACTAAACTGGAAAAGTGGCATGTCCAGTTCTGTTTTTGAGCACTTCCTGGGTTGGTGACTCCACCACAGCCCTGGCCAGCCTGTTTCAATATTTAAGCACTCTTTCGGTGAAGAAATTTTTCCAACGTGAACCTCTCTGGTCTGGTGCAGCTTGAGGCAGTTTCCCCTCATCCTTTTCCTAGTTGCCTGGAACAGAGCCTGAACCCCACCTGGCTACAGCCTCCTTTCAGGGAGTTGTAGTGAGATAAAGTCACCTCTGAACCTCCTTTTTCTTCAGCTAAACATCCCCAGCTCCCTCAGTTGCTCCTCGTGGCACTTATGTTCCAGACATTGTCTGGGCTTGTTCCAGCACCTCAATGTCGTTTTTGAAGTGAGGGGCCCCTGGATATAGGTTTTGAGGTGTAACCAGTACTAAGTATAGGGGAAGAATGATGTTCCTGGTCGTCCTGGCCACACTATTCCTGATCCAGCCAGGATGCCATTGGCCTTCTTGGCCACCTGGGCACACTCTGGCTTGTGTTCAGCTGCTGTCAGTCAACACCACTGTGTCATTTTCTGCTGGGCCACTTTGCAGCTACTTTTCCCCCAGGCTGTGGTGCTGTCTGGGGTTGTGACCCAAGGGCAGGACCTGGCACTTCCCCTTCTTGAACTCATACCATTGGCCTTGGCCCATTGATCCAGCCTGTCCAGATCACTCTTGCAGAGCCTCCCAAAACTCCCATAGCGTGATCTGCAAAATGATAGAGTACCCTTGATCCTCTTGTCCAGATCATCAGCAAAGGTACTAAATATGACCTGCCCTAAAAGCGAGCCCTGGGGAGCTGGTGACAGGCCTCCAGCTGAACGCAGCTCCATTCACCAGCACTCTTGGCCTGGCCATCCTGGCAGCTTTTTTAGCCAGTGAACTCCGGGTCCATCTGAGCTGTATGCAGACAGTTCCTCCAAGAGAATGCTGTGAGAGACAAGTGTCAAAGGCTTTCCTAAAGTGCAGGTAAATGACATCTGCAGCCTTTGCTTCATCTGCTAAGTGGGACACCTTGCCATAGGGGGCGATGGGGTTGGTCAAGCAGGGCCTGCCTTGCATGAACCCAGGCTGACTGGGATGATACAGACAGATTGCTCTGCGAGCACTGTGTGATTGCACCCAAGATAATCTAAATACCAGCATTTAAGGTCAGTTCATAAATTTAATTGTTTGCATTTGTAGCTGTATCTTCAGGGGTCCAGGAGAAAATAACTGTAATATATTGCTGCAATATGCATCTTGTTGCTGGCTGATAAAGAATTAAAGAAACAAGTGGTGTATACTTTTCCATAAAAATACTGTTCATTCTTTTGCGTATAGACCATTGAAAGATTTATTTGGTACAGAAGTATCAAAACTTTTTTTTTTTCCATTACTTGTGCCACTCTGTGAATTCAATATATGTTGCTAGTTCTAGCTGTTAGAGTTGTGTTCATAATGAGAGTTACTGATTTTAATGGCAAGTTTTACTTGGAGAAGTGCAACTCTTGCATACCAGTGGAATGCTCAAGTCCTTTACTGCCACATTTGACATCTGTGCTACTTATCTGGTACCATTATTGCTGCTTCTCTGTTTTCTTGTCTTTTCTTTCTTTATTTACTTGACTTTAATTCTTGACTTTTCTATATAACCTATAAGGATTTGTTACTCGTTTGCATCCTCTTTAATTCCTTCTATTGCATATCTGGATGACTGAATGTTCACACTAAAGGGTAGCACGATGCCCAGAGTTGACAGTCCAGTGCCAGAAAATATATTGGAGTTTTGGATAGTCAAGGTAATGGCTATTAAATGTCATGGGCTTTGGTTACAACAATGAATGGAATGAACATAAGCAGAGCTGAGCTGGTGAAAATTAGTGTTGTCATGAAGGTTCAAGAAATTGTCATTTGAACTGGATTCAGCTTGGATGTCTTGCATGTTAAACCACTGTCATACTGTCCTACTTTCAGCATAGACTGGATTTGTTGGTGACCTGAAAACAATGCAAGGTTTGCGAGTGTAGTCTAGCTTACTGCTAAGAGATATTTAATTTTTGAACTTACTGAATGTGAGGTGAGTGTCAGCTCACGTGAATTCTTATGTATCTCTTTAATTCCTTCTTTAGGACATGATCTTAAAAAACAGGCTGAGAATTTGGGGTCAACGGTGAAACTGTCACTGCTCTGAAGTTGCTTTGAACTTCTACAAGCTTTCTTATTCAATGTCCTCTAATTTCTTGCTTTGCTTAATTTTTGCATTGCAAAATCTAACTCAACATTAGACGAATGTGAAAACCTCAGAGGTAGATTTATTTTCTTTCAGTAGAAGTCTTGTGTTGGAGAACTACTAATTCGAGGAGAAAATATTTAGGAGAGTTGCACTCTCTCTGCCTGGAATACTTTTAAGCAGAGCAGGTACTTAGTAGTTGCTTTGTATAAAACAATACAGAAGCCACCAAGTTGTTTTAAATGTTGCTTTCTGAATTTTGGCAGTTGGTCTGCACTATTACCAGTTCTTCAGTTAAGTCTTGTTTTCAGATAACTAGGTTTGGATATTCAAATTTTAGGCAGATTTGTTTACTGCCTTCAATAAAAAGCCTAAAATTTGACTTAATTACTCCAAGTCAAAACACAAATGCCAAATTCCCTGGTGGTCTTATTTATAACATTGCCTTTATAAGTTTCCTTTTGCAGTGTATAAATTGGATATTCCTGTTAAATAGAAGATAATCGGTGACATATTCTCCCTGATTCATAGACTCCTCTTGGACTGGCACAGCGTTTCTGTGTTGAGTAGTTTGTTCAAGGGTCTTTGAGGTTTTTTCTTCTTCTCATTGAACTTAACAAAAAAGGCCAAATAGAAGTATATTCATACTTTCTGAACAGGACAGATTAAAGTATTTTTCTTGCTGCTTTTTTGCACTGAAATCTTGTTCTTGCTTTTCTTGTTTGAAACCATATTTTTTGTGGTGTCTACAGAAACTTTGTGTATGTCTTTCATCTGCGCTCTCAAACTCCTTTTACTGTTTAATTCTCTGGTAAGTTCCATATAAAATGTATAAATTATGGTAGGTGAGATCTTGCACATTTTTGTGACCAACATTTAATTAATAAATTCAAATATTAAAATGGCTTAAGGCTTCCTGGGCTTCGTGTGAAATTTATTTTAAAACACTATAGATGTGTCTATGTGGCATGTTCTATTCACGTGGAAGTTTTTAGAGCCTTGAAAACATATACCACCACTTTTAGTTTGCCTCTTGTCTGCTGTTTTTTGATGAGGAATACCAACGTCTGACAGCCAAAGCTCTAGTCATTTGTTAAACAACGATCATTACAAAAAAAAACCCCCAACCAAATCGAACTTCTTTTCACCAAGCAGTTCTTCATTGTTAAGGCTTTATGGAAGTGACAATCCATGGAAAATGAGTTCGAAGGAGGAGGAAGAATTCTCTGCAATAGGTAATTGTCATCAATCATTAATTTTGGTCATATGGAAAAGAATGAGAAAAGACAGAGAAGCATTTTGGGTGTTTTTGGAACAGGGAGAAGGGTCTTGTGTGTGGGCTTTTCTTAAATGTGAGCTGCCAGCTGCTTCCATCTTTCTAATACTCCCATTCTTTTGAGTTGTAGTAGGGGATGATGGAAAACAGCATTTTGTGTAACTTAAGAATTGAAGTTGACTGTCTTGATAATGCCTAGTTCTGGTCCCCAGCTGACATGGCTTGGATTGTTTCATTTGCCTGCTGAAATTTTTTGCTTTTGCTAACAGTGGTAATTAGTAGTGTAGAAGGTATAGCAGCAGATGTGAAAAGCACAGCATACAGTATGTTGCCAGCACCCCAAGAGGTGCCCTTGCATCAAAGACAGAAATGCAGGAACACCTAGTGCAGAGGTGGAACAGCCAGTGCTGTGACAAGGCAGATTGCGTATTAAGGCAATTTACAAGGATGAACATCTTACATTGCTTTTGTATGCTGCTGCAGAAAGTAGTAAATCTTCTACAACTACTCCTGTACGTGTACTAAGCAGATGAGGAGGCCACTCTTGCCCCTTGTTGAATTAACTGCCTGGCTGTGCAAACCAATTAGACTCCTTGAAAGGTCAGGAATTAATTTTCATTTGTAGTGACTCACACAACCCCACCCCCTTTGGAGGACTAAATTTGAGATTAGTCCTAAGGTGAAATTGTGGCCTGTTAGCATTTAAACACATTTTTTGCTTTTATAAAAGCAGAAAACTAATTGAGGGCTGATGCTGTAATTTAGCACTCTGAACTATTTACAAAAAGATGCACACCGTGCAGAAAAGTAATGCATAATCAGACCTAGAAACAGTGTTCTACTAATATATGCTGAAGAACTGCTTTGCAGTGTGATGTCTGTGTGCAAGCTGTTTTGTATAAACAACTGTAGCTAAGAATTGAAATTCTGTTACTAATTTTGCTAATTGCTAATTTCCTTTCTTTTTTTCTATCCATAGATCTTCATACCTTTCACAAAGAGGAAACTTGTCAAGATAATTGCCTTAACTATTGTACCTTGGAGCAGCATGTACATAACTGATCTTAAGAAGAAAAAGTGATTAGTATTTGAAATAACTGCTAGGGAAAAAATCAAGAAAGACTTATATATATAATTTACAGAAGATATAATTACTAAAGTCCATTCAGAGGTTATTCTTACCTGAAAGGAGAAAAGAATACTTCGTAGAAAATTTTAAAACCCACTTTTGTTCTTAAAGGAACGCATGACGTGTCATGTCAGCTCTTTAAGTGATGTGTTTTGACTTCACTCTAGGAAACTGGTATTTCTGCAGTTTTCAGAATTGGGTCAACCTTCTGTTAGTAGATTTTGGACCTTCCCCTTATCTATAATTATTTCTGTCAACAAGTCATGATTTTGTGGCTGCTTAACTGGGAATGAACTCCTAGGCTTCTAACAGCATTTAAGAAAATTTCAAGACTATTCTAAAAGGATAAGGATATTCAAAGTATCTGTAGTATTTCAGCTGCTTTTTCTACTGGTGCAGCTTGAGAGAGAGTGGAGTTCCAGCAGTCTGGTAGTGATACCCAGATGCAGCTGAGGAAGGCACATTTTACACTGGGCATAAGGTGCCAAATAAATCTCTTGTGGACTGTTGACTCTGTAAAAGCTGCATTTCTTCAACAAACCGTGTGCCACTGGTTTCTAAATGTGCTGGTACAGTGTATATGAGCAGATACACTCGCTTTTTGTGAGGTATGCTAAATATATATCTGGCAGGAAACACTAATATTATAATGAGATTTTAAACTTGATAATCTTATGCTGTGTCAGAACCTTGTTACTGTACAGGTGCATTTGTATAATGAACTTCTCTATCAGAGACGAAATTGCATATTTGGAGTTTTACACTGGCTTTGGTCTTTATAGATTAGTATAACTTAGAACTATAAAATAAAGTGTAAATGCAGTGTTATTTTAATTAATAAGTGTATAATTATAATGATCTTTTTGCAGTAGCTCAAATTTTCTGTTAGTGCACTCAATCGCAAAGAATATATTTCATTGTTCTTTAGAATGCTTCCTCATCTGGTGTTAAAATTAGGTAATTCTTTGCATTAAAATTGTGTATGAAAATGTGTATCCAGTTTTCTTTGCCTTTTTTTAGAGGATTTATTTGATGCTTAATGATATCTCATAGCTGTGCTTCCCTCCCTGCTTTTTTTTCTGATCACATGAATGTGGATGTACCTCTAGTTCTTCCATTTTACTTACTGCCTGCCTCTTCTTAAGCAAGAAGAGTATTCAGCCTACTTAGTTCATGTATTTCATGGTTTATCTCCTGTCTCATAGAGTGTATACACATACTGAATGTATTTGGGGACAAGTAAGCAACCTTCTTGTACTGTTGCTTGTGGAATATGATAAAAAAGGCCTGCTCATGAGACCAAATCATTCCTCTTAATCTGTGAAGATCCAGGCTTTGGTATAGAGCACCATCTTTGTGTTTGTCCAGGTCACAGCAGTGCAAACAGCAATTTTGGCATGAATAGTTCAGATGTTTATTTGTACCAACTGCCCCCCCCCCAACATCCTTTTAAATCTTACAAGAATTTTGGATTCTTCTGTGAAGATGAATATTCAACGCATCAATAGCAGGTAACTACTTTTAAAATTACTTTACTTAAATTCTAGGTGGAAAATTTTGAATAATCATTTTTTACATTTTACATTGTCATTTACTAGATTTTTCTACCTTTTTAGATATCCAGGATCCAGTCCTGGATAGGTAAGTATTCTGAACACTTTTTTTTTTTTAGCAGTAGCTGTTTCAAAGAAAAGCTAAGCTGAAGTTTATTCACGTTTTTCTCTGATCTCCAAATATTTTTATAGGCTACTCCATTTAGATAACTTACTTATGACTTAACGTGCATATAAATGCATGGTAAGGCTCCTTATAAACATTACACTTACTCAATTCATGAACTGAAAACAATTACTCCCATTTTTTTGTTTTGTCCTGCTCAGTTTTCAAAAGCATTTTATGTGTCTTTAGGCAGATTGATTTTGGTATCCTGTACCAGAAATTAATTTTCTCCCAAGACCAGAACAAGGATGTAAATGCCCAGAACAGTAGTAGTTAAGATTGTATATTTGTGTGCATGTGCATAAATGCACTGGTTTTAATTCAACTTTCTCCTTTAATTTGCAGCCCTCCAGTCTGGTGTTTTTCTTGCCTCTTCATGACCTCGTGTCTTGAGCAGCCTAGCTGGATCCCCTGGTTCCTGTTTCTTCTTGTCTCAAAATTCTGCTTTCTCCCATTTTAGATTCCCTACCCTTTTATATTCATATGCATACACTAGCCTTTTGCTACCTGTTTTGGTCTTTGCTGTTTATCCTAAGACTTTGGTTGGGTTCCATGCAATATATTCCATGTGGCACTGCTCTCCTGGATTCCCTGCCACAGTGCAATTAGTCAGTACGAAGAACATCCCTGATGTGCTTTTGAGGTTTTAGCGGCCTGATGGTCCTCATCTACATTTCTGTTCTGCTGCTTTGTCTTACTCTAAATAGACATTGGAGAAGACATTAAGGCTGTACCTTTCGCTGCCCTACTTAGAAAGAAAATGAATGAACATTTTTCCAAGAAGCAAGAGAGCCTGTGGATTGTGGGGGATAAGCAAAGCGAGTTCCTGAGATTAAAAAATGCAAATAACTTCCCTCAACAACACCACATCTCCTCTTGGACATGTTTAGATTCATAAGATGTTTGTTCTGCCCCTTTCTGCTCTAATTAGGAAATGCAATCACATTTTAGCTTCTAAGCTAAATGTAGTTCTTCCCTTCCCCCTCCTTCTGTCAAGTAATTTCTCTATTCTGTTCAATTTTGTATCATTTTGACGAGCCTTTCTTTGCAAGCGCTCAGCCGTGGAATCCCTTATGCTCCACACCATAAGAGAAATGCTGCTGAATTGAATGTTTTAGACTCATCTGAAATATGCTTTGTTTTCTTTTGTAACACCCTCCCTTAAAACATTTGTTTTGAAAGTGTTTATGAACTCTTCAGTTCACTGGTCGCTCCTTTGCTAATGGATTCAGAAAAGTCATTAAGCATGTGCGTATTGTGATTTCTGGCTCAGAGTGAGGCTTTTGGGGGAAAATACCAAGTTTTAGCGGTTTTTGGCGTTCATATTGCAGTAGTTCATGTTGATTTTCATGTGTGCAAATTTAAAGTGTTGATACCTTCAAAGTATTAAGATTTTTGTGCTACTGCTCTGTTGTGTAGCAAGGATTTGAACTCTTAGTTTGACTTTCCATTCAGTAACAAAGCAGGAACATATTAACTGAGTACATTACAAAAATATTTCAGTGTAAAGCTGTTGTGTCTGAGTTTCTGGTCATGTGTAATTCTTTTGTGTAATTCTTGCTGTGTGAATCCTTTTTGGAGAAATGGGCAGGTGATTCAGGGAAGAAAACTTGATACAGTTTTCTTACACAAATTGAGTAAGATTTGTTGGAATTCATAAGGACATGTCATTTTCTGCTTATGAAATAAAATGGTAAAACCGGTTTTGTGAAGTTTTGAAATTAAATATTTTTGACTTGAAAAGTAGCATTTGCTCAATATATATAAGTGGTGAGTTTCTTTTTCAGTTTAGAATATGGGATTGAAGTTCTTGTCATAATTAGGTGAACTGACATTTTCATGGGAATTCTTATTTAAGAAGATCTCTTAATGGTTTTATATTTCTTTGTATGTTTTGGTAACGTAGATCTGTCCAAATAAAACATTGTTCATGATTGTTTGGTCTGAAATATATATTTTTAAATAACAATGTAACTTGTATTGCCTGAGATTTTTACAGTGCTGAAATTTAAATAGTTCCTCAAAGCAAATTTGGGAGTAATTGCAACTTTGTTCTTTTTTCTTGTTGTGTTTCAGGGAAATGAGGCAAGCTACCCTTTGGAAATGTGCTCGCACTGTAAGTTTTTTTCAATTGCTACACTGTATTGTTATAGAAGTGAATTTTGTTTGGGGGCTGATATGTACAATTTCCGTGTATGTTATGCAGTTTATATACTAGAGTATAATTAAAATTAATATAATTAAAATTAAGAGTAAAATTAAAAGGTTAAAAATTACCTTTGGAAATAAAACAGCTTTTGCTGTTAGATTGTAAAATCAAAAATCATTCCATCTTTAAAATAAAAATCACTTAAGGTTTTGAGGGTTTTCTTTGAGTCTTCTGTTAGAATATAAAACAAACTTATGATAGTCTTGATGTCTGTAGGGTGAAGTGTAGTTCAGCTGGTGGGACTTTTCCATCAGTCCTGGTGCCAGTTGCTCAGGGCTGTGGAGCAGCTCATGGTGCAGTCTGTGCTGTGTTAGGAGTGAAGTATATTGCTTAAACTGCCTTTGTGCCCTCAGAGTGGGAGAGGTTGAGACTAAATGAGCTCTTTTTTCCCCTGTGTATGCTTGCAGACAAGCAGTTAGGTGAGAACCCACTTGGTGTTACTTGCTTTTGGCCACGTGAGAATAAAATTCGTTGCTCCATCTCATGGGGTTAGTCTACTCTGTAAAAATGACAAAATATTCTTTGCTTTAAGCTGACCAAAGAAAGGGTTGTCTTGTGAAATGTCCTTGTGATGTTGTGCTATGTGTACCTATTCTTAGTTGCGTTTTCTATTGAATGAATTTCTTCAATAGAAAATCAGCCCCAAAGTGTGTGTAGACGTGTGTATGTGTCTTCTGAACCACTTGATAAAATTTCTGATCTTGGGTGAATCAGATCTTGTTTTTAAAAGAACAGGATAACTCTTCAAGAGAGGGACTGTTTTCTAGGTGCTTTCACAGTGTTTGTCACGTGCTTGTGCAGGCCTCTGGCTCTCGTAACTCAAACTGTAATAGAAAATAAATGATCATAGAGAAATCTTTGTCTAAATATGTTTTTTCAGAGAAATGAGGCTTTAGCTGGTAATTTGTAAGTCCTCTGTGCCCAGTAGGGAACATGTACATGGATTCTAATTTGAGTCATAAGCTTGCAAACAGCTAAGAATATCATGCATAGCTGTGTAATGCTCTCAGTATAGTTTGTTAAATGTGAATATACAGTTGGAGTTTTGTATTTGATGAAGACTTCAGTAGTGTTTCCTGAACCATATATATATCTCAATCTGAAATGACTGCTCCATTGGTCAGTGTTTTGTTACGGACAGACTGGTTTCTGAAGAATTATTTTTTCTGCTAGTTGTGTCAGTTTCAGAGTTCTAAGCAGTGTGTTGCCATCCTTAACTTCTGATTCTAGGACAAGCTATATTCATTGGTAGCAACAGGCAGCCTAAAGGTTTACTATTAAGCTTGTTTGCCCATTTTTATTGCAGAGAAAGTGAGAATTTTTGCATTATATTCTGTGATTAAACTGTATGTTGAGGCTGTTGTTTAAATGTGAAGTTTTGCATGATTAAAGCTTTTTCTGCTCTGATGGCCTTTCTCACAGCAGAAGGTTAGCTGTGTCCCTGGGCAGTATAACACACCAGGAAAACGGAGTTATCACTGTCCCTTTGCTTGGATGGGGCCAGCCACTGCAATGATAGTGCAGTGCTTAAAGATTCTTTGTGCTTCAGTATTCTGAAAGCCAGGGAGTTTGGGCACAGATGTGCACAGCTGCATTTCTGGAAGCAAGACCACCGAGTAGACGTTCACATTGTTCTTCAAATGTTAAGTGTTCTGCTGCTTCCCAGAAATTGTCACTGACAGGTCTAAAGATTAAGGCAAGGCCAGAAAATGTCTTTGAAGATCATCTGATATGGATTTTGAATTTTCACCTTTTGGAGATTGCCAGTTAGTAATAATATATTAATGCTATTTGAGGGGAGGCATTGGGTCATAACATCTGGTTGGTGCTACAGTTGCTACTTTGGTGTCTCATAAGAATAATTTTGTATTAAAGTTGGCAGTTACGCAAAGCAAATTCAGGATAGCACGGAGAAGTACACACCATTAAATACTCAAGCATATTCTTTTAACCTTTTATTTTAGAACATTAATGCTTCTCAGTGGGTGAATTAGTGTTGTTCCTTAAAGTGGTTTGGTTTTGTTTCTCAGCTGTGCTGGGCCAGAAATTACTGAAAATCTACCACTGCTTTCCATGGTGAAAATTTGATGTCAGCCAGAATCTGTCAAATTATCCATAAGAAAATTTTTATCATAGCAAAACGATGTAGAGAAAATTATTTTGTAATAGAGTGAAGAATAGTTTATAGTGTAGTATTTTTAATATAAACACTCTTCTGTAGAGTGTTTGGATTTTAGAATAAGAAGACTAGTATCTCTTTTCTAACTTAGGAAATTATAATTGACACATCTGAAGTCATGAAAAGGATTAGGCCAGCTGTGTGTAAGCATATACAAGACAAGTGGTTGAATGTGTTCTCAAGGGCGTAATCTTTTTGAAATCTGATCTCCAAAACTGAAATGGCTGACTTGGTTGCCACTCTGAAACGTTATATTCGTGAATCAGATGAGACTGTAGGTAGAGGTGCGAGTTTTGCTGACGGTCTGTTTTATTTTGAGATCTCTGCAATACATTCTTCTGGGGGAAAACTAGTCTGGAAACATTTAAAATTCATTTCAGAACACGTTTGACTTACAAAATGTCTCCTAATACCTTTGCAATACTCTTGTCCATAATGATTTAATGTTTGAAAAATTAGTGGAAATGGGGTTCTCTGTGACCATGCTCTGATCTGGCTTTTGTTAATTAAACCTTTGAGCTAGTATTCTAAGAGTATCTGAAAAGCCAACCTTTTAAATGCAGGGGTAAACATTTTGATTTCAGAAGTGCTCAGCACCTAATTTCTGAAAGATGTACAGCTTTCCTAAGGTCTGTACCCTTTGCAGATGCCTGTGTGTATATTGTGTGCTCTGCAGCAATGGTTGTACCATACATCTTAATACATAAGGAGTTATCCTGTTAAAGCATCACTGAATGTAGTGGATTTCAGAAATCTGTAGTTTTAGGGCATTCTTTACCTTTGGCTCTCACATTAATATAAATTAGTTATGCACCTTTATTATTAACTGGAGAAAATATGATTAAACTTTTTTTTTTTTTCTGAAAGGACTGTTTTCAACATAGAGTACACTGAAATTGGCTTCTAATAAAGCTTTTTGCCACTTTAATAGTTCTTACAGTCTTACCTGTGCATCAGTTACATGCATAACAATTTGAAACAGAATTGTTTTAAAATCTAATGGATCATCCTCTAATGGTGTGTTGGGGGAAGAAGTGAGGAACTCAGTAATGTGGATCAGCATATTAGAAAGTGAGCAACTGGGAGATAAGACTCCTGCACTAAAATGGGAGTGAGGCAAAGCATTTGCATGTGGTTTCTTGGAAGCATTTTAACCTGATTCATCATATTTTTAGATATATGCAAATGGATTCTAGAGATGAAGCAGGTGTTGGCCCTGAGAATTTTAATACTTGGATGGAAGAGAAATCTTTTGAATGTACTGACAGTTCTTTAGCAAAAAAATCCTTAGTACCTGAACTAGTTAACACCTGCCTTATATTAATTACAAGGGGAACAAAATTCAAAATGGATTATGAAATAAACATAAATAATTCTAAGTGGTTTAGAACAGTGCAGAATTTTATGTTTGTGCAGGGTTTTAAAGAAAAGCACTGAGCAGTTATTATTTCCAGCCAGTCAGTAAGTTTGTGAGCTCAGGCATGATTGCCACGGTGATGGGATGCTGTCCAATTCTGCTGAAAAGCATAGGAAGCACAGAGTCCCCTGTCAGCTGGGGAGCACAGCACAAAAAAGGCTAATTCGTATTTGAGGTAGAGGAATGCTCAGGGTTGCTCAGTGTGGTGATGAGTCACAGGCAAACTGCCTCAAACAGTGTAAACAAAGCTCAGTTCTCCTGATTTTACTGTGGTGGTATCACCCTTTTTTACACTACAGTGAACTTGGACTTACTTCCTAGTGTTTTTATCTCTCCTGGTCTCCTGAGCTGGTCTTCTTAAATTCTGTCTGCTACTGCCACCATCAGTCCTTCCAGCTCAGCTTTCCCTTGATCTGAATTACCTTGTGCCTTGCATTTCCACCAGAACTTAAGAGAGTTTGTGTGGGCACAAAGCCATATTTTTCTGTTCAGACACTAAGAATTTAATTCAGTGCTCTGTACTTCAGTGAGAGTGGTGTGGAATTTTAAGAAAGTCTGTTGATAAGACAAGGAAGATAAAGGCCTTGTAAAAAAAAGGGGGAGCATCCATCTTGGATAGGAACTGTTGTATATGTGCTTTCTGGGAGATTATGTCAACCAAAAATGAGTAAGAGTAAGATATTATTGAAATCTGCTGTTATACATAAATGTATGCTGTTTTCCTTTAAAAAGTCCAAAAGAGAAACAAACATTAAGCCCCAGAAGACCTGCATAGTTTTTAGGTCAATTCAGCGTAAGCAGGGAGGGTCACGAGAAATGAAGATTGTGAACTAAAGGAATAGCCAGAAGGTATGCAAATCTAAGGCATATTATACTGTGATGTATTCATCCCTTATTTTATATTTCTGTTCTTATTTCTTAAAGCTGTTCTATGAAGACAAAGATGCTACTGAAATAACTTTTTTTTTCAAGTGTATAAGCTTTTTAAAATTCAGCTTGTGGAAAGGATTTAATGGTAGGTGAGGTGGCTGCAATATATTTAAAGAAAAATAATGAAATTCTGATATGAAATTCTCATACAGTCAGTTATGAACATAGTGATCTCATGTTTATCCAGATAGATTCATTAGGAACAGAGGTTTAAATGCTCATGAACTATTAAGGAAAATTTTCTTAGTCCTGCATTTACTTTGCTTTTTCATTATTTCCTCCTCCAAGTACTGTCGTTCGTGGTGTATCAATTGCCACAAACAAAACATTGGAAGAATTCTGCTGTTTGGTCAGCTTTTGGCAGAGATGCTAATTTTTTTCAGTACTCTTTTTGGACTTTTTTTTCCCCCTTAATAAAAGAACCTCTCTCAGATCTCCAGTGCAAGCAAACCCTTTGCTTGAATGTTTCAAGATTTGGAATGAGAAACTTGTAATTCCATTTCTATTAGGAACAGCTGCCAGATATTTGTACCTGGACTGCGCATTGAAGTTGAGCTGGCTTGAGCTATGAAATGGGATGTGCGTATATGTGGAGAAAGAGTAAATAGCGGTTTTCACGTATCCTTAATTTCATAATTGTGCCAGCTGTTGCTTTGTTACAGTTCAGCAAAACACAAACATTCTTGAGAAATATTCTTATATGCCTCTGCAACCTCCTCCCCTTCCTGTGATCCGATTCTTGTCTTTATCATCCATAATCTTGACCTTCTTGCCTACAATCTTTAAACCAAAACAAAAAAATTCTTCTCTTACACTTGGTAGGTTTTGAATTTAAGGACTTTGTTAACTGTAAATGTGAGGCTAGTTAACCCCAGAGTGGTTCTTGTGCCCAGCAGATGATGGCAGAGCAGTATTGCTTGTTAATATCGTGTCCAGTGGATCAGTTTCTGAATGCTGCAAGAAAATGTTCTTTTTATAGTTCACATTGGTAGCTCTTGCTAGAGATGTATTACTCGAGATAAAATACCTTTCTGACAACAGTTTGTTTTTTTAGCACGTCTCTCTGCAATGGCAAAGTTGGTCTTGTCTGTCTTTTGTGCCAGCTTGTGCCAATTTAAGCTATGTAACAGTGTGTGAGTGTCTTGTATATGTGGTAATTAGCTCCACTTCATAGCAGAAAAGTGACAGAACTCTGGGTGTCACTTTCAGTCTTTACTCTTATATTTGTGAGAAAAAATGGTGTGAACTTGAGCTCCCAAACCAGGAAATGGAACTGAAGTAATGAAATAAGACTGCTTTAATGTGACCTCTGGGCTGTGAGAAAACGGTGTTACCTGATGATCAGAGGTCTGTAGTCCTGCTTCAGGCAGCTCCATCTTTCCATCCTGACTTGTGAAAATGTCATTGCTGTGTTTTGGTACTTATGAGTTTTTTATATGTTACTTAGAAATGTTATAGAACTGGCATTAACTCGTTAGCTTTGGTGGCAAGGGAGAAGAGATCCAGCTGTGTTAATTCTTCCATCATTTTTCTCCATTGTGATTTTGTGAAATTGCAGAACTATGAAATATTTCAGGTTGCTTAGGAGGCTTTAGAACTGACCAAAATGGAAAGATTAGTCTTTCTATTAATACTGGAAGTGAGAGTCTACTGATCTGGTAAGAAAGTGACAGTGCATTATATACACCATAGACAATACTTCCAGTTTGCTGTTCAGTTGTTTTAAAGTGCAGTAATAAGGGTATAAATTAGGTCCATTCATACACTTACTTTACAAGGGGAAATGTGCTTACATAGGTAGTGTGATAAGCCACCCTTAATATTTCTATGCTTTTTCAAATGCTTGTGCTGTGACGATTTTTTGAGGGTATCAACTCTTTCTATGTGAGTTGCAAGTAGAGCTTGCCACATTTGCAGCTTGCCACGGTGCTGTCTTTGCACTAAAATGGGGCAGGCCCAGTAATTGTCCTGTGGCAAGACTGGGAGTGAGGATGAGTGGAAACAAAAGAGTTTCTGTGTACAGAAGCAAAAGCTGGCAAATACCTTCAGTGTATTGATGAGAAGCAGCATTTTGTGCTGATGGAACTCATAAAATTGCCCGTGGAGCTCTGCTTTACCATTCCTCTTCAGTACTGTATTATTTTAGTCACGTGGTGATGTTCTACATCCAGGTTACTATGTGGTGCTCTGTCTCCTTCTGTGTCACCTGGAGGGGTTCCTGGGCAGCTGTGCACTCTGCTGCTGCCACTGCTGTGGTATTTACTATTCAGGGCACACCTCCAGGCATGTTCAAGGCTTCTGCGCAAACTGGGGTAAAAGGAGTATTTCAGTTCAGTTGAGAGTTTGATTATGTGAAATATCACACTGCTTACTAGAAACTGAGGAAAGCAAATTGTTTAGTCTTACTTTTGTAGCCCTAAAGGCAGAATCAGGTCTGTCATTTTCTGGCACACCAAGGAGAAGATCATTCTGGAACTGTAGACTGCTTTTTGCCCTTTGCCTTTGCATTTGCAATCAATAACAGACTGACTGCAGAATGTCAGAAAATCATCTTGTGCCTTTGGACTTCTGTCAGGCTCTCTTTAATTCTGAAACAGTATAGTCCTGAGGATTCTCTGTCTCACTGGTTTTTAGACAAGGATATCAAGGAATTGAAGAGGAAGTTGGTTACTGTTGGTATAGGTTCAGGTCTTTGAGTTGGCTACAGTTTCAAAACATCAAGCTGCCAAGGTCAGCCAACCTTATGTATTGGAAAGACTCAGCTGTTTGGTTTATGCTGCACTTCTACAAAAGCCTAAGAAGGTACTAATGTGATGTGAAACGGATCAGGTGGATGTATGTGCCTTGTAGAAGATAAGATAAAATTTATTACTATTGGAGCAAACACACTACTAAATGGAACTAATAAGTATGGAGGGAACTGCTCATGTTAAGGAGAAGGTTGGTAGGGGGAGTTTGCAGCCTTAGGTTCTGCAAGGTATGTTGGCTGTGGTTTGCTCTATGCTGGGCTCCTTCTAGGATTCCTAAGAACCTCAGTTCCTCCTTCATAGCTAAAAATTACGAACAACATGTGAACAGACTTGGATCTCGTAAATTAAGCTGTTGACAGGATATTTTCAGGTTGTTATGGGGAAATTTTTTCAAGCTTTTCAGCAGTAGCAAAGTACAAGATTGTTTTTGATTGTTTTTATGGATTCACAGGTTTAGTCTATTCTTGGCATAGTCAGATGTGTAAAATAGAGTACTAGGTATATGCTTTAATTAGATTCTCTATAAATTTGAAGAGATTAAATGAAGAGGTGCTGCTGCAGAACCTGAATCTATTTTAATCTCTGGGACAAAAAAAAAGCGCTGTATGCAGGTTGTGGCTGCAGTTGTGTCTGTGAGATGGAGAGGAAAAGTGATCTTAGGTCAGTCAGAGGGATGTTTTGAGTAGGTAAGAGCGAACTTGTTAACAGTAAAACTGTTAACCTGCTTAACTTGACACGTATCCCAGGAGACCTCATATTGGGTGTGCTGAAGAAGCACTAGTTTTCTAATAAGTTGAATATAATTGTCTTTCTAACGTACTGTATTAGTCTGGTGTGAACATAATGCTAGCTCCTTCAGAGAACACTTGGTCTCTTCCTTAATTTCTTCATAGCTGGTATTTGTAAGAGCTGTCTGACTAAGAACTAACTAGCTGAGCATCCTTAATCCTTGAAAATGTTGTGTCAGCATGTGGTATTCAGTGAGTCACAAGGCTAATAGCTGTATAATGGCAGGTGCAGGGAGAGAAAAAGGTAAGTCTTATTTAAAATAAAATTGTGTTTGTCTTCAGAATTTCCTGTTATCTTTATAGGTGTTTAATAGTTATAATAAAGTAGAAAAAAATCTTGTAGGAAAGGAATGAAATGTGCCGTGTGTTAAACTGCAAAGGGTTTACTGAAGCCTTCCTGAGAATAAGTTTGGGGTTGTTTTTCATTTCAGTTGATGCTGATGAGATAAAACGACTAGGAAAGAGGTTCAAGAAGCTTGATTTGGACAACTCTGGTTCTCTGAGTGTGGAAGAGTTCATGTCTTTACCTGAATTGCAACAGAACCCATTAGTACAGCGAGTAATAGATATATTTGACACAGATGGCAATGGAGAAGTGGATTTCAAAGGTAAGGCACAGTGTTCTGTGACAGGTGGTGGTACTAGAGCTTTAGAATTAATGTTTTTCTTCATGTGAGAGAGGAGAGGTGCAGATGATTTGTTAAAATAAGGTGCTAAATCCTAGTGAAACTAAATACCAGTAAAACTAGTTTCTCTGCATTAGGGCACTCCTGAGTGAAATGTTTAAAAGACCAGAATGTTTAGTAATAGCTTTTAAGGTCATGCTGACTGAGGACTCCTCATTATATATCTCTTAAAATACACCAATTTAGACTCTTAATTTTGATGCTGAGGAGAGACTGAAGAAAGTGTGGTAGGCTAAATAGTGTGTTTCTGCATAAGTTGTATTTATCCAAATAGCCAAATTAAATCTGTCCTTTGGAGTATTTAGAAAGCAGGTTTTTCTAGGTTTTTCTGTTGATACTTCTTTTATGGGATTCTTTTTAGGTAGATCTTAGATTGACACTTGAAAAAAAAAATCCAAACAACCTAGATTTGATTTAGTACATCTCTCAACATTTTACTAATTTTAAATATTAATGATTAAAAGGGGTGGCAGGCTATAATCTTTGTCACTAGTTCATCTTAAAACAGTCTCTGACCCTGAGAAGTGATAATGTTTGTAACTTCTGTTCAAGGTAATACTTAGTATTTCTTGTTGCTTATGACTAGAGAAGGTTATTCAGTCTTGCATTTTTTTTAAATGGAGAAAGTGCTTAAATCTTATTTATACTGACAGACTGACATTTTAAATAAGATATTAATACACAAGAGCCGCTAACCTTTGCAAAACCCGTTAAATGTCTATAGGGATAGCTACAGTATAACCAGAGTGCTGAGCTTTGATCAGAAGCAGTAATTGTTGCACGGAGACATTCAAAATTCCATGTAAAAAATAGTCATGAACAATGTTGATCGTGTTATCTGTGACATTGAGCTGTGATTAAAACAGTTATCAAGAGTTGTTCCTTTTGGGAGGGAACAGGAAGTTGGCAAAATCAATTTTCTTTTATAGAAAAATACTGTTTTAGTATTTCTTCAAAAGCAGTTTCCAGTTTCAATGTAATTCTTTACATTGAGAAACTAGTATTGAGAGGAGTTGTACAATTAGAGTCTCAACTGGAGTAGCTGTAGTAAAGATCTCAAGACTTTTCTGTCAGGTTCTTGTGAAGGTCCAGCACCAATATTACTTAAATCCTAGTGTGACCAAGTCTGTTTAATGACTGCTGCATTGGATTTGGGATTCTTCCCACTGAAGAAGATTAAATATCAAGTACACAGACATTTAGGTGTCACAAGGGTCAGCAATATTTTAAAGATTTGAATTTTAAAGATTTGAATTTTAAAGATTTGAATTTTAAAGATTAAGTTGTCTAAAATTTTCTGAATGTTGACTTCTTTGTTTATTAAAAAATATGCTTTTTTATTCATGTTTTCCCTGCATTATTTAGAATTTATAGAAGGAGTCTCCCAGTTCAGTGTCAAAGGAGATAAAGAACAGAAATTGAGGTGTAAGTATTTTGATTTTCTTTAACAAAAATTTTCTGATCCTCAAAAACACACTTTTGTAAATTAAGATTAGGAAATTGGCAAATCGAAATTGTTGTAAAGAGTGGAAAATCATGAAATTAGATTGTAAGCTTTTTCCGTTATTTGTCCTTTATTTGTGTGAAAATTAGTACTCTCTTCTGCAGGGAACGTTGGAGGAGGTTGGCTGCTTTCTGAAGAATTTCAGTTGCTTTCTTTTTTTAAAAAAACCAAATTCATTTAAGAACAGCTTGCCTATATAGTTCTGTGAACTTACAGGGCCTAAGAATAGCACTCAATTCTTTGCTGTTGCAGTAGGAAAGTTAAATTCTTGTTTCAGAACTGCGTCTCCAAACCCAGGCTTAGAAAAGAGACAGGTTCAGTTATGGATGTAGCTTCCAGTAACCAAGACTGAAATGTTTAAAAATAAATTCAGTCCTGATGCCAAGTTGCTTGCAGCTAAGTAACCAGATGGGATTTTGAGTCATCCCTTTCCTGAAAGGTTGTAATTTTTTTGCTGGCTGGATGCTTTACTTGTGGTGAGGAAGATTTTCTTTTTTGGTGTTAATAGAATGTTTTTACTGCTAAAACAATTTCAGGTGTTTTCTAAAGTGAGCAGGTATTGCTCAGTTGCTATCAAATGGTTGGTTTATTTATTTTTGATTTTTTTTTTCTTCTGTAGTTGCTTTTCGCATTTATGATATGGACAAAGATGGCTATATCTCAAATGGAGAGCTCTTCCAGGTGCTGAAGATGATGGTTGGGAACAATCTCAAAGACACTCAGTTACAGCAAATTGTAGATAAAACCATAATTAATGCAGATAAGGATGGTGATGGAAGAATATCCTTTGAAGAATTCTGTGCTGTAAGTAATTCTAAAGAAAACTTGTGTCATTTATGGAGAGAGAAAAAAAATCTCTCAAGTGCTGCTCTGGAAAAAGAGTAAGCAGTTTAAAGGTGCATTTTAAGAACTTAGAGGTTTACTGAACAGAATGCTTAAATACAGCATTTAACACTTGAAGGGATTCATGTCAAGCCATGTGGTATATTTAATTAGCTGACAGCAAGTTTTAAATTTTCCTCAAAAAAAGTAAATGGCATTGAATCTTGATCCTTTGAAAATTGCAATAATGAGTGTTTGCACGTTGATTTTCAACAATATGTTAAAGAAGATACACTTGATAGCGTGGTTTGGGCATTGCTTTTTTTTCCCTAATCTTTGAATTTATAACTTTAGTTCAAACATAACTAGTTCATGCTCAAAAAATATGTGACTTCTTAAAAAGAGAGGAGGAGGGAAGGTGGTGGAAATCTGCCATCCTGCCAGCTACTAAAGTGAAAAGGCTGTGTTGTTTGCATTTTGGGGCTTTATTTTTTTTAATTAATTATTTTTGTGATATAGAAAAACATTAGCTAGAAAAGTAAAGTTAGAGCTGCAGCCTGCAGATGCCTGGGTTTAGTGCATTACTTGTTTATTTCTTGCACTGGGCTGTCATCTTCCAGCCATCCATCAAATGTGATATTGCCTCTTCCTTTGTCTTTGGGCTTCCGCCCATACTTCTTGCTTTGTGCTACTGATGGATTTTCCTCTTCATTACTTTCAACTTCTTCAGTTTTTGTTGACCTCCTGACAAGACACTTCTCAGTTCTACAACCTCTTACTCTTTTTCTTGCATTTTACCCTCTCTGAATCTGGTGCTGTGTATCTGCAAAAATGCTTTTTCATTCGTTGTCTTTGGCACATACCATTTGGCCTTTGAATTTTGTTTTCCTGCATTATAAAATGTTCTCTGACATGGCACCTTTCCTTTTCCTTCTGCTCTGGATCACACACCTGTGAACACTGGTAATTCTTTCCTGGGTGTGTGCAGGAATGTCAGAAATCCTGCTGCTGTTCCTAAGACCCTTTCCTTTTCCTGCAAAGGTTCGGAGTTTTACACAGGGTGTTTTAGAAGTCACCATTTTATTTAACATGCACAAATATACTACAGGGTCATAATATCAGATGGAGAGAAATGCCAAAATGGGGTTATTTGCACTGGTTTTCAGGCCCTTGAGCACGTAAATTGTACTAATATTGAACTAGCTTGGTTTGCACATAATTAATTTCGTCTCTCACAGTACCTGTAAAATATAAATCAGTTTGGAGTGGCTGGGAAAGTACTGCCTTTATGATTGACCTCAGTGCATCTATTGAATGTGTTCTTTGTACCTTGCTAACTTTCAATTCTTACCTTTCTGAATCTTATCTTTCTCCTAGGTTGTAGGAGGCCTAGATATCCACAAAAAGATGGTCGTAGATGTGTGACTCTGTAGGGCACCACCCAACACTTTTGCTTTCTTCTCCATCTCTGAAGATCTGCTCCAGACGTCCAGCAATGCTCTCTGTGTATTTAAATGGAAGTATTTTTCTCTGTGAAGCCACATTTTCCAACATGAGCCTCATGAAGCCAACTAAGTGTTATTGAACTTTTATTCTCTCAATAACTCAGTGTAGCACTTTAAAGTCTGAAGGACAGCAAAGATGGAAAGAGCATATCAGTGTGGTGGAGAAAGGGAAGGGGTTGGCTTTTTAATTTATTTTTCTTCATCTTTTATAACAAGGAAATATCTATCTATATATATATATGTGTGTGTGTATTTATATATAGATATATATGTAGCTTTCTATATGTAGTAGCTAGGTGGGCTTTAATTTAATATACTTGATTCAGAAACAAAACTAGAGTACAAAGTGCCAAGCAGAATATTAACAGTTCAATATATGGATATACATCCTTACTTTTATTTCACGCAGTTTTATATATATAGTAGAAGAATGTAAAATTTTAACTGGGTCTTAGGTCAACTCTTTTCCTGTGACTGTTCAGATGTTTCTATATATTGAATGGCTGACAAAGCATTGCTTCTTATTAAATCACCTTAATTACTTTTTTTTTGTAACACGGGAGACTAAGTTTATTTATACCTGTTAATATATTACCAGGGACTGTGTCTCTTTGCTAAATAACTTAGTACAATTCTACTTAATATGAGAATATAGTTTAATGCTACTGCCAAGAACTAGTCCTTGTGTGCATATAGTGACTGAGGAATGCTTTGATGGCTGTTAGATTCCATCACACAGGAATTGGGAGCAGTTACAGCTGTCCTGAAGCCAAGACAACTCTGCTCTTGTGGGTTCAGTTTAGATACAGCTGCTTAAGGTGGTAGATGCATTCATTATTTTCTCTTGTGCTTAGCTTAATGAAAGTAGGATCAACATAATTGTGCAGGATTCCCATCTACTTATTTTATACAGTACTTAGATTATAAAATGTTCTTGCCACTTAAATTCTGTTGTTTCACCCATGATAGTTTTCCCCCTTGCATTTAAAAAATACTACAGGTAGCTAAATAACTGGTAATATTTTATATATATATATGTATATATGATTCATACAGCGGGGAAATCTTGTTAACCTATGCCATAGAGAAGGAAAACTTCACACTATAAATTTATACCTCTTGCAGTTCTCCAGTCCTTTTCCTGGAGAATTTTTTTCTTTTCTAGATTTGTCCATATCATAATTTGTATTGGAAGGTAACTTGATCTATTTGTGGGATATAAAAGTAGCGAGCCATGTTTTACAACTTTATATCATCCCTTCCCTTTTCTGCAGTGGTACTATTGGCTGGAAGAAAAACATTTGCTAGATTTTTTTAGGACAGTACATCTTTCCTGTATAGTTGTTTTTCTATTTAAAAAAATTTGTTTTATAATGAGCAGTGGAAAGTGCAGGTTGTCTGAACCTCTTCAGTCGAGCACCTGTCTGCCATAGCTGTTCCTTCAACTGAGTGCTGCACATCATGGGCTCTGTCTGTGAGAGAGAAATCCAGGTGCTTAGTGTCCTTGCATGACATGAAGTTTTGCATGTAGATCGATTTGAAATGTTCCTCTTGTTTACATAATTTGCATAATTAAAAAGATAATGTTGCCAAACTTTGGTAAATGTTAATGTTCAAAACAAAAATCTCCACTACATGTAACTTTTTTCTTCTTCTGGATCAGTACGTGGTTTATAATCCCAGCCAGTGGTTGTATCTGTTCCAGTGTCAACTGCCATGTGCTCTGCTTCAAGGGGGAATTAGTCTTTTGTGAATTTTTTGTACATAAGTATTTGTTACAAACATTTTAGCAAATGCTTTCAGTTTTTCTTGCTTGTGCATATCTTGGCTGGCATTATAGGAATTAGTGCTAATGTTATTTCCTTAGGGGGGACTGGAAGGGGAGGGATGAGGTTTTTTTTTTTCAGTTTGTGTGGGGAAAAATGATTTATGTTGAATGTTTAGTTTTTCCTCTGCATGCTACATCATATATTGTGGGAATTATAAGAACCTTCATACTGTATGAATACAAAATAAAATATTTGAACCTTGGCTGGGGTGCTCAGTACCTTTCATGTTCACCTTAGAGCTGCTCTGCACCTTGCTCTGAAGAAAACTTGTTCCTGTTTTTTTGTCTATTCCTCGATTATTAAGATTTACTGAAAAACTCCACAGGGTCCAGTCTGCTGAACACTTCCATGGTTCATTTCAGTGTTTCAAGACACGCTGAGGTTGTTTAAAGGCACATCTGGTTCTCTTTGCTTAAATGTTCAAGGTAGATAACATACTGTGTTTGAAATCCCTTTGGAAAGTGGCTTAAAAAAAAGCCAACCCACCTTAACGTTAATGTAGGTGGAGAATAAAAGGCAGTTCCTGTCTCAGAAAAAGTTTGAGCTTTGTGCTGATGACACCAGCCCTCCTTGCACACGTTTGCCCTTCACACCAGCTCAGTGTTGTGCTCTTTGGGTGTAGGTATTTGTACTTTCTGGGTGCTGCCCTCTCCTTTCTTCTGCTTTGGGTCAGCATCGGTGTGCACCTAATATAGGGGAAACATTAATTTTGTGTGCTTTTGCCTCATTCCCTTATCTTTCAAGCCAATTGAAATAAGTGACATAAGCAGCCAACAAAGAGAAAACAGAGTAGGTGCACCTGGAGCTGCCTAGAATGTGTACGCTGTCCCCTGTATAGCTCAGACTGCTAAGCAGTGTGTGTTGACTCCAGCAAGTCTTAAATCTGTTGACAGCTGAAGGCTTGAATCAGTTTGGCTGTAGTGATAATCCCATACTGTGAAGTGCTATTCTGGAAACTTGGACATTGACCCAAATGCTTACTCAATTTGCTCGTGTGTTTGATAATCTCTTTTCAGTTTGTTTTCATTCCTGAGCCTGAACTGAATTATTTTACAAGATACTTTGCAGAAAGTTGCCTGGCAAGTTTAGGAGAAGAAGGTCAATCTTTAAATCATGCTGGTGCTGGCCACTGTAATTTCTTCCCCTACTTTTGTTGCATTGTGCTACTTATGTAACATTTTAAGGAGACAGACAGGACCTTACAGTTGTTGGTGCTCTGGTACACTGGAAAGTACTTAACCTGGTGGCTCTTGGATTACTAGACTGTCCTGACAGATAATTTTTAGGAATTAAGAAATCTAGATATGCACAGATTCAGGATTCAGTTCAAATATGTTACTTACCTCTTCATTTTACTCTGTTCATGTGATGCATTGTTCCAGCAGCAAAGACTCAGTGGACAGCCTGCCATTGATCTCTGCATTCCAATTGACTCCTCCTTTTCTCAGGAAGATATTAAACCATGATGTGTGGTTATAAATGCTTAACTCTGCTAATTCCTTTAGGCTCAAAACATTAAACACCAAGGCTTTCTGAAGAAGCAACCTCTTAACTCTGATGTTCAGAAAATCGGTAATGAAGCAGGTTGTTGTTTGAGGCTGTTCAAGTAAAATCATGGACTTTTGATACAGGCACAATTTAGAATACCTTTTAATAACTAGACAGAAACATTAGGTATGTTCAAATCAGACCACATGTCCAAAGGCAGTCACACTGCACAAACAGTCCTGGCTTTCTTCTGGGCTTCCAGCAGAAATCTGACGGCTCATGTAGCTCTTGGCTCCTCGTGTCCAGGAACCTGGACTTCCATCCCCAGTCCTTAGTGGTGCAGCTCAGAACCTCTCAGCTGCTCTGCTGGCCACTGCCCTAATATTGCCATAAACTTTGGATGGAGGACTTCCTGCAGAAGAAGGCACAAATCCAGTCAGGAAACAAGGTAATCTTTCACAAAAATGGATGTGTTGTGCTCAACACCTGTGTTAAAAGTGGAGAACTAAGCCAAGGGGTGAGAAGGATGGTCAAGGTCAGTCACCCTGTCTTACTGCAAGTGCAGAGCTCAACCTCTGATTTCAGAGTGGGTTGCTCCCTTTGGCTTTTGAGACCCTTTAGGGAATGTTGCAGCTAAATCAAAATGCAGAACCTCTTTTTGCAATGTGGTGAAGGTTTTGGAGCCAGTAAGCAAGTCCTGGATTCCCTGCTTCTCCCTGCAGATTTTTCTCTTAAGAGCAACAAGCCAACTGCCAGCAAGCTATTTGCTCCAAATCTAGGTGTGGACAGGACAGGGAAGAGGGCAAGAGCCACAAAGCAGCTTCTCAAACTGCAAGATCTATATGTAGTGAAGATAAGAGGACTTACCTAAAATTAGATTGCAAATTGCTGTTCGTGCCATTTTAATGTTCTGAAAAGATCCCAAAATATGAATTTTTCTGTAAAAAGTGAAGTAGCAGTAGTTAATGGAAAGTAACTTAGAAGATTACACAGTTAATAGAGAAGTGGAGGTTAGAGATAAATGTGGCATTTTGTATCAGTGCACTAATTTCATTTCTACACTTGTAAACAAAAAAAACCCCAACTGAAACCCACAAAACTTAAAACGTAAGACCTGTGCACTTCTAAATCCTTTTCAAATAGATTTTACAATTTGCAATTTAACAGTGTCGCATCTTTAGGAGGATAATGTTGCTGTGTTGGTGAGCTAAACTTTGATTATTCATAAGAAGGAATTCTTATGCTGTGGGGAATGAATTCCAGGTGCGCTGGTGAAACTGTCATTCTCAACAAAAGGTCAACTTGTGTTCAATAAATATTCTCTTAAATATTGTTTCTTACTACTACTCTACAACAGTTTGATAAAATCTAAGTTACCTTTGTTCCTGGCAGAGGCCATGGATTAGCTGAGGGGTTGTGCTTTGCCTGGGAGGAAGTCAGTCTGTACTTACGCGTCAGCAAGAACGATGCGTGTCCTGGTCACGTTTTCTATGGTGAATTTGGTTTTTCCACCTTTCCCTGCTATTCTCCCTATTGCTCTTGACAGATGATCTCCTTTCAAAGGTTTGACTGAAATGAGAATAGCATGCCCAGGGTAACAGGAGTATATTCCTGTTAACGCTTCCCTTGGTCAAGTTGCTGGAAACAGCTCACACTATGAAAGCAACTTCAGTGGTCAACACAGATCCATCTGGATTTCAGGTTTTTTTTGACTAGCAGTGCACACTGCATCCAGTGCTGACATAGGGTTTCTGGTGCACAAAAGTCTCCTTCAGAACTGCAGAGGAAGGCAATGCACTTCGTGTTGAGGAAATGGAGTCAAAGTGCACCAAGTTAACACTGGTAGAAATGAAGTAGATCAGGTTTAGATCCTGCTCTACAGGGGACTCCAAGGAGTCCCAGTGCTACATAAAATTAGATGTTTCTGGCTTTCCTGATCCTTAAGGGCAACTGATACAAGTGGAGCAGGGGGAAAGAAAAAACAAACCCATACTAGCAGGATGCACACATGACTTCTTGAATGCTGCAGCAGAAAATACTCACCATCTGTAACTTCAAATGACTCCAGAAAAAGATCGTCTAATCTGATGAGAGCAAGGGCATCCTAAAAGAGCAGAAGATCTGTTATCAGCAGTTATTTTGTTCCAGTACCACAGCTGAAAGCTGCTGTTCTCTGTATACACATAATCTAGCAAATCTACCTAAAAACCTAGCTAAAGTTAAATCCACTTTTTTCAACGCAATACAAATATTTCCATCTAGAGAACCCTACACAGGCTTGGATGCCCCTGCATTCAGCCCTGCCTCCCCAGCACTCGTGAATCCAGTACAGGTCTAGTGCAAGGAGCAATGCCTACAACACTGAAAAACTGGGTTTGTTTTCTCCATCAGGCCCAGTTCTATTTAGTATCTAATGATGATCTGGATGAGGGGATTGAGTCCACCCTTAGCAAATTTGCAAATGACACCAAGCTGCAAATGCAGGTGGTGATCTGTTGGAGGCAGGAAGGCTCTGCAGAGGGCCCTGGACAGACGGGCTGAATCCAACAATATGAGGCTTTAATAAGTCCAAGGGCCGGGTCCTACACTTTGGCCACAACAATCCCCTGTAGTGCTACAGGCTGGGGACAGAATGGCTGGGCAGCAATCAGGCAGGAAGGAGCCTGGGGGTTCAGTCAACAGCTACTGAACACAAGCTAGCAATGTACCCACGTGGCCAATGAAAGCAAATGACATCCTGGTCTGTATCAGGAACAGTGTGGCCAGCAGGACCAGGGAAGTCATTCTTCTCCTGTACTTGGCACTGTTCAAGCCAAGTACTACACCTTGAGTACTGTGCCCAGTACTGTTTTGGGCACCCCAGTTTAAGAAGGATTTTTAGATGCTCGAGTGTGTCCAGAGAAGGGCAGCAAGGTTGATGAAGGGTCTGGAACAAAAGTCCTATGAGAAGTGATTGAGGGAGCTGGAGGGGCTCAGCCTGGAGAAAAGGAGGCTCAGGGGAGACCTTATCACTCACTACAACTGCCTGAAAGGACGATGTAGCCAGGTGGGGATTAGTCTCTCCTCCCAAGCAACCAGTGACAGGATAAGAGGACACAGTCTCCAGCTGCACCAGGGGAAGTTAGGCTGGATATTAAGAAGAAGTTCTTCACAGAAAGAGTGATTGGGCACTGGAATGGGCTGCCCAGGGAGCTGTTGGAGTCACCATCCCTGGAGGTGTTTAAAAAAGGACTGGATGTGGCACTCAGTGCAATGGTTTCGTTGATAAAGTCATAGGTTGGACTAGATGATCTCAAAGGTCTTTTCGGACCTAGTTATTCTGTGAGTTTTGCACAGACTAGAGGTTATTAGCTTGGGCTTAAGAAAAATGAACAGTCTCTACCAGTGCAGAGTACCTCAGAGACAGATTATTGCTTTATGCTTGTCTCACACCACCCATGTCCTCTGTTTATGTGCTGTTTGAAGGCTACTTTTTTATCTGGCGTTATCTTAAAACACTGACTATCTACTCCAGTCACAATTTCTAGAAAACATTAATTTCTAGAAAACCACCTAAGGATTTTTTTTTCTTTATTTCTTACTCTAATTTTCAGAGAGGCCAGGGACAAATCAGCAAACTGGAGCCATCTCACAATCTGGTTGTTGGGAGACTTACCTCTACTTGAAATCCAAGTATAAAGGCTTTCACAAAATCAGCTGCTTTCGTCAGAGCACTGAGATCCTTTGTCTCTTGGCAAGTCTGCAAGACAAGAAGTTATTTTTGCAAATTAAGACCAGGCAATTTAGGAGCAGAACTTAAAAGATCAGCCTATGCTTGGAGAGGAGAAAAGAGAAAAGCTGCTGAAAATCCATACCACCACTGACTGGGTAGAACCCTTTTGGTGGAGAAAACCCAAACCCAACAAAAACTAAACTGCAACAGCAAACAGCAGAAAAAAAGAGAAGGATGGTGATGGTCAGGAGAGTTATTCTAATGACAGTCTTCTAAAGATGCCTTAGCAGGTGAATGAAACTCATTTCAAAGTTTTATATTCATGATGGGTATGGGCAAAATGAAATCAGCTTTATTAAGAACAAAACTCCCTTGCTTTTCACCAGACATGATTTCCTATAAAAAAAGTAGTGTTAAAATCCCAGGGTTTTCTCCTGCACAGTTATTGAGTGAAACTTCAAGAGTTCCTGCTCCTCCCTACTTTTCCCCTGAAGTTATTTCTAAGAAGTGTAAATAAGGGATAATTCTGTTACCTTTCCTCCAGTTCCTGCCATCAAACTTGTGATAACATTTCACGGTTAGGAAGCAAAATTCCTGTTGTATTTTCACTATTACATCAGAATATCTCATAGGTCAATGTTGCTAAAACGTATGTCAAAACTTTGGATACGCCCTTAAAAACTCCTAGTGTGAACATTCCTCAGGAGAAATAAGGATAAAGAATGAGCATCTACAAGATTTATACTGGTGTCTGTCCCCTAAAATATTCCAGTGCAGTCCATTAAAGAAAAGTCACATGCTGTTAAACTATGGGCTCTTATCGTCTGCCACAAAGGCATTAGAAGATTCAGTGCCCTCTTAAAAGATACTTTAAGTTTAGTGTCAGGTAAGTATTTGGTAACCTTAAATAGCTGGAAAACATTGAATTACAAAATTGTATCTAAGACATGGATGAAAATTCTTCCTTAATGCTATAGTACATAACTTTCTCCTGCAAAAATTGAACACTCCCATAGCTTCTGCTGGCTCCTTCTGGAAGATATTTGTATTTTTGGATTTTACTTGCAGTAACTATTTGTTCTAAGCAATAATTGCCAGATTTGATCCACGAGGAGGTGACACCACACAGCTTCCATTTTTCCAAGCATTATGTGGAATTTAAAACTTTTCTTTAGTCTTTAAACTAGTCTTTTAATCCGTGGACCATGAACACCCATGAGGAGAGGCCCTGCTTTCCAGGAGACAGAATCATAGAATAGTAAGGGGGTGGAGTGGACCATAAGATCATCTAGTCTCATGGGCAGGGACACCACTTGTCACTAAACCAGGCTGCTCAAGGCAGCCCTGGGCAACCTATTCCAGTGTCTCACCACTCTCACAGGAAAAAAAATATTTTTCCTAACATCCACACTAAACTTTCAGTTTGTACACATAACTCCTTGTCCTGTCACTGCAGTTCCGGACAAAGAGTGCCTTGGAGGCCCCTTCAGGTATTGGAAGGTGCTATGAGGTCTGCACACAACCTTCTCTTCCAGTTACCGGGGAAGGCAGGAGAAGTTGCTGCCCTTACCTTGATCTCAACATTTCTCGTTTTCAAGTTGAACCTGATTTGAAGCTGCAGATGCTCCACGATGGGCGTGAATATCTTCATCCAGTTCTCCTTCAGCGGCGTGTACCTGTTGGCCGGCACGGGGATCTTCCTCAGCTCACCTTTCCCAACCTGCCGGAGGCGAGAGACCGTGAGGCCAGGGACGGCGGAGAACCGTCGGGCGTCATTTCCCCGGCTCCCTGCCTACCCCGAGCGCCTCGGCGGCCACGGGCGGGAACGCCGGCCGCTTGCTGGGCCGCGGCTCCGCCGTGTCCATGGCAGCTCCTGCCGCCGGCTCCTCGCCGCCCGCCCGCCGCTTCCTGCGGCTCCGCCGGGACACGACGCTGGTGAAGCCGCCGCCCGGGCCCGCCTGGCTCTCCATGCTGCCGGCGGAACGCGCGGCGCCGCCGGAAGGGGAAGGCGCTGGCGGCGCTTCCGCTGGGCCGCGGCGGGGCGGGGCGGGGCGGCGCGGGGAGGCGCGGCATGTCGGCGGCCGTGGGCGCCGAGCGGCCGCAGGTGGTGTCGCACGTCCAGCAGGCGCTGAGCTACACCGTGTTCGACTGCAAGTGGGTGCCCCGCAGCGCCCGCCTGCTGTGCCTGGGCAGCGCCGCCCGCGGCACCGGCATCGTTCAGCTGTACGAGCTGCACGGAGCCCGCCTGGAGCTGCTGCGGGAGGTGAGCGCGGTCCGCCGCGGGAACGGCTGCGTAGAGCCCGGGGGTAAAAAACAGGAGCTGATCTGTGTGTTAAATGTGCTGATTCGGCGATACCCTGTGGTTTCTCGATAAGGAGTAACCCTGCAGCTCTCCACGGCTCCCTGAGAGGTGGGAGCCATGCGGGAGTCTGTCTCTTCTCCCAGGCATCTAGTGACAGAGCAAGGAGACATGACTTCAGCTGCTGAGGTTTAGATTCGACATTAGGAAGAATTTCCTCACAGAAGGGTGATTGGATACTGGAATGGGCTGCCTGGGGAGGTGGTGGAATCACCGTCCCTGGAGGTGTTTAAGGAAAGACTGGATTTGGCACTCAGTGCCGTGGTTTGGTTGACAAGGTGGTGGCCGGTCACAGGTTGGACTCGACCATCTCAGGTCTTTTCCAACCTGGGGCTGCGATTCTGCGATTTTATTTACTGCCGTGTTTTGTAGGTTGTTTTCATGTGTTTCATTACGGATTTCTGGTTTCTGCCTGTGTTTGGCTGGTTTGGGTTGTTTTCTTCGTTTGTTTGTTTGGGTTTGTTTTTTTTTTGTTTCGGTTTTTGTTTGTGTGTTTGGTTTTTGATTTTTTTTGATTCTTTTTGTTTGTTGGTTGGTTGTTTATTTGCTTTTTTGTTTGTTTGGGGTTTTTTCTCTCAGATTGACCTTTGAGTGTTTGCTTCTTCTGAGGTATAGCAGTTCCTGAGGTGCATAAGGCCCCACCAGGCCACAAGAGTGTTTTTCTTCTACACCAGTAAACTGGACCCTCTGCTTTTCTGTGCACAAAGACTGAACTCAAAGTGTAGCTTGCCTTTGACAGCATTTTCATAGTATTTTGCACCCAATACCCCATGTGTGTTTCGCTGACACTTGCCCCTATGCATCCCGAGAACTGGGTGGTCTGTGGGTTTTTTTGCCTTTTCCCTGTGCTGACACAGACATTTCCTTTCTTTAAAAGATTGAAAAGCCCAAACCTATAAAATGTGGAACTTTTGGTGCTACATCTCTGCAGCAAAGATACTTAGCTACAGGAGATTTCGATGGAAACCTTAACATATGGTAAGCACAGATATTCTCTGGAAGTGTTTTCGCTTAACGTTGTCCATGTCTGTCTGAACAGAGGTTTCTGTTTGTGGCTTTTGCATGACATGCTCTCCAGGCTGCCCATGGTTGGGACCCAGTGCAAGCTTTGCTGGCTACTGTATTTGGGCCATGCCTGTTTTGTAGAAACAACACAGAATTCTGCACTGTGTTTAATTTAGTGCTGCTTCACTCTCATCTTCTGTGTGCAGCTACAAAAACCTGTTGAAGTTCTGTGAGCTTCAGGTCCTCTGAAAGGAGGCTTTTGAATTGGATGCATGAGTACAACCAAGAGATTGTGTTCAACCTAAATTTCTTGTCTAGATTAAATATGTATTTTTAATCTTGAAATCTCAAATGTTTCCTCTAGGTCTGAATTATTTGTGTAATTAATGTCTAGGTAAATTTATGATCAAATAAAGTAGTAATATCAAAGGGAGATAGTTTATTATCATCATTATTTTTATATTGCCCTATGTCAAGGAACTACAGGTTCTTGTTGGAATAGCAAGAATTACATTGAACAGTTACTAGTTGAAATGTAAAATAAAATTCTGAAGGATTCTTGAACAATGGGAATCAGTAGGAAAGAACCATGAAACTCATGGCTGGATACAATATTAACCTGAAGTTAAAGAGTACTAGTCAGAGCTAGGTGGGGATCAATGAATCAGGTTATTTTATAGACCTACTGAAAGTAAAGCTAATTGGAGTATTTTAATCTGACTCATTTTTGAGCCCCGCATAAAAACTGGGTCTAAGCAGTTGCTGTGGGGAATCCCACAAATGCCTTTGGAAACAGGGAAGTCCAGAACACAGCAAAACCTTTCATAGCAGTCCAAAGCAGTAGCTAAAGAAGGAATCAAAGACAGACTCATGATTCTTAGTGTTGATATCCATATTTATTCTCACCATTAATCTGAGCTTTTATGATTTGTGCTCTTTTCCTTTCATTTTTATAAAAATCCCGAGTGCCAAGGAAAAATGCCATGTTTTCTGTTCTTTTTGTTTCTTGCCTAGGAATTTAGAAGCTCCTGAAATACCAGTGTATTCTGTGAAAGGTCATAAGGAAATCATAAACAGTATAGATGGTGTAGGTGGCTTAGGAATTGGGGAAGGTGCACCAGAAATTGTGACTGGCAGTCGAGATGGTGAGTTAGTGAACTCTGCAAGTCTTTCCAGTTCCTCTGAGCCTGCAATCTCTTGATGGCAGGGCATGGTCTGCCATCTGAACTAGTTACAAGCTGTTGCAACTAGTTCTTTGTACACTGTCTTTTGAACCTTGCTTGGGACCGATTTTCTCTAATTCTTCTAGAAGCCACAGATAAGCAAGAGGTACTGTTGTCATTGGGCATGAGACAGAAGGAATACAAACCGGAATAAATGTAAAATATAAGCTAGAGAAAATATATCCTTAACAAATGCTTTGACTGTTTCTGTTTGGTTTTGTGGTTCTTATATCCACAAAACGCAGTGAGGCTTTCTAGAATTGAAAGAGTTGCTCCTGTCTTTTGAATGATTAGGTTGAAAAGCAAAGGGCTTTCCTGGGAAGGTGAGCACAGTATGGCAGTGTATTCCTAACACAAAATTTATTGTCTTTCTTTCCCAGGAACTGTGAAGGTGTGGGACCCGAGGCAGAATGACACTCCTGTGGCTAATATGGAACCTGTACAGGGGGAGAGCAAAAGAGACTGCTGGACTGTGGCATTTGGTAATTGATCAGATCATGACCATTCCTCCTTCTCATATGACTGTGCTTTGATGATTATCAATGTATTTCAGGATGTTATGGAATAGTTTATTTTGTATGGATGCATAAGTAGCAGGTTTTGCTTTTCTACACTGTTAAATTTATGTGTGGGTTTTTTTCTTCAAAATGAACTAGTTTTGTGGGTTTGTGATGGTTAAGTTTTGGACCTGTTCTCTATCACTTTTGGTCACCATTTGTAGTTGGACTTGATAATCTTGAAGGTCTTTTCCAGCCTAAATGATTTGATGATTCTGTGGTTTCACAGATGAGCTGTGCAAGCTTTATTTATGTGCCTAGGATTGTAAAAAGAATATATCCAGCTGTGTGGTCTTGAAGGAGTGTAAATATTGCCATGTACAGGGAGCCCATCACTGTTGTAGTGTATTTCCAGCTACCCAGCATTAAGGAGTTAATTTAAGAGAAGACCCTTGAAGTTTAAGAGCTAATTAAAGAAAACAGTAATGCTTGATGTGAGCTCTACATTTTTCTTTGGAGAAAGCAAAGCTGCTTGTGTCCTACACAAGAGTTTTCTAGACTCTTTGGGTTTGAAAACCATCTGGTTCACCACATCTTAATATCCCAACAGTAACTTTTTGTTGTTGTTGTATAAATGTAAGTTGAAACTGCAGGCCTAGGACTTCCGAAATGTTCAGGCTAAAGAGGTTTTTTGTTTCCTGGTTAATTTCTCTCTGCATCCAGGCAATGCTTACAATCAAGAGGAACGTGTTGTATGTGCTGGATATGACAATGGGGACATTAAATTGTTTGACTTAAAAAACATGTCACTACGATGGGAGACCAACATTAAGAATGGGGTAAGGAAATCATAAAAGTATTTTTCATTCCAGCTCCTATGTAGGATGGAAAAATTAAAAGGACTCTGTCTGTGAGAAACCCAGAAGATGTTTCTGCTGAGAATGTACCAAGGAATAATTTTCTTTAGGTTCAGCAAGTTGTGCCCCTCACATTCCTGATTGGGACAGGATGGAGTATTTTTCAGTTCATGTTTTCAGATGAACTTGTTTTATCCTATTTGGTATGATATTATTGTGGAAATAACAAATGATTAATACATATTTACAAATCACAAAACATCCATTCTTTTTTTAACGGTGGCTAAATTACATGACCGAAATTATCTTGTTTTATATCCAGGTTTGCAGTGTGGAGTTTGACAGAAAAGATATAAATATGAATAAGCTGGTGGCAACATCGCTTGAGGGAAAATTCCATGTTTTTGATATGAGAACTCAGCATCCAACCAAAGGTTTTGCATCTGTTTCAGAGAAGGTATGGGGAGAATGAGAATTTCTTAATAAGATACAAACTTTCTAAATTCATGCTGTCAAATTACTACAGGTATAGTACAAATATGCGAGAAATGACCAGGTTACTTTATAAAACTTTTTTGTTTGTTTGTTTGGTTTGGTTTGGTTTTGGTTTTTGTTGGGTGAACAAAATCTGGTGATAATTCAAGAAAAGGCACTTCTGTGGTGAAGTTCTTTAGGACTTCCTTTTTTTAGAATAGTCTGAGCTTCAACTTAGTATCTCTTAATATTTTCCATACTATCATTCAAAGCAGATAAGATGCTGAAGGTACTTCATTCTGAATCAAAGAATTTTTTTACAGCATTGTTGTGGGTGTAGTGTTGGCTAAATGGCTAGTGCACCCACTAGAATTATTTACTCATTTTCTGCTGTGAAGATAGGATTAGGAGGAAGGTGAAACAGCCTCAAACTTTAAAGGGTACAAAATAAAACTTTGTTACTAGAAGCTATAAGAAAAAATAATAAGAATCAGAATAAAACTTTCAGAAAACTTCTCCTCCCCCCACAACTTTTTTCTTTCACACTGGCAACATACAGAAACACATCAGTCAGTTTACCATCTCTAAAAGTAGTCTTTCTCGACTTTACTTGGGAGAGGAGTTTCTCTCTTCAGTCTATGGAGACAAGAAAACAGTTTTCTCATGGATTCGATGTCACAGTGATCAGCTGCTCGGGAGAATGGAAGTCTGATCACTGTGTAAAAGTTCCTTCCTTGACTGACAGTCTTCCCACAACTGTTATCGAGAACCGTGTCAACTTAGGGGGCACATCAGTTTAAGGATTATAACAGTTCAAACAAAAGCTCTCTTCATCTTTGCAAACAGAGGTCTTTCTTCTTCTTTTCCCTGGGGGGCAGCAGGAGTCTTCTCACTATTCAAACTTCTCATAGGATCACAGCCATTTCAGTATGTGCTTATTTTAATACAAATGCCTCTGCTCATGTCTACAGTTAGAACATTTCATCCACGCCATAGTGCATTTCTATGAGTTATAAAGAAACAAGAGTCTCTTTTCCATGTATGTATACAAACCATCATAAGAATAAAACAATAAATTTATTTTATTTATTTATAAATAATTTTGTACTAAAATGTGAAAACAGAAGTTGTTGTTCGTTTAGTGCATTTAAGCTTTTCCTTGTGGACATTTGCAGACAGATAAGCATTAAGTCAGAGGATGTGTTGGGGTTTTTCCTAAGTGATTTCTGTTGCTATATGATCTTAGTGCCCTGTTGAGGTTTGAGTTTTTTGACTTTGTGTTGTGTTTGCACAGGTTTGTAACACATTCCCTTCCAGTAATGATTTTAAGAGATACCATATAGTGAAATTAACTATCCACTATAGGAAGGCTCTTCATACAAGTGATCTCTGTTTTAAGATTCTGTGTCCTTTCCTATGAAGTTCATCCCCAAATGACTTCTGTACGATGCTTATTTCTTTTTATTAGGCACAAAAATCTACCATCTGGCAGGTTCGGCACCTGCCACAGAACAGAGATATATTTATGACAAGTGGAGGATCTGGGAGCCTTCATCTCTGGAAATAGTAAGTGATCACTTCTCCAGGCAGGAGTAAGAAACCAGCCATTTAATGTTTTAAGAAATAATCTTTCTGAAAATGGTGAGTGGGATCCTGCTTCCAACCTCAGAATATCTGGTTAACATTATTGCTTACAAATGCAGTAGAACGGGTGATTTCAGTGTCAGTTCTTGATCTGGAATCTTGAATTAATCCTTAAGAGAATATGACAGCACAGGTGAATCTTGCCCTTGTTGTTGTAATGTAATGAAGATCTAATTATATCCTTGGTTAACAAGGTGATAAATGGGAAAAAGTGGCTTTCTTAAAATACTCATATGGTAGCAGTTACATCTGAGAAGACTTTTAAAAGCCTTGACTAAATGATTCTTACATTTACATTTTCTTAAATTACGTGGAAGAATAATTTAATTGTCCTAAATGCAACAAAGTTGATGCATTAAGTTTCAGAAGCATAGTTGTGATGAAATTTTTCTGCCTGTGATAAAAGCCAACCAGTTAAAAAATGAAGAGCTATAGGATAGGGCTGTCAGGATTCAAAATTTCCTACCTCCTTTTTTCTTTCATGAAATATCTACTAAAGCATGCAGTGTAGTTATAGCTGAATGTGATTATTTGTTACTTTAAAGACATTTATTTGCCTTATCTGTATGGCAGGAAATAAAGAGGAGGATGATGATGATATGTTTGTATCAATAAATTCCTAAGTACTTGTTTTTGTTTTACTCTTCTCATTGGCAGTCAGTACCCAGCCCAGCGCTCGAAGAAGGATTCGGAGGGATCTGAGATGGGAGTAGCAGGGTCTCTTAGTCTCTTGCAAAATGTCACTCTGTCAACACAGCCCATCTCTAGCCTGGACTGGAGCCCTGACAAAAAGGGACTGTGTGTCTGTGGGGCTTTTGACCAAACTGTGAGGGTGCTGATAGTTACAAAGCTTAACAAAATTTGACAAGAAAACTTCTGATGGGAAAGCAATATAGTCTAAATATGGGCAGGAGAGCCCTTCTATTTCTAATTTAATTTCTTTCTTAATAAAACTGGATTAAAGAAATAGAAGCCAGATTTTTCTATTCAAAGTTCAGATATGTGCAGTTAGAGTTGTTTGGCTGATTGTGCTGTGATGACTTGAAGTTGCCTGGGCACAAAATTTAACCTTTAAGAAATGTGAATTTACACTTAACATGTGCCTTTGTGTTAACATGGCTCTGTGATTTCAGAGTTCACTTGGTTTTGTGTTCAGTTTATTCATAGTGCACATCTCTTCACACTTGTTAAATGGTTTGCTTTGTTATATATAGTATTGTCCATGTGCATTCATGCAATGGAACTACAACAGAAACTACTTGTGTTATTGGATTTATTAATTAGAATGTTTGTTAAAGTGACCTAGGATTTTTTTAATACAATAGAGAAATTAAAGGCTAAAATATCCAGGTTTAATGGAGTAAGGTTTTTGTTGAAGCTCATACTGTAATTAAACTATCGAGCAAAATGCACTGTTTTATTATTTTAGTTGGGTTTCCTATTAAGTTTATATGTTCTGTTGTTTTTATATCTGTTTTCAAATTGATATTCTACAAATAAAATTATATATAGTGTTTTCTTAATATGAGCAAAGTATATTATTCAAATATCCAGAGATTTAGAGAAGTAATGTATAGGACAGCCTGACAGGTTATTAAACCCTAGACTTTGTGGAATGGAGAAATCCTTCATGCCTGTGTAGCAGGAGGGTAGGTAGGAGGAACATTCCAGTAGACCATAAACACAGTGTGTCTGTGGAAGTCCTTGGTTTTAGTAGGTCACTGTTGCTCTCCTCTAACTTGTCTACAAACTTAGGTTCTTGTATCTCAGATTTAGCAAGGGCCAGCAGGGATGAAAACACAGGCAATGTAGGCTAAATATTTTGTGGAAGACAAAGATTTATGAGATTCAGCTGTCTTCCCTAAGACTTGATGGTTTGCTTACAAGTGTCGTATTTAGTATATGATTTTTTTTGACCCAAGTAATCCCCTCTCCTTTTGTGCATGGTGTAATGTAGAGAGCATATTCTGAAATTATTTTAAATGTCCTTCTTAGGGTGCCTTCCAGCAGGAGGGAATAGGGGAAACCATTACTCTGCACTCTTGGCTACAGCTTGCTTTCAGGTGTGGAATTCAAAGAATTCAAGTGCACTGCTCAGAGATGACTTCCATTAGCTTTGAGCTGTAAATAAAATATACTCACTGAAAGGTGTGAAAGGCAGTGGAAATAGATGGAAATATGGCTTCTCTCTTTAACAGTAACTCTGAGCCAAGGACAGAGTAAGGGAAGAAAAAGCTCTCGGTGTAGGTAGCTGCAAAAGAAAACAAAAATCTCCTGAGCACAGGACTGGGTTCTTGATGCTATTTTTACGTACTTGTCCTGCACCAAAATGTCCCTTCTTTATTCAAACATCTCCAGGGAGATCTCCTAGTGGGATACAACTTAGAGCAAGAACTATTAAACAATTCTTAAAAGCTCCATGGGCCTCAAAAAATATGAAATGTGTGTTACCTCTGTGCACTTAATTTTGAGATTCATTTTCTGTCTTGTTTTGAAAATGAAGGAATGTGTTCCCCTCGTGAGTAGCTGGTTTAATGAGAACATGACAGTTTGCAGAGCAGGAGCTTGCAAAAAACTGAGAGCTGGAAGAAAGCACAGATGGATGGTGGTGTGTCTTGTTCCTTAAAGGTAAGTGGCTGTACCTGTGTACCTACAAAATGAAAGATGGTTGCAGAGAAGAGCAGCTGCTTGTGCCTGTACTGTGCATTATCTCCTCAGCAGATTGGATTTCTGCTTCTTCGAGGCTAAACCAGAAACTTAAGCAGACCAAAAGCTGCCTGTGGCAGCCCAGCCTGCTCTATTTATAGTCCTTCCCCCTCTTGCTGAAGACTGGCACCTTGCCTTTGCAGCCTGCAGAGCTAAAGTGTGTTCTAAATAAAATCATAATGCATCTGAGATGTCATGCACAGACCAAATGCTCTCTGACACAGCACTGAGAAGTGCTCTGGAAAACCCCTGCCTCGCCCAAGGCCAGGAAATGGAATGTGCTACCGAATTTGGAGTGACTACATTTAACAAGTGTATGTGCCTGGCAGCTATCGCTTGTTTCCTGCACAAACCATCCCTGCGTGCTCATGGAAGAAAAAAAATCTTCTTTATGGGCATGACTGCAGCCCATATACAGAGACATGTTACACATTTTTTGGGTTTGTGCTTTTGTGGTTTTTTTAATGAGATGCTGCCCAAATCCCCAACTATCAGGACTGGGTTTTCTGTTTCACACCAGTATAGTTATTTTGAATTTACCATTTGTACAGTTCCTTGGTGATTACGGCCCTCCAAGGTTTCTGTGCATGAAGTCAGTATTTGCATACAATATATAGTTTTCATCACCAAAATAAAAAAAAGAGAAGAAAAAGGTAATTTATAGTTTATGCATGACTTGGACTGAATTTTAAGCAATGTATAGGCAAGTTGTAACTCTGTATGGGAAGCTACAATGCTGTGATCTCACCTCTTCACAACCACTGATTCTGCTAGGGACATCATGGAATTTGTACAAAGAAGGAAGATGGGGAATTGCACAGAAAAAGAAAGACACCTCTTCAGTGATTCCTTCAGAGACGGCAGACACAGCTTGTCAATACAGTTCAGCTCATCTTCCCCAAATGATTCCTTTCAAATAGATTTGATAGCGAGGAGGGATTGTTTGGTTAAGCTGGCTGATTTATAAGTAAGAGCCTCGTGGCCTGCATATTCAGCTCTGTAATGAAGTTGTCTGAGGTTGGTATTGACAAAGTGCCAGGAAAATACATTGATTTACTGCTTTTTTTACCCCATAATTCATCCTGCATTTTCTTGCTTGTGATGCTGTTACTGCCAAGTTTTCAGCAGCATGCACTATACAGAACTGCCCACTCCTCAAAAATGTTCAGACCACAGTCTGTATGTCTAGCTTGTATTTAAAGCCTTTATATAGGCAAAATATTTTGCAGTAGCAAACCCAAGTCCCAGTACTGTGAGCAAGGGCAGCTGTTGACTCAGGCAGGAGCCAAGAGCTGTATCACTTGAGTGCATTGCAAAGCACACCTGCAGTGCAGGTTCAGCCCAGAGGAATGACCAGATGGGATTTCTGTGGATCTGGGCCACTTTGGCGACTTGGTGATGGTGACCAGTTCTAGCCTTGGTTTTGAAACATTTCCATTACTTGCTGGCCTTTTTGGGAGGACCTGATTGTCACAGCACAGCCTGCCTTTGGGAGTTGCACAACATTGTCCCACAGAGAGCACTGGAAGTGGAGTAGTGTTTCCTGATGGCTGCAAGAGTATCCAGGGTCTCAAGGACAGTGAACAGCTGCCCCACGTTCTGGTCTGTCTCCTCCTCAGCCACCAATGAGGCAATTGTCACAGAAGTTTTGCAGGATCCTGCAAGAAAGGTGATCACAGCAGGGCATCTCTTCCCAATAGTATTCCTCAGTGTTACAGTCTCAAATAGTTGATCAGGGCCAACTGATCCAATACTTTGCTGATGTGATTCAGGACTGTAGCATGAGTAGGAGCTGCTTCTAGTAGGCAATATGTGTGACAGCCCTGCTTTGGAGACAACTTCAATTTAGCAGTATGGTCCCACATTTTATCAGTCTCTGAGCCAGAGAATGAGCCCATTGCTGTTTAGCTTAGTACAACTACAGCCTCTGGGACAGATTTATCTTCAAACAGTACTTTTCTCTCTTTTCCCCTCTCCTGCCTGTACTCCCCTACCTTCACAATCTTAGTTAAATCTTCTGTCACCATCTCCATGTCTGGGCATGTGCAGAGGTAGCTGAGGTGCAGAACCATGCGAAGGCACCTGTAAGTTCCCTCTTCTGTTACTCTTGGGAGTAAAAACAGCCTGTGCAGAATGTACAGATTGGGGCTCCCTTTCTAGAACAATGGCTCTTTCCACTCTTGTCAATGTGCAAGAGGCCACCCAAGGCTGACAGTCTTGGCTTCCTTGGATTGGAACCCTGACTTCCTTCTGGGGTAGCCATGTATGTTAAGGAGTGTTTTGATTGTCTAGTGCTTAATGATGGTGGCAGAAGGGTTGAGCCTTTATGGGTAAAAATCGGGGGGTCAGGCCAACAAGATGGATACCCTGGTGGGAATCTGTTAGAGATCATCCATCCAGGGTGAAGAGGCAGATGAAAGACACTGTAAGCAGCTGGGAATTTCACAGTTGCTAGTCCTTATTCTTGTGGGGAACTTCAACTTAGCAGATGTCTGTTAGAAATACAGCAGAGAGGAAACAGTTGAGAAGGGTCCTGAAGTGTGCAGCTGAACAGAGAGTGTTGGCTGGAACTTTGGAAAAAAAAGAGTTTATGGCAACTCAGGAGGGCAAAAATGTCATGAGGTTTTATGGAGGGAGAAAATCAGAAGGGCCAAAGCCCAGACACCATACTGTCTACTGCCACACAATAAAAAAAATCCTTAAATACATTAGCAACAAATGGATGGCTAAGGAGAATCTCCATCCTTTATTGGATGCCAGAGGAAACACAGTGACAAAGGATGAAGGTAAAGGCTGGGGTACTTATTACCTTGTTTGCCTCAGTCCTGAGTGGACCACAAGTCTTACAAGGAGCAGCTGAAGGAGCTGGGGTTATTTAGCCTGGAGAAAAGAAGGCCCAAGGGAGATCTTATTGCTCTGAAAGGAGGTTGTAGCCAGATGTGGCTTGGTCTCTTCTAGGTAACAAGCAACAGGATGAGAAAGTGGCCTCAGCTTGCACCAGGGAAGGTTCAGATTGGAAAACGTTGTTCACTGTGGTGAAGACATGGTAATCAAGCTTTGGAAAAGGCTGCCCAGGGAAGTGGTGAAGTCACCATCCATAGCTGTATTTAAAAGGACCATGTAGATGTGTCACTCAGAGACATGGTTTAGTGGTGGGCTTGGCTGTGCTGCGTTAACTTGATGATCTTTCCTAAGGATTCTTTTCTAAACAATGCTATGATTATATGGTTCTTAAGAATGGCAGTGAAGCTGAATATTTTTCATCGGTAGAAAAAGTCTATCAGCAGCATGAATAAGCACAGGCAAGCTCTCCTAGGTTGCTTGTGATTTTAAGGTTATGAAACATTGAAAACATTCTCTGAAGCCAGAGGACGTGTGGGTTGCAGAAAGGCAGTAAAGCCCACAGAACAGCAACTGAGACATGATGGGACGTTTTCATGTGACAGTGGATCAGAAATAGTAGCTCAGACTGTTTACCAGATTACATTGTATCAGTTGCTCACTAACAGACTGACTCTCACAGTTTTGCAGCTGAAATTACGCCTTCCTTCAAGTAAATTCGTTGTTAACTGCCTAAGTCCCAGCTGTTTTTGGAGTGTCTACTTACAGTAAAACCCACCACTGGCAAAATTCGGGTAGATGCAGGTAATGAAACCAGTTCAGTTGCCTCCGATGCTAAACCTTTCATTTTTAGGTCATCATTTTTCCTGCAGAGATGACAGAAACCTTCCTTGTTTCTTTCTGGCACAGCTCGACCAGGTGGGACTTTGTGGCCTGTTCAGCAGATGTGAGGGACAGACACTCCTGCCTTGCAGAAGTGTGTGATGGCACAGGCCTGTGCCATCTTTATATCCAGCAGTTTTTTCTCTTCCTGACGTTTGCATTCCCTTCCTCCCACACCCTGCTGTTGCACAAGAGTGCACAAGAAACGTAACAGCAGCCACCCTGGGTTAGTCAAAGCCTTCTATCCTGCTTCTTCAGGGGGCCTGTACAGATAAATAAATATTAAAACACACTTTAAAATGACAACTACAATTTGGGTCCGAAGCTTAATTTACTCCTAAAGTTGTCTTAGGGTTTCTGCTAAAACAGAGTATAAAATATATGGTTTTATTGAATTTAGGCACAGGAGCTAACAAGTGAGACAGGTGGAATGCTAATGCATTTAAAAATAAACCTCAATTTCTAATACAATTTACTTCCACAATCTTCTACTTTGTAAAAAAATTACAGCTTTACATACTAATTGGAAGAAATGCAGTCTTAGAATAGTATCAGAACAAATGCTCTACACACGATAGATTGCTTTCAATTTATTTCTACAATTTCCTTATATAAATGCATTTAATCTGATATATATATATATATATACATATATATATACATTCAGTAAATAAGGCTTTGTATGTAAAGTAACCCAGTACTTCACCACATCCTGTCATTTAATCTAGCTGGCATGAACACAAGCTCTTTTGATCTGTACCAACTATCACGATCTCAGTGTAGATCTCATACTTCCTATCTGTTATGTTTAAAAAGCTTTAATTAGAGAGCTTAAGCTAGTCTTATTGAATTATATTATTTTTCCTCCCTAAACCAAAGATACATCAATCTCAGTTTCCCTCTTTCCGTATACTTTTGCATCTGTATTTTGATTAGAAATCTTATGTTTTCAAAAGAGAAAAGAGTCTATTTTTAGTAGGTTTAAAGCCATTCTAATTTAATCTGAATGTAGAAAAAAAAGGCATTTCCAGAGCATTTTAACTGAAAGGTGAGTCTAAGTTCACTTGGGCTTAGGCTGCCACATACACTGCCCATAAGTTCAGCAAAGTGTAACAGAACTTGGAAAATTTTGGAGGTTACATTTCGTTTCCACAGTGCGAATGTCACTACTGTAGGATTTTTAGTTGATGAAAATCTGGCATAGCCTCAAGACTCTTCTCCTTCTTACCCCATCTAGCAAGTAAGAAAAACAAAACTGGCAGCCAGATAGATACCTTGGTCTCTCTTTCTGATCTCACCATCTGCATTGTAATAAATCACTGTAAAATCCCTATCCCTGCCCTCCCTCCTTGCATACATCTGGTCTCAGCAGAATTCAGACAGAGACATAAATTCCCATAAACAGGGCATTGAGCCAGGCAGCTGCCTGTCACTGTCCTTTTAGGAATGTTTGTCTTTTGATTTACCAGAGGAAACATTGGGTACTCACCCTTCCTCCACCAAGGAACAAGTGCACGTCAGGCAATACTGGCAAGCAGATGGATGTTTGTGCTTCAATTTACTCCTGCTACACCCTCTTCTGGTAACTTGCTGGTCTGCCCACACATGGGATTGTAGATTCATTAAATTACACTGCAAAGAAATTAGATTGCAAATTCATTCGATTACATTGCCAAGAAGTGGGTCTCACAAAAACAAAATGCCTATTCCAAAAGGCCCAAGGTGCCCTTCAGACACACGTGTACTACACACACGAACATCTCCCAAACTGGTCTGCTTGCCAGATTTTTGGACTGATTTTAGAGTCTGTATTTTTACCCTGCCAATGGTTTATTAACCCTTTTGTTACAAGTAGCTTCTAGTAATCTTTGTCATATTCACACCAGATTCATAGCAGAAGAATCTATGCTATATTTTTTCATTACATTGTCTTCTGCATGACATCTCTCAAAGCTTTTTCGGTGGCATTATTTCAGGGAGATGGCCATGGCTGGTCTGTACATCAGGCTGTGGTGCTTTGCATGACCCAGGCTGTATAATGCTTCCAGTGAGGCCAAGACTGCAGGATTTGGCCTCCACGTTTGCTCCACAAAGAACATTGGCTTGGCAGGAATCATTATTTTGTATGTACAGTGGATGAGATGTATCATAATAATGCAGTAATTATGTTAAAGATGCCTGTCACTTTGACTACTTTGGCAAAAATATTCAGGATTGTTTTCTCTTGTTTTAGGAATGCTAGAGAAAAATCAATAATCATTCATAGGCCTCTCAAATGAAATGGTTTCCATTAAGTACCAGATGCCAGTACAGCTTTTCGTGGATAGACTTGTCTATATAGATCCATATATAAAATAATAATGTATTTTCAGAGTGGCATCAGCATAAACCATTTGAATTATATGAGCTGTATCTCAATCAGATTTTGGCTGGGATAAATGTGAATTCTTAACTCCTCACTCACTGCTCTTGAAAACTGAACAGGCAGTGCAGCCATTTTAAGCAGAAAATGAATGCTTTTACACCTAATAATCTCCTGAGTGAATTGGCTCAAGAAATTCCAAGGCTTGGCACTCAGTGTAGGAACTCCCATTACCTGAACAAAAGTACAAATCTGTAGTAGTGCAGAGGCAGTAGGAGCAAATCTGTAACAAATGTAAACCAGTAGAAGGAGTCAGAGCCACACTGTATGACCAGGGAACACTGAGCACGGTCTGTACTGCATTAATGGTCTACATGGATACAATCTTCTACAAACAGAGTTGGCTGAATCTGAACATTGATCAGCATGTGTTGCATTTTCCTTTGATCTTGTAATTGAAACAAAATATTGGGTTTAGGAAATCAGACTCAGGGAACAATTTCTACCTAACATTTGGTAAATCAATTAGTCTATCAATCAAATTCCCTCTCTGTATTTCCTGGTCTGTGACATGTGAGTAATGAGGTAAGAATGAACTAAACATATTGTAAGTAGACATTTGGTATACTAGAACTGCAAAGTATTATTCTATTGAGGAGTGCAAATCTCTGCTACCCTTCAGACTGTTCAATTTCTGAACATTTTGAAAAGAAAACTGTCCTAAATTCCCTTTTATTTACAGTGCATAATTCTGTAGTTGCATAAGTAAAGATGAACATGAGAAAACAATTAAGACTGTTTTTTGAAATAAGAAATGGCTAAGAAAATGCAGTGAAAATTTGTATTATTACACTAAAATATTAGCTCACATTAGGGATACCATTCTCTACCCCAGTGATTCTGGTAGAATCACCTGTGTGTGTCCCACATATAGCTGAAAGGCTCTTAAATAATCCCCATGATTCCTGCTTTTATAATACTCATAAAACCCAAGTTTTTATTCATTTGCAGCTACTTTTGGTCGAAACTGAAAAGTTAAACCTCCAAATCTCCTGTAGGAAAAGGAGAGAAGAAGTAAACAAATAACAATGACATCTGAAGATCTTTAGATATGCTTCCAACTGAGACTAGGGAGAAAGACTCTCATTTGCAGTACACACTGATTTAATTAGAACTGACATAGTATAGCCCTTAGATGATGTAAACCAAATTATTAAAAGGAAGCTCACTTTTGTGGTATTTTTTAAAGCATTGAAGGGGCAAGGAGGTACATTGAAGCTAGGTAAGATCCCCAACTTCTACTCCTGTTTCCCCTAGAGATATAACTCTACCTTCCCCAGCCTTGAGCTTGTCCTTCTCCAGACAAGACCTGCTTTTCCCTTCCTCTAGAAACTCTGCTGCTGAGCAAGCCAGCTCAGCACATTCCCTTCAACCAACCAGCCACAATTTAGTCAGCCACAAACAGACTCCTGGTAACCTATAGCTGGGAGCAGGCCCTCTTCAACTATGATGAAGGACTCCAGTGATCTTATCTTGATCTGCCTTGGAGGGGATAGGCTGCAAAACCTGAGTTACAATCAGCTTCAGATGGGATTATGAACAGGAGGCAAAAAGAGGTCTTTGGCAAGTAATGCCAATACTTTTGATGCAGATACTGACTTCTGCTTTACTATTTATCAGAATGCAAACTTGTAAAATGTGGATCTTATCTTTGGGAGCCACACATGCGTTGGTACAATCTTCCCAGTCAGTGAGCTCTTGCAGTGGAGAAATATTAATCCACTGCATTTTGAACAGATTTATTTGCTGAAATCTTATAGGACCCTAGAATGACTTAGGTTGGAAGGGACCTCAAAGATCCTCTAGTTCTAATCCCCTGCTATGGGCAGGGACACCTTCTGCTAGACTGGGTTGCCCAGAGCCCCATCCAGCCTGGCTTTGAACATTTTCAGGGATGGGGCATTCACTTCTCTGGACAGCCTGCTCCAGTGCCTCGCCACCCTCACAGTTTTTCTTAATACCTAACCTAAAACTATGCTCAGTTTGGATCCAATCCCCTTGTCCTGTCATCACGTGTCCTTGTAAAAAGTCCCTCTCTGTCTTTCTGGTGGGCTCCCTTCAGCTACTGGAGGCTGCAAATTGATCACCTCTAAGCCACTTCTTTTCCAGGCTGAACAACCGATTCCCTCGTAGAAGAGGTGCTTTGTCTCTCCAACCATTGTGGTAGCCTCTTCTGGATTTGTGGAGAAACACAGTGGAAAACACAGGCAATAACACAATTAGAAACCAACTCTCACTTGAGGGTGAGGCAAAGATGTGTAGTGTCAAGCAGGAACCAGTGCAGACCCCCTGGAATGACTCCATGCAATCTCTGGCTTTAGAAGACCATCTCTACACACAGTTTGTACCTCCCTTTGTCCAGGAAGCAACTGCAAGAGTTTGGGAACAGCTGGAGATACGCCATGCCAGCTGTTTATATTCTCCATTCAGAGGGCTCAGTGTCTGGAAAGCACGTTCCTGCTTTAAAAGAGCATCTCCCTCCCCACTGTAGAATCCCAGAAGATAAGGGCCCCAATGTGTGTCTCAAACACTGGTATCTGCATGGCTGTAGAGCCAGTGAATCAGACAGGAATCCCATCAGACAGGAATTCTTGGTAATAACAAAAGACTGTTGGTATTAACACACTGTGAGGAAGAACAAGATGTGACAGGAGAAAGGGGCCATGAGGAGGTAGGGCACCACTTTTCTTGGACAAACATCCTTGCTGAAGTTCTTGGAGGTAAGCACAACATAGCACAGTGCAAGCACAGGAATGAGGGCAAGAATTGGGCATGGGCTCTAAGGGGGATCAAGACCCTTGATAGAATAGACTGTACATGAGAACTAATTTACATACAGAGAAATGAGTCTTCAGGACAGGGAAGCCTATCCATAAAAAGGTATCCCTGCCCTGGACATCAGCTGGATTCCTTTCCTTTTTCCTTTCCTTCTTCCCTTTCCATTCACCTTTCCCTTCTGTCTTTCCTTTCCTTTCCTTCTTCCCTTTCCATTCACCTTTCCCTTCTGTCTTTCCTTTCCTTTCCTTTCCTTTCCTTTCCTTTCCTTTCCTTTCCTTTCCTTTCCTTTCCTTTCCTTTCCTTTCCTTTCCTTTCCTTTCCTTTCCTTTCCTTTCCTTTCCTTTCCTTTCCTTTCCTTTCCTTTCCTTTCCTTTCCTTTCCTTTCCTTCTTCTTTCCTTTCTTTTCCTTCCTTCTTTCTTTCCTTCCTTCTTTCTTTCTTTCTTTCTTTCTTTCTTTTTTTTTTTCTTTCTTTTTTTTTTTTTTTTTTTCGCCTTTCCTTTCGCCTTTCCTTTCCTTTCCTTTCCTTTCCTTTCCTTTCCTTTCCTTTCCTTTCCTTTCCTTTCCTTTCCTTTCCTTTCCTTTCCTTTCCTTTCCTTTCCTTTCCTTTCCTTTCCCCCCCTTTAATTAATCTCTTCCTTTATCTCTTCCGTTTCCCCCTTCCCCTTGAGAGGAATGTTGAATTTGCCTTTACAAATGAGCTGTGGATCTGCCTGTAGATAAGGCTAGCACTGAGAGATAAAAGAAACAATGGGATGGATTCCACCGATTGATGAATGGAAAGAGATATTTGCCTTTACAGACAAACTGTAGGGCTGCTGAAAATGAAATTGGATATCGAAAGATGAAAGAAGCAACGGGGGGAAAACTATGAATTCTATAAGAATTAAAAATTGAAAGGGAAGGTTATACATTAGAGGGGAATTTCAGGTATCAGGCGTTCCGGGAAGTCTGTGCCTCTCAAGTATCTCAGCCAGGGGAAAGAGAGGAAAATGCGGCCGGGAAAATAGGATAAAAAGGAGGCTGCGTCCTCCAAAAATTTGAGAGATCCCAGGGGAATGTCCCATGGCCTCTCCCTTTATTCGAATAAAGCAAAAAGGACTCCTCTGTCTCCTTTTTGGACGTAAACCTCTGGTGTTTGTGGATTAATTATCCTGACACCCTCAACACAAAACCCACTGCCGTGCGCTCACCGTGCATGTCAGATACTGACTTACACCAACTTCTACGCCGAGTGTGTGATTTCCTAATCAAATCTGTTTGTTTGCGAGCCCTGTTGACCGGCTCCCTACAGACCAAGCGCTTTTAGGGAATTCGAACCCTTTCCCTTTAAGGCCGCTTCCGCTGCCGCCGCGGCCTGTGACGTAACTTCCGGTGACGGGCGCGCGTCGCGTCCCTCCGGTTCCGTCCGCCGCCGCCGTGCCCGGAGCCCCCCGCTGGTGCTCGGCCGCCTGCCCCAGGTAAGAGCGGCCACCCCCGGCTGTCTCCCCGGGGCTTCCTGTGGCTTTAGGGCTTTCCTGAGGCCTGGGGAAACGGGCAGGTGCGTTGTCGGGAGGCGGGGCCGCTGTGCGCGCTGCTGGTGGCAGTAGTGGGTGTAATAAACGCGGTTTATGGAATCACGGCGTGCTTTGGGTTGGAAGGGATTTTAAAGATCGTGTCGTGCCAAACCCCCGGCTATGGACAGCGACGCCTTCCACTAGGAGAGATTTAAGAGTTCCGTCCTGCCTAGCCTGGCATGTTTAATGTGTGACATGTTTACGGCCTGTTAATGCATACGTTAAAAAAAGAACACGGGCTTTAGGGTTCTTTTGCGTTTTTTTGAGGATGGATGTTCTGTAGGCAGCAAACGGACACGTTTCTGTTAAAAATTAACAAAATTAAGTCTTGCGATTTGAGGAGCCTTGAGAGCTTGGCAAAGTTTTTCAAAGAGAAGGCCCAGCGTGCATATACAGGCCATTAAAACTGTTAAGCAGCACCTACCAGAAAGGCAGGTGGTACTTAAAGTTAAAGGCATTTAAAGTGCCTTGTAATGAAACTTCTTTGTCTCTCCTGTTGCTGCAAAGACCAAAATGTCCCCTGTTGGGAAGGATAAGGATTTGACAGGAGGGTCTCACAGGTATGTATGTGTTGCAGAAAGATCTTTGAATGTAGAATCTGAAGAAAGAATTGTAATTATAGGAAGTTTTGATATAGAAGAAAAGAATTGCTGAGTCTTACTGGGTAACTAAACGGCAAAGAGCAAGTAAGTTGGAAGAGGCTTTTTATGACTTAAAGCAAAGGATAAATCCGCGTCAAACAAAAGATGCTTTTACTGAGCAAAAAGATTTTCACAGGCAAACAAGAAAGCCAATGTTGCAAGTAGAGAAAAGATCTCAGAATTTTCCACTGCAAGAAAACTGAAAAACAACTTCTAGCTTAAACTGTAGCATACTAACCTTTTGCGATTAGAAAATAGTAACATGAATATAGTAATGTTATCAGTTAGGATAGGCTATAGATAATAGTAAAAGTATTGATTGTTTGTCATGTATTAAGATGCTCTGTAGTGAAAATACATATAATATAATGCATATAATATATAACGCATTGTAACCAGAACTAGAAAAGGTTCAGACGAACCTACAGCTGTGGCTAAAAAGGCTGTGGGCTGGGCTCTTGTCACCCACGACCCGTGAATTGCTGTATCATTTGGATATAATAAACAGCATTTTAAAGAGCTACCTGGACCCCGCATCCCTCATTTTTGGCTCTTACAGCCCCCCTTCCTTAGGCTTTGCCACAGCTTTCTGACCACAGGCTGAATTGCTGCCAGCGTCGTGGAATGGACTTTGACTAGCAAATTAAACTTTAGATGATGCCAACTAAAAGGCCTCACTTTTGAGACAAACAAAAATGGAAGAACTGGATTTTAAAATCAACATTGAAATGTTTTGGCGTATTTCTTGATTTTAAAAGTATAAAAAACCACTTCAAATCTAAAATACCTGGATATTGCTAATCCTGTGGCAGTATGACTGTTGGTAAAGAAATGAGGAAACACTCAACCCAGGGCTCTTCTCCAGAGTGTGAAAAACTTGAAATTCATTGGTAGAATTTTCAGGCTTCATATCAGAAAAGCAGTGCACAAGTCACATAAACCTTTCTGATAATTGTCCTTCTCTTTGAAGTGGTTTAAGATTCTTGGCATTGTTTTTTCGTCTGTGGTCTGCTTTTCCTCTAAATAAATACACAGTACACTGGAATGGACTGGCCACCGTATCTGCAGGTAGATGGTTTTTTCCCACATCAGTAAAATCGATGCTAAGAATACAAATATCTCATTGTTACTGCGTTATATTGAACCAAAAAATGGGTAAACATGCTTCTAATAGTGAACAGCCAAATAAAAATAATAGCACAGCAGAATAAAAACCAGCTAAATACAGATTTGAATTGCTGTTCAAAATGGTACAGAGAGGCGCTGCATGAATTGCAAATACAGAAAGTTGCATTCTGGTAAAGGGAAGTGCTCCTTCATGTATTGTGGAACTAGTGGCTAAAGGAAACTAGGTCAGCAGTTTAAAAGGATTGAAAAAACCTCTTGGCTTTAATTCCAGATATTCATATTCATGGTGCTAATACCAGTGGAGAGTGGCAGCAGGTTTTAGAAGTAGTAAACTCTCCATAGTTTACAAGTATACAGGAGGTGTAAACTGCAGGCAGTTCATTTCCTTTTTGGCAGGACAGTATTCAGTATTGATTGTTGTCCCCACTGTTTGTAAACTGATTTGTCCAAGGAGACAGTCTTTTGCTGCACAAGAAGTTCCTGGTAGGTCCAGTACCAAGAAAAGTATGTGTTTTAAAGACCAGTCAGACAAATTTAGTATCACTTTGGAGTGAACTTGAACTGAAGTGTGACAGCATATCTGAGTGTAGGAGCTTTTATGAAAACCTCTCATGAACAAGTGTTCTGCACATACATGAAGAAACCTGTTTTTATTATTGTACTTATTCTGGGTATACTGATGGGTTGGAGCTGAACAAGAGCCAGGTTATATTGGATTTGTTCAGAAGAAGAAACCACTGTGTCATCAAAGATGCAGAATTTGGGACAGTTGATTACAGAAAGTAAAAATGTTTTATGAATTGTGCAGATGGAGTTGAAGGTTTGCATCAATGGATGTAGATGGGGCTGTGGTGAATGAAGGATATTTGATCCAAGCTGAGGTAACTGTTTTCCCATGGGATATCCACTATTGGCTGAAGTGTAAATGAGCCTGTAATATTATTTTCTCCCTTAAAATTTTAATCTCCTTTTAAAACTCTATACAATAGCTAGGTGAGAATAACCTTTGCAAATCCTTTGAAGCTCAAGTGACTCAGCGCCATCAGCAAGAGACTGATAGATGTGAGCTGTTTTATAGGATGGCTCTGTGCAGGCTTTTATGGTGGCTGGAGCCTGGCTTTGAAGGCAGGGATTTCTTGGCTGTTTCCCAATTGTAATGCAGTGCAAATTGTGCCCTGCTTCACTACCATGGCTTGAGTTGAAATATTTTTAAGAGGATCGAGATAAGCCTACTGGTGTATACCTGATACTTAATTGTAGGCTTTTTTACTTTTGCAGTGGAAATCTTTCTTGCAAACAGGATTGTGAGTTGGCATTGCAAGAGTGCTCTAATTGTACTAGATTGCTTTGCAGCTGCCCCAAGCTGGCTTGAAAGGACAAAGCAAAGCAGGCCTGTGGACACGGTGTTGACTAGTGGGCAAGTCATTATTTATTATCAGCAGTAATGCTTGTCTGTCACAGATTAGAGCCTTTCTTACTCAGAACTTTGCAAACATGGATTTCTCTGCCCTAAGGAGTTTTGTGGCCAAAGAACTTAATCCTCATCTCTGGTAGCTTTAAATTTAGGATGCTGATTGTTCCGTTGCCCTACAGCCACTGCAGTGAACTACAGTGTTAGAGCAGAAGTTACACTTTGCTGGACTTGCACATCAACTGCATTCACTACAGGTAGTGAGTCAGAACTCACAAGAGGGAGGACAGTGCCAGTTTTCAGGAGCTGACAGAGATGGTTTGCCATATCGATGACGTGCATGTGTTTATTTTGAATTTGGGAGCAGTTTTATGTGTCCTGATCAAAAGGTTTTGGGTTTGTTTCTGTTTTCTCTAATTTGTTTTTTTCCTCTATGCAATCTCTAAATATCCACGAAAAGAAGAAATAATCTAATTACCTAATCTCATTTTTGTTAGGTGAATAATCAGAAAAAGTAAAAGATCTGAGCTACGTATGAAGAAAAGGCCTTTTAGTGCGTAAGGAATATGTAAGAATTAACATGATGAGTGAATTGTAGTATTTAGCAGAATGCTAAATTGCTTTTTGTCTTCTGTTTACATGTTACAAAATGTTTTAAATACACCACTTTTATCCTGAACTCGCAGTTTTAATTCCAGTTGAAAACCATGTGCGTGATGCTAACACCGAGCATTTTTCATTTCTGCTTAAGTGGTTTCCTATTGCCGTGTTGACAGATGCATGTAGCTTCCACTGCTTTCACAATGTATCCTCAGCAAAATCTCTCATAGAAGTACTTATGGCCTAGTTAGAGTTTATATCTTTCAGTATGACAGGATTTTGCTGGAGGAAAGGGGGCGTGAGCAGGAAGGGAAGTTTGTTTTTGTTTGTTAAGTCAGCTGGCAACTGCTTCCTAAGGCTTATGTTAAATCACCTCTAGATATATTAAAAGATTATTTATAAAAGCCAGCTGAAAATTGACTGCAGTTTCTCTTTTTTCCTGGGTGTGCTTTTCTTGAAAGGGGTCTGTAGTTCTTCTCTTTGTTGTCCTGGAAGAAAAATATAGTTAATTTTGCTAGTAGTATTGTGCACAACCATCTGTATTTTATTTGTTTTTATTTCGTATACCTTAATATGGCATTTAACTTGTTGTATCTTAGATAAGTAGTCATGTTAATGCTGCAGCAAACTGCTTTTGATTGTTACCTGTGTAGTTGTGCTTATAGAGTCTGCAGAAGATGGCACATTTTCTTTCTCCTTTTCATATTTGTGTCTTTTCTGTGGTTCATTAATAATGTCTGTTATTTCCATCCCTTTTTGCAGTTTGTATTATCTACTTTGGTTTATAGTATATTGATATGTTGATTGCAAAGAGAGCAAGGTGTTCCTTGTTTCCTAAGGAGTTTATGGAAATTCAGTAATCTTTCTGAATAAAAGAGAATTTATTCAGAATTTTTCAGAAATTTCAGAATATTCGGAAATTTTACACCTATGGAAACTTATAAACATTTTTTAAACAGACCTAAATGCAATGCATAAATTTTCTCATGAAAATGGTTTACTTTTGCAATCTAAAGTCCTTCCTCAAATACACATTCTTATGGTTTTTTTCCCAAAAACATGGCAGCTCAGGGTTATTAAAAGGGAAGTTTGTTTCTGGTTAAGTTGGTGTTATGAAGTTGTAGAACATTTGTCATCACAGTTCTTTTGCCCCAGTGTCCTTAATCAAAGAAGTCAGTTTCTTTTGTATTTTATATTTATGGGTTATGAACTTTTCTTTGCATTCTCAAAATTAAAGATCTTTTAAAGTGTTACCAGTGTAACACAAGCACAGGTTATGTGTTGTGTATCATAGGTCTTATTGCTTGATAATGAAATTCTTATTTCCTTTAGAATTACCACATTACTTACCTAGCTAGAATTTTTCATTACTTCTCTTATCTGAATATTTCTACTATCCTTCATTTTTAAAGTGGGAACTCAGTGCCAAATAAAATCTGGTTGAAAGTCAGTAAATTCAAATCAGAAAACCTGTCTAATAAACGTTGTCTTCAGAGACTGACTTAGGTTTACTTGTTCAAAATACAAAAAAAAACCACTTGAAGAACTTTGAGGAAAAGTTTGTTTGTTTGTTTTGTAATAACTGCTGAGGGCAGTGTAGCTTCTGGGTATGTTTAGAGTCTTGGAGTTCCTCCTATCCTTGGCTTTATCATTCTGCAGGTGTGAGTACACAACCCATGTGTTCATTTTGGCAGAAGCAATTGTTTGGAGTTTCTGGTGGACACGTTTTCTAATGTAGTTTGCTCTTGTTGTTAATGTTACCAAAATTATTTTAGGCTGTTGACTGCTGCCTCATTGTTGGCATGTGCCAACACTGGGACATATCCTGTTTAGAGATTACTTATGCTGAAACAACAATGTAATGAAAAGAGGGAGATCTCTACACAGCAGGAGTAGGAACTTGCTAGTTTCTGTTGATGTGAGACACCAATGATAGCAAAATGTATTTGTTACCTTTTCCTTCTATATTCCTATTCTTCTTCTGTCTTATTCCTTAAGTGTAACTTGATATACTGGAAAGAATTTCAAATATCTGACTGTTTATCCTTGTAAAACAGCTCCAGTTAATTTTGGTAACACATACTTGCTACAGGCTTTTGCTAGTTCTTTTTTCTGTTCTTGCTGGTGCTGGATACACTGAATAAGGAAGAGAGATAAATTGGAATTTACCACTACGCTCATGCCTGCCCATCAAATCAAGACCATAGTGGGTTAAGTGGTGTTAAGATCTGTAGGTGATTGTTGGATTGGATTACTTTTCTCCCTGTTTATGTAAGTGTAGGGAACATGCCTTGACAGACACCTTCTAGCAAAACTTAGTTCTATTAATGACAGGAAAAATCTAGTTTCTTTTGTAGCTTTGAGGGGTTTTTAATGCTGTATTATATGACTAAAGGTTAACAACAAACATTGTTTCTGAACCCTTTTAACCAACCTAACATGGCAGATTACAAAGCAGGTGGTTGGGAGGATAGAACGAAACACAAACAGTGTTATTATGAATGTCAGAAATAATTGTATTGATGCTTTGCCTTTCTGTGGGCAGCATCTTGTGGATCCAGCTCAGCTTTCTTCCTTGGGTCTGCCACAGCTGAGGGAAGTAATATTTATGTGTGTGTTGTGTGGGTCACATGCTGGGGTAGAGATGGGACCTTTGGCATGGTTGGCATTGCGATTCTGTACTCAGTGTGAAAACCAGCTCTGACCAGGATGAGCAGTCATGCAGCTGAGTAGGATTGTAATTCTTAACTGTGCAAACAATAGCAGTGAAACTGGGCTTGTTAACTAGCTGATCATATTTCTAGAATCACACTGGTGTGGTTAAAACTGAAGTTGCAGACAAGCTTGAATAGCTCCACACTGTTTTTTCTCCCAACCATCTTCCTTTTTGACCTCCAAGAGACAATATAAATAAAAATAAACCTCTCTCATACATCCCATGCTCTTGCAGGGAAAGGGAAAGATCAAATTGTTATCTAAAACGAACTCCAGTGCTGTGACACCTCTTTTCTGTTTGTACTTGACTGTGTGGCTTGATGTTCATAGATAAAGTGCAATTTCTCCGAATTCTATTCCCTTCCTCTTGTACTCAGCACCTGGAGAGTGGGATTACCACACTGATTCTAAGAAGAAAAGTCTGCAGTGATCCAGGTGCTCCCACTGTTCTTTATGCAGCTCACCAAATAGACAGGAAAATTACATATTTCTTCTCTTTTTTCCTTAGATAATTTGGAAAGTTGTTGCTCAGTAGAAGTTGTAGAAAATAAAATAGCTTTAAGTAACATTAACTCCCCAAGATAATAGATGATTTGTGATTTGAGAGGAGTTAAAGATACTGATTATAAACCAGAAGCCAGATGGCATGGCGGTAGCCATACCATGGTACTATAAATTCTGGGAACAAGAAAGGGGTGCTTTGGGATTTTTCACATCTTCTTTCCTAGTTCCTGTGCACTGATGTGTTGACAAGATTGCAAGAGTAATCTGAAATCTCAAAATCAACTCAGCTTTGTTAAAGATAGAGTTGTATTAGGGATTATAGTACCCCATAGGGACTTGAGAAAATGGGGTACAGGGTTCACAAGAAGAATTTTTTTGATCTACTCCTGAATGAACTGACCATGACATAACTGGTGCTGAAGTAAAGTCTGTTCCTAAGACAGACTGAAGCTGTATCCCTATTGGTTTGGTTTGTGGTTTGTTTTTCTTTTTTGGTTAGTTAATTAGTTAGTTTTGGTTTTGGTTTTGTTTTTCCTGGTGTCCTGCCTGCTGCTTGATGCAGCTCTTTATATAGTGCAATTTATAGAGCACTTCTTTTAAACATGCAAATAATTTCTTTCTATCACAAATCATAAAAGCTAAATAGTGTTTTAGGACCATTGCAAGAATAGGTACTAAATTCATGTAAATTGTAATGCTTCTTCATGCCATTTTGCACAGGAGTTAGGAGATATCTCTGAAATTACAGGACCTTTAATTGTGATGCTGCTGACATTACCTGTTAGAACTCTTCACATGTAGGCATTTCTTATAATGTTTAATGAATGAATGCTAATGCTTTGTGTTGTAAATTACAGTCTTTTGACTCTGTAGGTACTTAATGAAATGGTTTATTATTTTTGTTTCCACTTTCCAGATGGAAATGTCAGAAGATGATAATAACATGGAAGAATACCCCACTGAAATTCATGATTATCTTGCAGCATTTGAAAAGTCTCTTAATTCTGTAGATGAGATGCTGAAGACAATGATGTCAGTTTCTAGGAGTGAGCTTTTGCAAAAGGTAAGTTATCTTCCTTTTGGAAACCTTTTCCTTATTAATACACAAATACTTGAGAGCCTGAACTGAAATAAAAGGGTCTGTTAGGCCAGCCACTGCACTGAGAAATAACAAAAAATTGCATTCCTACGCTTGACACCTACTGTTAAATTCTTACATTTCTAAGAAATCCAGATAGTCTTACAAGCTCAATAATGAAACACATGGTCTTCCAAGCTGATAAGTGATAATCTTACCTGTGAGCCATTTAGCTCGAGGACATTATAACTTAATCCTGGCCTTCCTTAACATGATCTTCCATAATGGAGAGGTCATTCACATTTTTGACTGAGACTTCTTCACAACAAACTGAATGTAAGTGATGTACCCAGCTGGATGTAAAGGTGAACTGGCAAAAGTAAGAATTGATCTGATTCCAGAAGTCTAGACTTGCAGGACCTGAGCTGTCTCCTCTAGCTGTGCTATAAGCATAAGCAAAATGTGACTTTTTATCAGAGCAAGGTAGTGCCTGAGAATTTCCTGTAAGCATCTCTGTCTTGTAACATTTAAAGCCTAATGTGTAATTTCTTTCTGTAGGGCAAGAAAAAGCACGTGAGGGAACTTCTTTATCCTGTGAGGATTTCTTACACAAATAAATTATGAAGAAAACCATCTTGACAACACAGATCTTTTGACAGTATCCGTGTTAGAACTAGTGAGCTGTACAATGATGTTATCAGAGTTTATGGAAGCTGTGTAGGACTAAAATAATAAATTGACTTTGACAGTCAAGGGAAACAAAAACCCCTTCATTACCTTTTATTCTTCCTTTGCTTTATATCCATAAGTATTCTAGCATGCACTGAGAGCACAGTCTGTTATGTGTCGTGTTAACATTCATTGATTGTGTATTATCGTTTGAGTTTCAGCAACTTTTAAACTTTTTTTCCTTTCATTCTTAGCAGCAACTATTTTGAATTAAGTTTCTGTGGAAAAACGAGGACTTATTTCTGACTATGGGAGCAGTAGTCCAAGAGCTACATCTAAGGGATTGTGCTTTTGCTTGTTTGGGACTGTGGCATTTAACTTCATACTGCAAGAATTGCATGAATACTGGGAGAGGAGAGAATGAATGGTCCTGTGATGGCATGGAAATAAGGCATAAACATAGTCTCAGTGAACTTGTGTTGCAAAAATGTGCTCCTCCAGTGTGTATGCTTTTATTCATACATTCACAATTATGCAATGTGCACGTTACTACAGTCTGTTCATATCTTGCTTAAAATCTTCAAATATAATGGTTTTTTTTCGTTCTAGTTAGATCCTCTTGAGCAAGCAAAGCTGGATTTGGTTTCAGTGTACACATTAAATTCTATGTTCTGGGGTAAGTATGTGGTAAAAGGGAAAACGTAGTATTTATGATTACCACTTGAACACCTAGACAGCTGCAAACACTAAATAATCCTATCTCATAGCTTAATAATTAAAAACTTGTAATTACCTTGAAGACTGACATTATTGCCATCCATAGGGTAAATGATGTTGAAACTCTGAATCAAAAATCTGTATTTAGAAAAGCTGATTTTGTATATGCATGAGTATGTTTCTGGTTTCTTTGTGACAACCTTTTCTGTCTTTTAAAGGACTGAAAGTTTAACCATTTTAGTTGTTTGAGGGTATTTTAGCTGCAATATTTGTTAATAGTTCGTCAGATACTTAATGACACAGTTAACAATTCTTATTAATGATTTTTGTGTGGAAGCTTTGATTTTCCTATGTGACTGCTTGATACGGTCCTCAGTCATAGACAGCCTTCAGTTTCAAAAAAATTTGGTTTTTTTCTTTTAGTATACTTGGCTACCCAGGGAATCAATCCAAAGGAACATCCAGTGAAACAAGAACTGGTGAGTTGCTTATGCTGCTACTTGTGCAGGATGGTTAGCCCAAATAGAAGTTAAATAATGTTTATATCTACATTTAAAAATGATACATTGTTGTAATAGCATGCATATGCTACATAGTGTTACGTAGCTATATATATCCTCTGCTGGGCTCTCTCAATTAAGAAAGTAATTTTTTTTATTTTTAAACAGTACTGTTTAAAGTTGTAGAATCTGATGAAATTAGAAAAGGGTGATGAATGATATAATCTTTTCTTTTTTTCCACCTTTGTTTGAGAATCAGATTCTGTACAGAGCAGCTTTTCACTTGTATCTCTGAAATGGAAAAATGTTACGTGCCTGATAATAATTTATAACTTCCAATGTGGCCTTTTTTTCCTTATAAATACTTGGAATCATGTTAATCTCTGGGGCTGCCTTTTCTAACTTTTGTATGACTCTAAAAGTGTAGTGTGGCTGATTTACTAGCGAAGACGGGAAAGTGCCCCCCTCCCCCTTCCAAGCCCTCCATTAATTCATTTTCTCAGCAGTAAAGAATCCAGTTCAGCAACAAAGCTAAAAGCTTTTTTGGCACCAATTGTATGTGTATTGTCCAGTAATTCTGCATTAGTGACATATTTATGACCTATAATAAATCTTTAGTTTTGTCTTTATATTCCATTTAGATGCATGACTACAGTATAGAAGGCCAGCTATCTTGAAAATTCTGCTGACTTAAAAAACAGAATCATTTAGCCCAAAGGAAAACCAGAAATCAAAACTTCTCACTACTCATTTTAATTCCTGAATAAATGAAAATATTAAATCTCAGCAGATGTAAAATAGTTAGCTTAAATGTAATCCTTACATAACCAGTGGAATGGAAGAGAGGACTGAAAAACGTGGAAAACTAGCCTGAATAACAAGAATACTTCTACTTTTAATTTTGTGAGGTTTTCAGTAGTCTAGACTGTATCATATTAAAAAATGCATCAGTTAATATTTCATGAGCTTTCTGTCAGTTTTTTGTTCCTCCTATATTATATAGTGTCTGAATATTGTGCTAATTTGGTGATACTAAAAACTCTTATCTCTTCTGCTGTGAATATTTTATGTGTGTATTTTGCTTCACAACTGCCATTTTAACTCTGAAGAAAGAGTGAATATTTTCATAGCCTAGATTGTTGCTCAGATCTCTTTTCCTTTTTCAAGTATTAAGGTCGAATTTATGCACATTTCTTCCTTGCAAAGGCATTGTAATGTTCTTATTCATGTGGAAAGGGAATTAAAAAAGACTGTTCTGTCACGATTATTTTGTTTTTAGAATTGCTCTCCTTGTGTACATACAGGTATTCAAACTCTACTAATAAAACTCACATTCAAGCTATCAGAATTAATTTCTTTTGTCAAGTTGACATTTTCCAGCTCCTTCTCTCATTGTTAATACGTGTAGGTTTGCCATCTGTTCTCATTAGCCATCTCAGTCACCAAAGAAATATTATGGCTGATCATGATTTCAGACCCTGTAAAGCACTCCTAGTTAAAGCTGTGTTTTTGATACAGAAAGGGTGGCCAAGTTTTTGACAGTTGCTTAATAATGATCACTGAAGAGTTGAAAATCAGTTGTGTTGTGTAAGTCTTGTAACTTTTGTTCCAGATTCAAACAGGTGGCAATGACTCTGTGAGAAATGTGTGGGTTACATATCTAAATTTATTTTAGCAGTATCCACATGTGTTCTGTTAATCCACATTTATAATTCAGGTATCAGGTAGAGTGCTACATATATGTGTATATATATGTTACTGTTTGTATGACAGTAGCACTCAAAGGCCCTACAGTTAAAGACCATATTAGGCTAAATATGTAGACCTGAAATCTGTAAACTAAATTGTTAAATATTTTGCAGAGTTACTGTAAGTGTACTCCCTAGTCAGTGAAGAGAAGCAGGCACTTATGTGAGGGGGATTCTCATCTTAAAGCTGCTTAGTACCCTCTCAAAGTTATTTTCTTTATTTGTTGCAGGAGCAGATGAGGATGAGTAGGCACAAAAATGAGATTGTTAAGCTGGGAGGGTATAATTCTGTAGGGCTGAGTCCAAGTCATGGTTTGGTCAAAAAAAGTCCCCATAAACACCAAATAACTTAGGTAGGCTAAGATATGTCAAGAAGGCATCCCCTTTTCCCTGGAAACAGGTCTGTATTGTTCTTTATGGCCATAGAATGATCTTCTGATATATCTGGAAATTCATCAGGCTGCCCAAACTAAGTTCTTTCATAAGCCCCCTTGACCATTTCAGGAACTTAACCCCTAGACTTCTGGGTAGTTGCATGTGTAATGCTTGTACCGTCTTTGATTTTGTGTAAGATGCTTTTTTAGCTTTGCTTGGACTTGCTGAATTTTATTATTTCTTTTGTTGGCAGTAGTCAGGCAGTATAATTCATCCATAAATGTCAAATACCTAAATATTATTTTGGCATCTTTATGTAGGTCAAACTCCAAACTGAGTTCAGTATTTTATTTTCTAACTTTGCTTGCAGGATCAGTTCCCATATCTCTGCAAATTAGATGCAGAGTCTGCATCCCTGTAGAGCTTTGTGCTCCTGTTATAGCGAGTGTGATGCAGATGGTATGGTAGGTACCTGTGATGGAAAATATGCTAAAGGGAAGACTCCAGTTTGCAGAGGGCCTGGTATATTTATTTAAGTATGTTATTCTTCTAGATATTAAAGTTCTAGAAATGTACAGTGTGGGGAGCTTCTACTCATTGACTCATTTTAGCTGTAATCTTGGGAGAATGGTTTGCAATACTTTTCCTTTTTTTTCCCTCCCTAGGAGAGAATAAGAACATACATGAACAAGGTCAAAGAAATAACAGACAAGAAAAAGGCATCCAAACTCGATAAAGGAGCTGCTTCTAGATTTATAAAAAATGCACTCTGGGAACCAAATGCAGAAAATGAACATAGTTCCCAAACTTCTGCTAAAGGAAAAAAGTTACAGAGGGACTGAATCTTTTTTCCTCTTGTAGGAATTGCAGACACCTAGAACTTACTTGGAAATGTTTTGCATATTGCATGCATCTCATAGAAGTGCTGTACAACAAGTTGATTTATAGTCATGAACTTTACAGGATTGTATTTTGTCCAGAACACTTGTCACTGAGGTGGTCACATTGAATGTGTATCTGAAAGTGCCATTTGATGCACATTTGACATTTCATTACTCAAATGATAATGACCTGACATATACTTGCTGGTAATAAATACTAGTGATATTTTGTTTATAATGCCTATGATTTCAATATTTTTTTAATGATTTATTGACACTTTTTTATGTCCTCAACCTTCTCAATATTAAAAAATTTTAAACACTGCTATCCAGTCTGTGATGTTAACGAAAGAGAATTGTGTGAAATGCCATATTTGTGGAGTTTTGTATGGTTTATTCACTGTGTTAAACTATTTCAGCCTTTCAGCTTGAATATGTGCAATATTCCCTTACCTCTGTTGCCTCTGAGAAAGCAGGTCTTCAAGAGCCACAAGCAGACATCCTGAATTCCACTCTAAGCCCCTGTGTCTAGTCAGTGGAAAAGTTAGATATCCCCTAAAGACAGTATGTAGGGTCCAAAAAAAGGAGCAGGCTGGGAGTATCTACTAGGAAACAGCACATGGAGGAAGTTGATGGAATTTTGACTGCAGTGCCCATCCCTTAGTGCTGATGCTCGGAGAAATGTGCTCTGGGGTGGTTGGAGTGTTGCCATCTATTGGTGTTTCTCAGATCTTCATTAGGGAAAGCATCCTCTGGTACAATAAAAACTGCTGATTCATCTTGCAAATACTGTATTTTTACTCAAAATGTGAAGCTTTGTTTAGGAAAGGAGGGGTGATAGGTGGGTTCAGTTTTCAATATGCCACAGTGCAAAGTTCAATTGTCTGCCCAAAAGCTATTTAACAATTAGCAAGGAATTAAAAATTACGAAGGAAAAATAGGTGATTTAGCTCATAAAAATGCAGTTTGGGTAGCAGTCCATACAAGTGTTTGGGAAATGTTAGTGTGAAAGATTAAATGATAAGAACAAAGGAATCCACTATAGCTCTAGTACTGCAAGCTGAAAGATGTTCAGTGGATGATTACTGTCCTTGGCACTGTACTGCAGCAGGCAGTGCAGAGTGTGAACTGAATTGAATTATACTAAAATGAAGATTTTTCTCTATTTACTATTTAAAAATACTTATTTGAAAGTAAAAATTCAATGCATTGACAAGTTTATGAAACTCATTACATGTCTAGAAATTTTTAGTGACTGGTATGAATTTACCTATTTTTATTTACAATAAACTCTTCAGGTAAATAACAATGCCTTCAATCCATCTGTCAGGAGAGCTATTTAGGGTACCTAACCTTGGTGCCTCAAATCACAGGACTGCTTATGTGAGTATGCATGTCAAAGCTAAAATGACAGTGCTTTACTTCTTCAGGTTAATGTCATGGTTGTGTCAAATGAAGGAGCTGTTGGACTGGGAGGGGTTTTTTTGTTTAGGTTAAAAATTCAAAAGAGCCAAAGTGTGTTCTTGACCAAAAGTAACACATTTATGTAAAGCAGGTCTTCTAAATAGGTTTGGATGGTGTTTATTTGGAAGTCTATGTGCCCTGTCTCATACCCCTTTTAACCTGGTACTGCAGATGGCAGTATTAGGCTGTTATGAATAGACTTTTGGACTAGGTATGAATGTTGAGGTCTGCATGTACAAAGCACGGGGTTCAAAACATTAATCTCAAACGCACTGATCTAAAAAAAAAAAAAAAAAATTCTTTTTTTTTTGGATGTTCATTGGAAGAGTGGGGAAGAGGGTTGGATACAAGTGGTCTGAAGTAGCACAAACCAGAGCACTTTAATACAGAAATTTTCTGGGAGATAACATCATTTGCTTTGAGAGGCATTGTCTTGAGGAAATGAGTAGCTCAGCTTGTACTTATGCACAGTGCTGTTAATTAAAAGGGGATTGGAGAACATTTCCATTACATGATTTTCCTCTTAAACTTCAATTATAGGTTTTGTTTTAAAAGGATAATTTCTGAAAAGGATCATAATTCATTGTCCAGTAAAGTACACAGGTTTCATTGGTAAATGTTTAAACAAGAGTAATGCAAGACTATTAGCTAAGACTTAATGAGGTAGAAGTCCATCTGGCATAATTAATTATATGCAGGTATTTGACATTTGTAATAGGGCAGTTTAAATGGATATATAGCATATGCAATTTTGTGAAATTTTTTTTAAGACTTGCATCATTCAGTAAGGCTGTTAATTGTGTGGATTGTGGCTTTGGTTTTCTGACACAACACAACCCAGACAAATACCCCACAAACTAAGAATCCTCACCCTGTACTTATTATTCACTAAAAGCCCTATTAGAAAGAAGCCTGAAATCATGATTATGAATGCTAAGTGGTTTTAATATAATTGAAGTGATTACTTTGTTAAAGATTTTGTTTTGGTTTAATGAGTTCTTAGAACTTTTCTTGCCTTCCACTCTTTGCACCAAGGAAGTGGTGAGGTTGGTGAGAGAATGTGAAGTTAGCAGCTGGGACTAGAATTTGGTATGAGGTTGCATGGGGAATTTTCCAAGTTCACAAAAGTGTATTTCAGTAGAGAAATGAAAATGCATCTCAGGATGTTAAATCCCACTCTTGTTAGTGGCAAATAACTACATAAAAACAGCAATTTGGCATTAACTGTCCTAGCCATATAAGGAGATTTTTACTGTAACAAAATGACTATTTGACATGAGAAACTAGGTATTCTCCGAACTGTGTGAAGTTTCCACAGATCTACTCCTAGAAAACATTTCTCTGACAGAGTTTACTGTGGCTGTAAACAGAGGGGGAATTTTCCTAGGGCTGAAATTTCCAGCCTTAAAAATGCTAGCCATATGACTTGGGAAGTCAACGTATCAATGAGGCTTGTTTCTACTCCTTCAGTATTTTTATTACTGCAGAACTGCATTCCTAAGAGTTTGTTTTTTATTAAGTCATCTTATTTTTCCTGGCCTTGAAAATCAGCTAACATAGAGCTTTGTCAAAAACTGTCAGTGTTGCAATTATATTGAAAATCTTCTCAAACATATTTATCTGGAATAATAAAAGCTAAGCAAACAAAATTCTCTCAGGATTAAGAATTTTCTTGGGTTTAAGAGGGTAGATTGATACTCAGTTTTTAATTACAGGGCTGGGAGCATTTTTACAAATGTAAAGGGAAATCCTAGTTTTCATAGTAAATGACATACGTTACCCAGGAAGTGATGGTGACCTGTTTCTGCAACTCTGGAATGAGAGACCTTGGTTCCCTAGATCAAGGCTTGAGTCTAGTCTCAGCCACAGAAGGCTTTTGGGAGGCATGAACAGCAGACTCCACTCTAACTGGAAACATGGGTGGAGTTATATTGGTGGAAGTGGCACCTGTGGCACAGGGTTTCCAGCTTAGACGTGCCAAAATAATTGAAAGTGGTTGCATCCCAAATGTGTACAGGTTATTAATTTCTCGTAAACTAAGATGTAAATATGTCAAAACAGGGCATTATTAGTTTATATTATTTTTTATGCTTCTTAGACATTTACTTGCCAGTGATTAAAAAAAAAAGGTGTTAAACTACATCAGTTAGAGAAAACATATAATTTGTCATTTTTGAATTACACATGATACACATTTTTAAAAAAATTCATTTAAGTTCTGCAGTGGGACAAGGTAATTTCCTTTTTCCTAATCTGTTTTGAGTGTTATTTCTTACACAAAGTTTCAGAAAGTTCACATGAATGCTTTTGTTTTGCAGACCACTCTTAGCATTAGTGGTAGTTTGGGGGTTTTTTTCTTCGATTTCTGATTTCCAGTGGGATATACTTGTGATATTTTATTGATAATACCAACAGTTTATCTTTTTGCTAACTTTTAACCTTCCCTGCAGCAGAAGATTACAGATCTATGGCATATTTAGTGCTGGTGATCTAAGAAGCAGACCTTGAACTGCACCGTTTTCATCAGCTGTACCAAAGGGGAAAGAGCAAAAGCTTGTTTTTACTACTAAGCTGAGTGAATATGGCATGGAAATCTTGTAATGGCAAGGTATCAATTTGTCAAGTGATATATTTCAAAGGGGATACTAAATTTGACTGTGAATAAAAAGCTTTATAAATGGAACATTTAAGAGGCTATCTTTTACTTTTCAGTGTAGGGTTGCCTTGACATGCATCATTTCAATTTGGCAGCCCCAGCAGATTGATGGAAGCAATTCAGTATGATAATTCAGTATTGCCAAGAGGCTTCTTCTGAGTCTAGTGTGGACATGTTCCATGGGCACATTTAAAGTCTAAGTGATAGAAAATGGATTTAATTCAGCTCTATATTGTTCTAGCTTTACATCAAGATAGTTTTGATATCAAAGGTACCTAGAGAGCATATCCAAAGAGTACATGAACTACAAACTAATTCTCAAGTGAAGGATCACCTCCAATTTATGGTGATACATCTTGCATAACAATGATCCAGCACAGACAGAAAAGAAGTAAAACTCAAATGTGGTTGCAAATGTACTTTATTAAAGTACTAATTCTAAGGGTAAATGCTTAGCTACTGTTTACCAGCAGAGTCTGTTAAAGTAAATGAGCAGATGCTGAGGTCTGCAAGTGAAAAAGTAGTCTGTGATATTCTCTCATATAATATGGATATTTCCATGGATATGGTGTGGCATTTGTTTTCTAGAATGCTTTTTTTTTCATTGTCACCTGAGTGGTTTTTTGCCCCCTGGGAACAAATGAGTCATTGTTAAAAGTAACAAAGTTCCCATCCCTATTATTGGAAGGTGAGAAGGAGAAATGTCTTGTAACAAACACTGGCAAGTTGGATAGTGTAAACAATCTTTTTAATTTGTTGCCTTCGGCTGACAGACCTACTCCTCAGCTCGCACACAAGACACAGCATGTTTTCTCCTGGGAATTTTCCGTGGAGAGAGTGATTCCTTTAGGCAGTTAATCATATGGGGTGCTGTCTGTGGATGTACACATTACACATCCACCTGTGTGTTATACATCTCATGGTTGTCAGGAAGTTCAACGTTTAAAAGAATAGAAAGTGCATATTACTGAAATACTATTGTTGGAGACTCTGTATAACATCACAAGCTTAATTCTCTTTAAGTCACTTTAACCCTTGATTTCATTAAGGTCACAGTAGCAAAAAATCCAGTACAAAAGAACTTTGTTGAGAGAAGTTGGCTTTATGTAGGTATGAATGTCTTTATGTAACAAAACCAGCACTAAGATACATACTTACAGTGAAATTTATTTGTCTGTTAAAGTCTACTTCCTCCCTGCTTTCACAGTATTTGTTAAGCTTTGTTTACCATTTATTATATACAGGGCTTACTATTCATACTTCCACACAGTGCCTCAACTTCTTATGGTACTATGTTCCCAGATGTTTGTAATTTTGCCAACTTTTAACTGTTTGTGTTGGACTTTTTCATGTTTGGTCTCTGCCATGAGTGAATTCCCCCAAAACCAGAAAGGTTGAGTAGTTCTTACAGTTATTGAAGAACATGGTGCTTAAAGCATAGGGTACACTGTAATGTCAGCTTAAAATTTCCAACTATGTTTTTCTAAAGGTTGTAACTCTCCTTCACTGAGGGTAAAAATTTGAAATGCATTGTTAGGAGATTAAAAAGAAAAGTTATCTCAGTGAAAATTTATCCAGATAAGAGCTTTGGGGAAACCTCATGAGCTGCTTGGTAGGTATTCCCCTTGCTCTGCTCGTGTTCTGGTTTTGCCGTGTGTGGGAAGCTCCCAGCACAGTTCTGAGGCCACAAATTGCTTAAGGAGGAATATGGGCTTGAAAATTAAAGTTCAGTTTATCTCAGATGATGACAGGGCTCTGTAACATACTATACTTGAACTGCAAATCTAGTACAACTTTGCCATTTTTAACAGTGTTGTTTTAATGTATCTTTATATTCATTTCAGATTTTAAAATACTTAATGTAGACCACGGGCGCTCTTACATGCATCTGATTCATTTACATTCATCACACTTTAGTTTTAGTTTTGTACCAGTTAAACTAAAAAAGAATTAACTTGCATGTGGCATCTCCCTAAATGGTAACTCCAGGGTAAGGGTGGCTCTTTTCACTGTTTAAGTATGTTGAATGTATTAAAAATCTGAAATTTTGATTTTGGCTTACCTCAAAGCATAAAGAAGGGTTACATTTGTCATACTGAGTTTGTTTGTTTGTTTCGTAAAAGGAGGTGCATTAATTTTTTTAAGCTGTGGGAGCTGTTCTTTGCTTGAGCTGGTAAGATGAACTGTGGTCCATTTCACATTCTTTTTAATAGGTGTTCTTGTCATGTGTAGAATGAAGTATCTTATTTTTTTTGGAAGATACTCAGATCATCAAAGACTAAGAATTCAACCTCATCCTTTATATATAGAAGTACACAAAAGACTTTTGGTAGGTAAATGAGTAATTTCTGGGCAGAGGTTAGTATTTCTAGATATAACTGTAGTTTTTCTCCAAACATAGGCAAACTGCCCAGACTGAGACTTATGCACCTTGTACACTTTATACCCACTTACACAATTTAACAGGAAGAAAATAAGCTTAAAAAAAACTCTTTTAGTTTTGTTTGTCTTTTGCCACCTGGGTGAGGTTGTACTATCAGAAAAATTAAGGGCCAGATTTTGCCCATGGATTTTCTTCCACAAGTTTTCAGAATGCAAAAGGCCAGATTCTGATATTAGCTACAGCAACTTCTGACTTGCAGAATTATCTGATGCTGTGGCACTTAGATTCCCGTGGCAAAAAGGCAAGATATAACTGAGCCAAGCCTTCAGTCAGTGCATAATGGTAAGTTCATCTGGTCCAAAGAGAATTTGAAGTTCTAAGTAATTTAAGAGAAAGCCTACACTGGGTAGCTGGCTGGCCTCAGGAGCCTCAGTAGTCAGTGCCTCAGCTGGCAAAGATTAGTAATGATTTTCTCTACTCAGGCATCCCACCAACAACAGGGAATAAAACCAACATGAAATCTGAAAGCTGATTCTCAGCTGGCATTACCTGCAGTGACTTTGCTGGCAGTGTGTGTGTGTTAACACACTTGGGACCCCCATGTTGCTAAAATATCTGAGTGTTTCTTTGACGTAACTGCAGAGTTTAGGTTTTGAAAAGCACCTGGAAAAGGAACCAGTCAACCATGAGCTTAAAAGTTTGTAATTTTTCCCTATTCAGTGTATCTTGTACTTCTTTGTTTAGTAGTTTTGCTTACTTGTGTAACCTTTAAGTTTTTTTTCCAGTTTGATTACAGTGCAACAGAGAAGGTGGGTAAATTCTCATGTTTAATTATGTTAGTGCTTAAAAGCCATTTCATCATCTCTTTTTCAGTCTTTCAGCTGCCTTTCCTGTGTTCACCTTCAACATGATTCAACTGTGTGGCTCTACTTCTGCCTCTTAAATTAGATTGAATGAAAGAAATACTGCCAGAAATTCTTCAGGGCTCCTCACAATTCTGTGCTCCTTGAGCACGTCTGTGTGATATACCTAAAAGACAGTAATTGCTACAAAAACAAGATGAATTAAACCGGGGAGAATATTTTACAGTATGTTAAATTAGTTTAAATTAAAAGCAAAAGTGAGCAGTATATACATCCCTGGAAACGAACATGTGCTGTTGGGCTCCTTGGGAGCATCTTCAGCCAAGTGTCTCCCTCAGTACTCTCCACAGTGTCCTATGCACCCCTCCAGTATGGGCACCATTCCTGCCCCAAAATGATCTGTTCACAGTGCAGTGTAGCAGGTGTTTGTTCCTTTAACCACTGCATACATCTCATCAGCAAAAGTGGTTAGTGGTGCTGCCTTGAGGGGTCACAACACCTCACCTTACCTCACCTGAGCAGCCCTGTCGGATGCTGTTTTTGCTTCCCAGCATATCTCGACCTGTACTTCACTTCCTCTACAAGAAAAAGTGCAAGTAAAAGATTTGTTTTTCCTTGCATTTATATCTATATTAAGTACACCTGTGTCCCTTAGTGGAGGAGCAGCAGCTAGGCAGGGAAGCAGGGATATGTTACCGAGGAAATGTGTTTAATGCCCGAGGAGCCCCTTCCTTAGAGTGTCTATTGGATGTGCTGCGTGGTGGTATTGTGTAGTTATTATTTGCACAGTCTCTTTTTATGTTTCTCCTGTGAATGCAGTGCCCTGGAGGCTGCTCAGGGTGGCATTGCTGGGGTGACCCTCTGGTTAACACGGTCCCCTCCCCATCCCTGCAGGTGACCCCGGAGGAGGCAGTGGCTCAGGGCAGAGCTGGGAAAGGAGGAAGGCAGATTTGAGACGAGGCTTTGGCATCAGCTCCAGGCGCTCTCGGACATTTTTTTGCCGCCCTGTTTCTTTTCCACCTGGTGGCAGCAAAGGAGCATCAGAGACGAGTTTTAGTCTCAGAAATCTGCTCCGAGGTTCTGCAGGGGGAAAAAAGACCCCATACAGACACTTCCTCGACCGCCCCAAAAAAACCCCAGCAAAACCAAACAAACATTCCCCCCCCCAAAAAAAAAAAAAACCAAAAAAAACCCCAAAAAACTCCCAAAACAAACCAACCAAACAAAAAAACCCCCCCAAAAATACCAAAAAACAAGCTCTCAAAGTCTTTAAAAATGCAAAAATACTTCATTTCTGAGACATGTAAAACTGCTGCTCCACCAATGAGGTAGCCTAGTTAAAAATTATGGTTTTTTAACGTTACCTCTTTTTAACAAGCCTATGTAGCAAGCAGACTGCACCATGTCTTTTGACTTTGGTGGATTTTAGCAGCTTTTTATGAGCAACCAGTTTAATTTCCATATGTTCTGCTTAGTTTGTGCCTGATTTCCTGGAGAGGTTTTAAAAATGGTGTGTGTGTGTTTATGTACACACATAATGTAATCTGCAAAATTTGAAAGTAATACACTGACTTCTAAATTCAGCTGAGTTTATAGACCTGCTTCTACTCTCACTTACACCTGTTTTATACTCATAGAAGGCTGCTGATGTGGATAGCTTTGCTCCTGATTTAAAGTGGGGTAAGCAAGAAGCAGATTAAGTCCTTTATTCTCAGGATCCTGATACGTGGCAAATGTTGAGTGGAAAAGAGCAGCATTTCTCCACTGCAGACTGGAGAACAGGACCCCAGCTGGTGCTCTGCGAGCTCTAAAGGCTTTGCATTTCTTTGGGAATGAATGATTTTACCAGAAGGGCTGAGCAGGTGTTGCCTTGCATTCTGTGGTTACTGCCGGCCTGGTGTGTCACAGGGGCGTGTTGTCTGAGGTGAGCACACCTGTGCACTGCCCTGTCCAGGTGAGATTTGTGCCCTTCCCACTGAGTGGGAAAAGATGATCAAGGGCTGCATCCTCAGCCAGCAAAAATAGATATTCTTCTCTTAATGGAATGATGTTGAGTTTCACCAGCACAGGATGGTAGCCCTAAATACCTTTTTTTTTTGTTGTTTTTTTAATGACTGTATCTGGGAAAGTTTTTTGAGGCAAGGTCTAATTTTCATGGGGTTTATTCTCTGCTTAGCATCTGGTCACTAATTATTTTCATGCCTGTGCCTAAACTAGCAAATAAGCACATCATGGGTTCAAGTAACTTGTATGTTAAGTCTTAAATCTTGCTTTAACTTACACCTCTGTAAATCCTAGGTATCCTAACTGATTCCTGTGGACTTGCACAATAAAAAAATATTAATATATTAGTAAAGACTTATTTTAAGGGTTTCCTTAGACCTAAAATTTGATTATATTTTTTAATAAATCAAGTATGACTCCAATGAAATCATTGGTGTTGTGTGATTGTGAAATCCTGATGGGGGCAATAGAGCTTGAGCAAACTTTCTGGTGACTCATCTCTCCTGCCCATGTTTGCCCACTGCATTTAGGAGGAGTGCAAAATCAAGTCCTTTGGGTTCAGTCACAGCCCACTGACCCATGTAGTTACTTGCATATTGGTTATTCTTTTTTTTCTGTCCAGAATTTCAGCAGTTGGAGTCTCTTTGAAGATTTTGCTCCTGAATCAACCCATTGGTATAAAATTATTCTGGCTGAGTCCCAAGATGAGTTCCCTGTTTGAATCTTGGAGAGTGAATGCAAAATATTCAGCTTTCAGAAGAAACCCTGTAAAGAATGAATCTGGTTGCCAAGCCCTTTAGCCCTTTTTTTGTTGTTGTTTTTCTTATTTCTTTCTAAGGGAAAACACTCTTACGCATATCCATTGAGAAAAAAAAAAAAAAAAAGAACTTTTACCCTTTCTCCTCTTTCCTTTTCTTCTTAAACAATGTGTCTAGACTTGTTCTGCTTCTTAGAACACTTCTGAGTAGCACCATAAAGGGCATCAGTGTAACAATTAAGATGCATTTTAAGACTGGGACATGAAGTCCTCCATTAGGCAACCATGGTTTCTGCACTTCATTAGAGTTGCTTAGTTCTGTTAAAAAATCCTGTCAACATCCCTAACTAATTAGGTTTACTGGCCCCCAAAACGTTGTTCCATAACTGTATTCCTGTATTTAAGCTGTTGGTTTAGTGATAGCTTTCTTATTTCAAACTAGAATGTTCCCATGTGGAACTTGCAAGCCATCTATTCCTGTGTCTAAGTACTGCTTTAGTTTAAATGGAAAACCCAGTTTTCCTCCAACTGAAGTGATTTTTTTCTGGTTTTGATCCATTACAATTTTTGTTATTCATAAATTTGCTTTGTGCTGGAGGGACTACAACTGGTAGAAACCTCTCTATAGGTGCTGAAAATACCATCAACACTCTGATCTCAAGTCCAAAGCAAATTTCCCAGTGACTTTGGCTTAGGTTTTGCCATCATAAATTTCAAAGTCCTTCTATCTTCTGGATCTGGATGTGATTCTCTGCCCTGAATGCAGAACTTAATTTACTTTTCTTCTAGTGAATGCTTCTAATAGTGGGTGCTATTTTCTAGTGAAAGAAGTAATTAGTCTTTTCAAGCTCAGCAGGAGGCCCAAAACTTCAGTCAACACTGGATTGTGCCCATTGTCATGAATGATTGGAAGAAAGGAGGATATTAAAGATTAAATTTTTCTTTTTTAAGGATGCAAATTGCCAAAACAGAACAGCGGTTTCCCATCTCGTGACTTTACAATGTTGTTTACAGGTACAGAGGCATAACCCTCTTTAACTCCTCAAACCTTCCTCAAGCAGCAGCAAACAAACCTCCTGGGCTTGTATTCCAGCCAGTGGCAGAGAAAATAGAACTGGGAAAAGAATATGTCAACCCTTTTGGCTGCATTTCCCTGAAAGGGCAGGTAAGCTCAGTTCTGCCCTGTGAGGATAAGTCCCTCCATTGTTTTTTCCCACAGTCCCTATGAATCCATTGTTACTATTTTTGTCTACTGTAGACAGGCATGGAAAATTTTTAAAATTTTATTAAATTAAATCCATTAAGGAAAGATTGGCAGAATCATTTGAACTGATATAATTTTGATTATAAGCTTATTATGCCTTGATGATGGATGGGTCAAGAAAACAGACATTTTTTCATCATAGAATCCGGTTAACTTGCTGGTTATAGTGAAATAGAATTTTCTAGTTGTCTTTAGTGCTTATGCCAGTGAGGCCTTTAAGTTTGAAGCCATGGGTGTTCTTCACATTACTACTGCCTGAAGGAGCATTATTTTGAATTACGCCAGCTGCAGATGTAGACCTTCATGTGTGGGGCCATGTTGCAGATGGAACAATCTTGAAAGGCAAAGTTATGGTTTTCAGCAGCATTTTAGCCGAATTTTAGCTGGAAAGATAAAGCACTTTCAAGAGCTTCTCCCCTTCCCTGTGTACAAGTGTGAAGTGTTTTCTGTTTGGTAGAGTGAGAGCTGTCACTGCTTCAGCTTTGTTCAAGGACTGTGTCAGAAAAAAGGTGAGGGGAGGTTTTCTGTTGGCTTTGGTCAGTGAGTATAGAAAATAATTTTTCTTCTATGAGTGTCATTTTCAGGCTCTTGAGGGCAGGGATACATGGTCACCAGAGTAGGGTCTTGAAATAGAATATGTTGTCCCAGATTTGAACAGGGTTTAAGGCTTATTTTTGTATGCAAATAACAGAGTATTTATCTTAACTTTTAATTTAATTGGCTGCTCAAAATGAGCTACAGAGCTTCTTACTGTCATTTACAGAAGGGGCAGGATTGCTGGGTCAGGTCATTCAACTCCACATGTCGTTTTGTCTGTATGTCATAAGAGAAAATTCTGGACTTGTAGTTAGACAAGAAGACAAGTTAGACAAGAAGATTTATCACTTTTGATATATATTGTTCCCCCCTTTTCTTTTATTTCCCTTTATTCTTATTAACAGATACAAGCACAGGATCCTAACAAGAAAATCTGGCTGATTTTTTGAGGCGATGAAAGGCAAGAATCCTATTTTTAAGTAGTCACTAGAGATGAGGAGGTTCTGCCAGAGCTCCTCAATGACTCCCTTGTAAAGGCAGGATACCACTGCTGAGCAAGTAGTCACAGTTTGACTGAGACTGATTTCAAACAAAGAATCATTGGACTTGTCCAGATCCTTCTCCAAGTTCAACCAGTTACTCTTTTTCTGTTTAAAACTGACAGTTAGAACTATTTAAAAGGACTCCCTTTTGCAGATTATGGCCTGAAGATCACAAAAGATAGTAATAAGAACATTAAAAATAAGAAAGTAAAAAATTAGGCAAGAAATACAAAGGAATGGAATGCATAACCCCTCTTTCTCCTCAGTATTTACCTTGGAGTGTTCCACTCAGAGATCATCCTATAATGTCAGCTCTGTTTACTCCTTGAGTAAATGTCTGGTATCACTTCAATAAATCAGATGAACTCTGCTCAGAGAGATATGAAGCCTGTCATTTGATCATTAAGATTATTTACTGTAGGGTATGTAGCTGAAATACAATAGTAATACAGACACACAAAAACCTAAGCTCCTAAAGAGAGCAAAATTAATGGCCTGACATGAAGCCTGACATAGTATGTTTTAAGGTAAAAGGACATAAATCATTCAATACCTAGTTTAGATCGATGTGCTGGTGTTTGATGCAGAACCTTCTGAGCCAATCCAAAATAGTACAGCCTGTTTAAAGTAAATCAGCACAATACATAAGACTAATTTTTATGGGCCATCTGTACATAGCAGGCTGCTTTCAGATATTTTTTCCAAATGCTATGAGATGTAACTTGCAGCTCACAGAGCAGTGTAGGCAGTATGAGTCTTAGGTGTAGGTGTATTTACAGTTGCAAAGCTGTGCTTTTACCCATGGAGTTTGCTTTCCTTAGGGAAGAGCAACATGATGTTGACACATTATCACCTGCATTTCTTTGTTTCTGTACTCTAGAAATGCATTGTTTACATTCCGTCAAATTCATTTGTGTCTTCAAAATTAAAGTGCTCGTAAGAGAAATTTGTCCTCAGTTGGCCCCAGAGGTTGTAGTTAGGGAATATTAAAATTTTGTTTGCTTCTTGGTTTCAAGATGCAAATAGCTTTTCATTACAGTTATAGATGTTGCCAGCATGATTCCTTGAGAAGCCAACAGCCACGGACACAGACCTGGCAGCTCTCTGACTTTGCAGCTCGTGCAGCTTAATCCTGACTGAATTCCTTTGTGGCTGAGCAAGGCCCAGAGCAAGGGGCAGGCTCTGATATCCAAATGTATAATGAGATGGCATAGAGGGCCAGCCTGCATTCTGTGGGAGGATCTACAGGTGCTTTCTGACAGTGTTCTGTATAAGCTGTGGTCTAATGTGCATGTGGATATCATTCAGCAGGGACAGTTGAACTGTGAAGGGTTGTGGTGTTCCTAATAACTTCTTCAGGATAAGCTTGAGTGGAGATTGATGGGCTAGCATGTCCACATCAAGAGCCAGACTCTGCTCTTGCTCTAGGCAGGTTCTGCTTCTGGCTAAGCAAAAGGGAGATCTGCCTGTTTATTACAACTGTTTCCCCACACCAGGAGTGCTCTTGGACTTTCACTCTCTGATCCTCAGGTGCTGGAGAAATAATTGTAGGACTGGGGCGAATGCTGTCTTCCTCCTTAGGTTTTTGTGCGGCCAGTGGGGTCAGTTAATGCCCTCAGGAGCTGAATTTCACCTGGATCTGCTGCCTGCAGAACCTTGCACACTTGTGGGATCCAACTGCAGGCCATGGTCTAAGCTGCATTAAGTTTCACGAGGAAGTCTGGGTCAGTCTCGAGCCTTCGTGTAGCAGAGCTGTCAAAGATGTGCTTGGCTTTATAGGTATGGGTAATCCCCACCTCTCCTTCCACGGGGGCAGTGAGAAGTGCAATCATTCAGGACAGCAGAAGTCATAGTGAGCAAAACACGGACATGTGTTCTACAAAGAGCTGTTTTATAATCCCTTCTCTATGGGCAGCACAGACTGGTGTCCACATATACCTGTAATATGCGTGATTCAGATGGGGTATGGTTGTTGTAACTAAGCTAAAACAGACTGGGGGGAAAAGAATTTTGTTTGGAAAGAAAGCACCTGAGGTGTTATATCCTGTGTTCTTCTGTTGACATTTTCATGTTTGTAAAACCTCACAGTTTGATTTGTTGATTCCATGAAATCATCAAGGGACTGAAATACCTGGAAAGACAGTTTGCCATGAAAGCAGATAGTGGGAAATGTACTGGACCACTCTGCTAGTCACTTGAAACAGTAAAAAATTAAATAAATATGAGAGAGAGAGTGGTGGGGAAATGACGAAACAAGCAGTGGGAAATACCATTCTAAATTTGTGTGGCCTGGGACTTTAATGATTGGCTTTTTTCCCATTACATCTAATTGACATAGAACTTTATCCTTAACAAAGTGAGAAGCATTTATTCCCTGAAACATTTGGAACATTTTAGTAACTTTCTATTTGTGATCGACTGTTGAAAGGACTGTTATGGCCTGGCTGACATATAACCTGGGAAAATGATCCAGCAGTCTTCAAAGTTAATGAAATGTCATTTGTCATAGTCTTCGCAGGTGTGACTGTTTCTATGCTATAATACATGATGGAGTAATAGCTGGATTGCAGGCCTATTGCCAAGCATAATGCACATTCTGTGAGTGTCACTGGTGCAGAATTGCATAAATCTTACTAATAGTGAGAAGTCTTGAAATGCATGATCTTTCTCTTGTAAGGTCAAGCAAGACTACACTGTAACTTAATTTTAGCCATGCTATCTCTGCAGTCAGAATGATAACATTCAACATTGGCTGTCCAGTGTCTTCCTCTGAAGGGTTAATTTGAATGGCTTCATTCCTTTTCCTTTTCCTTTTCCTTTTCCTTTTCCTTTTCCTTTTCCTTTTCCTTTTCCCTTTCCCTTTCCCTTTCCCTTTCCCTTTCCCTTTCCCTTTCCCTTTCCCTTTCCCTTTCCCTTTCCCTTTTCCTTTTCCTTTTCCTTTTCCTTTTCCTTTTCCTTTTCCTTTTCCTTTTCCTTTTCCTTTTCCTTTTCCTTTTCCTTTTCCTTTTCCTTTTCCTTTTCCTTTCCTTTTCCTTTTCCTTTTCCTTTTTTCTTGTTTCCCTCCCCCAGCCAAGAATGGCATGAGTGAAACTGCCTCTGGAGGAGTGTTTTGTAAGGAATTTTTTTTGTTAACTTCCAGGCCTTTGGACTGTGTCAGAGCAGAAGAGATGGCATTTATTCTAGCTGCATGTCTGAGGATGGGAAAAGTTCTCAGATGGCAACAGCAGCTTTACCAGGACCATTAGTGGGATACTGTAAATGTTGAGGTACGAAAGCTGCTTGAAGTAACTTGCATACAGGAATATGCAGTTTGCTAGAGCTCTAACTAAACAGATAGTGCTATGTTCTCTTTCAGTGCCAGATGTTTAGTTGGGGTAAATCACTGAGTGTAAATATTGGAGAAATTCAAAAGGGAAAAATAATAGCCAGCCCCCTTCAGTTTATCTTGTTAAAGATTTAGTCTGTTATTTCTTGAAAATTATGTTTTCATGTGGTTACTGTTTGGATATTTTATTTGCACTTGCTCTCTCTGAGCAAGAAAGCAAAACAATGGAGAAGGGCAGGCTTGATTCTTTGCTGATATGCAAAGTTGATACCCCTGTGACCATTTTCTAAATTCTTTTGTCAATTATACACAAACCTTAAAATCTTCCAAGTTTGAAGTGCCTAACACACTTGCTTAAACATCCAGTCTGAGGTACCTGGAACAAGCCAGTTCATAGAGAAACCTGAAAATGCTTTTTATGCTTTTGCATATTTCTGCTGCTGCACATTTCTGTCCCTCTCCATGATGCTCCTCACAGCATCACAGCATTAATAACCCCATTTGAAAGGGGCAAGCAAAGTACAGGTCTTCTTCTGTGACCCTTTTGGGTTTTTTTTAAATTGTTATTTGTTGCAGTATTGCACAGAAGGTGAAGCCTGTCCTTACTTCTGTAGGCTCTCATATGCAGAAAAATTTAATTTTGCTGGAGGCCTAGAGACTTAGCTTTACCTGAGTACAGCACCATCCTGTTGCTCACACTTTACCTTCTAAGTAATCTTTTTAAGATTATACTTGCATAGCACCTAAGTGCTAAATGCTAAAGGAAAAGGATAGATTTTGCAGGTGTGTTTAGCAGAATCAGGTGTTGTGTTGAAATTTAGTTCTTAAATTTCTTAAATTTAGTTCTTAAATTATGTTGTTGTTTTGGTCATATTAAAAATAGTAATTTTTAAATGATAGTTCTTTGTATATGTTTATAAATTCTTTTCTGGTTCAAGAAGGCCATGTATTCTGTTGTCCTGAATTTTATTTACCGTTAGAGGAACTGAAAGTATCTTCTAGGTCTGTGTGGATAATGTGGCTTGAATGAGTCATGGAGATACACCTCACTATGTAGCCTTATCCCAGTTGGTAAACTCCATTAATCTAATTTAGAATTTTTAGAAGTTTGAAGCTGTTGCAGTCCTAAGCTCCTAAGTAATATGGTATGTGCCTTACAGGAAGACTAGTGAACAAAAAAGACTTTTTTCTTTTTTTTTTTCTTTTTTTTTTTTTACTTTCTTTTTTTTTTACAAGTTACATCCCTTGTGGCCCCTCACCGTCCTCCCTCGTTGGTACTGAGATCAAATTTCAAAAGAATTCTAGAAGCATATTGAATTTCAGGTTTTGTTTTCCCATAGCGGTGATTCTGGCCAAAAAGCTTTTTAATCAAAAGGACCAACTGTAACTTTGTTAATAACTAAGAAAACAATGGCCAAAGGGAAAAGACCTGCCAAAAGCTACCAGTCATTTCTGTTGGCAGAATAATTGCTAGATCATTATTTTGGTTGAAAACAATGTGATTTGTATTTCTAATTTTTAAAAATTACTTAATTAATGATACATGGTCAACAATGTTGATTGCAGAGTGACTCTTAACAGAGGACACTTTTAAAGAAGTGTTATGGGGGCAAAGGTAGGATTATGCAATAGCTGAGCAAATAGGGCCATGACTGCTGTTCCACAGATGATTCTCTCATTCTTGGGAAGGCATAAATTATTATGACATTGAAAACACAAGACCCTGTAAAGAGGACAGAAGGATATATTCGTGGCCATGGGATCATCACTAGATGCAAACTGGGTTAGTTCCCCTTGGATTGACAAGTAGAATAACCTCCTCCTTGTTAGAGGAGAATGCTACTTCATGGCTGTGCATGGGAACTTCTGGGTGTTGAGAAAATACCTGGAGGGGAGCAGTATACCCATGAAAAAGTGGCCTAGAGAATGTTGTTGGTTCTGCAGGAGTAGTGGTGTTGTTGTCAGTCTTGTGGAAGTGTTTAGGCAAGTGTTTAGGCTGGCTTAGACTTCAGTATTTATGTGTGTCCATGTTTGTGAGCAGAGAATGTGAGAGCATTAAGGGAAAGTGCAGAGTTCAGTTCTGGCCTGTAAGGAGCCCATGGTTCACAAGACAAAAAATCCCAATCCTTTGTTACAATCCAAAAATGGAAATTCTTTAAACTGCCCTTGTTTCTCAGTGCATGCCTTTCTTGCATTGGTTCCTGGCTGCCATGAGACTGAATGTACAATACAACTTTGTGCTTGCTTGTTTCTTTTGTGCAGTCTGACTGCATTCCTTCCCCTGAGCAAACCAGCTCACCGTGGGTGTGGAGGGGAAAGGGTGGGAGAGAGGAGGCAGCATACAGGAGTTTTAGTTCTGCCTAAACCATACAACCACCAAGACACTTCTGCAATTATCCAGAACATTGTGGCTCTCAGGATGCCTGCAAGTGCTTGTCTGCTACGTTATATACAGTACTTGATTAGCTATTGTTTCACACTGATGAAGGAGGCTGTTCTCTCCATGACTGAGATCTTCACTACCTCTTTTCTGTAAACCTTGTCTTTTTTCATTATACGATGCTAATTATTTCCTTTTGTAGAGTGCCTAGCCTAACACCTATGTACATTGAGTGCCAGGGTTTGAAACAATAATAAGGCAAATGCTCACCTTTGAAGCCATTATTCCAGTCATTACAACACAGTTTATTCCTCTGGAGGACATTAACATTTGAAAATGTGTCAATTAGAGTAGGAAATTTATCATGATCATGAACCATCTGCCAACTAATTAGATGATAACATTCTGATTTCCTGTACTCCAGTATTAATCTAATGCTTTGTAGCCATATATATTTTTAAGCCATTTGAGTTTATAGCAAATTGTTTTTGAAGGCCAAAGCAGTTTGTTCTGATGCAGGAGAGATCAGGTGAAGAGCCAAATATGTGGTCAAAGTGCTGCTTACAAAGGCTCATTCAGCAATACCAGCAATGGCAAAAACCACTAGAAAAGGGGCAAAAAGGACAGGAAGAGATAGAAAAATTTCCTTATATAATTAAGGAGCAGTTTTAAAATGTCCAGTCTCTAACAAAAGACTATATTGGAACTATTTTACAATAATGGAAGTGTGTTAAAACTGAGAAGGGTTTCAGAGTATCACCTTGCTAGAAGTCTGAAAATTCCTGTAACTTTTCCTGTAAGTGAGGGCTCATACTTCAGCTCAAGGTGTAATACTGTAGTTGGTAGTTCTGCCTATTTTTTCAGCAAAACATTTCTTGTAATAGTAATAATAATGGTATTGGAATGAAAAGCTTTTTCAGGATTTGAATAAATGACTTGTATGAAAATGGCTAAAGCATGTGATGACTTTTACTGACAAAATCAGATTCCCTGAAGATATCTTGTTTTTGTTAGCTCCTGAAGATCCACTCAACAGATGGTGTTGCAAAATCATGCCTTTTAGGGTATTTCAGATTATTAAAATATGCTGTGTGATGTTCCAAGGCTGAGAGAAAGTGTTCCTCAGTTTGAAGTTGGAATTTACATCTCAGCTGAATTATCTTCCCCAACTTTGCAATGACCAAGCTGTTTTGGTATTTGATTTACCTCACTTGTCAGTATACCAAAGGGCTTTCTATGAGAGAAACATTTGCAGAGAGGTGTATTAAATCCCAAGAGGTTAATTATTTGCTGTAATTGTGATCTCTGCTGTATGCTTTGCTTTTTCTTCACAGTAATTTCTAGTTTAAAAAAAGAGTAATAAGTAGCACTAGGATGAAAATGAATATTTGCTCTTGGCGACCAGTAGGTCTGCTCCAAAGAGTTAAAGTAAGTTTTAAGCAGATAGCTTCAAACTGATGCTTGAGGAGTTGCATGATCCCAGAATTGGTGCTTTTCTGTTGACTTCAGTTCAAATCTGGTTTTCTCCAGAACACTTTTTTGATTCTTCAGGAAGAGAGAAAGATTGAGAGAATAGTTAATGCAAACAGACAGACACAGCTGTGCAGAAGAGTTAATGGAAAAGCAGTGCCAGGGAGAAGGGGGAGAGGGAAAAATAATTCCTTTCTTCACTGTGTGAAAAGGCAAAACTTTAAAACCTCTGCCTAGAAAAAAATGATCATGATTCAGAATAGCTTCATAAACAGAGTTTTGTAATAAAAGCTTAATTTATAAAGTCTGACTAGATGCTGTATATGTGTTACAGATGTGAGTACATACATGGATGGTTACAAGTCCTCTCTTGAAGAGGTAGCCTTGCACTGCCCTGGCACCATTGGAGATGTGAGCTGCAAGTGCTCCTTGTGGTCCAGCTGGTGGCCTGAAGGCCAGCTCCAGGTTTCTGCCCTGATCCATCCAGCCCGCCAGCTTCTTCCCTGGAGGAGATGTGGAACAGCTGCTTGAGCTACAGCTGTACATTCCAGCAGCTGAACTTGTCCTCCAACACAGAGCCAAAATGCGGTTGCTGTTGACAGGAGGTGTGTGTTTTTGGGGCAGAATTAGTTGCTCCTGCAGGGTAGATGTCCAAGGGATTCTCCCCAGCACCCATCGTGTCTGTGGCAGTGCCTCATTGCTGGCGTTGTGTGGAAGGTCTTGGGGCGCTGCTGTACTGTGTGAGGGAGAGGCAGGATGCAACCCATGGTGAGGAAGGCAGGAGGCGAAATTGTAAACCCAGGCACATCCCCTGTAGTTGCTGAGGCTGGACCACCCTATCTACAATAGCAGGGCTCAGTCAGGAGTGTGTGTGCACCTACCAGGCATCCATTGGAGGTGCTGTGTCCTTGCATTCTCTGAGAAAGAGCAGTGCTGGCTGACAGGAGCAGGATGTTGTCCTTGTCCTCAGAATTGCTGTCCTGGCTGCCTCTTACAAGACACAAGCATGTGCTACTTCCACTGGTTGAGAAGCCCTCCTTATGAGAACTAATGCCCCACTGAATTCCAGAAAAAAAGGATTTGGAGAATCTCGGGTGAGAAACGTGGAGAAATGGGTGCCTCGGCAGGGAGGTGAGACCAGGAGAAGAAACTTCTCCCCAGTCTTCCTGCCAATATATGTAAACCAACAATATCCAGCCTTTTGAAGGGTGTCTGAGGAAGTACAATGATGTGTTGCCATGAGAATAAACAGCAGCCAAAACTCAGGACAGGCTTGGAAGTAAAAAGTCTAAGGTGTAATGTTTTTATTCAGTGCTTTGTATGCCTGTATTTGGACATAGAGGGAACAGAACAGAAAATCTTTCTCCCTGAGTCCCACAAAGGAATACACACCTGACAATGCAAGAAATTTGTGCTTTGCCCAGGGATTTTACTGGTCATTATTTTCTTCTTCCCCCAGGGATGTCACAATGCCACTGGGGTGATGAAGCTGTGAGTATAAACAAAATGTGACTCAGATCTGCTTTAGGATATGTCTATATTATTACCAATTTATTTTTTGCTAATTATTACATTTGAGGTCATTCTCTGCTCATCACCAGATACAGCGGTTTTGCAGGCTGCCACCTATCAGTTTTGCAGCAGATAATACATGACTGGATCCAGCATCCCTGCAAGCACTGTGAAGATGCCATCTATTCCAGCAACAGTGAAAAGATGAGGTGGCAATGCTTGATTTTGCCTCCAACTGTCCTGCTGTGAACTAGAGCTAATCCCCTAGTGAAGTTATCCCTGCAGTATAAGCTGTGTGTGGGCTGTGAGGATCTGATCCCTTGTATTTTACAGTTTGTGGAGAAGTTTCTTGTTTCCCTGATTTGGAAGAGGAGAAGGAATCCTGCAGTCAATGTCTGCTCTCTGAGCCCTACTAAATTAGAGCTACTCACCTAAGTACAGCAGGGAGGCTCTGTTCTTGGCTGGTGCAATAACTGGAAATAAATGATCCAAGTTGCCCATGCTTATTTGCAAGATCACTTACCTTTGTATAAAAAAGCCTTCTGCTGGATCCAAACCCTTTTTGTTCCCAATATTATTGTAGAACAGATACTGATTTTCCCTTACCTGGTGCCATATGCAAGTCACTAGCAAGGAGAGTGAAGCTCAGTACAAGGTGTACTTCTCACGATTGCATAGCAATTAAATGGAAGGGCTGAAGTCATGGCCAAAACAACTTGCTCTATTTTTGAGGGTTTTTTCCCATGACTTGCCCAATTTTGTGATAGCTTAGGGTGTGTAAAATTATAGTGGGTGATGCCTGAAGGTCACAACATGTCAGGTAGTATCAGTGCTGGTATTTCTTGTCTGAGTTTATGCAGAATACATTGATCTATAGCTACCAGGTGGTATTCTTAGGAATTAATGTAAAGAACTTCATGTATACCACATACAGTTGCATAAACAGGATTACAAACTAACCCTGTAAACACTGAATTGTCAGAGATCTGTGTTGGTATCACTCACTACTTGCAGCACCACCACTGAGCTCTCCTGGCTTCTTCCCAGTTGAGGGAACTCAATCAAACAGAAGAATCCCACCAAAACATCTGGAAGGGACTTTTGACATTATTTTTTCACTGCTGCTAAAGCTTTTTGGGGTGTGTGGAAAATGTCTTCAGCTCTGAAGAATGGCATAGTGTAATGTGATAACAAACACTGTGAAGGTTATTAGTGATATAATCAAATCTATCTGTGGGACAAAGACACTCACTGTACAGCTAATTAAAACTTGTTTCTTCTCTGCCTGTTCTCATTCAGTGGCCATTATTTAGAGCTGAGCTGGAAGGCACTGGAGCGGAAAGTTAAATCAAGATTTTAAGACTAGCTCTGTCCAAAACCTTGTCTTGAAAGGAACTACATACTCTTTTTCTTGTGGGCTGCATTAATCATGAAGCCATTTTTGGGAAATTTTATAAGGTCAGTTATAAGACAGGCATCTGGAAAAAACCCCAAACAATTGAACAAAAGAACCCCCAAAGAAGCAAACAACCCCCAAACCAAACCACCTAAAAAGCACCACCAGACTCCAAAACTTGCCCTTTAAAAATTTCTTTCAGCTGGTCACATCATTACAATGGCAATATATAAACTCTGTCTTGTCCCATAATAAAATGTGCACCTGTATCTCACATTGACCTCCAGCATTGATTTCTTGTGCACTACAGTATTAAGTTTTTACTTCCTTCCCTTAGTGTCCACACAGCTACTTCAAAAGAAAGCCACATACGGGACAGGCGACTGGTGAGTTTTGAGGCCAAGCTCTGTCCAGGCAGTGCCTGTGATTTCAGCAGCATTATGGAGAAGTGAATGGGGTACAACGTTGTTCCACGTTTGGCACAAAGAAGAGTTCAACATCTGTCCCCAGTGTGTGAGCAATCCTTCCTGCCATGACTTTTGTTTCCAAAGGCAGGACTTGTACAGCCCAGTGTGGTGACAGCCAGCACAATGATGACTGCTGGAGTAGGGCTGGTCTGTGAATGGTACTAGCAATAGCATTTGTAGCGTGGAAATGCCAAGGGCCTCTTGCCCTGCTATGCTAGGCATGGCACATATGTAAAGCAAGAGTCATGAAAGGCTCCCTGAGGTGTGCAAAGGCTGATGAAAAGTCCTGGGGAAGTGAAGGACTGTTCAAGGTCCCACAACAGGTTGGTATTTCAGCTGGCAGTAGAACTTGGAGAGGAAACTCTGCTACTATGGCAGTTCCCCTATTGAATTTATATAATTTCTTAAAGCCAGGATTTTTCTTCTAGATCCAGAGATTGTTTTGCTTGTTAAATTGCTTGAGCAAGAGATCTTTCTTTTGGGACCTGTTGAATGTTTTCCCATTCCTCCCATAAGGCAGGCATATGTGGGTTGCATTTGCTAATTCCTGGTTTGTACCTCAGTGATGGATTCCCAGATGGATTCCAAGCTGGGCGGCTTCTCAAAGGTGATGGTATTGTTCGCTGTGTAAATTCAGGGAATGACATAGGGACATCCTTTCTCCCTAGCTGATAGGAAGGGACTGTGGGGTACATATGTATTTTTTTTTTTGTCAGCTGCTGTCAATATTAGAAACGTCAAGTTCTATTGGCGTGGTATTTCTGACAAATAGACCCCTGCATTCTCCACTGTTCCCTGCTTCCTCTTCCACTGTGTGGTTTCACAGCAGCAGCTGTTGATGGAACCTTTCTGTTGTCTAGCTTGTGATATGTTCTCAGTAGTTATGTGATCTCTGAGATAAAAGGTTGGAATTTGAGAGTTTGCTCTTGGCTCAGTCAAAATCAGAAAAGTTTGACATTGAGTATGACCAGACTGTGAAATATGAGTAGTGATTCTTGCAAGTGGCCTGTGATCTTGGTGTACAGAATCTCTGCCTTTTTAGGCAGACATTTAACTCCATTTCAGTGCCTTCAGGAGCTGAAGAAGTCACTGTGTCTCTACGTACCAGTGCTGGAACTCTAATGGCCTACTTTCCCTTTTTAGAAATGGTCACCCTTCATGTCTCTGAACTTGCCTGGCTTTGGCTCCTGGCCATGAGGTCTTGTCATGCCTTTTCCACTAGATTTATGAGACCTTTAGTACCAGAAATATTCCCCTTGTACGCATTGATCTTATCTTCTGAAACATTTAATAGAGTTCAGTTCCACTTTCTTACCATAGTTCAGACTACCTGGCTTAAGTCACTGTGACTTCCAGCAGTCTGCAACTCCATCCCTGCTTTTCAAGTGTGGATAATGATACTCAGTCTTCCTGTCTTCCTGTTTTCCATCATGTGTTTTTTTGCAGGCTGTTTTATGCCAGGAACATTTTCCTTATGATAGTTTTGCAGAGTTTCTGGCCTGTGAGTTCTTGACCTGGGCTGGGAATTTGAGGTGGTTACTGAGATATAAGTAACAAATTAAAATAAGTACATTCAAACGCAGAGCTTGCTATGTCCCCCCTCCAAGTTTTAATACTCATTCAATTAAGAAAATAGCACATTTCCACACTGCTACTCAACTTGAATTAAAACATCATAATGTAAATCATATTTTATTAATTTTTTAATTACTAGGAAACACACTAGGGAAAAGCCTTTCAGGTAGGGTTCCAAATTTGCAATAGTGATGATCTGAGAGGAAGTGATTGTTTACCATGAAGTAAATGATGCATTAGAGGAGCTTTTAAATATTCTTATTTAACATCCAATATTGATATATTTTTTGTTCTAGAGAAGCTGCAGTACTGTAATATGCAAATCAATTAAAACTATGATTAAAGTGAATAATAGGTACAAGCACCAGGAATTGTGACAAAATGTATGTATATATATAATCTTCAGTTTCCTTGTATCTCCTCTCTGCAGTGACTGATGCTATTTTAAGAACAAAAGAAACTTCTCTGGGCATAGAAGTTGCAGTAAACAGAGTAATTTGGCTGTTAACCTGTGCGAGCTGCAGATCATGCATCACTTCCATTTGCTCTTTTTAAATATGCCTGTTTATGCTTTGGCCAAGCACACACAGGAAAAGCACACACGGAAAGCTTGGAAGAAAGGGCAGTCTTCACACCATTCCCATTCTCTGGCAAAATGAGGACCACTTGGTCAGCATTGAAAAATAGGTGGCAGTGCCATAGAGCGTCCAGGCAGCTGGATTTCCATCAGTGTTCAAGAGGCAGCAGTTTCCAATGAACATTTGGCTCTATATGTTTGCTGTGTGTCATTTGCAGCAGTATTTTTCAGGCAGCAGAAGCCAGGGATTCCCTCGCTCAAAGAGCCAGTACCAGCTAGAATGCTTGGATGCTGAAAGTTGTGGAGGTTTCCAAAGTGACTCTCACTTCTTCAGCTTCCCCAGAATCACAGAAGTAATGTCTAACACAGATGCCCTGCACGATGGTGTAGCACAGAAGGTCTCTGTGCTGGCTGTCATCCTGGAAACACCCAGAAGGAAAAGCAGGAAACCGCTGTCTGTGCTACAGGTCCTTGGATAGAGAACCCTGATACACCCACATTCCCTGTGGGTCTGGCAGGGAGCAGGCTCCATGACTTTCCACAGAGTACATCATGTTCCAGTGGATATAGCAAAACTACACCTTGCCATTCCAGAATTTAGGAGAACATCTGTAGCCGTCCATCTCTCCAGCATCATATAACTCTTGATGAACTATCATTTATGTGGGCTGCTAATTCATAATTTTTTTTTTCCACTGGCCTGTTGTAAATGGAAGAAAAACAGGCAAATGCAGGCAATCCCAAGTTTGGGGTCAGGAGTAATTTGGCATGAGTTTTAATATGATGCAGAGGAGAGGATAGGAAGACAATCTTTGACTTGCTTCTTGTGTTTTAAGCTGGGAAATCAGAACACTAATCCTAGGACTCTCTGAACCTGGTTTCTTTCACAGCAGCTCCAGCATATCCCAGGGATATATGGCAGATTCTGCCTGTATACTGCTCTGTACTGATTCATGGCAAAACTTCAAGAGACCTCTGCTTTTGGTTCTTGGTTCAAGTATGGTATTTATGGCTGGGTTGGCTTGTAAAAAGAGCTATGCCTTTAAAGATTATTTTGGGGACTTTTTTTCCCCTGAAGTAGAGATATTACAAGAGTATCTTGGACAGTTTCTTGTTCAAACTTGGTTGATTGTAAAGCAAACAATGAGTTTGAATCCAAATTATACTTTTCAGTTTGTATCTGAATTGAGACCAATTCATATTCATATAACTGAGCTACCTCAGTCAAATTAAATACAGATCAATTTCTTGACCTACCTTCTTTTTTAAAGGAATAAGATAAAAAAACCCAAGTAAAGTCAAGTCAGAAAGAAAACAATGTCTTCGTCACAATGTTTGCCCAGAGTTCAGGTCCACTTGAGATCTTACTTAATCTCTAAGCTAGAATATTTGTTCACAAGTAGACAGTTAGGTGGAATTTCTTGTCCTTTGTCATTTTTTGTTAGTCATTCATGCTATTTAGAGGTTGCACAGAATACTATAATTCCTAGGGTCCTGTTTTATGAGTTCACTAAAATTAACCTTGAAGAGTTTTCCAGCCAAAACCCAGAGTTGAAACCAGGGTCCCTTGAAGGGACACAATAACATAAATAAATAGGGAAGGATAAAATAAAATAAATAGGGAAGGATAATAACCTTTCATCTTCAACTTACATTTCTAATCCATGCAATTTTAAATTTTGAAACAAAAAATTTCTTTCCTCAAACTTCCCTCCTACTTCCCTCCTCCTTCCCCTCCATACACCTACGTGAGCCCTGGTTTGAAGTCATCCACATGAGCTACGGACCACAGCTGCCCTTCCAGATGCACCATGCCTGTGGTTCAGATTTTGTGGTGCTGGAAGAAAGAGGAAGACAAACCAAAAACCCACCAGTGTTGGAAAGCAGTTTTCCTGCTTACTTTCTTTGTGGCTGCCTAACAGACTCTCAATAAACAAGGCAAGGGAAGGGTGTCCTTTGCATTCAAGGTATGTTGGGAGCTCCATGCTAAGTGCTGAAGGCAAATAATGAAATAACAAGTGGTTTTGGAAACAGAAATCAATTCATCTTGACTTACTGAACTACCTGCCCTGGTGCATGGAAGAGAGGAAAGTGAAAGTTGTGCTGTGAGCCAGGTGACCAGCAACCTATTCCTGGCAGAAATAGTTAAGCAAGAGACACCTAGAAGGGAGACCATGGAGGGCTGCTGATTAAGGTAAATTCTTGTCAGTGGTGCTAGTGACAACCCTCTGCTCCTCTAGTTTGTAACTCTTTACCTAACAGATAGTGACCTTCCCAAGAACAGGATCAGCATATGGTTCTTTGTAGCTGCTTGCACAGTTCTGAGGCAATTCCTATTTACTTCTTTTTAATGATTTAGTGAATTTGAGAGAGATGGTTGAGGTAGTGACAGAGGTGTGAAGTTGGAAGAATGGTTGAGGTCATTAGACTTTTGGTGAAAGGCTGATAGATTGCTAGGCAGGTTGACTGTATGAAGCACAATAGGAAATTTAGAGACATCTTTTAAGTTTTTAGCAACCACTCTGTTGGGAAATTTTAGTTTTCAGGCTTACATTTTGAAGGTCACTTGTAGACTGAGCATCCTAGAGGATCAGGGTTGGGAGTTCAACAGTGGAGTGGCTATAGGATGTGAAACCACTGTTACTTGTTAGCTTCCTGGTTTTGTTTTCTGATTTGCTGGGATTTAACCCTGGTGGGTTGTACTTGTTGGCTTTTGCCTGTATGCTTGTCTTTTTCAACAAAATGAAAACTCTTTTGTGCAAAGAATATTATTATATAAGAGAATTTTTGTATGGGAAATTTTCTGCTATCTTTAAGTGGGAGGATTAATTAATAAATTTAGAAAATGAAGATGGAATTTTGTATAGGTGGTAAGATGAATCATCATATGGGAAAGGGATTAAAAAATGCCATGGGATTTTCAAGCCCAATTTCCAATGAAAGTCGCTCTACTTCTATCTTATTATGAGAAACTTTAACTTATAATTTCAGTTTTCTGGGCCCAGAGCACTTCAGGCTGTGATGAAATCCTTTTCCAGAAAGAGAAGATAGTGGTAGAAGTGATGAGTACTTTCACCAGCCCTTGAATGGTTCATGGGAGCTGTTAGCTGAGTAGTTTTTGCCTTGGAGAGGGTACTGTGCACTCCTGGAATTGCTGTTTGGTGGCCACTCTGTTCTCTGAAAAGGGGATGGTAGAGGGAAAATGAGGGTCTGGAGACAGACTCCTGTAGAACAGCTGGATAAGAAATAGATGTTTGTCTGTGGCTGAAGAGCACAATGGGTCAATGTGGGCAGGTGTAGCTGAAATCTCTTCTGCCCTACAGCAGAGACCTGATAGGGAAGGAGCAATTAATTTAAAAAGAGTGGGGAAATCCACCAGTACAGGACAGAAAACTCTTCCGTGTAATATTAGTTCATAAAGTAGGATAGATTTTCTTTTGCAGTATTTCATTTCAGATTGTCTTTCTAGAACAAAATGAAAATTTCCTGGTGTTTGAGTATTTTCTGTCTGTAAAACATGATTTCTTGATTGCTCTTTGGTTTACTTACTGTATGTTTCTTTGCTGTCTTGTGATATCTTCCCAGTAGATGGTAAGTTTTGTAGTGTGGGAATGACAACTGAAATGCGCTTTATCCTTGAATTCAGTATTTCTGAGGCAGTTTGTTTTCACGTGCAGAACGGGAGGCTGACTTAAACATGGCTTAAGAAGTGCAAAATAGAGATATATTATACTCTTGTCAAAATCTGAAGGAAAAATAAGCATTTTCACTCAGAAGTCTTACGTACTTATGGTACCTAGGTATTTTGTTTGGTCTTTTAGATGTTGTTTTGAGGTTTTTTTGGAGGGGCACACATCTTTCCTTTCTCATCTAGCCACTATTCTTTATCATGAATGTCATATGACTCTGCCTGTCCTGGTTAAGCTTCCCAAAGACTTTGCAAAGTCACCTGGGGAACTCTCTGCACTACCTTAAAATAATAAATTACTTTCTTAGTGCTATGCTGTAGTGACCATCTTAAAAAAATGAGAGAACTTAATGGAACACAAAGTGATAATCCAGTCTATTAGAACAAAATCCTATTAAAGAATCATGACATTTGAGGGATGAATCTGAATTCTTCTCATGAAATGACTCATGACCACAGCTAAAACACCTAGTTTGGTATCCCATTACATTCATTGCAAATTTTTTAGATTTTTAAATTTTTGGACTAGTATTGTATGCTACAACTAAATTTCACTGTTATCCAGGATTCTGCGTCAGTGCAGACTCTCTTGGCTAGAGGAAGATTATTTTCGTCTGGACTCCTCTGCTTTTGAATAGCTTAGAACTCACAGCTCTGCTTTCCTAATGAATTTGTCTTAGTTCATGAGAGTAAAGTAAAGGTTATACATTTCAAGCAAGGCTTTATTCTCAGCTATGAAAAGAACTTGTTTGATAAGAATTATGGAAGGAAAAAAGATGTAAAAATTAGATTCTTCGTCTGGCTTCAAGGTCTTTGTTTACAACTTCACAGGCTATTGTGATTTTTATTGTTAGCAATATGAATGCTATTTCATGTAAATAAGTGTTTATTTTGATTCATAGTGCACCCTGGATTGTCAGTTAGAATAAGACATGTTGAAATTAAAAAATAAATTATATAGGAGTAAAGTACCTTGATCTTCACATAGAAGTATTCATGTTATAGCTGTTAATATCAAAGTATGATTAACAAATCAAACGAAGTTCATGCTGGCAAGAGAAGAGAGTAAGCTCATCTTGTTAAGTAGGACTGCACCTATTAATTGTGTGATGCCAAACTTCAGGATTTATCCTAGATCTACTTCCAAAGTATATAATAGCACCAGCATCATCTAAATTTTACTAGCTTTACTGGTCTGTTTATCTGTGGAAGCAATGGAAAATTCTGGTTGTTTTTGTAGCAAAAATGCTTTTTTAAGAATAAAATGAGGAATGTCTGTAATTTTTGCAGATCAGACCTTCTGTTGCACTCTTCGAGGAATATTTTTGTGTTATTGCTACAGGAAAAGGTAGATTATTAGACTGCAGATGTCTGAATTGCTTCAAAAGCACAAATACATTTGTTGCCTTATATGTCTGTTACAACTGTTTGGTTTTCATTTTTCCTTGGAAAAAATTTCAGATGAAGGTGGGTAAATAATAGGAAGAATGCTGATGGGATATTCATGAACTGCTCTGCCTGGAGAGTTTCGAACTTACTTTGTTACCTCATAACAAAGTGAAAATCTTTCAAATACTGAAAAGGCTAAGAAAGTAAATCTGCAGTGATTTTAAACTTGGTATTTTTTTAAAAATAATTTTCTAATATTGGTCCTTGAAAACTCCTATGCATTATACAGGTAGTAAGAATGTATTTTCATGTGTGAATAAATAGTATTTCCTACAAGAGGCAAAAAGAAGAAAACAATCTTCTGGAGAGCAACATAAAAGATGAACAAGTGAGTGGGTTTTGTAAACCTTTTGAGAAGAGAATTGATGTTCTTCTCTAATCTAAATACAATGAAAAGAAGCAAATGTAGTCCAAACAGGTTCTATAGCCAGGCCTAACACTCAGGAGAATAAAGGCAGAGGACAAATATGTGGGCAGCAACATATACTTCCATGAACTACCACTGCACTCAGATGAACCTGCATGTGTTTTATTTACACAGTGAGAAAGGGAGAGCATATAGACTGCTAGCTAGGAGGACTTTTTTTTTTAAATCTAACATAATGAGATGCACCTAAATGTTTCAGATACCTTAGTCCCTGGGACTGTCTCTTACACCAAGCCTTGACTCTAGGGTGGTAACATATTTTCAGGACTGGGTGTGAGAGAGGAAGTGAGAAGACCTGCTTTCTGTTTCCCACTCTGTCACTGAGCTGTTTGGTGAACTTGGAGCAGTTGTTTAATTTCCTTGTGCTTGTGAGAAACTTAGTGGAAAATCTTGTATCTTAGAGATGTGTAATCCCTACTTAATATTTATGGATGCAAATTTACCCAGAGCTGCCATCTGCTTGTCTTTGCAGTACCTAAACAATTCTATGCTGTAAACTAGCTTTGGGTGTGTTTAGTGCTGACACTCTGATTTTGTGTAAGTCTTTGCAAGGAATTTCAGCTGGAACTGCTCTTATGAAATAAATGAGTCCTAGCACATCTATTCAATAGTATGTACAGAACAGTTTAGGGAAGACAGTTAAAAATGTAGTAATCTGAAATGAGAGCAGGATTTAGACTCATTTGCTCAGAAGCTTGTGTTCTAGATTTAGCTTTGATGCCAACAGTCAGGCAGCTCTCTTGAAATGCAAGTGGATCCCAAGGATCCCTATGAGTCAGGAATTTGATTTGGATTCTCTTGTAAAGGACAGTGCCTAAACATCTCCTGCCATTCTTTTGATGTGGCTGATCAGAAGAAAACACCATATACTGCACAAATGACCCTCTTCCCCCAACCACCCTATGCCTGTTTTCTCAGCTGATACTTGACCAGAACTGAATCTGTGCAGATTGTGAGCTTTGGAGAGATAAAAGGACAAATAATGCTGTAGGGAGAGGAAGCAGTTCAGTTTTTTTTAACTCTAACATTGCTGTTGCTTCACTGGTTTTGAAATCTTAACCTAATGTAAGAAAAATAAATCATTGTAGAACTGAGGAAAAAGAAGGGATTTACAGCCCAGTGTGAATCAAATGCAAACCACAAGGAATTTCAGCACAAAATCTGCAAAAGAAATCTGTATCCAAGGCATGGAGGATTTATTTTTTAATGCATTTCCTATGCCCAGTTGTCTTGAGAGGAAATCAAATGAAAATCATATGTAGCAGTAACAGCTCAAGAGGTAGATCATTGATGAAGAAAATATTGGAGAAAATTATTACTTTCAGAAGATGCATGCATCTTCTCTACTCCCATTCTGCATCCCAACAACGCACACTCTTTAATCTGCTTAGATGAATAAAAACAAGAGAAGACAGACAATTGCAATGCTGCTAAATCCAGGGGGAAAAAAAGGTGGAATTAAAAAAAAAATTAAAAATCCTAAGTAATCAAGTGATCAAGAATGGTAAAAAGCCAACACTTCTGTGTCTGGAAGCAAGACAGGTTTTCTGAGCTTTTCCCCTTCCTTAAAATAAACAAATAAATAAGTACTTCAATGACCCTTCTTAACAAGGAAGCTGATGGTTGTAATAATACCCCCCTTCACCCAGAGCAGAGGTTCTGTTCTGTTTCCTTTCACATATGTGGCAAAGGTCAGCTATTGAGAGCGACTTGTCTTTGCTACTGTGGGAATCTGTCTCTCTATTACTGGCTACTACTGTTTCAGTCCCAAGTGTTAGTTGTTTTTTTTAAGGCTTCAGGATCCTCAACTTATTGGGACAGAAAATATATCAAAAAAAGGAACCCACAAGCAAGGTTAAAAGCACAAATAAAGATGAAGAGAGAAATGGAAAGGGGAGGAGAAAAAATGGGGAGGGTGATCAGTCCAATTTTCTTTGGAGAGGTATCGCATTGTTGGGGCTGTCTGGCTGTGTTCCAGGGCTTCAATTGAAAGTGAATTTCTTTTATTGAATTCCATCTAGAGATATCATAACCTCAAAAGGCTACTATTACCCAGAGGGTTTCAGATGAAACCATTTGAGTGTGGCTTTCGAAATGCAAGAAGTCACAATTGTTTGACAGCATGGGACCTGTCAAAGACCCTCTTTCCAGACAATTGTTTACATAATCCTTCCACTTACCCTATTGAGGTGAAAACACTTCCATTGCAGGCCTTTCTACCTCAGCAGGTGCAGAGAGAAAAAAAAAAAAAAAAAAAAAAAATGTCAAAAAGGCATAGTGAGCTCCAAAAACCATCCCATGCCTTGACAAGCAATATTTAAACATTGGCTTTTTGAATGTGCATTGGAAGGCAGTGTAAAAACTCTAGGTTTCAGTTAATGAGGTTACTCCTCTTGTAGTGATAGTAAAACAGAATGACAAGTAAAATAGCAAATTGATTGAAAAAGACATTAAAAACAATGCAGCCAGGAACCTTAGCAAAAAAACAGCATGCAGAAGGTGAATGGGAAGCTGATGAGACACATCACCCTCAGCTTTCCCTGACAATGTAAGAGTGGAACACAACCACTGCTGGTGGGAATTGCTTTCATGTACCCCCACCCTTCACTGGGTGAAGTGATGAGGCTGAGAAAACTTGGAAGATGAGTGACATCCTTCCTTCAGCTTCTGGAGGACAGCACGTCAGCAATCTTACTAGAGACATCTGAAGTTAATTGCTAGTTTGGAAATTTTGGCTGGTCTCCTTAGATGCTATGATAGTTGTGTATGTATGAATGCATATTTTCAACAGATTTTGAGGTTTTGGCTGCTGATAGACTGACTATGTGTAGAGCTCAGAGTGGAGTTGTAACGATACTCCCACACTTACTAGGAGGTTTTGATGTAAGAGAAATCAATGTATGGGATGTGTAGTGCATGTCTTTTACTGAGGACAAAAAGAAGTAGCAAAAGTTAGTGACTGTGTTTTGATACAAGCTCCACTCACAGACTGTCTGTCAAGAGGGCAGAAAAGTGTACAGTGAAAAGGGGAGGAAATCATAAAGCACGCAGTAGGCAGGCTGCATAAAACACTGTGGGGAGGCAAATGGAAATAAATTTGACAAAGATCTGGTAAGAAGAAAAATACATAGAAGTGGCATGTGGGAGAAAGTGATGGAAAGCCCAAATGAAGTACAAGATTTTCCTTGTGTACAGTCACAACATAGTGTGGTTTTAGACATGGTGGGGGGAGCTCTGGTTGACAGTGATGCAGCACTGGACAAGCTACTTCAGAAATCTTCTGGGAGCAGTTTGAAATTGGTGACCAAAAGACGAGCTACACTTCAACTATGTGGGTGAGAAGGTAAATGTCTTATGATTCACTGCTCAGCAAAATCCCTGGTGCAGCTGAAAATACCTTTACAAATTTCCTTCAGTGTCAAGCCTTTCTAGGAGGAAAAAAAAAAAAGGAGAGTAAATGAAACATTTTTCTTACATTTGTAGAGCAGGAGAGACAAGGTGTAGGTGTGACAGTGATCTATTTGAATTCCTCAACACACCTACAAGTACTTACTTGTAAGTTTTGTGTAACAGAGTGTGAGATCAAGATAAGAAGTTTGATAAGCAGTTCATGGAACAAAGTGTTTCAGACCACATTTAGCGTAGACTAGTGAGTGTCGAATGTAGGTATGTGGTGGAATAATGGATGCTGTGTGGAAAACAGCATTAAGTCTTAGAACATGATAACAACCCTAAGTCCCCCAAAAGCCAAAATCAATTTTTTTTACATGCAAGGCAGAGAACAAAACTGAGGAGTAACTTTACTAGACAGGAAATATGTGAAGGAAAAGATGGTACAAAGGAGAGTATGGGTATGTTTGCCTGTCTGCAGAGAATCTTAATTTGTAGAACTACTGCATATTGAAAGGCATTCTTGATATAAAACTTTCAACTTTAAACCTTGAAACTTTTTGAGTGAAAGAAATTATGCTGGAAAACCAGAAAGGCTGAAGAAAATGAAAGATAAAAAGCAAGGAATACTCTGGTGATTTGCCAGATTAAAAAGAGATGCTTAAAAAGTATCATATGAAGTTTGGGAAATGTAATGAGACTTTCCTATCAGCTCAGAAGAAAACTTAAGGGAACAAATAAAATTATTTACTTTGAAGCTCAATTGGCAATTTCTCCCCAGTATTGTATTCTTTATCTAGACACTGCTGATTTATCAGTCTGTTTAGAACTGGCCATATGCTCCAGGTCATTCAGACCCATCAAAAAGAAAACAGGGAAGAATGTTAGGCAGGGAAAATATGTCCTTAAGGAGTTACAGATTGATGGTAAAATGCCCCCATATTTTAGGACTCCATTTGGAAACTGGAACATAGCCTTCTTTGAGACCATTTCAGACAAAAACTGGTGTCTGCTGTCTGTAACCACAGCGATGCAAAGACTGTGACAGTGTACAGAACTGCATAGTGAGAGCTTTCTTGGGAGAAAAAAGCTGTAAGCTTGTATTTCTTAATGCTGAGTAGGGTTTTGAATTCTAAGTGGAGAAACATATTGATGAGCACTCTAACAGCACTGTAGTAAACTCTGCAAAATCCAGTTCTATTGGAAGTTAGTCAATATACAAGATACAATAACATATGGAACAGATGCTGGAGTTCTGCTGCAAGAAGAATACTAATTCTGGATGTGCTTGATCCAGATGTCCTTTCATAAAAACAGGAGTTGCAGTTATCATCTTGGAAGCCATAGTAAATCCATAAATATAATAACACTCAGCAAGAGCAGAAAACGTATTAGTGGCAAATTTGCAAGACATTTGTTGCTCTTTAGCTCCATATTTAAGTGGACATAATTTTGTTGATTGTGCCTTTATTTCTGTCAGGAGAGGCCTTTAGCATTGCTAATCTCTTCTAATTAATGAAAACAATCATATCTCAATTGCAGTGGACTGTATGAGCTGGGTAATGAAGGCGTTAGAAATCCGAGAGGGTGAGTTTGTGCAAAAGAGAGCTACTGGCTAGCTCTACCTGTCTCTCAGTGGGGAAAACCATTATTTTTCTGTTATAATCTGGAATATGAAGATCAGTGGTCTTATTTTTCGTGAAGTGTCTTCTCATCAGCAATAGGAAAAGGTATTATGGCAGAGAATGAGGCAACTGATTTCACTGACTGGTGCAGGTTTGCTGCTGTGGGCTGGAATCCTACAGGTGTTAGACCCACTGAGGTTCTGTCTTGTCTTCATACAGTAAGAGCTGTTGGAAGTTATAAATACAGTATTTATTTGTGCTCTACTTCCTCCCCCAATACATTATGCCAGGCTGTAATAATTAAACATGATCTATATACGTATTTTTGAACAGAAGGATTCCTGGCAGAAGAAAAGTGGTATTTTTGTATTATGTTAATTATTATCAGTATAATTAATATATTTTCCAAGCCAGTACATGTTACACATGTGATCTGTCAGTGGTGTCATAGTTGTCATGAGGCACTGCAGTAGTTCAGATGAACTCAAATAAGTATATCTCCCTTGGAACTGGATAGTTTTGTTTTTATTCTCCTAAAAGGAAGAAATGAGAATTTTTGAATGGGTATGTTTTTCCTGAAACTACTTGTTTCACTTAAAGACTTTTCTAACTTAGAAAATTCCCATCCATGAGTGCAATTAAATGATTAAATCTTGCCGTCACTGTTATTGAAACTAATAGGGTTTGTTGCGATTTTATCACATGATACAAAATAACATCTGTAGCATTTCAGCAGGTGCTTGGTGTAGTTCTAGCTCGGCTATACTCTAGTTCAGGTGCTCTCTGCGGGAAGTGTTTGAAAACGGGAATAAAAAAAAAAATCACAGGTCACTAATTGGAATGAACCTGTATGCTTATTTCTTGTCTGGCAGTGCTGACACGCAGCTGCCTGTGGAGCTTCTTGGTGGTTGAGTCATGGCTAAATGAGTGTAGCTGCTCCTGGTCACAGCACTGCATTTGTGTAATTTCTCTCCTTCAAATTTTATAAACCAATCTATTTCCAGAGGAGAGAACAAAACTCCTAATTTCAAAATTTGTAAAGCTAAGGAAGAACACACTGATTTGTGGCTATCCTTTGAAATCTTTCATCAATTTGCCTGTATATTTCTTGATACCTTTCTATGCCATAATTTTGGAGAAGACTTGCACAGAAACACTCTTCTGCTGTATCTCAGGATAAAATATTTCAGTGTCACTGAATTGAGAACAGCAGGATTTTTTTCCATTGTGTTGATTCTGTACAGAATAACTCCTATTTAGTAAAGCATTTCACAGGACAAAAGGAAATATATATGGGAGATTCCCACATTTTTGCATGAATCTATCTGGGTACTTTAGTTTCTGAGAAAAAAGGTTTAGAGATCCAGTAGAGGAAATATAAAATGAAATTTAAGTTTTTGCTTATACAAAAATCTCTCATCTGCTGGACTACAGGGATTTGCTCACCCTTGGGAATTATCACAGCAGGTGTCAGCCATCAAAAGTGAGAGAGGAGTGGAGGACTAATGCTTTGAAATACTGGCATTTAATACTTTTTCTGTTGGAATTAGGTTGAGCTGATGTATTTTGATCTATGTCAGAGCCTTTTTGCTATAAATGGTTTGGTTGCAGCAAAACATAAAGGGGGGAGGTAAATCTCATGGCTGGTGTGCTGGCGCTCTCTCTGTGGTAGAGAGAGCCTGGTCCTGTCTTAGCAAAATTACAAACTGGTTTTATTAATTCCTTTTCATCATCGCTGAGCTTCAAATCATCACAGAAATGTGATTTGGTTTCTGGTTTTAATTTTGTTTTCAAACGGCAACACATCTCTATACCTGCCATCAAAATGAGTGTGTGATAGTGCAGTGACAAAAGATGTCTGAAAATGTTGCATTAATTCTTGTCTAGTGGAAACATATACTGGGACAATCTTCAGGTAAAATAATTCAGTAGGAAGGGTTGTCCTTAGGATGAAAAAGGGCACCTTTAAAGCCTGGCCTGCATGAGCCTTCAAACAGGGCCAGGAGACATGGCTTCACACTGAGTAACACATGTTGAGACCTGAGAAAACAGGACTCATGGAGTTTCATGGCAGCAGGTTACTCAGCTCATTTGATCATAATTCAAACCATTTGTGTGACTAATGATGCTCTCAGATGTTTGGCAGAATAAACTAATCAGCTGTTTAACAGCAGCACAGCTTCTCTGTGGCTGACATGGATCCAAGGGATTCTGCTTCAGTCAAAGATGCAGCTCCTCTCTGTGCATTTTCCTTAAACGTGTAGTTCAGTAGCCTTTCAGCAAACCTATCTCTACAACAAGTAGTTCAACAGGAAGAAAAAACATGCTTGGGAAAAGGCACTCTTGATCAGTTGCTGCACATCTGGTTTACAGTCTTAAGAGTGAGGCTGTGTACCAAGTCAGCATGTGTCCCACTAAATCTGAAGTGGTGTGAATCAAATAGTCTCATAGATGAATGCCCTGTTGTGTGGTTTGTAGGTGTCTCTCACGCTAATCCAAGGCTGCTTCAGGTTAAAAATCCCATATAAATTGCCTGAAAGATGAACCTGATGATATAGTCATAGCAGTTGGATTTTAGTTTTTTTACATTTCAATCTCTTTTCCTTTTTTTTTTTTTTTTTTTTTTTTTTTTTAGGGGAGGACTGATGAGACCTACTGTCCCCTAATAGCATAGTATTATAGCCCAGACCCTCTGCTGTTATTAAAAGGTGCAGCTGCATGGTTATTAGAGCAGCTGTACGAGCTCATATTAGTACAGCATATAGTTGCCTGATGAATTTATAAACCAGATTTCCTCCTGTATTTAGAGGAGAGCTAAGAGTGAGAAACATTTATTCTATCTCTGTGCTAGTTTGAAAGCAATCCAGTGGGAGATTCCAAGTCAGAACTACAATTTACTTTGAAAATTAAAGTAAAGGCAATAGTACAGAAACACTAGCTTAAACTGAAAGAGTCAGAATACGACCTGACACGTTGTTGGTCAGGGTGCTGGCAGCAGTCTGATTAAATGGTGCTTACAGTCCCATTGGAGTGATGGATGTGGTTCTGTCAAAGTGGAGATCCTATAGAAAAGCTTTTCCCTGGAGGTCCAGTGGTTGTTATGAAGAGCTCTTTTGGTCTGGGAGTCCAGTGGTAGGCGCTGCCTGCGGGTCTTCTGAGCCTCACATTATATACAGGTAGGAATGTTTGGTTCCTCCCCCCGGCAGAGCCTCTCACAGTGGGATGATGTAATTCTCTGAGTCCTTGATGGTCCCTTAGCTAAGACAGCACCCAGGAGGGAGTTATCAGGGCTGACTCATTGAGAAGATAAAGAACACTGCCCCACTTAACAGCTTGCCTGGATGGTAATACATACTTTTGGTTACATCTTACATTGTAACCTAAGACAATCTCTAAATGTGAAAACCCACCGATTGCTACAAAGGGCACAATCCTGTTGATAAACTACTGAGCATGTTGAGAGGGGTTCAGGAAACTGGCCCTTATAGAGAAGCTGGCATTTTGTTTTTTAACATCCATGTTGTAGGGCCCTAAAACAGTATTTACAGTAAAGTTGCTGAAACCACCTAGTTCCACAACTGCAAAACCATAATGTTAGTGCTGTGCAGGTATACACTCTGTCACAATGTATTACTTTGTCCCTGGAACAGAAACCACAGTTAATGATGACTTTGGAGGAGAGCAGGCGTGCTTTAAAGACAAAGAAATAGGTTAGCTGGATGACTAATTTGCCAAGGAAGTACATTTGTCCATTCATGGGATGAGTTTTCTTATTTTCAAGTTTTAAAGCTTCATTTAAGTTTCAGTGCAATATATTTGATAGAAAAAGAGTAACGTGTTTCCAATAGAATTAGTATCCCTAAGGTTTTCTTTTTGCCTGCTGTTTCTGCTGAAAACTGCAGCTAGGATTATTTATTTATCCTTTTGTTTGGTCTCTGACACCCTTTCCAAGGAATAGCTGGCTGCAGAACCAGGGTATAGTTTGCATACTAATCATTATTGTAATTGATCTTTTCAGCTTTCTTCAGTCACTGTGGAAGGTTGTCAGCTGCGTCTTTGAAGTTAACTAATAATCATACAAGCAGGGAATCTGCAGTAGGAGCCAGGATCTCCCTGCTGCTGTAGCAGCACAGCTTCCATGTGCTGGCACTCTCCTGTTACCTTAGGTGGTGTTACTCAAGTGAGTGTGGAGTTAGGAAGCTTTGATTGCTGTATATATCTTGGGGGTCAGGACAGTGCAAAGATATTTCCCCAAATGGAGGAAAAACCAAAGAGGAAAACACAATGCTCTTTTCTCCTTTGTTTCAAAAGCTGGCATATTTGCCAGGCAGCTAGATGCCATTCCTCTACACAGTTTGCACTGGAAGGTTTATAAAGTCTAAAATAGACTTTTAAATCCTCTTTCTCAATTGAACATTTACAGACGTGTTCATGTAACTGAAAACCGCATACATGAAAGGCTGGACTGGAATCTGAGAATTCTTCTGATGACCTGGCTGGAGTTTTGGATTAGCTCCTAGAGCCAGCCTATACAGTCAGATACTCATTGTATAGGATTAGTCTTTTTTCCCCTTGTTTTCTTTCCTCTCACTCTCCCATTATGTTTCTAATAAAACCCTCATATGCCAGCTTTAGAATAGATCAAGCTGTCTTAATTTCTTCTTTATTTACCCTTTTTATCTCTGTTTCTCTGCTCTTCTCTGTGAGTACTACAGCAGAGCTCTTTTCTCTGCTCTAGTCACCCTTAACCCATAAAATAAACCACTTTTAAAAGGGCAGGGAAGAAATGATAATAGATGGTCTAATAAAAGATACCGTCTCTCTCTACAAGCCTTCTCTCACTTCAAAACAATACAGCAATGTGATAAAATAAACTGCTGTTGCCATATGTTTTGCTGAAGAGCCCCTCCCCCTTTCCCAAGTGGTGACACAGTCACAGTTGTGTTGAATTTGGAGTAGCTGAAGGCTGACCTTTAGAGTTCTTAGTTTGGAAAATTATCATTCTGGGGTGTTATTGTAAGTATTCTTTGTTGACAGCCAAGATAATTTCAGTGAGAAAGGAGTAAAAAACTCTCAAATACGTATATATATATACACACACACATACAGGTATATATGTATATATAAATACATATATATATATACCCTGTTATTTTACTCGTGTCATCGACAGAACACTGCTGTGATCTTGTTTGTTTTCTCCCTTATTCATCTGAAATAGGTCTTGCTGAAGCAACATGTTGTGGAAGGACATTTGAGAGGAAAAAAGGTTGTGTGGTTTACTTTTCACTCTTGCTGTTAAGCTGAAGCTGTGTTTGCATCTGGTTTGTACTTAATGTGCCTCCATGTGTGAGTAGCACCTTTATGGCACATGGTTTGGTTCTGGAGCCAGCATTGCATAGCATACTGGGTTTTTTCTTCCTTTTTTTCTCCCCCCTTTCTAAGAGTATACTTAAGGCTGGGAAAACAGTGTTTTTGGGTTTTAAAAAAATTTATTCTTAGTTACGTATTCGTAGCAGAAAAGGAACAAGGCTTGCAATTTTAATATCTGTTAGCAGCCATGGTACACTCTCTGCATTTGTCAGTCAGTGTTTATCTAGACTTGCTAACATGTACTGAATTCCTGTTTTCTATTGTATCTCAGTTCTAATGTATTAAATAACAGTTGATTAAAAGTATATTTTCAGAGGGAGTACTTTCTAAATCAATAAGCTACCTGGGAACATTGGTTACTTTTAAACATAGTTCATCCTGACATGTACTGGGCTACCCCTGAAGGGCAGTGAAAACATCTGTAAGCTCTCTAGGCTATGACATTCTGCCCTAGAGTTTGACAAGGTGCTCCTGTACTGATATGACTAGGAGAGGTGTCTTTGTGTTGATAACAGCATAAAAGCTTCATAACTGTAATCCCAAAGGAAGGATTTAAATTGTAAAAGAAAATTGTACTCTTATTTTTATCAGTTATTCACATGTTGCTGTTTGCTTTTCACAGATTCCTGGTTTTGTTAGTGACATTTGGGGCTGGGGAGCATCATCTGTGACAGTAGAGATGTCCAGTAGTGCCTTGTGAAAACTGTTACATGTCTAAACTTGAATACTTTATCCCTCTTCTTCCTTCTGCAGATCTGAAAGAAAGGATTTTTTTTTTCCTTAGGAAACAGGCTTTTATATCAGAGCAAAATAGTATCTATTCTTCACCTACTGCAGGAAGCCAACTAACTGCCTCCCTTGCCTAGCTGTATTGCCTTAAGCTTGATGCTAGATTTGGAGCTGTACAAGCCTCTGGCATCAATGCAATCAGTTCCTAAAGAGTCATATTGTATGAGAGTCACTATTTTCAAAAGAGAAAAATCTTTTCCCATATAAGAAACAAACAAATTTACATGTGTCTTTGAATTGACTGCACCCACCTTTGAAGTTGTTAGATATTTACTAAGCAGTCTATCATGGCCAATCTGGAGTATTTTCATACCACATCCATCCAGCCTTACTGCTGAATGTAGAAGTTATGAGGTGGCTGAAAGAAAACCCACAACTACTAGATTTGGAGCACACATGGGTGACCAATAATATGATAATTTGGGGCTTTCTTCCTTTTTTCCTCTCATTAGCCAATTTGTTGCTTCTGCTCACTATTTTACTTCTTATATAGTACTTTTAATTTTCTTTGTTTTCCTTATCTGCATTGAGATTTTCTTCCTCTTCCTTCCATCCAACATGATTCTGCTGAGACTGGCTTGTGGTGATTCTGGGCTTTTCTGGCACTGCTCACTGAGATAAAAAGTGACAGCCCGGGAGCCCCTTCGTGTGCTCCAGCGCTTTCAGCCTGTAGCACAGAGCAGTATATCAAACAACAGCAGGCCAACTCTTTTTTTGTTGCATTAGCCAGTCAAGCATTTTGTGCTGCTGAATGTCATCTTATTTAACATTTTGTTAAACAACTTCTAAAGGTCTTAACAATATGACAGATGGGCTATTGAATGGATGCTTTAATGGTTAAGCATTAGTTTGTTTTCGTTTCATAGTGTTTATTGTTAGTTAAGTACTATTTAAATAAATCAAGCTTTTCCCTCTCTCCTTTACAATGCAGACACATTCAAGAGAGGGTTTTATTCTTCTTGTGATGGCTGTGTGCTTCATTCTGTCAGGCAGACATGATATATGGTGGTCTCATTTCCAGTCAGTCTCTGGCTCATAGGATATGAACCCAAAGTCTAGGTCATGTCTCTTTTTTGCCTAGTAGTTACTAGAACTACTAAGAAGATAACCTATGGCAAAGTAAAATTTGGAATGACATTTTTTTTGTAACCTTCTTTCAAGTTACAACCTTCAGTGCCATCTGTCCTGTCTCTGAACTTAATTTCCTTAACTGTTAGCTCTTAAGCCTGACTACTGTTACAGTTGAGTCCATGTGAAGGCAGCAGACTGGGGGAACCATATTCCTTCCGAAGATGAGAAATCCGAATAGCGCAAATGCATGCAGGCTGTCCCTTTGGCACACGTGGAAAACCTTCCTTTTGGCAAGAAGCAGTCAGCTGCCTCAAATCTCCATGTGCCGTGCTGGGTACACCTGATGAGTCAGGACTGAGCTTACCTCCAGAGCAGGTGTGTGGACAGGCAGTGGTGGCTGGCAGGCAAAACCTGCTGTATCCGTACCTAATCTAGAGACTTTTTCCAGATATGGTCACTGATTTCTGCTACTGAGGTATTAAAGTTGCCTTTTGCTTTTGGTAACACTGAACGGCTGGATTTAAAAGTTATTTATGTGTGTTAGACTTCAGGAAGTTTCTGAAAGCGTTCTCTTACATTCTATGGATGAGTCAGAGGTAGAATTTCTTCTAGCAGTGTGAGATTTTTGTTTTATCAAGACTGAAGGACTGCTGTTGTGATGGGATGAAATGGGAAATAAAAGGTTGGGTGGGCCCCACAGCGAACTGATCTAGTGAAAGGTGTCCCTGCCCATGATGGGAGGGTTGAAACAAGGAGACCTTTAAGGTCTCATCCAGTCTAAAACATTCTATGATTCTTTGATAAGTAACTGCTATCCCTGCAGCATCTTCTGTAGCAGAGTACAACTGGGCCTGAGTTCATGGGCTGCAGAGCTATGGCTATTTTGCAGCTTGCAGAAGTCTGAGGTAGTTGAAGTTCCTGATTTTGCTTCTGCAAAGAGCCTGCACTAGCAGTAGATATTTTCAAGACTTTGGGATGAGTCACCAAGGTATAAAATGCAAGCAGCATTCCTCCTCCTGTTTTTCTGACAGCACTTGTTCATGTCAAGTACCTGTCAGGATTAGTCCTTGGCTTGAGTACAGATATTGGCAGTCTGTTTCCAGAATCTTGAAAACATGACACAAGATCTGAATCTAAGAGTTGGGGATTTAGTGTGGCTATTGATTTTTAGCTTGTTTTGGACTTCTGGGGAATACTGAGCTGATTGTAGCATTCCAAAGTATGAAAACACTTCATGTTTCCTTGAGACAATTGTGAATTTTTGTCTGTGATCAAAATTTTGGTCTGTGGTGGTCATTAGCAGTCCAACTTTACCAGGAGCAGCTAACACCTCTGGTGTTTCAACCAAATCCTAGTTTTAGTAAACAAAGCTCATCTGTCTCTTATTCCTTTAGCTGTCTCTAGTGGCATATCTATTCTTCATTTCATTGATCATTCATCATTTCATTCATCATTTACATACAGAACTGGGGAAGGAAATACAGGTCTGTTTCTGAGGCAGGGGCCTTTGGTGATGACATTTGCCCACAATTTTTAGCATCAATTCCTCATTGGGCATATGGGAGCCAATTTACTTATTTATTTTGTGAGACAGTGTCTGGTTTATTAAGTCTACGCCATTTGTAATTTAATAGTGTCTAAGTCTCACTTTAACTGTTCATGCATCTTTGAGAGATAAATAGCAGTAATACATTAGCTCTCATTAATTTGCAGACTGGCTTTTTTACCCACTGTCCTTTTTTTTTTAAATAACTCCATCCCCCAAACTTTCAAAACACTCATCTGAAATAACAAAGTGTTACAGATGAGGTCTTCTGATTATTGCCCTTTAAAGCTTTTTTCACATGGCCAGGCTTCACAAAAACCTATTTTACTCAAAGAAATTAGGTTTCTGGTTAGCAGGAGCCCTAAATAGACATGAATTACAGGAACGTCCTTTGAAATCCCACACAGTACTTGTTTCATTAAATCCCATGAAGCGACCTTAATTTAGTGGAACACTGGATAGGTTGTTCTTTTAACCTATTAGCACTTTGGCCAGTCCCATAAACCATATTAATGGATGATTCCATCAAGAAGGACAACAGTGGGATTAATATTATTTCAGGATACAGTAAATGCCACAATGATGAAGCTGTTTAAGATCTGGTGCTCACTGTGTCACACTGAATGCATTGACATTTACTCTGCCATCACTTCATTTCCAATATTCCTTCCAAATCAGCCGATGCTAATGTTTCAGTGTGTGTGCAGAATACAATTCCATCAGGGCTAGAGACGAGGAGAAATGAGCTTAAAGCAAGTCCTTCTCCCCTGTTCCCTTGGCACCCTCCTGTTCTACTCCCACCCCAGCATGGCAAATTGCTTATCTGCTATGACTTTGTACATAGCTGAGAAAGAGCAAACACACAAGAGGAAGTGTGACAAAATCAGGGCTTTGTGGTGTGTGGAGTCAGCATGAGTGAACCGACCCATAGTCAGGTACAGGTGTAGGTCAATGGTGTGTTTGTAGGCCCAAGAGTACAAGGGAAGAGCCCGTTTGGTCCCCATGTGGCAAGGAGGCAGCATGAAAAAGAACTGGCTTTTTCACAGGACAAAGATGCCACCCATGCCTCACTTTGCCTTCTACACATCTGCCTTTGGAAGGGCAACAAAGGCTACCGAGTTACACACCCCTGCACCACCCTAATTGAACTTTAGAAGGCTTTAATATCTTTCTTCCTCAGCACCTTTGGGAGTCAGCACAGTGCCTTATGCTGTTTTGCAGGCTTAGGACTCAAAGGGGATTTCAGCTGTAATTCAGTGGAGAGAAACACGCTCTTCTAGAGAGGGAACTAAACTGCTCTCTTTCAACTTGTATAGAAGCCTCTATGTTGCCAAAAAAAGGATCCCAAATTGCCTCACTGATGTTTGCACAGGAAACCAGCTACAGAAGAGAAGTTTGAATGCAAGTTTCGCTAGCCTCAGTCTATCCAAGAGACATCCCTTGATGTGGCTGAGAGGTAGCAGGAGAGATGAGGAGAGAGTTGTCATGGGGCATGACTGATGTGGCTGTGCTGCTATCAGCTATGCTGGGTGGCATTGAAAATCTGCTCGAGTTCGTCTGTCATGTTCAGTTGCAATGCAGGGGAGAAGATTACACAGCTGGCTTCATTAATCACTACCACTCTGATAAACTGTGGGAAGCAGGAAAGATCTGGGTCCTCCATAAACCAAAATTCTTGAAGCTGGGATAATGGGGAGCTAGTTATATGCTGGTCTCATATCCTCCAGGAGGATTTCCCTGTTGGTCACTGCTGGAGGTGGTGGGAGTTGGTAATTTGCTCTGACTTGGTGTGATCATTCTTGTGTTAAGGAATGACCAAAAAAACTGCTCCTACAGCAAAGAAAACAAGGAGAAAACAAGGAGTTGAGGAGAACTGGGGCAGCCATTGAGACTTTGGATTTATTGGATATGCAGGAGGACTATTGGTTAAGCAGGTCTATCCAGATTTGAGTTTAGATTATTGTAATACAGGGAAAGAGCTACACAGTGTTTTTGGTTGAGGTTAGGCAAACAATTATGGTAGAGTCAAGGCAATGCAGTACTTGTACTTGCATAAATAGAAAATATGCTCGGTTGTGCCCTGCATGGTGGAAATGAATGTGCCTATCTGGGTAATCTTTCTTTTGGCTGATTATTTTTAATGATTCAGTAAAGATAACTGGATACTTGACTGCCTTACTTATATATCATGGTACTGCCTTCCTTATATATCATGGTACACAATGTGTTGAAAACTTCAGCCTTGATTTTGTAGAGTGTCCACTGGAATCCTCCATAAGATCTTGTGTCATTTTATTGTATCACCACAAAACCTTATTACTCATATCCCATGACTGATGCTGTTAACACCTCTGTGCTACATTTGGAAGAAGATGGCAAATTGCATTTGGAAGACCTCATTGCATCTGGAGAACTCAAGAAAATCAGATCCTAATAGCAGGAGGTTCTAAAATGATAAATTGTTAACCCAGACAGACCCATTCTTCATGGAACAGAAATCTACCACTGAAATATATTGAACTGCAGTGGTCCTCAGAGTTTTATCCTCTCTTCATAAAAAAGCTATTCAGCTAACTGGAGTAAGTGAATAGATTTCAGTCTATGTAACAGAAATCTATGGATTTGGCCTACATTTTACCTAAGCGTTTGGAAGCCATAAGTTCTCTTTCTTCTGTTACACCTGAGACGTAACAGGTCTTCAAGGGCTGCATTACAGCTATTTTGGAAGGGAAGCTGGTATTTGATTTGCTTCTTGTGTCAGGAGTTTGGAGAAGAATTTTGACAGAGGAGTGATGAAGAAAAGGGCTAGGTCCTGGAGAGGAGCCAGAAGATAGGTAAGCTGACATCTCTTGACCTTGTTGTCTGTGATGTTATGATTGTACAAGATTTTGAGCTCCCTGCAGGGTACCAGCAGTTCCAAACTATTCTTAAGCTGCAAGGTGAAACATGATTCTTCTGCCAAAACTCTGATTCTGTCCCATTTTGCAGGGGTTTGGATGCTGAAAGATGACACACATGCATATTTTAAGATATCTGATTTCAAAGTGGAGAAATTATATTATACTGCGTGAAAAACATTTCCCTGTGATGGTTTCATAGCCTTTCTTCCTGCAAGAATGTGAATGCTTCAAAACAAGCACATACTTTGAAAAAACAGATCTAATCCACCTTGCTTTATAACAATGGGTGAAATAATTTTAGATCTAACAGACTACAGAGGCTTCATGGTCTGACTGGAAGTCAGGTGTCTGCAGGGGACTTTTCATGAACTTGGCCCTGGCAGTGAAGTTTGCCTGTGGCTTTGGGCCCTTAGTCCCTCTGACTCAGTTTCCTCATCTGCAGAACAAACCTCAGAAAACCCTCTGTGAATGCCATTAGCAAAGTCAACAGTCACCTACAGGCATTTCTGTGTTTAAGTAAAGGAATATGGTTAGAATTTTGAATTGCCACCACGTGGTTCCTTCTTAGAAATTTTCCAGCTTTCATTTTTATCAGTTCCTGCATTTTCCAATACATTTAGAACACATTGAAAGCCCTACTGTGTCCTTTGCTGTGTAAGGTCTTTGCCTTTACCAACACTATTTTGCAGTGGATTTGATTTATTGTTGCATCAAAAGATCCAGCTTACCTGCCATATTTTCAGTGTTTTCAGGTCAGCTGTGAGTTATTTAATATGAACAGTTTGCTGGAATCTCAATGATAATGTTTTGTGGAAACCTTGTGGAATTTGGCAGGAATAGGATCTACCTATGAAGGTGCCTGACATTTGCTGGTAAAACAAAAAAAGTAAATTTTTGGAGTGATGGATTGTTCATGGTTACATTTTGGTCAGCCTTATGGGACATCAATTTCATATCTTTAGCATGTAACCACAAATTTTCAATACCTGATTTCAATAGAACTTCTAAAATAGAAGAGAAATGGGAGAAAGGGATTTGTTTAATCTTGAAAGGATGGGCCCTGAAGAACAGCTTGCTTTTTTTGTTTAAAAAGAAAGAGATATTGTACTGGTTTAAGGGAATCTTGCAAGCTTGACCCTATTATGAACACATACTATCAAGAATTTATTGACTTCTTTTAATACTATGTTGTGTAGTGATATTTGCATTGCTTTACCATGGTATTAGATTCCTTGGTGACCTATTAATTCAAATTTGAGGTTAAGATAGCCTTTTTATGAAATAAAAAAAAAGAAAGTTGGAAGCATCAGGAAAATTCAGAGGGCTAAAAAGAAGTAACTTTTTAAAAGGCTAGAGGTCCCTACTTGAGTGTCAGCATTTAATACTAGTTCCTTCCTTTAAGTGCCTGTGTCACACAGCCCTGTCTCCTTGGGCACTTTCATAAAGGCACTCCAACCTCACCAATGGAGGTGGTGAAAAATAGCTTAAAATCAAAACAAAATCTTTGCTGTCTTTTCAAGAGCTTGAAAAGCAGCCAGGGACATTTCAGCAAAGCAGCATGTCACTGTATTAACACCAGACAAATAATTGTACTGATTGCAACAGGGAAGTCTGTGTAGGGTGTGTTCCAGAGACCAACTCTTTTCCAACGGGGTTGTTAGACACCTTGCAAAGTCGATACACATTTTTTTCTGGGAACAAACTAATTTCTACTACTTTTTGCTGGTTTCTACTGGGTAAAATTACTTTTCTTCCTCCTCTGTTGCTAACATAAACTTTGCTTTGAGCAGGATCATTAGGTTGTGACAGCTGCTCACAAAAATAGCAACCATTGTTGGTAGCTGTGCCTCCTTACCAATAGGCATGCTTCATGGATTGTGGGACAATACTGGAAAGTGGATCAGCTAAAGGGGGTTGCAGAAGACGTATGATCAAATTGCAGCTTGGCATTACTGTGAAGTGCAACAACTTGCCTGTGTCCCAAACAAAGGATGAGGTGCATCTGCACTGCCTATTTCTTGAGGCAAAAGAGAAAATAAACGTTGCAACTGGAAGAAATTTGCTTTTGGGCAGAGAATATCCAAGTGCTGGTTCTTATCCTGGAATCAGTCCTCTTGCTTGTTGACAGGAATTGAGCTGTTGAGCTAGGAATTCCTGGTAATTTTGGGGGCTTATGTTCAAAGCAGCTATAATGCAGTTGTCTACAATGAAAAACTGTTGAGCCTTCTGCAAGTACCTGACTTATGTTATCCAATTATTTTATCACCAGTGCAGATACTACATTTTTGGTTTAGGTCTTGCCAATTTTAGGCTTCTTAAAGTTGGTCCCAGTTGTCATGGTGTTGTGGTTTTGGTTTAATTGGGTAGAAACATGAATTTTGTGGAGGGGTTTTGGTTTGTTAATTTGATAATTTTTGGTTGACGTACTAATTATTGCTGTGGGTTTAGCATTGGTTAAATTGTTATTACACTTACTAGAATGATTTTTTTTTGTTGTTGTTGTGAGATATGATTAGGAGAAAGGTAAAATAGGTTTAAATTTTGAAGTGTACAAAGAAAAAACTTTATTATTAGAAACGATAGGAAAAATAATAAGACTTAAAACTTTTAGAACATCTTTTTTTTTCTTTACAACGTTTTTTCTTTTACACTGCCAACGTATAAAAACAAATTAGTCAGTTTACTATCTTTAAAGAATAGTCTTTTATTAATTTATTTGGGAGATGAGCCTTTTTTTTAGTTTATGGAGTTTTTTTAATAAGAAATAATTTTTTCTGGTTTTGATGTTATAGTGAATTAGTTGTTCGGGAGAATGGAAATTTGATTATTATGTAAAATTTCTTTTTTATTAATAGTATTTTTATAATGGTTATTGAAGAAAATGTTAATTTATGGGGTATATTTTAAGGATTATAATAGTTTAAATAAAAATTCTTTTTATTTTTGAAAAGAGAGGTTTTCTTTCTCTTTTTGGGGGGTAGTAGAGGTCTTTTTTCTTTAAATTTTTTATAGGATTATAGTTACTTTAATATTTGTTTACTTTAGTACAAATGCTTTTGTTTATGTTTATAGTTAAAACATTTTATTTACTCTAGAATTTATTTTTATGAGTTATAGGGAAATAAGATGATTTTTAAAATAGCTTAAAACGAGAAACTTTACTTAAAGAGTGAAATATTTTTATCAATTTTTTAATTTGGGATTTGATTTTTTTGTTTGATTTTTTGGTTTATATTCTGGTTTTGTGTGTATTTTATTTTTATTTTATTTAGGAGCGAAAAGAAAGTGTTTGTAAGTTATATATTGAGTAGTGAAAGAGTTAATATTTTGTTGGGTTTGTAGATGGTTATGTGATTTTCTTTGGGGTGTTGGTTGGAGTTGTTTATTATGGAATATTTTTTGGTAGTTATGTTGGGGAAAAGTTAGTATTGTAGGAGAGGTTTAGTTAAAAATGGTGGTATGTTGTTTGGACTGCATTTTATTTTAGGGGCCCCCTCTTCCTACAGGGCCGTGGTGGCCAGACCCAGCCCACTCCCCTGGGCTGTAGGAATGTGGCGGGGTGGCTTCTGCTCAAGAAGATTTGGGTGAGTGTTGGGGAAGATGAAACAGGAAAACCGTATAAATATGATTGCCTGGCAAAAGATTTTGAGAATATGGAAACTATAAGCGAGGTTGAAATGAAAGCCATCTTTGAGATACCAAACCTTAGTTATTGAACAACTAGAAAACAATAGTATGGCCATCTGAAAGTAATCCCCTCTTGATTGAACAATTCCCTCTGCTTACAGACAGGTCCAAGGGTCAGAGAAGACCCTACTAGCTTGGCAAAGGGGGTCCAAAGAGTAGTTTTTAGGGTTTAAGGTGTAACACAGTATGGTAATGTAATGATTCTTATAGGCTGTATGTAAATGCTATAGGATTTGTATCTTGTTTTAGATTGGTTAGTGAAAATTAGGATATTCAACACAGAAGAAGATTTATTGTGTTGTAACGGGAACCTCGCTCTTTTACATCTTACTCTCTTACCCCTTGCTCTCTTACCCCTTGCTCTCTTACCTTTCTCTTTACTCTTCTTACTCTTGCTCTCCTGCTCTCACAGGCTGCTCCAAGCTGCGACTGGCAGCTCCAAGCAGGGCCTTTTTACCCACGCCCTTTGCAATAAACCACAAGTCCCAATACCTGCCTTTAGAGATCTCTCCATCAGTCCCGACCGTCCTGACCTCCATCGCTCCTACAGGTGAGAAGTTTTGGGAGTTGTTTTTGGCACTTGGTTATTGTTATATTAGAGTCAAGGGGAGGAGGGGGTCTTGCTGGACAGGGCTTGGCTGTCTTCTAGGCCATGTGGCCCCAGCCACCTGGAGCTGCTTTTGGGGTGGTAGTGGTATTAGTAGTAGTAGTGGTAGTATTAGTAGTGGTAGTATTAGTAGTGGTAGTATTAGTAGTGGTAGTATTTCCTCCATGCTGTGGGGGCAGGGGCAGGTAGTTAGGATTTTAGTGGCTAAAAGGCCTTCCCTTCCCTCCCCGGCCCAGCCCAGGCCTGGCCCAGGCCCACGGGCTGCGCAGGGGCCTGAGTCTAGCTAGACTAAGATTAGTTATCTTCTGAGAGGCCGGAAACGAAAGAGAGATTTTTGGGTTTTTTTGGTCTTTACATATGTGTTTCACAAAGGTGCATAAGCTTTCTCATTGGTGTAACAATGTGTCAACATTAAAAATCAGAAACAGATTGGTCCTTGTCAGGTCTAAAGGAGGCTGCCCAGGTCCTGATAGGGAACTATTTTAGGAACTTAATACAAACCACCACACGTGGGTAGACCACTGATGTCAGTGTGGTTCTTAGCCCAAGTAGGAACTGCTTCAAAGAGCTCTTGGGTTTGGGTTTTTCATATTTTCCAACCAAATTTCTCCTTTTCAGAAGGCCAGCTGACCCTATTATCTCAGCCTGGCTAACCAGTAGCCCAGCTGGCCCTCCTGGATCCCTTTCTTGTGGTTGTGTTCCAACCACACTCTGTCAGTCACTCTATACAGCTCTTCTGCTGATTACACCGTATTTAGCTGCAGAGGTGCACAACAGTGCTCTTTCCCTTAAAATGGGAACTTTTTATTCTATGGAAAGGAAATAGGATGATTTCCAGCATGAGACTCGCTGAGGATTAAGGGGTCTGTCAAGATCCATAATCAGTGGCTTAGCAGGGCTGATGCCCTGAGAGGACCGTAGTGCTATGTGAACCACCTTCAGGCTTAAAAGTATTTTTGTAGTTCAGTCCCAGAGAGCTGCATGAACATGAACTCAGAATTCAATTAATTCCTTGCCAGCCCCATTAGAGGTCCATTTACATGCCAGGAGAAACCATTGCTGAGCAAGAATGTAATGTTGCTCTCACAGGGACCCCCATAAACAGATAGCTGTCCTCCAAATCCTGCATGTTTGGCTGGAAATCTTCAGAGATTGCTGTTTAGCACATGACAAACCTGTACATTTCACCAGTTTGCTACACGGTATTTTTGACAGCTCTTCTCATACTTTCTAGAGACTTGAGGGCAGATCCTGGTCCCCCATGGATTGACAGAAGAAACTACTCTTCAGTAGTCCAGAAGCAGACCCTGGGAAATTTTCAGGGTGAAAAGACAAAGGGTAAAGCAGGATGGATATTTATCAATTTTTTATTTTCAGGAAGCAGTGTCTTGGGAGTGAAATCTTTACTTAGGCACAATTCCCTATTTACCTGTCCTTGGATAGAGGAGAGAAAAGCCCAAAGAAAATTGTCTATAGATACACATACATAGCCTTTTCTGCAACCAATGTGTATCTTTGAGTTTACCCATTGAACGAAAACCTGTAGACTGCCTTTGTTGCATTGGAGGAGATTATTATCATCTATGTCGTGCTCTTGGCTGTAGCATGTAGTGAGCAGAGATAGTGGAAGTTTATTTTGCATCTGTAACTCTTCGGTAGGCTGCAGGAAAGAGAGAGGTGTCCTGCTTCTGAATTTGCTCTATAAATGCTGTATCTCTGAATTCTCCAGTATTGCAAACCTAGGTAAAAGTCTTTCAGTGAAAAAGAATCTTCTGTGCTTTGTGAATGTTTAATGGTGTTTCATTGAAGCAGTCTCCTTCCTCTGATTCTTTATTTTGCTTGATTCATTCCCATTTGTGCATCCTTCTTTGGCTTCCCTGTCTGTATGAAACTCAGGTGGCTTGTCTTTTTTGGGAGACTTGCCAGGGAAAATCTATAAACCAGTGGTTTGTACAGTGCAACTCCAGTCTGGGTATGTCTTTCCCAGTGGCACTGAAAAACTGAAGGACACTGGCAGAGTGAAACTTATCCAGCCTGGTCCTTCCAGTCTGGGATGTGATTTACCTTGTCAGCCCCCAAAGTTACACCCCATCTTTTGGCTGTAGGTACCTCCTATGGCTTTTGTTAGGAATTAGCATACAACAGGACCTCAAAAGGTTGTTGGTAACCATGAACATTTTAAATGAAACCGCAGTCCAGCTGTAAAGATTTCTCTTTGCCTGACATGGGCTATTGAACCTGGAAGGTACTGCATTGGATCTGTTTCTGACTATCCTTTCATCCTGAATTTTACTTTTATTTCTCCCTGCAGTGCTGACAGGATAACAATATTGTAACGTTGTCACATCTGGTTAAGGAGAGGGGATGGAGGAGGAGGAAATGAGGAATTCTCTCCTGAACTAACCTAAGCTCTATTCTATAAACAAATGAACACAGGAAACTAGTGAGTGGGCCACAGCCTCTCACAGCTGCAGAGGGATGTGTCTTGCCTTTTTCCGTGCACCCAGTGCTCTTATTAACTCCAGTAAACCCCAGAGACCCTGACACATGAAGATTTAGAAAGTTGGTGCTAATGCAACATTTCATCTACTGTCTTTTTCCCCTCCAAAGTCAGTGGGGGACTTGGATATTCAAGAACATCTGTTAATTTCTAAACATTAGGATATTTACATTTTCTAGTATCTCAGGTTGTTCATTTGTACCCCAGCTAGATGACCGCTGGGACTTGGATTCTCAGTCTAAAATAAGCAAGATGGGACAACAGCAATTTTTAATTTTTATTTTGTTTAAATAAAGAAAAAATATCTGTGAGCCATTATTAAATTATTGGGACTTATCACTAATTATTATTTGCCATG